>LR738715.1:497737706-497766691 GCA_902687465.1 Secale cereale
CATGCGTTGGGCCATAGGCAGGCATGTCTAGGTACCATGGTTCCCAGAACTCCGACAATTCCTTCTCTGTGATATCATCCATGAGGTAGCGAGGAGCCGTGATATCAGGTCAAACGAGCTCTGTGGAAGCCATGCTACTTTTCCGCTGATATGGTGTGGTAGCTTGGTGGGCAGTATCAAATGAAGGATCTCCGTGCTGCTGGGTAGCTCGCTGGCTCTCAAGTGCCTCTAATTTCTTCTCCGGCAACGCTAATCTTTCTTCTACCTTCTACACCTGGTCTGCTTCCTCTTTCTTCTTTCTCCCTCACCTTCTATAACCAGTGTTGTCGGGAAACCCATGCTTCCACGCAACAGAGCCTGATGTGCCTCGTATTCATCCAGGGTGTTCAGGATTCCCGAGGGCGTGTGATAGCTCATCCTTCTCTCTATAGGGATCAAACCTCCCTTCCTGCACTTCCTGGATTGCTTCCCGAATCTTTTTGACGGGTGTTTCAAGTTTAGCTTTTGTGTAAACACACTTCCCTATTTCTGGGTCCAAAGTTCCCCCATGCCCAGAGAACCAAGTCCTTGCACGTTCGGGCCAGTAATGTCGCTGCTTGGATCCCTTTAGCAAGCAAGTCAATCTTAGCTTTGTCCCACGTAGGCTGGGCAACATTGTAGCCACCTCACCCCGCATCATGGTGATACTTCTTCTTTGCAACATTTATCTTATTTATTTGTGACCTTTTCTTAGATTTCTTCGATTACTACTACGCCACAAATGAGGGCCCGTGATCTTTTATCTTCACATATTGACAGATGAATTCTCGAGTCTCATCTTTCTTGGCAAACTGTTTGTTCAACCTTTTTTCTAGTTCTTGAATTCTTCTGCCATCTTCTTAAGAGCCCACGCCTTGACTTTTCGCTATATAACTGGGTTATCACGATCCTCGTCTGGCGGTAGGCTGAAATTTGTCACGATCGAGTTCCAAATCTCATATTTCTTTCTGTCGTCGATATAAGAAACTTCATCATCCTTCTTCTTATTTCATTCTTGGATGCTGATCGGGACGCTGTCCCTAATAACAACTCTAAACTGATATACAAATCAGCCTTTGGTCCGCTTGGGAAGAGATGGTTGGCCATTTGGAGCGACTTCTTCGATTGTGAACCTTTCATTCTCGCCCAACCTTTTCTTCCGCGGCATCTCCTTATAGAAGTTTGGCTGGATCCAGAGGGCTAAAAGAAGAAAGAAGTGTTAATATATGTACATACAAACCAATTAATGCATCTAGTCAGAAGAGGCTTAATTAATATATATATATACCTCGCCAGACTTAATTAGTATATATATCTTGCCGGACTTTGCAATAGTTAAGCCGCCATCTCCTCCCTCCTCCATTCGATCACTGGAGTGGTCATCCTCTCTTCCCTCACCATCGGTGTCATTGTGAAACGACAAGGTGATATCATCACCTCCGTAATGGATTATATCCTTCAACATCTCTTCTTGTTCTATGTCTCTGTCGTGTTCCATAGTTTCTGCAAATATTACAACATGGCAATATCCAACCATGAGAGATGGATTAGTGGCAAACATTTAGCTAATCACAACAAGGAATCATATGCATATGAGCAATGGATTAGTGACAAACTTCATGCAAAGCTGACAACTTTTATAAAGTCAGTGTCAGACGATCGTCGAGGACTCCTCCCCCTCATGTCGAAGTTATACCAAAATTATCGAGGTTATGTTTTAACGACCCCCCTCATGTCGAAGTCAATGAACAACATGAAAATTTGTAAATGATTGCTAAACTTTTATGCTTCATTTAGATGAAGATCAATTATCCAATATAACTATGTTCGCGATATGAGGCATTTAACGTTATCTAGAATCATATCTGATGAGTCGTCCTATCTTTCGGGGGAGGATACTTTGCGGACCGCCTCTCTCATGCATGTTCGACGTGCAAATCATGTTTTCATATGCCTCAAAATAAAATTTATCGGGGTTATGTTTTAACGACCCCCCCCCCCTCATGTTGAAGTTACGACAATATTTGTACAATATGAATACATGATTTATACACAAGATGAATACAAGATTTATACACAAGATGAATACACTATTCAAAAATGAACGAACCATCATTCTATGAACAAAACTCAACATACAACAAATGGACACCTTTTGTCGAACAGTGGAGGGACGATCATGGACCAACTCCACAGAGATGCAACACCACAACCTGTAATTCCACCGAGTGAAAAAAATTAGGCAACCCCAAGTATGCTACTTGATAGAATGGAAGATTATTTTAGTTTAAATGGACATAAAGATCATGAAAAACTTGTAGCTAGATACCAATTTGAAAGCAAGTTTCAGACTTAGAGAAAAATAGCATGGCATTGTAGCTAGATACCAATTTGAAAGCAAGTTTCAGACTTAGAGAAAAATAGCATGGCATTGTAGCTAGATACCAATTTGAAAGCAAGATTTGAACATGCTATAGAATTTCTACATGGAAACACATGGAATGACATGAATGTGCATGTAACCCATGGCAAAATATGCTTACTGAACTAATTAAAATGACCCCTAGATCAATGGCAATCAGCATGATCAAGTTGACAAGTACTACCAGATTTTTAGACTTGGTGATATTTACAGTGGCAGAAAACAGATTCATGATGCAACCTTTGAGGCAAGTAAAATATATGCTACAACAGTTTTCCATGGCAACACAGAGCATGGAAAGCATGTACTAATTACCCTCAACAAAACACCCTTACCGATCATGATCCAAAGATGCACAGATTTGTTGCAAACCTCAAGGCAAAATGCAAAGTGTTAATACTTTCCGTTTCAGACTTAATTAGAGAAGCATAGCATGGCATGGCAGAAATGAATAGATAGCTAGTTTACAAGCTTGTAGCACTCACTACAGGTCCTAACATGGCATGAATTAAAATCTACTAGAAATATGACATCAAAATGCTCCTACTTCATGTTCAAAGATTTCCCAAAAGATGATTTCATTAAAACATACAAA
Organism: Secale cereale; assembly: GCA_902687465.1. Lineage (NCBI taxonomy): Eukaryota > Viridiplantae > Streptophyta > Magnoliopsida > Poales > Poaceae > Secale > Secale cereale. Next base: position 497,740,742 of record LR738715.1, read on the forward strand.
AAAGACAAAATGAACTCCAATGCAAAAAATGTTCTTCAATTAATATATATGCTCACTGGATGTCAATCACCATTTCTATGAATAGAAATTCCACACTAATTTCTATGACCTAGTTTATATGCCCACTGGATTTCTATCACCATTAATTTCACATTAATTGTTATGACAAAAAGACAAAATGAACACTAATTCACACTAATTTCTATGAACAAAAATTTCACAAAAAACTCTATGACTAATTTATATCACCATTAAGATCACTCTTTCTACAACATCGATAATATGCTTACTGGAAATCCTGTTGAACTTGAGACAAAAAAAACCTCCCTAAGCGAAAACTTGAGAGAAAATTGACAGAAATAGAGGGGGTAAGAGTGCCCACCCAGGAGCACACTAAGACAAGTTGAGGGACTAGTAGAACCAGAAGGCAGCGGGATCAGGGAGGAGGTGCGGCGATGAGGACTGATGGCTCTCGGGGGCGTGGCGATGCTCGGGGAGGTCCGGCCGGGGATGAGGAGCGAGAGGGCTCGGGGACGGCGTCGGGGTGGCAATGAGGAGCTAGCGCGGGGAGGTGACGGTGAGGTGCGGCAGCCTGGCGGCGTCGAGGTGGTCTTCGGCGGCATCCGGGGAAACTGCAAATGGCTTTTGGAAAATTTCCTTAGTCCTTCTTATATACCCCACCCTTTAGTCCCGGTTTGTGGCTCCAACCAGGACTAAAAGGCCCCCGTTTAGTCCAGGTCCAAGCCACCAAGTGGGACTAAAGGCTTGGATTTCACGCCCTTTGGGCTGGTGAAATTCAACAAAGGGCACGAAATCTAGGCCTTTAGTCCTGGTTGATGGCTTGAACCAGGACAAAAGGGGGGCCTTTAGTCCTAGTTGGATCCACAAACCGGAACTAAAGGGCTGGTCCTGGCATGGCCGAGGGTGGTGGGAGTTTAGTCCCACCTCGCCAAGCGAGAGGCGCTCACACCGGTTTATAAGCCCAGTTGCGGCTACCGTTGCAAGTTCCTCTCAAAGCACATCTCATTGTCTAAGTTGGCCCCTCTCTACCATGTGAGGCCTGCTGACAGCAGATATTTGTTCCCGACATGCTTGCATCCATGCCCATTGGGTTTCTAGTCGTATGCAGGTCGTGGTGTGTGAATTTTGTTGCTAGTAGGCAGGCATTTTTATTTATTTTTATGTTATTTTTTGCATATGTTAGGTCAAATTTTTACCTTCTTCAATTCACATCCTAATTTTTGGTTTTGGACCTTTTCCCTATTTTTGGTTTTTGATCTTTTTAGGATATTTTAGTTTTAGTTTTCTTTTAAACAGATGCATAGATGCCTAGTTTTCATTTAATACTTTTTGCTATCAAACTTTTTAACCAAAAAATACTTTATGAAAATTTTAGTTACATAAATTTTGTATAATTTTAAGTTATATTATTTTGATCATAACTAGAGTTTTATAAAAGCTTTTTTGTTATTATTTTTGCTATTAGAGTTTTATAAAAGCTTTTTAGTTGATTATTTTACTGATTTTTTAACTAAATGACCGTGAAATTGAAAAGCACTACAAATGAAGAATATTAAGAATACTTTTTATTAACCTAATAATGTTATATTTTCTTTTATGTTAAGTAATTAGTTTAACCTAATACTTTTTGTTAACCTAATGTATTTTGATGCATAGACACATAGTGATTCAAAAAAATCTATCACTAAGGTTCTATGTTAAGGAGATACACCCTTACTACGAATCTTCGTAGTAAGAGTCCATATCCTTAACAAAGTATGCAATGATGTCAGAAGCTTATCCCCTCTAGACGACCCGGATATTTAAGGTGGTCGACTAGGTCGTCACTTGGCGAGGTGGGACTAAATATGGGTGTGAAAATGTGCGGTAGCCTTGCCACCAAATGGGACTAAAGCTAGGTTATAGTTTAGTATTTTATGTTAACATAATAATGCTATATTTTTAATTTCTGTTAAGTTATTAGTTTAGTATTTTCCTTTCTGTTAAGTTATTAGTTTAGTATTTTTTTTCTTTTCTGTTAACCTAATATGCACCATTCAAAGGCACATCATCAATTTTCAACCCTTTTTTGACTTAATTACAAAGGGACTTCATTTTTTACCTTATTTGGACTCCAAACTTTTTGTGTGTTCAATATATGCACCATTCAAATGCACATTATCAATTTTCAACGCTTTTCTCACTTCATCTGCTATTTTTCATGCATTTAATGATTTTTGAGCTAAATGACCCTCAAATTGAAAATCACTACAAATGAAACCTAAAAAGGTTGAAACTTGGCATGGTATCATAATTTCACCCACATAGCATGTGATAAAGAGTTGAGAGGGTTACAGCAAAAACTGGATGTACTTTGTGTACAAACTGGACAATTTCTTTCGAACTATCAGGGTTTCAGTCGAAAACTCATCTATTACAAAGGGATTTCATTTTTTAACTTATTTTGACTCCAGACTTTTTGTGCGTTCAATATGCACCATTCAAAGCCACATCATCAAATTTTAACCCTTTTCTAACTTCAATTGCTATTTTTCATGCATTTAATGATTTTTTGAGCTAAATGACCTTGAAATTGAAAAGCACTACAAATGAACTTTGAAAAGATTGAAACTTGGCATGGTATCATTATTTCACCCACGTAGCATGTGCTAAAAAGTTGAGAGGGATACGGAAAAACTGGATGCACTTCATGTACAAACTGGACAATCTCTTTTGAAGTATCAGGGTTTCGGACGAAAACTCATATATTACAAATGGATTTGTTTTTTTGACATGTAACTACAGTGATATTCTAGATCAAAGCCATCATCAGAATAGTTGTGGAGCATAACTATGGCTTTCAACCCAGAATCGGAGGTGCAAAATATTCGTTTATCTTGTATATGCCAAACAATTACTTGAACGATCTTACCACCTGATATGTTGTCTTCCCTAGAGAGAAACTCTTAACTTTTTCTCCGCGTGTGTCCCTTGCTTATTGCGCCTTCACCATGGATAATCTTCATCATTTAACATGATGCTTGGGCCAGTCTTACTTTGAAGGGAGGAATTTCATGAAACTTTTCATAATCCTCACACATGTTTGTCTTGTCCTCCACTCCCACAATGTTTCTTTTCGCGAAAAAAACTATGTGGCGCTTTGGCTCATCGTATGATGTGTTCTCTTCCTTATCTTTTCTTTTTCTAGGTTTGGTAGACATGTCGTTCACATAGAAAACATGCACCACATCATTGGCTAGGACGAATGGTTCATCTGTGTACCCAAGATTGTGAGATCCACTGTTGTCATTCCGTACCGCGGGTCTACCTGTACACCGCCTCCTATTAGATTGATCCATTTGCACCAAAGGGACCTTAAATTCACGTCCATAGTCAAGTTCCCATATCTCCTCTATGTAATCATAATATGTGTCCTTTGCCATCTTGGTGTTTGCTGCATCATAGTGGACACCACTGTTTTGGTTGGTGCTCATTTTATCTTGGGCGACCATGCAAAATGTATTCCCATTTATGGCGTACCCTTGGTAAGTCAATATAGTCAAAGATGGTATCCAGGACAGCAAGTAGAGCTCGTCTCCAGCAATGTTGTTATGCATGAGATGTGTTTGCAACCAAGCGCCAAAATTCCCGATGTGTTCACGTGTAATCCAGTCATTAGACTGCTCTAGGTGTTTGGAGCATAGAATATTCTTGTGTTCATTGATATATGGAGCCACAAAGGTAGAATTCTGTAGAAATGTGTAGTGTGGTTGCGCGCAAGAACGCTCATCCCTACATATTATTGAATCTGCTCCTGGCGTGACTTTTCCACTCAGTCTCCCCTCATGACGCGATTGAGGAACATCAATCTGCTTAAGTTCGGGAATAAAGTCAACACAAAATGAGATGACCTCCTCTGTTTCATGGCCCTTGGAGATGCTTCCTTCTGGCCTAGCACAGTTAGGAACATATTTCTTTAAGACTCCCATGAATATCTCAAAGAGGAACATATTGTGTAGAAATACAGGACCCAGAATGGCAATCTCGCCGACTAGGTGAACTAGGATGTTGGTACACATCAATGTCGTTGCCTGGTTTCTCAGGGCCTTGAATGATCACTGGCATCATAATGAACTTCTGCTTCATGCACAACCAAGGAGGAAGGTTATAGATACATAGAGTCACAGGCCAGGTCTTATGATTGCTACTCTGTTCCCCAAAAGGATTAATGCCATCTGCACTTAAAGCAAACCATAAGTTCCTTTCGTCGCCTGCAAAGTCTGCCCACTTTCTCTCGATTTTTATCCACTGCGATACATTAGTGGGTACTCTTAACTTCCTGTCTTTCTTACGATCTTCATCGTGCCATCACAACAACTTGGCATGCTCTTGGTTTCTGAAAAGATGTTTCAACTGTGGTATTATAGGAGCATACCACATCATCTTGGTAGGAACCCTCTTTCTGGGGTGCTCTCCCTCAACATCACTAGGGTCATCTCATCTGATCTTATACCGCAATGCACTGCATACCGGGCATGCATTCAAATTCTCGTACTCCTCATCGTCGTAGAGGATGTAGTCATTAGGGCATGCATGTATCTTCCGCACCTCTAATCCTAGAGGGAAGAGAACTTTCTTTGCTTCGTACATTCTGTTAGGAACATTGTTATCCTTTGGATGTTTCTTCTTCATTATTTTCAGTAGCAAACCAAATCCCTTGTCAGATACATCATTCTCTGCCTTCCATTGCAGCAATTCGAGTGTGGCAGCGAGCTTTGTGTTGCCATCTTCATAATTTGGGTACAACCCTTTTTTGTGATCCTCTAACATGCACTCAATTTCAACTTCTCTCTTTCACATTCGCGTGCTCTCTGTGCGTCAACAATGAGCCAGCGAACATCATCATTGGTCACATCTAGTGCCTCCCGATCTTCAGCTTCCCCCATAGAAGTATCACCGTATTCGGCAAACATAAGATAGTTGTCATCCTGCTCTTCTTCTTCATTGTCTTCCATCATATCCCCTCTATCTCCGTGCTTGGTCCAAAATTTATAGTGGGTCATGAAACCCTTCTCAAGCAGGTGGAAGTGAAGGATTTCGTGGAAGAGCAATCCTTCGTATTCCCACATACAGTACATGGACAATACATAAAAACCATTCTGCTTGTTTTCCTCAGCAACATCGAGACAATTAGTAGGCCCGTAATGTACTCAGAGGTGCGTCGGTCACCGTACATCCATTGTCGGTTCATCTGCATGCATTATAGGATTAAGTATTTCAAAAACCATTACAGAACATCATGAACAGAGAAATGACCAAATTAATACAAGTTCATCATCACATTAAAAAAAAGTACAGTAGTGATCAAATGTTATTACTGAAAAAATAAATACATATATAAAGTTCATACATAGTTCTCAGAGAACAACATACAACTCTCTAAAGCATATAATTAGAACATACATTGAAACTAACATACAACTATGAAAAAATTTAAATGCAACAACCAATGTGATCAAAACCGCAACTAAGGTAACAATTGATCCAACATCATAATGATACAAAGCCTCATTATCAATGGCATATTTTCTAACCTTTCTAATCTTCAAGTGCATTCCATCCATCTGGATCTTGTGTAGATCGATGACTTCGGCAACATGCAACTCCAATTTCATCTTCTCTTCTTGAATTCTTTTCAATTTTTCTTTCAAATAATTGTTTTCTTCTTCAACTAAATATAACCTCTCGACAAAAGGGTTAGTTGGAATTTATGGTTCACATACCTCATAGATAAAAATATCTATGTTACGTTGGTCAGTATTATTGTCATAAACACTGAATGAAACTAATAGTTATAAAAGATGATATACCACATCTGAATCATAGATCGGACGAGAGCTGACAGGGATGGGTACCAAAACCATAGAACTATATAATAACAAAAAATAATACAAGTAAGAAAATTATGCAAGTAGCTATATAAATCATACAAGTAAGAATTTTTTTCTTTAGAAAAGAAGATAAGAACAAGAGGCCCATCACGGTGGTGCAGGCGATGAGATCGGCACGACCGGTCAATGGAGGCAAGGACGTGGACAATCGTGCACCGCCAAACCTAGACAAATCTTGGGGAAAATGGAGATTGGAGGTTGATCTTGGAGAGGATAAAGCTTAAGTGTGGCTCGGGCATTTCAACGAACACCTCATGTGCATAGGACGTGATAATAGAGTAGCACACACCTCCCACACGCTGGTCGGCCAAGAACAGAGGAGAGGGCGGGCAGGGGGCGGGGTATATATAGGCATTTTATTAGTCCCGGTTCATGTCTAGAACCCGGACTGAACACAGACCTTTAGTCCCTATTCCAGACTCGAACGGGGACTAAAGGGGTTGTGCCACGAGCGAGGCCCTTTAATCCCGGTTGGTGTCTATAAGCGGGACAAAAGGCCCTAGACAAACCGGGACTCATGCCTGCCGAAGCCCGGCCGACGTCCTGGCTACTCGAACGATGACTGATGCCCCCATTAGTCCTAGTTCGTAACACGACCGGGACTATTGCTGCGAACCGGCAAAAACCATAGCCCTGTTTTCTACTAATGTAGCCTAGCCATGGTCCAATAAATGAGTGCAACTTCTTGACAAGACGACAATGATGGTGGTGACTAAGAGCAAGTACAATAAATCTTAGTCAGCTGGCTATAAAGAGAACCACGTCATCAAAAATCATTTCTAAAAGAGTGAGAAGGACCAAAAAAGAAAGAAGCGGGCGCTCCAGCTATCACCAACTACGACATGAGAACAAAAAAAGCAACCCGCATGCAGTGGTGTGAGCTGGTGTTCCTTTCATTTCCATCGTTCAAGACTGTATCCTTAGGGCATCTTCAACATCAATCCGCAAATTTCCTCCTGCATCCATCCACGGCAGGGGGACAGTCCGTGGACACAGATAAGGGAGATCGACATCCAACGCTAGCCACATATATCCGGCCTAAAATTCAAACCAACCTCACGAAATTCAATCAAACCGGACGGATTAAATTCAAGCTCGGATATAATTTACACAAAACGTTGATATTTTGACCGTTTAACTAAAAAACTAGAAAAAAAATACCTAAACCCTATACCAGACGACCACCTCGTACGTGTGGCTGCCCTACCCTGCCGCGCCGCCATCTCCGCCGGTGCCATCATCATCGTCATTGTGGTCCTTCCAGCGATGATACGACACCAGAGGGCTGCGGTAGCCTTGTCCGTTGGCTCACTGCCGCTCACGGAGGAGCCGGTCCACCTCCTACTACACCGTGCGCAGTGCTTCCGCGGCCACTCCCGACATGGCCTTCAGATCCCTGGCGACGGCCTTACAGCGGCCGGTATTGGCAGAGCAGTCGCTAATCAACCACTTCTCGCTGATCTTGGCGAGTTCTCTGTAATGGAGGCGGCGATGCCTAGTAGCCGTCTCCACGGTGGGCCCAGAGCGATTGAGCGCCCACGCATCGGCGAGGTCTGGGTCATTGTGGACCCAGTGCGACGCCACATCGCTCTTTGCCAACGTCAAGCGGCGAATGGCGTTACACCGGCAGTACCGCTCCTACTGCCGAGCCGTGTGCTCCGCCTCAGACACGACGGCCCTCGAGCTTGAGGGACCGTCGAGGTAGTGGAGGAGGCAGCCTCGCGCCTTCTTGATCGTACATGATAGCTCCTCCTTGACGGCATGGCGGCGGGGATAATGGCGCGTTGATGCGGTGATACGTCCAAAACGTATCTATAATTTCTGCTTGCTCCATGCTTCTTTTGTGTGATATTGCTATGATATTGATGCACTTCCATACACTTTTGACCATATTTGGACTAACCTATTAACTCAGTGCACCACAATGCCAGTTCTTGTTTTCTGTTGTTTTTCTATTTCAGGTTTCCCCCATATTAAAAGTGCTCCAAAAATTCCAGGAAAAATATAGGAAAAATCAGCGTACAGGAAGCTTCGCGAAGAACCAAAGATGGGCCAGAGGGGAGCCAGGGGAGGCCCAGGCGGCCACATGGCGCGGCCCCACCCCTAGCCGCGCTAGGGGGGCGCCTGGGGCCCCTGCTCCGCCTCTGGCTGCCCCCCTTCGCCTATATATCCCTCTCGTCGCGAAACCCTCAAGGACAGAACCCTTTTTCGCGATCTCGCCTCTGTTCCGCCGCCGCAGCGCTTCCAAGATCGGGAGCATCAGGAGAACTCTTCCCGGCACCCTGCCGGAGGGGAGAACCACCACCGGGAGCTTCTCCACCACCATGGACGCTTCCCAGATGAGTCGTGAGTTGTCCACCTTGGACCATGGATCCGTGATCAGTAGCTATGTGATGTTCTCCTCCCCTCTTTGCTCTTCATGGTTTAGACCTCGTGAGCTGCCCTACATGATCGAGGCACATATGTAATCTTACTGATGTTGCTTTGCTGAGTTTGCTGGGATCTGATGGATTATGAGACTATGTTCAGATTGTTTTTGAGTAATATATTTGATTCACCTCTTTTATATCTTTGTTCTTGAGTAATTCTTGCATGTTCTCCGTTGCTGTTTATTGCTTTGGCCGAGTAGTAGGTAGTAACTCCAAGAGGGAGCGTTATGCTTGATTGTGGGTTCATGCCCCCTGATGACTAGCTTGAGTGACAGAAACATGAGTCTAGGGGATGTGCTGTTGCCACAAGGGAGAAAACAACGGTGCTTGTACTTGCGGGTGCAAGGATTGTTTACTTTACGCAAAGTTCTTTTAATGCAGTTGTCTGTTGCTTTGAGTTTACACTTTGGGTGGGATTCGCAACTTAATACAAGCTAGATGTTCTGGATAGATATCTCAAGGTGGATGATTAGTAGTAGATGCAGATGGATTTCGGTCTACTTGCCTTGGCGTACCGCCCATGCTTTTGAGCCTCTACCTTTCTTTGCAGCATAGTTAGCATTGGTTTGCGCACATAATCCTGTCAATTGCCCAGCTGTAATTTGTTTACCTCGCTTTGCTGTTTTATCATCTTTTGGGAGACAGACATCACTAGTGAACATCATGGGACCCCGGTCCATATTACCACCGCTGATCACACCTTCTATTTACTTCCAGTTTTTATTTCCTAGTTGCAGTCATAGTTATCATTATTATCTCTTGTGTTTGATCCTTTGTAAACACCAAGGCCGGAGGGATTGACAACCTCTCTGTACTCGTTGGGAGCAAAGTTATCTGTATCTGTGTGCAGGTCCCGTCAACCGCTAAGTTTCTGGCGCCGTTGACACCTATTTGTCGACCCTCGGAGTCTCACGGGATTCGATCCTTGGTATCTTTGCCAAGGGAAATTTGCCGCTACACTACATCTCAACCTTCCACTTGGGGTAACCAACGAGGGGCGAGAAGCCATCAAGCAAGTTTCTGGCGCCGTTGCCGGGGACTCCACTCTTCAAGATAGGGGAGTTGCAAGCTATCTTTTATCTTTGCTTTTTAGTCTTGTTAGTTTACCTTGCAGTTTTTGCTTTAGTGTCCCTTACCAAAAATCACAAAAATAGTTATCTTGCTTTTAGTTGGCATTATGTCTGGTCCTTTTGCCTTTGGTGAGGCAGAAGTGCTCACCTTTAAACAAAGAGGTGGTGAAAGTCTAAAAGTTGCTTGGTATAGAATTAATGATTCTAAAAAAAGAGCCACCAAGAAGCAATCTACTACTATCCTGCTTAGAAATTTTTATGTTGGAATTACTTCTTGGAATAGGTTTATTCTAGATTCTGCTATCAATGGAAATTTCCTAGAAGCCCCAGTTTGGGAATCTCTTAGTATTATGGAAAATCTTGTTGGAAATCCCCCTGTTAGCATTCAAGAGAACATTACCCTAGCTCACATTATGAACAAACTTGAAAAGATAGAGCTAGAGATGCCAAGCATTAATAAGATAAATGAGTTGGACCGTAAGATCCAAGGGAATTTGAATAGGCTTGATAGCTCCATGCATAAAATTCTCAAAACTTTGGAGACCATCAAATCACATGACTTGGATTCTTCTAGGATAGACAAGATTGAGGAAATCTTTGACACTTTAGGAACTACTTTCTCCTCAATCAAAGCCAAAAAGGTAGAAACTTCGGCAAAGAAGGAACCTAAGTTCGTTTACGTTCCAAAGGCTCCTCGTTCCAAAAGTAATCCATCTGTTGCCAAATGGGTTGAAACTGTGAAGACTTTGGAAGAAATACCTCTCTTTGATAAATTTATAAATGAATCCCCCATTGACTTTCCACCTTTTGGTTTCCTCCCTAGAAGTATCTTTATTAGGCCTTTATTTGAAAGTCCTCTTAAGACTAGTTGTACTATTGAAGAGCTTTTTGATGATCTTGATGATGGTTCAATTGATACAACTTGATCTTTTTGCATCATGCCTAGCTTAAAGGCATAAAAGAAAGCGCTTTTGGGAGGCAGCCCACAACGAATTAGGTTTTATTTTGCTTTTATTGTGTCTTGATGTTTGTTACTACAGTAGCATCATCATTGTATCTTTTCTTTTTAGCTTTGTGCCAAGTTTAGCCTCCGATTGCAAGAAAGTTCAAAAGTTGTGACGTGCTGTCCAGAAAACAGATTCTGTCCTTGGACAGAAAAATTCGAATAAAATTACCAAATCATCTTTTTGATCTGAATTTTTTTGACAGCGTGCTCTATACAATTGGCTTTCGAGCGTCTGTTCTGAGTTTTTTGATTTGAGTTGCAGAAGTGCCCCGAAAAAATTATTTACTACCTGCTGGTCTATTTTTCACAGATTATGTCCTGTTTTGCCTTTTCTTCGTTTTGCAAACCTTTAGGTTGCTTTTTCTTTGCAAAAACCTTTTGGCAATCTTGAGAAACAGTAGCTCTTCAAGATTATCTTTATTTCCAGTAGGGAAAAAATTATTTTATTGTGGGTACTAACCTCGTTAATCAGATTATGATGAGTTATGTATGAAGGGAGTTTTCAAGTGTGCGAGGGAAGATGATAAAAGAAGATTCAGGAGGGTCAAACGCTCAAGCTTGGGGATGCCCCTGTGCACCCCAAGAAATATTCAAGAAGACTCAAGCGTCTAAGCTTGGGGATGCCCCCATGCATCCCCTTCTCCATCAACAATTATCAGTTCGTCTTTCATTCCACTATAATTTTAATACTTCATGCGTTATGTGCTATACTTGGAGCGTCTTGCTCTTAATTTCTTTTGTTAGTTTTCTTTAGCTTTGCTTGCTGTTCATAACAAGTTAGAACCCAGCTTTCTTTGTGTGGGAGAGAAACACGCTCCACTTCAACATAGAACACAACATAGGATTTTCATGCTTATCTTTGATGTGTGTGTTCTTTGTCTTTCCATAGCTGCTGTCATGTTTAGCTCTTAGTTTTCATGCTTTTCTTTTTAAAGAGCTTTTGTTTAGTTGGTTGCCGAACTCTCTTGAGTTTTCATGTTTATCTTGTTAAGAGAGTTTGCCTATTGCCCTGAGTTGTGTGTCTTAACTTAAAGTAGGTAATTGAGGTTGCTATTTAATTTTAGTAGTAACTTGCAATAGTTTTGAGGTATTGCCATGAGTAATGTCTGAACTTTTGGTGTCAAGAGCTTTAGCCTATTAGTGATAGATGTCGTATTTTGGGCAATCCGTGTTTATTTTCGAAAACCTACAAAATAGTTGAGAACTTTAGCTACTAGATGGATCACTAATCTTTGGAAGGATCGAATATTAGAGTACACTCACGTACCATGAGTCGAGGATGCGCAAGGATAACCAAACCCCCATACACTCCTCCTCGGGGTACTTGTCTCTTTGTGAACCTCCTAATTAGATTGAGAGTTACCGATAATAAGTGCATGAGTTCTTCGGACTAATGTGAGTATTCGAAAGTTGACACTTCCACCTAGCCATATTTTTCTAGCCTCTTCGGTACCGTGCATTGCCCTTTCTCACCTCGAGAGTTGGCGCATACTTCGCCGGTGCATCCAAATCCTTGGAACGATACGCTCTGTCATCATAAGCCTCATTATATCCTTCCTCAAAACAGCCACCATACCTACCTATCAAGGCATTTCCATAGCCTTTCCGAGAGACATTGCCATGCAACATCCATCTTCTCATGATTTGATCTTCATGTCATACATGCTTTTTGCTTGATCGATGAGCCGCATGATAGTTGGGCCTTGCCCTAATCATTATTACATGACGCGCTAATATCATTGCATATCCTGCTACACCGGCAGAGGCATACATTTGCATACATCATGATAGTTTCATTTTCTTTATGTTGAGTACTTTTGTAAAGTGTGAAAGATCTTCTATACTTCTTGTAATACATAGAGTGTTGCCCCTAAAGTGAGGAAAAGATCCCAAAGAGGATAAAATCAAAAGATCCCAAAGAGGACAAATGAGAGTTAAATAGAAAGAGCCATTGAGGCCACAAATAAATAAAAAAATATAAAAAAGAGAAAAAGAAATAAAAAGAGAGAAGGGGCACATTACTATTCCTTTTGAGAGATCCACACTCGTACTCCATCTTATACCTTGTACTCCATAGAGATTATCATTCATGCATATAGCTATGTGGGGACCTTCACACTATAGAACTTGGCTTGTATATTCCAGTGATGAGCCTCCTCAAAAGAGCTCTAGGTCTAATTGAGCGAGCAAGATGGATGCACCCCCACTAGTTCCATTGGAGAGCTTACCTTAGCTCATATGTGCATCCATTGCATGGCAATCCCTACTCCTCACATCATATCTATCATTTGGCTTTCTATCGCCTATGATTGTCCTCATTGATGTGAGCCTTTCACACCTTTTTTGTCTTCCCCCTTCATCATTTTTCTCTCTTTGCCATCCTAAGTGTCAACTTTCTTGCTTACGCTCATCCATTGCATGAGTGCTCAAAATATCGAAAGGGAGTGGATCATTTTGACTTGTACCTGGCTAGTGGTCTGGGGATGAGTCAAGATAAGATTCCAAAGAAGACCAAGTGTGAAACTTTAGTAGATTAAGTTCTCAACAATAAAAAAACTATGTTTTACTCTCTCGTATATCCCTATCGCCTTTCTTGCACGCAAACACCATTTGGAGACATTCGAGTCACGGACAGCGAGAGCACTTGCACCTTTATGTTCTTATGTTGCTTGTTACAATGCTAATATAGACTCTTGCTTGTTATGACTTGAATTGAATTACATGCCTTGATTGCTTTACTTAAAAAGTTCTTATATGGTTGATAGCATGTCACCACAGAAATTATGCTTGTTATCATTTACCTACTCGAGGACGAGCAGGAATTAAGCTTGGGGATGTTGATACGTCCAAAATGTATCTATAATTTCTGCTTGCTGCATGCTTCCTTTGTGTGATATTTCTATGATATTGATGCACTTCCATACACTTTTGATCATATTTGGACTAACCTATTAACTCAGTGCACCACAGTGCCACTTCCTGTTTTCTGCTGTTTTTCTATTTCAGGTTTCCCCCATATTAAAAGTGCTCCAAAAATTCCAGGAAAAATATTGGAAAAATCAGCGTTCAGGAAGCTTCGCGAAGAACCAAAGATGGGCCAGAGCGGAGCCAGGGGAGGCCCAGGCGGCCACCTGGCGCGGCCCCACCCCTGGCCGCGCCAGGGGGGCGCCTGGGGCCCCTGCTCCGCCTCTGGCTGCCCCCCTTCGCCTATATATCCCTCTCGTCCCGAAACCCTCGAGGACAGAACCCTTTTTCGCGATCTCGCCTCTGTTCCGCCACTGCATCGCTTCCAAGATCGGGAGCATCAGGAGAACTCTTCCCGGCACCCTGCCGGAGGGGAGAACCACCACCGGGAGCTTCTCCACCACCATGGACGCTTCCCGGATGAGTCGTGAGTAGTCCACCTTGGACCATGGGTCCGTGATCAGTAGCTATGTGATGTTCTCCTCCCCTCTTTGCTCTTCATGGTTTAGACCTCGTGAGCTGCCCTACATGATCGAGGCACATATGTAATCTTTCTGATGTTGCTTTGCTGAGTTTGCTGGGATCTGATGGATTATGAGACTATGTTCAGATTGTGTTTGAGTAATATATTTGATTCACCTCTTTTATATCTTTGTTCTTTAGTAATTCTTGCATGTTCTCCGTTGCTGTTTATTGCTTTGGCCGAGTAGTAGGTAGTAACTCCAAGAGGGAGCGTTATGCTTGATTGTGGGTTCATGCCCCCTGATGACTAGCTTGAGTGATAGAAACATGAGTCTAGGGGATGTGCTGTTGCCACAAGGGAGAAAACAACGGTGCTTGTACTTGCGGCTGCAAGGATTGTTTACTTTACGCAAAGTTCTTTTAATGCAGTTGTCTGTTGCTTTGAGTTTACACTTTGGGTGGGATTCGCAACGTAATACCAGCGAGATGTTCTGGATAGATATCTCAAGGTGGATGATTAGTAGTAGATGCAGATGGATTTTGGTCTACTTGCCTTGGCGTACCGCCCATGCTTTTGAGCCTCTACCTTTCTTTGCAGCATAGTTAGCATTGGTTTGCGCACATAATCCAGTCAATTGCCCAGCTGTAATTTGTTTACCTCGCTTTGCTGTTTTATCGTCTTTTGGGAGAGAGAGATCACTAGTGAACATCATGGGACCCCGGTCCATATTACCACCGCTGATCACACCTTCTATTTACTTCCTGTTTTTATTTCCTAGTTGCAGTCATAGCTATCATTATTATCTCTTGTGTTTGATCCTTTGTAAACAACAAGGCCGGAGGGATTGACAACCTCTCTGTACTTGTTGGGAGCAAAGTTATCTGTATCTGTGTGCAGGTCCCGTCAACCGCTAAGTTTCTGGCGCCGTTGACACCTACTTGTCGACCCTCGGAGTCTCATGGGATTCGATCCTTGGTATCTTTGCCTAGGGAAATTTGCCGCTATGCTATATCTCAACCTTCCACTTGGGGTAACCAACGAGGGGCGAGAAGCCATCATGCGGCCATAATGGCTGCATGGCCGGGACACAGGCTCCTCCTTCATGCGGCGTCCAGTCTGGACACGGCGGTGGAGCGGGGGCGAGGTCGTCTCCTTTATCATGGGGAGTACGATATAAATGCTGCAGTTGTGCCGGGGTGAGGCCGTCTCCTCCTTCACCAGCAAGAGCGTGGATACCGGCTCGGTCCTGATGTGGTAGCCCGGTGGGAGTCCGGCTCCTCCTTCATGCGCACCGGCGATGGCAGCAACGACCCCATGTAACGGAGTGACCGCTGTGTCATTATCTTGGGCTAGCGGACGAAATCTTCATTCGTCAGAGCGGCCTCCTTGAGGAGTCGGGGTGGGTGCGGCGGTGCCTCCAGTGGCTCCTGTGGTGGCGCCTAGTCCTCCTCGCCATCAGAGGAGATGAATATTGTAACACCCCTGTAATTAACCTGCAGTGATCTCTGACTAGTTATGCCATGTAGCCCTTTTTTTCTAAGCTTAATTGTCACTTAGTTAAATACCAATTCAAATTCAAATTCGAATACAAGTCAAATTATTAGATTTCAAAAAATAGCAATGTAGGTTGGGCTGCAAATAATCACTACCTATTTGTCATATAGAAACGAACATCATTTAAAATATTTTAATGCCCCTAATAGAACTAAAACTAGTCCAGCATCATTTATATGGGACTTTTCAATTAAAAAAATGTGAATTAATCCAAATAAATTGCAACTATTTGTGCTAACCCAAAATATTGCCTTATATTTGTGCACCAAATATCAAGTTCAACTAAATTTATTTAATATATAAAACAAATGCAAAAAAAGAATAATAAAAGAATAGAAAAGAACAAAGAAAAGGTGCTACACTTACATGTTCACCTGGGCTTCTAATGCACAATAGAGGCCCGGCCCACCAGTGCCATGTCTTCCACCTCATGTTCATTAGGGGCTCAGTGGACGCTGGTCATGCGTTCGCGCCCCGGATCTCTACGGGTCGGCCATCTTCCATCTTCGACGACTACAAGCCCCCCTCGATCCCTGCAAACCCTATGCACCCTCATTTCCTCACACGTCCCAGATCTGTCGCAACAAGCACACCCGAGCTCCTCGCCGCCATGGCCCTATCGTAGTCTTGCCCAGGAGATGAGTCGTCATCCACTATGTCGCCTATGAGGTGGCCTTCGAGCTCTGCCCCCCGCATCACCGGATTGCCGCCAAATTATTCCTCCGACCAGTGACTCTCGCCTCTCCTGCTCCTAAACCCTTGCTGGGCCCTCTTGTGCCTTTGCTACTTTTTGAGCTTGCGTTGATTTTTCCCTAGAAGAGGAAAGGGTGATGCAGCAAAGTAGAGATAAGTATTTCCCTCAGTTGAGAACCAAGGTATCAATCCAGTAGGAGGCACAAGCAAGTCTCCAATCTATGCACCTGCACAAACTAACAAACACTTGCACACAACGCAGAAAAGGGGTTGTCAATCCCTTCATGGTCACGAACAAGAGTGAGATCTGATAGAGGTAGATTTAAAACTAAAGTAAAAGGCTAAAATAAAGTAAACACAAAATAATTCCAGCAAGATATTTTGGGTTTTTGGTTTTATAGATCTGAAAATATAAGATGGAAAATAGACCCAGGGTCCATGGTTTTCACTAGAGGCTTCTCTCTCAAAGAAAGCATATAGTGGGTGAACAAAATACTGTCAAGCAATTGATACAAAAGTGCAAAGTTATGACAATATCTAAGGCACTGATCATGAATATAGGCATCATGTCCATGACAAGTAGACCGACTCCTACCTGCATCTACTACTATTACTACACTCATCGACCGCTATCCAGCAATCATCTAGAGAATTAAGTTAAAAATAGAGTAACGCCTTAAGCAAGATGACATGATGTAGCAGGATAAACTCATGCAATATGATACAAACCTCATCTTGTTACCCTTAATGGTAACAATACAATACGTCACTTGCTACCCCTACTATGTCACTTGGTGAGCACACTGCAAGATTGAACACGTCACAAAGCACCTCTCCCATTGCAAGATAAACCAATCTGGTTGGCCAAACCAAATCGATAGATCGAAGATAAATACAAAGCTATATTGGTCATGCATAAAAGAGTTCAGAGAAGATGCAAATAATATTCATAGATAATCTGATAAAAAATCCACAATTCATTGTATCTCGACAAACACACCGCAAAAGAAGATTACATTGAATAGATCTCTCAGAACATCAAGGAGAAAATTGTATTGAAGATCAAAGGGAGAGAAGAAGCCATCTAACTAGTAGCTATGGACCCGTAGGTCTGTGGTAAACTACTCACAAATCATCGGAGGGGCAGCAATGTTGATTTAGATGCCCTCCATGATCGAATCCCCCTCCGGCAGAGTACAGGAAAAGGCCTCCAGATGGGATCTCATGGGAAAAGAGACCTGCGGCGGTGGAAAAGTATTTTCATCTGTCTTTTTAGGGTTTCTGGAATATTTGAGAATATATATAGCAAAGAGGCGGTGCAGGGGGGCCACAAGCCCAGGGGCGCCCCCTAGGGCGCGCCCCTACGGCTTGTAGCCACCCCGTGGCTTTCCTGGCCTCTACTCCAAGTCACATAGGAGTTTTTTTTGTCCAGAAAAAATCAACACGGAAGTTTTATTCCGTTTGGACTCTGTTTGATATTCCTTTTCTGCAAAACTCAAAAAATGAAAAAAAACATAAACTGGCACTGGGCACTAGGTTAATAAGTTAGTCCCAAAAATAATATAAAATAGTGTATTCATGCATATAAAACATCCAAAGTCTATAATATAATAGCATGGAACAATAAAAAATTATTGATACGTTGGAGACATATCAAGCATCCCCGAGCTTACTTCATGCTCGTCCTCGAGTAGGTAAATGATAATAAATAGAATTTTTGATGTAGAATTCTACCTAACATATTTAGCAATGTGTTTCTTCTTATTTTGGCATGAATGTTCTGATCCATATGATTCAAAACAAAATTTAATTTACATAAAAACAATAATACTTCAAGCATACTAGAAAGAAAAAATATGAAGCTTCAGAAATAACATGGCTAAAGAATGTTATCCCTACAAGATCATATAGTCTTGTTATGCTCCCTCTTCTTAGCACAAAGTATAAATCATGCCCACCCCAGTGTCAGCCAAGCAATTGTTTCGTACTTTTTAATGCTCTTCAGCTTTTTCAACTCTTCACGCAATACATGAGGGTGAGCCATGGACATAGCACTATAGGTGGAATAGATGGTGGTAGTAGACGAAACTAGGGAGAAAGTCTCACATCAACTAGGCAAATTAATGGACTATGGAGATGTCCATCAATTGATATCAATGTGAGTGAGTAGGGATTGCCATGTAACAGATGCACTAGAGCTATAAGTGTATGAAAGCTCAAAAAGAAAACTAAGTGGGTGTGCATCCAACTAGCTTTCTCATGAGGACCTAGGGCATTTGAGGAACCCCATCGTTGGAATATACACGCCAAGTTCTATAACAAAAAGTTCCCAATATTAATATTGGAAATTGTAAAAATAGGAGACTCTTTATCATAAAGAACATGGTGCTACTTCGAAGCTCAAGTGTGGAAAAAGATAGTAACATTGTCCCTTCTCTCTTTTTCTCTCATTTTTTAGACTCCTTTTTTTCGAGACTTTTTTTCTTTTTTTTCTTTTGGGCTCTTTGGCCTATTTTATTATTTGGGATCTTTGGCCTCTTTTATTATTTGGGATCTTTGGCCTCTTTTATTTACAACCTCACATGGGACATTGTTCTAATAATGGTGATCATCACACTATTATTTACTTACAACTCAAGGTGACTCAAACTCATAATGAAGGAACGGCGGAGTTACATGGCAATATATCTCAGAATGGCTATGAAAATGCCATAATATGTAGGTACAGTAGTTGTTTTGAGGAAGTGTAAAAGGTGGGTTTAATGCACCAGCAAAAGTTGCAGGGTACTAGAGTGGCTAGCAGGCTGGAAGGGTGAGAGTGCGTATGATCCATGGACACAACATTAGTCAAAAAGAACTCACGTACTTATTGCAAAAAAAATTAGCCCTCGAACCAAAGTACAACTTCGCATGCTCCTAGGGGAGATGTTGGTATGAGTTAACCATCGCGCGCTGCCGACTTTCATGCAAAGAAAGACAATCAAGAATAAATTGCACTCCAACTTCATCACATAACTAGAAGACCATATGTGCATGCTACGGGAATCACGAACCTTAACACAATTACTTATAACTACATAATTCACTACTAGCATAACTCTAATATCACCATCTTCATATCTCAAAACAATTGCCAAGAATCAAACTCCACATATATTCAATGCCCTTTATGAAAGTTTTTATTATACCCTCCTTGGATGCCTATAATATTAGGACTAAATTCACAACCCAATAAAATTACCATGATGTTATTAGACTCTCAAAATAATATAAGTGAAGCATGAGAGTTCATCAATTTTTTAAAAATAACATCACTGCCGTGCTCAAAAGATATAAGTGAAGCACTAAAGCAACTACCCTAGCTCAAAAGATATAAGTGAAGCACATAAAGTATTCTAATTAATTCACGATTAATGTGTGTTCATATCAAAAGGTGTGTAAAGAAAAGATGATTGTGGTAAACTGAAAAGCAAAGACTCAAATAATACATATCATGTGGTGAATAAAAACATAGCTTCAAGTAAATTTACCGATGGATTGAATACAAAAGAGGGGATGCCATCCGGGGCATCCCCAAGCTTAGATGCTTGGTTGGCCTTGAATATTACCTTGACATTACTTGGGCATCCCAGAGCTTAGGCTCATTGTCTGTACGAAACGACACCTATGAGATCACTGGAACCCCTTCTATGGTTGGCGGGCGCGAGGTTGTACAAATAGCAAGTCTAAGAGTCAGCACAACAATTGTTTACCCAGGTTCGTGCCGTGAGGATGCGTAATACCCTAGTCCTACTTTGGTGTATATTTGAGTGTTCTTGAGTTCTTGAGCTAGTTACGGTGCCTGTCCAGCTTTTAAGGATCCGAATCCTTTTCTAGTATGCTGCGGACCTCCTTTTATAGTCCAAAGGGGCTGCCGCAGTGGCACACAGGAGGTGGAAAAGTGTACAATGTATAGGCTTATCCCATGCCATTACGGGACAAGGCGCATTGAATGCGCTGCTTAGGTGTCTATTTACTTTATAGGGGATGGAAAGGAAGCCCGTACCGTCCGTGGCCGCTCTGTCTGGTCGCGACGCGCGTCTAGGCCAGCGAGGCAGGCAGCTGAGGTGGCGTCGTGGTAAGGCCTTCACGAAGATCTGCATGCCACCATGCAGGTGCTTGACTAGCTGGCCTAGGAGCCACGTATCACCATATGGGTGCCTGCCTGGGCCAGCGGGTCGGCCGCCAAGCTGGGATGATGATGGGGCGGAAAGGGCTTGTCGCAGACTTGCTTCTGTTCCCGGCAAGGGTCTTGCCGGGGCCACCGTGAGTATCCTGTGGCAAGAGGCTTGCCGGGGCTCCGGGGTGTCTTCGGCAAGGAGGATTGCCGAGGCCTCGTGGGCGTCCTCGGCAAGGAGCCTTGTGATCGCCATATCATCTAGTTCTTATCTTGGGAGTCATAGATCCTTATCTTCACAAAGATCTGCATGCCATCACGCGGGCGCTTCCCGAGCCTTGGCTCCAATGTTGTTGATACCGTTGGAGCCCATATGTTTCAAGGGTGGCTGCGACGGAGGCGTCTAAGTGGATCGCCTCGGCAAGAGCCCTTGTCGGGGGCACACAGGCCGCCCTGGCAAGAGTCCTTGTCGGGGGAGAGCTTGTCTCCTTGCTTGGTCTTCTCGTGTCGCCGTCTTTGCGTTGTCCTGGTAACTCTGCATTCCTGGATTCCCCCCTCTGCTCCGCTATGTTTGTCCACGGGCATGGCTTTGATTGCCCGTGCGCAAGTAAGGTTTAAAAAGAGCGCCCCTACTTTTGTACGCCGACAGGAGCCCCCGGGCCTGGGCCATTCGTAAGCGCAACGCGTTGTTGGGCTAGGCCTAGAATGGTGCGCAGGCAGTTAGGTTGGATTCCCCTTTTTTTATCATAGTAATTGCTCCGATGGTTGCTCTTCCCCAATCTGCGCTGGCATGGGGGTCGTGCGTGGGGCGGTTTGCTGCATGCTGGTGTCACGTCACAGTAAATGGTAAGGGATGGCGGCCCGCACCTTCCCCATAAAAGGGGAACAACCGCAGGCACGCCTCTCATTTACCTCTTGCGCTCCTCCAATCTCGCGCTTGCCATTCTTCTCCTTCTCCCCCAAGCCAAAGCCTTCACCTCCGCCCGCCGCCGCCGTGCTCCCCTCTGCCTCTGATCCCTTTCTCTTTCCCATGGCTAAAATGGCGCCCAAGTCCAGCAAGGGGAAGGCAGCGGTCGAGGGCGCGGGGGAGAAAGAGCTCCCGGAGAGTGAGCTGGCGGTGCTTCGGACGAAGCACGCCTACTTCCCTCCGACGATCGATGTGGTCCATCTCAGGGATGACTTCAGGCCCTTGTGGGGGTGCGAGACGATTGGGCATCCAGCCACGCACGTCATCCCTGCCCAATTCGCAGAGGCCGTCCCAAATCGGTACCCTTTCTTTGTCGACTACTTCTATTGCGGCCTTTGTCCTCCTTTCTGCGATTTCTTCAATGACATCATGCACACCTACGGCTTCCATCTCCTCGATTTCACACC
The DNA here is from genome assembly GCA_902687465.1 of Secale cereale. Lineage (NCBI taxonomy): Eukaryota > Viridiplantae > Streptophyta > Magnoliopsida > Poales > Poaceae > Secale > Secale cereale. The sequence continues at coordinate 497,762,402 of LR738715.1, forward strand.
GAACGCCATGGCATGCATGGCTTTCTTCGCCCACCTCTGCGAGGGTTTCGCCGGGATGGTTCCAAGCACGGCGCTCTTCCGCCATTACTTCTTCCCTCATATCTAGGGAGGGGATGCCATGTCCGGCTGCGTTGCCTGGATTCCACGGGCCCAGGAGAAAGGCACCTATCCGCATGGCGCGCAGAAGGAGAGGTGGCATGAGTGGAGGAGCCGGTGGTTGTAGATAAAGGAAGAAGACCCACCGGGGTTCTGTCAAGTTCGTTAGAGCCCGCCGGTCTGCAAAGGAGACTGGTGGCACGTCGACGTCAACGACAAGAAGCTCTCGATCGCCACCACCAGGATCCACCGTCTTGCCCAGGTCGGTCTCACCCTCGAGATGATCGGGGCTGATTTCATCCGCCGCCGAATCGCACCACTGCACAACAAAGGGAGGCCGGCTTGGCTTTTCGAGAATGCGGCCGACGTCATGAGGCTTCGCCCCGGCCTGAAACACAACTTCACGATGATGGAGCACGCCCACATCTGCCAAAAGCTCTTTCAGCATGACGTGGATCACAACGGCAGGGTCGAGAGGACCGGCAAGGCTGCCGGCGGGAGTGGTCCCGCTAAGCAATAACTCTCGCTGGTCCGACATCATTGCCATGATGCCAGATTTCAATGCGCATGGTCTTGATCCGTCTTGGGTCGAGCCGCCGGCGGATCAGGTGCAGGAGTTCTTAAATACTTTGTCGGAGAAGCGCATCCGCGACGAGCCGGTGCTCGTCCACGATACCACCCAGGCGGAGCTTGATTACATTGCCGCCAGGGAGGCGGAGGCGGCGCTTGCCCTGGAGGCCAGCATCGCCGGCCACGTGGAGGACGAGGCAACATGGCCGCTAAAGAGGAGGAGCTCGCCGAGTGGGCGACGTCTGCCGAGGAGGCCAGCCACGCGGGCACTGACGCCGACGCTCCCCTTGTCAAAGATGTGGTCGAGGAGTCGACCGACAAGGAGGCTGAGGCTGCCGACCCTCCTGCCGTGGTGAGGCTGCGGGTCCTGCGGTGAGCTAGTTCGGGCGAGCCGGTCCGGCCCGGCAGCATCGCGCGGCGGCAACAGCCCCCGGAGCCGCGGCGGCAACATCCCCCGGAGCAGCTCGGGCATGATACGAGGTCGATGGCGGCCGCGGCAGGGAGGACGACAGGGAAGACCGCGGTGGCGAAGAGTATGGCGGCTGCCTCCTCTTTGTCCTGGCATGGCCGGACCCCGTTCCCTTCTCCCCCTCCCACAGGCGTTGCTATGGACGTCGATTTTGACCTTGGGTCTATTAGCCCAAGGAGGGAGAGGAGGAAACCAGAGGACGAGGAGGAGATAGAAGATGAGTAAGCACCTCGCCCCTCACGTTATCTCCTGGTTCCATCTCTGTACTATCTCTCTCTGACCCAATGCCATCTTTGTAGGGATACGGAGACGCTGGCCCAGAGGGCGGCGAAGAGGGCTAGGGTGCCGTCCGCCGACAAACCCCCGGCAGGTACTTCAGGCATGCCGTTGGTGGTGGAGAGCAACCCAGACAACAGCCCCCGACGTAAGTTCACTACTCACTCTTCCATGGGCAAACGCTGGGGCGTGAATTCTCGATACTGACCTTGTCGGCTTTGTAGGTGGGGACCGGCAGCAGGAGGGCCCATAGGGGGCCACCCCCAACACGTCGCCCCCTTCAACTACACCGCCCCGAGGGGCGTCTCCGGCAAGGGCACCGACCGCCGAGCCCGCGCCCGTGGAGGAGGTTGAGAGGGACTTGAGTGCTGACGGCTCTTCCCCGGCAACGGTTGTTGGCGAGGAGAGCGACGCTCCTCCCCAGCCTGGTATGGATGATTTGCCTTCCGTTGTCCAAGTTGAGTCTTGACCTTGGGCACCGCCTCACTTTTTCCGACTTTTAAACCCTCCCTTGATGGACCGGGTGGATGACGAGCCCACTATCAAGGAGGTCGCCAAAGACGCTGAGGACGAGGCCGACAAGATTGCTGCCGAGGAGGCCGCCAAGGCCACAACTGAGGAGGCGGCCCAAGGGTCAGCTGGAGGGACCGGCGACGCCAGTGCCGAGGAGGCCGGCAACGGGCCTGCCGGAGGAACCAGCGAGGCTACTACCGGGGAGACCGGCAAGGCCGCTGCCGAAGAGGCCGGCAAGGCAGCCGCCGAGGACCAGCCTTCCTCCTCCACCGCCTCTGGCTCGGGCCACTACCTGAAAGTGAGTGATGACTTGTTCGTCCACCTCCCCTGGACGGCAAGCAGCAGGGCGCCAACCGAGGGGGGGTGTTTGATGATGAGGCGCTTGCCGCTGCTGGTCTTGAGGTCATCGACCAGCCGGGCGCCGGCGGCGACGGTTCTCAGGAGGAGGAACTTCTTCGGGCCATGAGCGCCAACTTCTAGAACCTCTAGGTGCTTTACCACCCCTGCCTGGACAAGGCAAAGTCCAGGTTGGCAGTGGTGGATAAGGCGGAGGACGACTTCCAGGAGCGCGTCACCCAGACAAAAGTCTGGTTTGACGAAGCCCGGAGTGAGTTGAGGGCTTCCCAAGAAAAGCTGGACGAGCGCGCCAGAGACCTCATGCTGGCGCAGCCTAATTTTGAGAAGGCCCAGGAGGAGGCCAAGGAGCGAGCCGCCAATGATGAGGTCGCCCACAACCAGCGCCAGGCTCAACTAAACTCTCAAGAGGAAGACCTTGTTGCCCATGAGCAGGCACTCGCCGCCACACTCCGCGGCAAGGATGAAGAGATTGATAGGCTTGTCGCGCGACGGACCCAGGAGCTAGAACATAAGCACATTGAGGCTCTCAATGCTCAGGCTCGAGTCCACGCCGGCAAGGTAAAGGAGCTGGAGGTGGAGCGGGAAGGCCTGAATAAGCGGGTCATAGGGCTGACCACAGAGAGGGACACGATCCATGCTACCTGGATGGATGCGCAGTCCGGGGTCCTCGGCAGGGTCGAAAAGCTCTCCAAGGCCCAGGATTCCATCAAGGATCCGAAGCTGGAGATCGAGGGCCTCAAGGGGATGATCACAGAGGCCAATGCTCGGGTGGAGACTCTGAACAAGGGCTCGGAGGAGGAGAAGCGGCTGCGGAAGGATGACGCCGCTGGGTACGCAGAGTACGTAAAGGGCGAGAACCTCTGGATCAGCCGCCTCGTCGCCATCACGGAGGAACTCACTGCGCAGCTGGCCACCATGGGCATGCCAAGCTTCTGGTTCTCCCGAGAGGTGAACCTCTCCATCCACGCCAGCTTGACCGTGTTCTTCGAACACATTCTTGAGGCCCTTGGAAAACTCCACTCTGACCGGGCGGCTTGTCTAGCCAACGAATCCCGGAGGCTCTGTCGAGGTGCCCTGACCCAAGTGCCTCATATCCATCTCAAATCATCTTTTCCCTCTGGTTCACTCTAATATAATTTATGGATATTTTTCTTTAATGAAAAATATTCATTTTTCCCTCCAAAACCCTAGCTAAACACATTGTGCTCCAAAGCAACCCCTATTTTTCTGGCCCACAAAAATCTGAGGAAATTCATAAATATTCTTTGGACCCTAGGACACATTCTTGAACAAAAATATTCCACCACTTTTTGGAATATTTTTGCTACAGAAATTCTTTTCTATTCTGGGCAGAAATGGTAGTTTCTACAGCAACTACCATTTTACTTTCTCCATTGCTTCCGAAACTACTTGTGCATCTTCACCTTAGTGACTTATGACTAGCCGCCAAAGCACAGCCTCCAACTCTTAGCCAATTTACCTCAGTAAACTCTCAAAGTTTCTGTCCAGAAACTTACCAGACGTGTGATTTTCTTTCTACTGCGTCTGGAAACAAACCAACCATGGGTAACTCCCCTATATACCACGAACAACACGCCAGACATTATTTTTGGCACCTAGTAAGCCAGTAGGCAAAGCTCGCGCGGTGACCACGCGTGTGCACGATGCCATGGTTGCTTGTCGGCGAGCTCTGTTGAGTGCGCCCTTGCTTCCGCGCCTGCCAGAGCTTGCCAACCCGTGCCTCCATCTCTGTCTTGATCTCTACAGCGCCCCCTGGCACTCGCTAACGCCGGAGCTCGTCACAGTGAGCACGGGCACGGTCCGACCAAGGCAACAGTGCGGAGCGCACTGTGCTCGTCGTGACTCCAGCGCCCCTGTGCTCGTCGCCACTCCAGCGCCCTTGTGCTCGTCTCCGTCCGTCCACAGCTCCCGCGTGAACCCCGTCGCCTTCTCCCCCTCTCACTGACGCCACTCGTCGCTGGGCGCAGCGTCCAGGTGTCGCCGACGGA
>LR738715.1:497778245-497799412 GCA_902687465.1 Secale cereale
GAAGCGGTACGAGTGGTGGCGCCCTGGGCTTTTACGCCTTCGACGTCACCCCTGTTCAGTCTGTTTATTTAAATTTCAAATTTAAATATATTCCAGAGAACTTTGAACTGCAATAAATTTTTAACCATAAGTCCAAATGAATTGATTCTTTTTTGCATTGTGTTCTTTGTGAAGAAATCTTACAGCACACCAAAAATGAGACTATTTGGTGCTGTGTAGATTTTCTAGTGAATGATTCCTGATATTTTCTTTTTGTGTTTTTAATTATTTTCAGAAGGTGAAGCTTGTCTTGAGGATCACCAGGAGGCTTGTGAACCTCATTTGCACTAAGGCAAGCCACAACAACATTTTCATAGTGCCAATTCAATATTTATGATTTTCCAACTTGAATAAATGATTTAATTTATACATATGAATTATTTTTGTTAAATACTTTCAGTTGGTTGCTGTATTTAGTTGTTTCATTTAGTTTACAGAAAGTTGGAATTTGGTTTAATTTATTAAGATAGCTAGAAGAAAGTTTGGATCATTAAGAACTATTATGGATATGCATATACATAGCTATGTGAAGTTATTTTCCTTTACCTAAGAATTATGATAATTGTTTTGCTAGACTATGTTCTGTTTTTAATTGAAAGTAAATCATAACCAGAATAATATTGAAGTTGTGATGCTTATATTTAGTAAAGTAAAGTTGACCAGATATTTTTGTAATGCATTTGGTATGTTGCATTCCATGGCATTTTATGACACCGGTTATTTATTTACTTTAAGTTGAAACTGTTAATAATTCAACTTGAATAAATTGTTGACCGGGTCATGGTGCCACTGAATCGAGTTTTTCCCAGTGCAACTACATTTCCCAGTGCCACTGAATCGGTCCGTTGTCATGCCTCTTGACGGTACCTCCAAATAGGGAAGGTTATGGGCATGCAGTTCCTGGCCCGGTAAGCAGACATAACCTTGTGTGCCCGTTGTTAAGTTTATGGTACCGAGTCCCCATTTGGGACAATTGCTGTTTGGCCACGACGGTGGTCGGTGTGCCTTTGGTAGGCACAGGGCCACCCAGGACTGTTCTAGTGGGGAAGTGAGTCGGAGTGGCCGGGAGAGTGTCATGGCAATGGGAGACTTTTGTCGGAACGCCGTTGGTCCACCCGAATGGGAAAATGAGGCCATGGGTTCCGTGGTGTGGGTACAGTGCACTACCTCTGCAGAGTGTAATTAATCTATCGATAGCCGAGTCCACGGTCACGGACACGCTCGAAAGTAAGTCACACCATGGGTCAACATATAATAAAAAAAATCTTACTAAGTTCTAAATTTTTGTACTATAAAAATGGTGGAAGAGCCACCGAGATGATTGGAGACCAAGTATGGTCAGGGTGGTGATCGTCGGAAAGATCACGATTTATGTCCTGTTGAGACGAACCAGCTTATAGTTCAATAAAAATCACCATGGGTAAGTAAGACCGTGGTTCTTTTTTCACAAAGGCATGAGTATAGCATGTTAGTTAATGTATATCCAGGCTTGTTGCAGCATTTTAACAATTGAATAATTATCATGATATTGTTTGTCATTATGATTTTGTTTGCTGTAAGCTTGCAAGTACATTCAATGTACTGACCTGGCCTGTCATGCCAGATTTCAGGAAAGTTTCGTTGGAAAGGAGTGCCGTCCGAGTCTAGACTGTGTCCACATCGGTGTCCCTGTGAGATGGAGTTTCTCTACGAAGTCGTTCCGCTGCTGCGTAGTTTCCTGACTGAGGCCTTTTATGTTCATTAAATAATGTACATATTGTCCAGCCGCACCGTGTGTGCCGCTTGGCCTCGCTACTCGTTGTAATGAAAAATTATGGTCCGCTAGCATCAATAAAGTGGTTGTTTTCTCTACCAAGATGTTGCGTGTTGCCAGAAGACAAGGTCTCTAGGCTGGCAATGCAAGGTAAACCGGTCGCTCTGATCCTGGGTGCCACAAGGCTTCTCTCTCAAAGAAAGCATACAATGGGTGAACAAATTACTGTCGAGCAATTGATAGAAAATTGTAAATAATTATGGTATCTAAGGAAATGATCATGAATATAGGCATCACGTCTCTGACAAGTAGACCAACTCCTGCCTGCATCTACTACTATTACCCCACTCATCGACCGCTATCCAGCATGCATCATGAGTATTAAGTTAAAAACAGAGTAACTCCTTAAGCAAGATGACATGATGTAAAAAGATAAACTCATGCAATATGATATAAACCCCATATTGTTACCCTTAATGGAAACAATACAATATGTGACTCTCTACCCCTACTATGTCACTTGGTAAGGACTTCGCAAGATTGAACACATCACAAAGCACCTCTCCCATTGTGAGATAAACCAATCTAGTTGGCCAAACCAAATCAATAGATCGAAGAGAAATACAAATATATCTTAATCATGCATAAAAGAGTTTAGAGAAGACTTAAATACTATTCATAGATAATCTAATCATAAATCCACAATTCATCGGATCTCGACAAACACGTCGCAAAAGAAGATTAAATTGAATAGATCTCGCAGAACATCGAGGAGAACATTGTATTCAAGATCAAAGAGAGAGAAGAAGCCATCTAGCTAGTAGCTATGGACCCGTAGGTCTATTGTAAACTACTCACACATCATCAAAGGGGCAGCAAGGTTGATTTAGATACTGTCCGTGATCGAATCCCCCTCCGGCAGAGTACGAAAACGGCCTCCAAATGGGATTTCACGGGAATAGAGACTTGCGGCGGTGGAAAAGGATTTTTGTCTGTCTTCTTAGGGTTTCTAGAATATTTGAGAATATATATGGCAAAGAGGCGGTGCAGGGGGGTCACAGGGGGCCACAAGCCCAGGGGCACCCCCTAGGGTACGCCCCTACGGCTTGGGGCCACCCCGTGGCTTTCCTGGCCCCTACTCCAAGTCACGTAGGTGTGTTTTTGTCCAAAAAAATCATCACGAAAGTTTTATTCCGTTTGGACTCCGTTTGATATTCCTTTTCTGCGAAACTCAAAAACAAGGGAAAAACATAAACTGCCAGTAGGTTAATGAGTTAGTCCCAAAAAATAATATAAAATAGCATATTCATGCATATAAAACATCCAAAGTTGATAATATAAAAGCATGGAACAATAAAAAATTATTGATACGTTGGAGACGTATCAGCCTACATGGTGAGCCTCCCCTCCTCTTTCCCTCTCTTTTGGCACCTGCACATCCCCTAGGCTCGATTCCCTCGATCTCCTGCTTCGGCCGCTGCTGTGACGCTCGCCGCCATAGCCACTGCTTGCTTTCAAGCCAACCAAACACACTATAATGCTCAGGGCCTTATGGTGAAGCCGCCCGTGTCCTTAAACCGCCTTGTCGTGCCCCGCAGCATCGCCTCCATGGAGCACCCATAGCCACCGCCGCTTGCTAGTTAGCTCCGGCCACCCTAGCTTCTGTTGCTGCTCCCATTCGACGCTGTGTCAAATGCGCATCTGATCCTAACAAACCGCGCACAAAATGGTGCCCCATAGCCCTTTTCTCGATGGCAGCCCGGACGTGTCGTCGCCTGCCATCGTAGCTCCCACCAACGGATAAACCACAAGTATAGGGGATTGCAACATTTTTCTAGGGTAGAGTATTCAACCCAAATTTATAGATTTAACACAAGGGGAGCCAAAGAATATTTGCAAGTATTAGCAGTTGAGTTGTCAATTCAACCACACCTCGAGATTAAATGTCTGCAACAAAGTGATTAGTAGCATAGTAATATGATAGCTTTGATAGTTGTAGTGACAGTAGCAATAACCGTAACAGTGAAAGCAGTGGTTTTTTGGCAAGTGTAACTGTAGACGCAACAATAGTAACTTAGCAAGAACAATATGAGGAAAACTCATAGGCATTGGATCGGTGAACTCGTTGGATGATAGTCATCATATAACAGTCATAACCAAGGGCGATACAAAACTAGCTCCAATTCATACATATAATGTAGGCATATTCAGTAAATAGTCATACATGCATATGGAAAAGAACTTGCATGACATCTTTTGTCCTACACTCTCGTGCCAGCGGGGTCCATATGGAAACAAAGGGATATTAAGGCCTCCTTTTAATAGAGAACCGGAACAAAACATTAACACATAGTGAATACATGAACTCCTCAAACTATGGTAATCACCGAAAGGTATCCTGATTACTGTCACCCTAGGGTTTACGGATCATAACACGTAGCAAGTGCATATGAATTGCAAGGTCAGATCTAGAACATAGATATAATGGTGAAGACATAAACGGTTCATATCTGAAATCATGTCACTCGGGCCCTAGTGACAAGCATTAAGCATAGCAAAGTCATAGCAACATCAATCTCAGAACATAGTGGATACTAGGGATCAAGCCCTAACAAAACTAAGTAGATTACATGATGAATCTCATCCAACTCCTCACCGACCAGCAATCCTACGAAGGAATTACTCACTCCCAGTGGGAACATCATGGAATTTATGATGAAGGAGGGCTGGTGATGATGAAGACCAAAGATTCCCCTCTCAAGAGCCCCGAATGGACTCCATATCTAGCCTCCCGATGAAGAACGGGAGGTGGCGACGACTACGTATAGTAAAACATGATGAAACTCCGTCCCTTATTTTTCTTTGAAAATGGGTAATTATGGAGTTCGAATTAGGGTCAAAGGGGCCACGAGGGGGCCACAACCCACCAGGGCATGCATGGAGGGGTGGTGCACCCTGGTGTCTTCTGCTCAGCTACGGGGACCCCTCCGGTGGTTCTTGGTTCCATTATTTTTGTTTTATTGTGAAATAAATCTACAAATAGTTTCCTCCAATTCCGAGAACTTTTATTTCTGCACAAAAAGCAACATGAAGGTAGTTCTATTGAACACAGCACCAGTCCCTGTTAGTTTCATTCAAATCATACAAATTAGAGTCCAAAACAAGAGCAAAAGCGTTAGGAAAAGTACATACGGCGGAGACGTATCAACTCCCCCAAGCTTAAACCTTTGCTTGCCCTGAAGCAATTCAGTTGACAAACTTAAAGTGATAAAGAAAAACTTTTACGAACTCTTTTGCTCTTGTTTACATAAATAAGCTGAAGTAGCACCCAGGTTTTCAGCAAAGATCATGACTAACCATGTCAACAATAACACTTAGAAATTATATTAACTCATATCAATATCATAATCAACTAGCAAGCAATAATAAGATATCTCAAATGCCAATACTTTGTCAAAACAATCACAATATAATATGACAATTGTGGTATCTTGCTAGCCCTTTCTAAGACCGCAAAACATAAATGCGGAGCACCTCTAATGTTGAAGCAGCGACTAGACATAGTAATTCATGGTAGAAGAGATCGAGTCATGATAGCACCCAACATTAACTATACTCAAAGGATAAAAATGACAATAGTGCTCTCAGGTTTGGTGCTTATTTGAGAATATGATGGCTCAACAGAAAAAGTAAACGGATGCTCCCTTCACAGAGGGAAGCAGTGATTTGCAGAGGTGCCAGAGCTCAAAGCTTAAATCAGAGGTAAATTTAATTTTGGGAGGTGCACCTGTCGGTGTCAAAACGGGCAGATCTCACGTATGGACTCCCAAGATGTGGATCTGGGATCGATGAGGAACATGAGAAAAGGGACACAAGGTTTACCCAGGTTCATGCCCTCTTGAAGAGGTAAAAACCTACTCCTTGATGTCGCTTGAACTACGTCGGTATTTCCCCAAAGAGGAAGGGATGATGTAGCACATCTACGATAGGTATTTCCCTCAGTGATAAGACCAATGTTATCGAACCAGTAGGAGGACCACGCAAAACTATGTAAACGGTACCTGCACACAAAGAACAAATACTTGCAACTCGACGTGTTAAAGGGGTTTTTTGGGTAACGGTGCCAGAAATTTTCAAGTTGAAGGAATAAAATTGTCGTAGATTGATACATGCAAATAAAGGCAAATAAAACTCAATGAGGTATTTTTGGTTTTTTGATAATATAGATCTGAAAATAAAAGTTGCAAATAAAGGAAAAGGCAAATCACAAAATAGATCTCAAACTATACTATAGGAAAATAGACTCGGGGGCCGTAGATTTCACTAGTGGTTTCTCTCAAGAAATAGCAAACGGCGGGTAACAAATTATTGTTGGGCAATTGATATAAATGTGAATAATTATGACGGTATCCAAGAAAATGATCATGTATATTGGCATCACATCGAAGATTAGTAGACCGACTCCTGCCTGCATGTACTACTATTACTCCACACATCGACCGCTATCCAGCATGCATCTAGTGTATTATGTTCATGGAAAAATGGATTAATGCAGTAAGAATGATGACATGATGTAGACAAGATCAATTCATCTAGGAACAGACCCCTTCTTTTTATCCTTAAAAGCAATGATACATGTGTGCCTTGTTGCCCCTTCTATCGCTGGGAAAGGACACTGCAAGATCGAACCCATCACAAAGCACCTCTTCACATTGCAAGATAAATAGATCAAGTTAGCCAAACAAAACCCAAACATCGGAGAAGAAATACGAGGGTATAATAATCACGTATGGATGTTAAATCAAAGCAAATCTGATCATAAACTCACAATTCATCGGTTCCCAACAAACACACCGCACAAAGTCATTCCATCAAATAGATCTCCAAGAGAACTTTCTATTGAGAAAGAAAGAGAGAAGAAGAAAACTATATACTACCTACGGACCCGTAGGTCTGAGGTGAACTACTCAAGCATCATCGAAGAGGCACCCATGAGGATGATGAACCTCTCCATGATCGAGTTCCCCTCCGGGAGAGTGCTGGAAAAGGGCTCTAGATTGGATCTCATGGCTCTGGAACTTTCGGCGGCTGGAATAAAATTTCGTCCAGTCCACTAGGGTTTCTGGAATATTGGCGTATTTATAGAGCGAAGAGGCAGAGCATGAGGCCACCTAGGTGGGCACAACCCACCAGGGCGCGCCTGGGCCCCCAGGCCCCCCCAGGTGGGTTGTGCTCCCCTAGGAGCTCCCCTCTAGTACTTCTTTGGCCCAACAGGTGTGCTCTGGTCTAGAAAAAATATCCAAAAAGTCTCACTGTGTTTGGTATTGATTTTATGCGAAGTAAAAAACAAGCAACAAATAGCAACTCGCAATGGGCACTATGTCAATACGTTACTCCCAAAAAATGATGTAAAGTTGCTGTAAAATGATTGTAAAACATCCATGAATGATAGTATAACAACATGGAACAATAAAAAATTATAGATACGTTGGAGACATATCAGCATCCCAAAGCTTAATTCCTGCTCGTCCTCGAGGAGGTCAATGATAAAAGAAGAATTTTTGATGTGGAATGTTTCCTAACATGTCCATCACATATTCTTTTTCTTTTGTAGCATGGACATTTTGATTTTTATATGGTTGAAACCAATAGTATAGTCTTGACATGAAGAATTTAATACTCAAGCTTACCAACAAGCAACCATGTCTTTCAAAATATCAATACTAAAGCAAGTTATCCCTAGCCCATCATACTCGATAATTTATCCATTCATGAAACACACTCGCATATTAGCTACGTCCAATGCTCAAGTACGATCATACTTCCCCTTAGTTGGTGCTTCATAAGAGAAGATGGAGACTCAAATAAAAAAAAGCATAACGTAAATAGAAAGGCCCTTCGCAGAGGGAAGTAGGGATTTGTAGAGGTGCCAGAGCTCAAAGCTTAAATTGAGAGATAAATTTCTTTGAGAGGCATACTTTTCCTGTCAAAGAAAATGACTTAGAGTTTCCAATACATTCCATGCGAGATACATCATAGGCGGTTCCCAAACAGAAAAAAGTTTATTCCTTTTTCCACCTGTCTTTCACATTCCACGGCTAACCGAATCCACGGGTGACGTCCATACCAACACTTTCCAAGTAATTGATTATTTTACAACAGAAAGTAAATTATTATTTTTTATTTCGGGACAGTGCATCCCTAATACCTTTGCTGTACTCTTGTACAATGACAAGTGAATAAACACTCATCTTGAGAATAACACATCTAGCATGGAAAAATATCAGCCACCCCTCACGGCCTCATGAGAGGTATGGGCACACAAAAGAGAAGTTTATTTTGAAATTTAGAGATGGCACATACAAATTTGCTTAGAACGGCAAGGAAATACCGCATATAGGTAGGTATGGTTGACTCATATGGCAAAACTAGGTTTAAAGATTTTGGATGCACAAGTAGTATATCTACTTAGTACAAGTGGGGGCTAGCAAATAGATTGAGAAGCAACCAACAAAGAAATGAAAAATCACATAAGCGGGCATTGAGCATAACTAACACCGAATTATGCACCACAAGTAGGATGTAATTTCATTGCATAATTATTGACTTTCCTGCTTGCATAGGGAATCACAAACCTTAACATCAACATTCTTACTAAAACATAATTACTCACTAACATGACTTACATATCACTACCATCATCTCTCAAAACTATTACAAATAATAAAGTTTATTTTGTCCAATGATCTTCATGATATGTTTTTATTATTCCCCTCTTGAATATCTATCACTTTGGGACTAGTTTCATATGTTTCTTTTGATAACCTCAAACAAATCTAAGTGAAGAACATGAGCATAAAATTTTATTTCTCTCGAAATAATCTAAGTGAAGCACGAGGGAATTTCTTCAAAAACAATAAAGCACACCTTGCTCAAAAAGATATAAGTGAAGCACTAGAGCAATTCCATTGCTCTCAAAAAATTTAAGTGAAGCATAAAGAGCAAACGTAACATCAATTGGCTTTCTCAAATAAATTAGTTCAGCAAGGATAGATGACACAACCTAAAAATAAAAATAGGCAAAGACTCATATCGTACAAGATGCTCCAAGCAAAAATCATGATATGTGACGAATAAAAATATTGCTCCAAGTCAAATACCGATGGTTGTTAGAAGAAAGAGGGGATGCCACTCGGGGGCACCCCAAGCTTAATTAGTTGCTTGATACTTCTTGAATATTATTTTTGGGTGCCTTGGGCATCCCCAAGCTTAGCCATTTGCTACTCCTTATTCCTTCATCCATCATGATCTCACCCAAAACTTGAAAACTTCAATCACACAAAACTCAACAAAACTTCGTGAGATCCGTTAGTATAAAAAATCAATCTTTATTATAAGTGTTCTAGCAAACCATTTCATACTTTTTACTGTATTATATCTACTGTATTCTAACTTCTCCATGACAAAAACTTTTCAAAAGAAACCATAGATTCATCAAAACAAGCACATAACACAACGAAAACAGAATTTGCCTAAAATAGAGCAGTCTGTAAAGATGTGAATTTTAGTAAAACTTATGTAACTATGAAAATTCTGAAAACTTAGGAAAATATAGGCAATTTGTATCCAGATAATGTGCAAAAACTTCAGGATTTTATCATGCTCCACTCACCGTCACAAATTCTGACACTAGACGCAAAAGTTTATGAATTTCAACGCAATCAAATCAACTATCAACCAAATCATCCCAAAGGCTTTGCTTGGCACGAACACTAATTTAAACAACAAAAACACATCTAATCAGACGCATATTTGTATAATTATTGGATAACAGCAAGAAACCAAAAAGGCGAAGGATAGAAGTCTGGCTGCCTCCCAACAAGCACTATCGTTTTACGCCCCTAGCTAGGCATAATGTAAAGATCTCAAGTGTTATCTTCTTTGGTATCCAATTCCTCAATCACATAATTCTTCAGAGATTTGGCATGCAATCTTTCAATAACAATGTTTCTAGGAATAGAATTGAAAAACTCATTTTTGCTAACATGGCTAGTTATCACTTCAACAAAATTAGGATGGATACTAATCATTTTAAGATCATCTTTGTTGCTACTAGAAGTGGTACCTTTGCTCTTAGTGACTTGAGTAGTATGGAAACATTTTATGGGTTTTCTTTCAAAAGTTGTGACAGAAGAAACGGTAGTTCTCAAGATGCTAAAAACTTCTTCGAACTTATCAACCCGAGAAGGACTCTCTTTGATTCTTTGATTGATTACGATTTCGTTCTCCCTTAATAATTTAAAAACATCACCCGCTTTTGACCCAAATTTATTAGTGATATTATGCATCTCTTTATCCAAGTTTCCAATTTGCTCGATGGTAACCATCTTCTTTTGAATACAATCTAATCTTTGTATAACATGCTCAAGAGTAAGATTTGTATCATTAACAATGGTTGGTGGTGAACCCACTAGATTTTCCATAGCATTAAAAGCATCCACAGATAGACACATCAAGAAATTTCCTCTGGTGTTCGTATCAAGAACGAATCTATACCAAGAGGTGATACTCACATAAAAATTGCGAAGAAAAATATCGGTGGATTGCTTGCAAACAGATCTATAATCAGCATTGCAAATTATACCAAGCATCTTTTAGATTCTCCTACCCCCTTTGTTTAAATTTAAGGACATATTTCTCAAGGGTAAATGACGATGCCGTGGACCTAGGGTAGGGTCACAGGCCTGACCTAGACAACCTATCCAAGGTCAGTACCCTAGAATCAAGAACATTCAAAGTATAACAAAGGATACCGATTGAAGTAACCTCAGAGTGCAATCCACTCGACCAATTATCTCACTCGGATACCCCAATTCCATTCGACCAGGATGAAGTCACTCGACCATACAAGAAACCACTCGGAGTATAGAAGATCTAAAGTCACTCAGGATTACAACGGTCAGGCATTCACTCTGTAGTCTTAAAGGCCATTTAGAGCTCCTTATAGCTGGCGTTATCAGTAATGCCCTGTCTTAATGTACATTGAACTCTGTGTAACGAGGGATAGCTAGGGTCATGGCGCAATCTATATAAGCCGCCCCCTCCTCTGGTACAAAGGTTCGCACCCCCTATAACACACACACACACACACTCATATTCTAGTCGACCGCCTCAAGGCACCAAGATGTAGGGCCTTTACCTCCTCCTAGATGGGCCTGAACTCGTAAACTCGTGTGTACAACCTCGCCGTAGTTAGGACCTCGCCTCCTCATACGTACACCCTATTCTCACTATCAGACTTAGTACCACGACAGTTTGCGCCCACCATGGGGCAGGTGTCTTAGCGACTTCCGGTGAGGTTGCAATTTTTCCGATCTTCATCAACATGGTTACCTGCGGTGGTCTGGCTTTGGGCCACAAGATCCAACTCGGCGCGCTCGTCTTCGTCGCCGATGACTCTGCCTGGCTCCAGGAGGCCCCCTTCGATGTTGAGGCCCTTCTCGTCCATGGGGCGGCGCACTTTCGCACGAGTGCATGTGGCGTCCTCCTGCGGCAGCCGTTGACCCAGTATCGATCGGCTCCTTCATCAGCCACTCTCCCCGATGTACACCATCCCAAGCGGTCCGGTCGATCGCGGCTTCAGTGTTGGGTGAAACATGCGGTGGTCCGTCAGTCTGCCACCCCCCAAGTTGCGAAAACTGAGCTCGACGAATCTCTCTATGGTCCAGTCCACCTGTCGACTAGCTCCGTAGAAACTATTTCCGAGTGCGGAAGCAGCGACCCTACGGTGGAGGTCCTTATGGTCGACTCCCATCATAGCCCACCTGGCTACCATCGCAGCGGCAGCGGCGGCGGCGATGGTCCATCTTATGATTACAATGATTATGAAACCCAATCCCTCACCGCGGAGAAAAGGGAAGAATTGCATCGCCGCAATGTCGAGGCACTCAGACCCCTATCATGTGAGAGACTTCCGAGGATCGGGAGTTGGAGGCTGCGCACCTGGCCACCTTGGTCGAGCGTGCACATCTGGAGAACCTTCAGCATTCACTCGATGAGCATGCCTGTTGATTGATCCCCAATCCAATCAACGACAACGACGGTTGTTACCGCCTGAGCCCTAGGTATACCGCACTCTGATCCAGAATCTTACAGCTACAACCCGTATAGCAGAGTTAATCCAGCCGTCCCAATCAGAGGCCGGAAGAGGTTTGATGCAGATCTAAGCGCTGCTCCGAGCAGCATGTGAGCAAAACACAGCCGTTTCTCAGTCTGCAATAGGATCCACAGAAGGTCCGTGGTGGCGGACACAGTACAGTCAGCTCATAGCCCAAGATCACCTCTGATACGTGAGGGTCGTGGACATGGCCAAGAGAAGTGTTTGGGTTGGAACTACGAGCAGTATGATCATCGACTCGGCTGTGATGACCGCCGTCGAGTGCCTACACCACCTCCGAGGGGCAGATCGTATGTGCCCCGGCAGTACGATCACAGGCGCCCATATGGCGATGAGCGAAGAATCCCAGTGGACCCAAGAGAGCCCAGGTTTGATGCAAGATTGATTGTTGTGCAGGGTCTGGTCGACAGGAACCGGGCACACAGAGAAGGACAGGACATAGATCGTCCGATTAGCAGTAGAGTGCATGTTTCTTGGCCTGAATGTTTCAGCAGAGCCATCAGAGCTGCTGAGACCCCTCCCAACTTCAGGTTGGTGACGGGAGTAAGAAAGTTCACTAGCGAGTCAAAGCCAGACACGTGGCTAGAGGATTACCGAGTGGCTGTGTAGATTGGTGGCGGCAACCTCCCCCTGACGCTGGAGGCCTTAGCCAGAGCTTGGCTGAATTAGTTGGCTCCTGGTGGCATCCTCAGTTGGGAAGAATTGGTCCAAGTGTTTGTCAGGACCTTTGAATGCACTTGCAAACGACCTGCACGGCGGACTGAATTACATCATTGTGTCCGGAAACAGAATGAAACTTAGAGAGATTACATTCAGAGGTGGACCACTCTTCATCATACCGTGGAGAATGTGTCAGAACATCAAGCAGTTTCCGCCTTTAAGGAGGTCATTCAGTACAGAGATCTTAACCTGAAATTCAGTTGGATAGGGGACATGTCTCTAGCTCGGATGATGGAAATAGCCACTCGGTACGCTAACGGCGAGGAAGTAGACCGACTCCACAGTGGCAAGAAACCAGTTGCCCAGGATGACTAAGGAGGGAATTCCAGTCGGAAAAAGAAGCGCAAAGCTGAACCCACAGGTTCTGCTGAGGCCGTAGTTGTGAACCAAGGCAAGATCAAAGGAAAGCCTAAGGGTCCTTGGATCCCAAAGAAAGTGAAAGATCAAGCAGAAAATGATGTGCTTGATTTACTGTGCCATATACACACCAAGAAAGATGAAGAGGGAAACCTGATTTACCCCAAACATACTACTCGACAGTGTCGACTCCTGATTCAGAGCTTCTGAGAGGGTCAGCCCAGTGAGAAAGAAAAGGAATCTGATAAGGACGAGGACAAAGAGGAGGATGATGGTTAACCCAATGTCAATGCCACTTTGGTGATTTTTGCTGACATCAAGAGCAAGAGTCGACTGAAAATCATCAACAGGGAAGTAAACATGGTTGCTCCGGCAACGACAACGTATTTGAAGTGGTCAAAGACTCCCATTATATTCGACCAGTTCGACCATCCAGCCCACGTTGCTACCCTCGAGCCGCAAGCAATTGGGGTCGACCTAGTCGTTGGGGCACTCGACTGACCAAGGTTTTGATGGACGGTGGCAGTGGTTTGAACATCTTGTATGCTGAGACCATTCGAGGGATGGCCATTCCGATGTCCAAGCTCAGTTAGAGCAACATGCGATTCCACGGTGTCATCCATGGGAAGAAAGCCGATTCACTCGGTCATATCACTCTTGATGTGGTTTTCGGTGATTCAAAGAATTACCGCAAGGAAAAGTTGACGTTTGAGGTTGTGGATTTTCACAGTGCCTACCATGCTATTCTGGGCAGGCCTGCATATGCCAGTTTCATGGCTCGACCTTGTTACGTATACATCAAGTTGAAGATGCCTGGTCCCAGAGGCGTGATCACAGTCAGATGAACTAGGCTAAGAGCGGAACAGTGCCTCCAAAAGGACTCAAAGATCACTGGTGAACAGATGGCAGCAGTAGAAATGGAAGAATATTAAAAGAATGCATATCCGAGTGATTTGTTCCGAGCCAAGAAACATGCTTCGGAGTCTGCGTTTCAGTCGGCCAGAGACACAAAGCATGTGCATATTCACCCGACTGATCCCAATGCTGCTCCGTCTCACATCTCAACAACACTCGACAGCAAATAGGAAGAAGCGCTCATCTAATTCCTCCGTGAGAACTAGGACATCTTCGCATGGAAACCATCTGACATGTCGGGTGTACCCAGGGGACTGGCAGAGCACCTTTTGCTAGTCGACCCGAAAGAAAAACCCGTTAAAGAGCGGCTACCTCTTGAGCATGCGTTGGTTTTCTCTTGAAGAGGAAAGGGTGATGCAGCAAAGTAGTGTAAGTATTTCCCTCTGTTTTTGAGAACCAAGGAATCAGTCCAGTAGGAGACTACACGCAAGTCACCTAGTACCTGCACAAACAATCAAGAACCTTGCAACCAACACGATAAAGGGGTTGTCAATCCCTTCACGACCACTTGCAAAAGTGAGATCTGATAAAGATAATAAGATAAGTATTTTTGGTATTTTTGTTGTATAGATTGGAAAATAAAGATTGCAAAATAAATAGTAAACTAGAATTGTAGATTGGAAACTTATATATATGTAAAGTAGACCCAGGGCCATAGGTTTCACTAGTGGCTTCTCTCAAGATAGCCTATATTACGGTGGGTGAACAAATTACTGCCGAGCAATTGATAGAAAAGCGCATAGTTATGAGAATATTGAGGCATGATCAAGAACATAGGCATCACGTCTGTGCTAAGTAGACCGAAACGATTCTGCATCTACCACTATTACTCCACATATCGACCGCTATCCAGCATGCATCTAGAGTATTAAGTTCATAAGAACGGAGTAACACCTTAAGCAAGATGACATGATGTAGAGGGATAAACTCAAGCAATATGATATAAACCCCATATTTTTATCCTCGATGGCAACAATATAATACGTGTCGGTTCCCTTTCTGTCACTGGGATTGAGCATCGCAAGATTGAACCCAAAGCTAAGCACTTCTCACATTGCAAGAAAGATCAATCAAGTAGGCCAAACCAAACTGATAATTTGAAGAGACTTGCAAAGATATTAAATCATGCATATAAGAATTCAGAGAAGAACCAAATATTGTTCTGTCAGGCCCAAGATGCGATTCTATCCCGATCATGTGAGACATTCATGATTGGGGCACAACCACATTTCGGCACTTAGCAAGATGGATATCTTTACATCGTACCATTACATAAATACATGGAGATACATACAAGTCACATGAATACAACATCATCAATACAAGACATCTGACTATGGATGCAAACATGTAAAGCACAATGACATCCATCCTGCTATCGCAGGCTGCCGACCAGGAACCTAACCCAAGACTGACGAAGCAGAAGAAGAAAGAACTCCAACACAGGTACATCGCTCTCACGTCAAGTCATCGGAAACCTGCACCTGCAACTGTTGTTGTAGTATCTGTGAGCCACGAGGACTCAGCAATCCCATAACCATGGGTAACAATACTAGCAAAGCTTAATGGGTATGGAGAGGGTAAGTGGTGAGGTTGCAGCAGCGACTAAGCAAAAGTATGGTGGCTAACTTACGAGTACAAGAATAAGATGAGCCTCTATGCAAGCGGTCGCAAACTAGTAATGATCGCTAAAGACCCTGAACTACCTACAAGTCAAACATAACCCCACCATGTTCTCTTCTCAAAATGAAAAGAGACTGTCACGGTTACTCACGTGGTTGTGTGTTTTATTTTGGATCCTCTGTCCAGTTTTCTACAACCGGACATTAACAAATTCCCATCTGCCACATAACCACGGGCACGGCTTTCGAAAGATCAAAACCCTGCAGGGGTGTCCCAAATTAGCCCCTCACAAGCTCACAATCTGCGGAGTCGCAACTCCATGTTGGGAAGACCCGGGTATTCTCGGAATCCCGTGCTCAAGATATTTCGATAAAGGTAAAACTAATCCGGCAAGACCTCCCGACGTGCCGACACCCTGATAAGAGCCACGCGTATCTTGTCTCAGGCCACGATCGGATTGTCCAAACTTCCGGTAGACCAAAATACCAGAGTTGCCCCTGGCGGTCACCGGCGGTTGACAGGTTTGGGCCAACACTCATGAGGAGCACTGGCCCAGGGGTTGATTAAAAGTCCTCGGGTGCTAGCCGGTCCCTATGCAAATTTTTAGTTAATAGGCAAATGTAGTACCAAAGTTGGGTCTTGCTGGAAAAGCTTTAAGCAATGCGAATTATCAAGGGGGGCCCATAAACTCCAACCGTGTTAGGAATGCAAAATCAAGAAACATAACACCGGTTTACTGGTTCTTAAGGCGACCTGAGTGGAACAAAACACTGAGCAAAAGGCCAAGCCTTCCACCCATTGCCAAGTATATATGTGCATTAATTAAATTAATAGACATTGTGATATTCAAACAACGTCCAGCTCCAACATGGAGCTATCTTCATCTTCACCTGCAACTAGCACTGCAATAAGAGGAGCTGAGCAAGCGGGTAACATAGCCAAGAAATTGTTTGCTAGGAAGGTGTCAAAGGTTAAAGGTTTCATGGCAACAAGGAGAGGCTGACATCAAAAGATAGGTAGCATGACATATTGCGATAGCATCGATACAACTAGCATGACAATGATAATAAAGGTATCCAAGGTGACGGTCATCTTGCCCGAGATCCCGCAAGGAAGAGGAACGAGTCCATGAAGAAGACGAAGAAGAAGCCACGAAGTCGAACCAAGTGCAGACGAACGAATCCTCACGATCGCAACGGAAAAAGAACTAGCGAGAAGAAGCAAGTAACATGGTAAACACACCACTTAAGAACATGACATGAAGCTCAACCAAGTATGATGCAAGACAAGTCTGTATGATGCAAAACACGGCAAGGGATGATGCATACAAGAACAACATAAACCAACAAGTTTAAATGAGGCCGGAAACATCATATAACAATTCCGGTAAGTCCTCATATGCAAATTTCGAAATTAGTCCAGATCTGAACAAACATTATGTTAAAGTTGCTAAATATCAAGTTAACATGCACCATGATGATCTACTCGAAATTCTAGTCAAGTAACATATAAAGTTCATTTAATTCCGAGCTACGGGCTAGAAGATATGAGCAAAACAAGTCAAGCATGGTAATGATGCAGAGCGCATCCAAACATCAAGCAAACACACTCCAAACAGGTATTCAACATGATATTATGCATCTACATGCAAAAACACACAAGTTTCATATAGGACGCCCTCAAAACGGAGCAACGGTTCATCACATACAGACGAAACAAGATATCACAACAAGCTGTCCAAAACCAGCAACATGGCACTTAGTTGACATCAAAACAACATGATACAATAACATTTCATGGCAACAAAGGGCATGGCAAGCATGTACATGTCCAACACTACACGCATGACCAAAGAGCTACTACAAAACATCACTAGAACATGCTCAAAATATCATGGCAATATTGCAAAAGTTAATAGTTTCAAAGACTTAGTGAAAATAAACTAGACATGGCAGCAACAACGACATGTAGGCATGTTTGCAAGCTTGTGCAACTCATTTAAAAGCATATCATGGCAAGTGAATGTAACCAACAGCAATAAGACATGTTTATGAAGCTACTCATGGCAAGAACATGGTCATAGGATGCATAGATGACTAGCTATTCACATGGCAAAACTGAACTTGTAGATAACAGGCTGACAGAAACATTTTATAGCAACTTGATAGCATGAAAATAACAAGCTACAGCAGGCCATATATGCAAGCAAGGGCATGGATGGATAGAGCATAACATGGAAAACAAGACATGATCATTGGGAATCCCAAAACAAGCATGGATTTCAGTGGGGCATCAAGCAAACATGCCATCAGGTTATAACAGTTTCAGACTTGGTAGTTTTTAACAAGTCATAGAAACAACAACAGCGAGTAGGCCTCTTTACAAGCTTGTTGCAAACACCACAAGGCATTTCATGAAAAGTGGATTGCACCACAACAAAGAGGACATGATTTTGCTTCTAAAACATATTGACATGTTGCTCAAACAAAAATCACACATAAAGATATGAAAAAGACAAAACAGCATCTCATAACAAGTGTTAGCACTTAACAGCCACATGCACTTTTGCAACAGAGATAAACATGGCAATATGGCACCTAACATCAATTCTACAGCAACCATCATGTAGAGCACTTCAAAATGAACATTTTTACATATCATACACTCCATTTGCACCAACCTGCACAAAGTTATCACCTCAGAAACATGCTAACAAAATAACAGTTATCAGCAGTTTATACCATATAGCACTTCTGCAATGATGATTAGGGCATCAAGATGAACTTAAACAAGCATGCCAAAATACAACAATATGAAGAGCATCACGAGACGAACATTTTGACATATCATGCACGCAAAACGGAGCAACATACACAAAGTTATCACTATGCAAACATGCACACATTTTAATAGTTTTCTGAGGACTTGGCTATATTTCAGACAAGAGAGAAAAAAACAGGTGAGCGTAAACTAGTTATAAAGCGCACAGGCGAGAAATTAGGTGGGCTCGCTCACCTTGTGCCACTTGGGTCAAAACGATGGAGAGGCGGGCCGGCGCGGAGCAGGCCTGCTCGGGGTCCGGCTGGGTCGCGACTTGCGGGCCAGGCCCACGAGCCGCACAGTGGGAGGAGGCCCAGATGGAGAGCTCGGCCCCGATCGTCCTCCTCCCGATCCAATCGGGATCGGGCAGGACGGCGCGAAGCGGACATCGATGCCGGCGGGCAGGGACGGCGAAGGTCGAGGGCCCAGATCCGGCGACGGGGACCCGGATCCCGGCAGTGAGGGACGGCAGGAGGCGGGGGCGGAGCTCCGGCGGTGGTGCGGGTGAGGCGGTGCAGCGAGGGCGGCGGCGATGCTTGGAATGGTGGCGACGAGCATCCGGGGTTCGGCTCCAGCGAGCCCCTGCCGGAGCCACACGAAGGCGGCAGGGAGGGTCACCAGCGGCGAGCTGCGGGGCTCGGCGAAGGGAGCGGGAGGAGCAGGATCCAGGGAGGCGGGTAGGCGCGGGGGCGCGGGCCCGCCGTGGGCCGAGCGGGCCGCGGCGGCGCGAAGGAGAGAGGAGGTGGTGGCCGGACACGTGGAAATACGCGGTTGGCTGCGGGGGTGGCTAGACATGTCCGTCGGTGGGGAAGAAGTGTCCGGCGGCGCGGAGGGAAGAAGGTTAGGGTTTCATATGCGAAAAAATACGGGGGAGACACATAAATATAGATAGAGTGAGCTAGGAGTGTCCAAATGATGTGCGGTTTTTGTCCACGCGATCATGATCCGACGTCCGAGAGCATGGAGGTGGTTGGGATTGGCTTGTGGGCTGTTGTGGAGGGGTGCTGGGCTAAAAGAGAAAAGGCTTCCGGCGGTTAACGCGGTTAACCGTTGGGCTATCAAACGAACTCCAAATGCGACGAAAATTGACAGGCGGTCTACCTATGCTCTAATAAGACCACACGTCAAGTTTCACCCCATTCTGAGAACATTTTCCGGCCACTTATAAAATAAATATTCGGAGGTGCCACGGGCACGTGCAAGTGTGTCTGGGCTTAGAACGGACAACAGAAAGGATGGGCGGACTCGGATGGATGCAAGTTTTAAAAACGATGCAGATGCACTACACATGATGACATGGAAAAATTCAACACGCAAGAAAATGACATGGAAAAATGCAACACGCAAGCAGATGACATGGAAATGACGGCGAATAACTGGCTGACACCTGGCGCACCGGTCTTGGGGTGTCACAACACTCCCCTACTAACAAGAGATCTCGTCCCGAGATCTTAGGAACGATACGGAAGAGAAAAGGAAGAACAAAGTTCTTCGAGGACAAAAGAGTGAAACCAAAGAACCTTGAGAGGTTGAGCCACTTGGAAAGAAAGAATATAACAGAGACGAACGAGATTGAGAAGCTCTGTTACAAAATAGGAACAAGGAACATGACGAGAATCGAAAGTTTGAATGATATGAAGCAATAGTTGAAGGAACAAGAATGAATTCGAAACCACTCCGGTTAATAAGTGATAGACAAGGAATAAGAACAACAAATTTAGATGCCACTCCGGTTGAATATGAATGGAATAGAACGAGAACTTGGAAAGATGAAACGATACTCGACGAGAGTAACAACACAATGCCTCCGGAAGAATTAAAAGAGTGGAATGAAAAGAAAGGAGAAAGAACAACAACTTTCAACTGAAATGAATTTGGAAACGAATCTTCACGAGAAAGGCTTGAACGGAGTTGTTGAGAAATCAACAACAAAAGATTAAGCTCTAAGTGGACTTATGGAAATCATCTTGAAACTTGAGGTGAATTTCCGCCACTACCAAAGATAGAAGAGATGAGATGAAGGAAGAAATGCAAAACTCCATTTGAAAGAATACAGAGAATTATTTGCATCCCGAAGTGCAAGAAGAATAATGCTTGAGCTGCTCCACAAGAATTTGATGAATATTTGAGGAATGAATTAAATCATGATGAGCCACCATGAAGAACTCCGCTAACAAAATAATGATGATAGACGCGAACAATAAGAATAAGTCCTTGCGATGATGTAAATGGGGGTTCCGACGAGATAGCCAAAAAACATGAACTCAGGAAAAGAAAAGATGACGACACTTGGAACTAGAATTTATTCATCAAGAATAAACTCCGAAGGAAGGAATAAATCAACTTGACGAGAATGAATAAGAATTATGGTATGCTCATCCTTCATCTATTAAATTGATGAAAGCAATGGATTCATATACTACTTATTCTCGTTGAAATGATTAAAGAGGGATATATCGCGAACTTGCGAAAATCTTCATGAAAGACCGGTAGGATTGGAGTAAAAATGAACGGATTGATATGATAACACCGGAAAAGAACTCTTGAGCGAACAACCATAAAAATTGAAGCGGAGTGAAGAAAAGGAACGAACCATGGGGAAGAATTAAAATCGAGTGATGAAAGAGAACAAGCCATCGAGGAGAATTAAAATCATGTGAAAACAAGAGAATGAATCGCTGGGAAGAATAAGGCACTTGGGGCATTTAGGTACAAGAGAATGAAGAGATTGCGAACTGATTAAAGAATGCTTGAAGGAAGCAC
>LR738715.1:497809295-497820351 GCA_902687465.1 Secale cereale
CCCCCCCCGACGGCAACAGGAGTTGGCTACCTCTTCGCCATCTGCTGGCAGATGGCAAAGAATTGGCTGATGGCAACCATGTTCTTTGCCATCTGTCAGTTCTTTGCCATCTGTTTTTTATAAGCAGATGGCAAAGAAATTCTTTGCCATCAGCTGGCAGATGGCAAAGAGCTGGCTGATGGCAAAAACCCAGATTCCAGTAGTGTAAGAGTCCTCGGGTGCTAGCCAGACCATATGCAAGTTTTTAGTTATTAGGCAAATGTAGTACCAAAGTTGGGTCTTGCTGGAAAAGCTTTAAGCAGTGCGAATTATCAAGGGGGGGCCATAAACCCCAACCGTCTTAGGAACGCAAAATCAAGGAACATAACGCCAGTTTATCGGTTCTTAAGGCGGCATGAGTGGAACAAAACACCGAGCAAAAGGCCAAGCCTTCAACCCATTGCCAAGTATATATGTACATTAGCTAAATTAATAGATATTGTGATATTCCAACAACATCCAGCTCCAACATGGAGCCATCTTCATCTTCACCTGCAACTAGCAATGCTATAAGAGGGGCTGAGCAAGCGGGTAACATAGCCAAACAACGGTTTGCAAGGAAGGTGTTAAAGGTTAGAGGTTTCATGGCAACAAGGAGAGGTTGACATCAAAAGATAGGTAGCGTGACATATAGCGATAGCATCGAGACAACTAGCATGGCAATGATAGTAAAGGTATCCAAGGTGACGGTCATCTTGCCTGAGATCCCGCAAGGAAGAATAACGAGTCCATGAAGAAGACGAAGAAGAAGCCACGAAGACGAACCAAGTGCAGATGAACGAATCCCGACGATCGCAACGGAAAAAGAACTACCGAGAAGAAGCAAGTAACACGGTAAACACAC
The DNA here is from genome assembly GCA_902687465.1 of Secale cereale. Taxonomy (NCBI): domain Eukaryota; kingdom Viridiplantae; phylum Streptophyta; class Magnoliopsida; order Poales; family Poaceae; genus Secale; species Secale cereale. Next base: position 497,810,179 of record LR738715.1, read on the forward strand.
CACTCAAGAACATGACATGAAGCTCAACCAGGTATGTTGCAAGACAAGTCTATATGATGCAAAACATGGCAAGGGATGATGCATACAAGAACAACACAAACCAACAAGTTTAAATGAGGCTGGAAACATCATATAACAATTCCCGTAAGACCTCATATGCAAATTTCGAAGTTGGTCCAGATCTGAACAAACATTAAGTTAAAGTTGTTAAATAGCTATTTAACATGCACCATGATGATCTACTCGAAATAGATATTCAACATGATATTATGCATCTACATGCAAAAACACACAAGTTTCATATAGGACGCACTCAAAACGAAGCAATGGTTCATCACATAGACACGAAACAAGACATAACAACAAGTTGTCCAAAAACGGCAACATGGCACTTAGTTGACACAAAAACAACATGATACAATAACATTTCATGGCAACAAAGGGCATGGCAACCATGTACATGTTTAGCACTACACGTATGACCAAAGAGCTACTACAAAACACCACTAGAACATGCTCAAAACTTCAAGGCAATATTGCAAAAGTTAACAGTTTCACAGACCTAGTGAAAATAAACTAGACATGGCAGCAACAACGACAAGTAGGCATGTTTGCAAGCTTGTGCAACTCATCTCAAAGCATATCATGGCAAGTGAATGTAACCAACAGCAAGAAGACATGATTATGAAGTTACTCATGGCAAGAACATGGTCGTAGGATGAATAGATCACTAGCTATTCACATGGAAAAACTAAACTTGTTGATAACTGGCTGATAGAAACATGTTATAGCAACTTGAGCGCATGAAAACAACAAGCTACAGCAGGCCATATATGCAAGCAAGGGCATGGATGGAGAGAGAATAACATGGACAACAAGACATGATCATTGGGCATCCCAAAACAAGCATGGATTTGAGTGGGGCATCAAGCAAACATGCCATCAGGTTATAACAGTTTCAGACTTGGCAGTTTTTAACAAGTCATAGAAACAACAACAGCGAGTAGGCCTCTTGACAAGCTTGTTGCAAACACCACACGGCATATCATGAAAAGTGGATTGCACCGTAGCAAAGAGCACATGATTGTGCTTCTAAAACATATTGACATGTTGCTCAAACAAAAATCACACATAAAGATATGAAAAAGACAAACCAGCATCTCATAACAAGTTTCAGCACTTAACAGCCACATGCACTTTTGCAACAGAGACAAAAATGGAAATATGGCACCTAACATGAATGGTACAACAACCATCATGTATAGCATTTCACAATGAACATTTTGACATATCATACACTCCATTAGGACCAACATGCACAAAGTTATCACCTCACAAACATGCTAACAAAATAACAGTTATCAGCAGTTTATATCATATATCACTTTTGCAATGATGATTAGGGCATCAAGATGAACTCAAACAAGCATGCCATAGTACAACAATATGAAGAGCATCAAGATACAAACATTTTGGCATATCATGCGCGCAAAACGGGCCAACATGCACAAAGTTATCACTATGCAAACATGCACACATTTTAATAGTTTCTGAGGACTTGGCCATTTTTCAGACAAGAGAGAAAAAAACAGGTGAGCGTAAACTAGTTAAAAAGCGCATGTGCGAGAAATTAGGTGGGCTCGCTCACCTTCGGCCACTTGGGCCAAAACGATGGAGACGCGGGCCGGCGTGGAGCAGGCCGTCTCGGGGTTCGGCTGGGCCGCGATATGCGGGCCAGGCCCACGAGCCGCACGGTGGGAGGAGGCCCAGGTGGAGAGCTCTGTCGGGACCCCGATCCTAAGTCACACCGATCTAGCATGTAACACACCATATGACATTGCGGCCTCACGCATGGTATCCCCACGGGTGCCACCTTACCTGGCCCGGGACCGTTTGCGCATTTTGGCTCACGTATATGATAGTGTTGCTAGCATCCATATGACAGAGAACCTGGGCCGACATGACCAGTTATAAACCAAAAGTGGCACTAAATTACAGAGACAGGCATCCATGACCCAGCAACGAACGTGTCGGTCATCAACGTATGAACCCAAGTCGTAGCAAGCTACAAGGACTTAAAGGAACAACGCGTGACATTTCCACTAAGGCACAGACACAGGAACGAAGAAGGACACATGCCGGTCAGCCTAAGTGTCCCGGAGCAGTAGCAAGCTACCAAGGCTCAGTGGAAACACTAGGAGACATTTCCCTGTAAGATAGGCTACCAAGGGTAAACAACTAGGTGTCAGATCCCACACATACCAAGCATTTCAATAACATACACACAATATGCTCAATATGTGCAAATATAACATGGCATCACAACAAGACTCTAATAAACAAAGTATTTATTCATTAGGCTCTGAGGAGCCAAATATTACAAACATGGGTCTCATGACCCAACATTCAGAGCATACAAGCAACAGGCGGAAGCACAACATGTCTGAGTACAGACATCTACAAATGAAAAAGGCTGAAGAGCCTGACTAACTACAACACTCGTCCAAGGTCGTAGCTGAGGTAACAAGCTACTTGTCGAAGTCCAAGCGGAACTACTAGTGAGACATCAATCCTATCTGCAAAACATAAATTACGCAAACATGAGTACAAAGGTACTCAGCAAGACATACATCAGATCCTATCATACATGCACTTGTATCAAGATGGCAAAGTGGGGTTTAGTTGCAGCAAGCCAGCTTTGACTCAGTGGCTATCCTATTCTACGATTGCTGGTAACTCTTTTGAGGTGGCGCACACGAGTCCACTAAGCACCAAACAATATACCACTAGGGATTCATTCCCGTCTCCCTACGAGAAGGCCATCCATAGCACTCACACTTGTCTTGAGTATTTTAAAGTATCCACTTCAAGTTGTCTATGTACCACGTAAGCATCCAAGAAGTCCATAACCGCGGACCCGGCTATTCGAATAGATTATGTTAACCCTGCAGGGGTGTACTTCTTCACACACGCTCTCGCCACTTACCGCCAGGTACATCTCGTGTATCTCGGCAACCTTCAAGCGGAAGCCTGGCGAGGGTGTCGGCCACGACCTGACTAACCACACAAGTCTCTCGTCCAGGTTTATCGCCTATTCGGGTTCCATCCGTGGGGAGATCCGGCCGGGGTGTCGCTCACGGCCCCAAATGATGTGCACAGGGTTCCCAAGCCCACCTCGCCGAGTGGATCTACGCTTGGTACACCGTGCCACGGTGCCTAGTCTGTCCCAAGCCCACTGGCTGAGTGCCACTTGGTAGACTACTAACACTACCTACAAACACCAGAAACTAGTTGCAACTCCTGGACAGAGATCATGTTGATTGATAAGTCGAGAGGGGTCGAGTTACCAGAACCCAATGTGTGGTAGTAACTAGTCATTGGACAACATACTCGGAACTCAGTTCTTAGGGACGGTTCCAGTGAGACAACCCACCATGTACTCCTACATGGCCTCTCACCGCTACCTTTACCAAATCGCGTTCACACGCTTAACCCTCAGCATCAGAACATATCATTTCACTCCAATTCATTCCCGATGAATTAGACCTGACACACTCTAAGCAATAGCAAGCAAGGCATGGTAAGATCACATCATGGCTTCAATCAACTCCTACACATGCTAGTGGGTTTCAACTATTTACTGTGGAAAGACAGGTCATGCAGAGGAATGGGTTGAACTACCGCGGCATAAAGTAGCAGTTGAAATCGTTGTTGTCCTAATGCAATAACAGGGAGCAGGAGCGAGAGAGGGATTGTATCGGAATGAACAAGGGGGGTTTGCTTGCCTGGTGAAACAACGTGCAGAGCACTGCTCCTCTGACAGGTACTCTGGATCGGTCTCCGGAGCTGGACCTATCGAGAAGAACGGTGCTGACCATCAAACACAAACATATGCAACAATATGATGCATGATCATGGCATGAGGTTAAGATGTTGTTTGAGCTAATGCAACTAGTATTCAATTTGAAAGAAGTCCATTTGAACCAAAGGCTCAAATGCAACTTTAAAAATAAGTATTTCTAGATGCCATATATGTGCTATCATATAAACAGTAGGTTTAACATCATTTGTCATGCATGAAAATGGTACAGATGGATAGATTGAATTTTTCTGATAATTTTTCATATATAAATTATTTCATTCTGAGCTACGGTTGAATTTCTGTGATTTTTCGAAGTTTAAGCCAATTTCTGAATTAAATAAATCATTTAAGATTTATTTAAAAACCAGAACTGGATTACTGCGTCAGCATGACACAGGCATGACATCAGCAGGTCAAAGGGGCTGGTCCAGAGTCAAACCTGACAGTGGGGTCCACTGGTCAGTGACTCAGTTAATTAACTGAGTTAATTAACTCTAAATTAATCCTAACAGAAATAATCAGCAGGGTTGGGCCCACATGTGAGTGGCTAAACGAATTAACAAAACTTAATTAATTTAACTAATCACTCAACTAACTAAAAGGGTGGGGCCCACCTGTCATTGACACAGGGGGTCAAGGCACGCCGGTCAGCGGTCAAATCCCACCGGCGGCTCGACGCCGGCGACCACAGACGCGGCGGAGGGGCACGGAAATGCCGCTCCGGCGGTCATTTGGGCAGCGGAGACCACGGGCGAGCTGCTGGAGCTCGTCCGCGTCCATTCCCGCAAGCGGCAGCAGCTGGGACGGCCGGAGCTCGCCGGAAACGAGCTCGCGGCGGCGCCGGAGTTCGGTCGAGCTCGGACTCGAGGCTGTGGTGGCCTAGGCGGGGCAGTGCTAGCTCCTAGGGCTTCTACGCGACGTGGGGAATGTGTTGGTCGCACACCCGGGACCAAAAGGTCACCGGAGCACCACCGGCGACGAGCGCGGGCGGCGGCACGTGCGGGTGATTGTGGAGCGGCAGCTACGGCATGCGAGGAGAAGAACGGAGAGGGGGAGCAGGGACAGAAGCGTACGGCAATCGCAGCGGTGCAGGCGGAGGGCTCGGAGGAGGGCCGGAGCAAGCAGGGCGGCGGAGGGGATATCCGGCGGCCGGCGATGAAGAAGAGGTCGAGGTCGAGGCCTCAAGGCATCCGGCGATGTGTGACTCGTCGGGGACGTCGGGGATGATGTGGCGGAGCTCTTGGGCACCTTGGCTGGGCGTGGGGGAGACGGTGGCTACGACTACGGCGATCGGCGGCGACGGCGGCGCTCGGGAGTTGCGAGAGAGAGCGAGGGAGAGGAGGGGAGAGGACCAGGAGAGTGCGAGAGGGTCGGGGGAGGTGCGTGGCTCGTCCAGAGACGACCAGGCGGCGAGGGGAGGTGAAGCAGGCAGCTCGCGTGGCGCTCCCGCCGCGAGCGCGCGCCGGCCACACGCTCGGCCTCCTGTCGTCGCCAGGAGGACGACGACTGGCAACTGGGCCGGCCCAGTGCCAGGCCAGCAAGTGGCCCAGGTAAGCTATCCCTTTTATTTCTTTCTGTTTCCTATTTTTCTGACATTTGTTTTGATTTAATATCTAAATTAAATCAATTATTTTCTTCTGACATATTTATTTTGCAGGGACCTAGAAATTAACCCAAGCCCCTAAAAATAAACAATCAGAATTTTGGACATATATAAAATATATAATATATATATATATCCAATGTAAATAACTATTGCATTAATTCCAAATGCCCAAAATAAATACTTATGAGCTCCTAATAATATTGGCTTGATTTTTATCCCTGACCAATATTTTTAGAGGGCCACATGAACATTTTCTTGGACCTTTTTGGAGAAATTTTTATTTGGGTCATCTTCAAAAGGGTTTCTGAGGGTTTCACAAGTCCTCATTTCAATTTCATTTGAAATTTAAACATGATGCAAACCACAAGACTAACCTAGTGCATACCAGAACTAGGGTTGTGACAAGCTCGGCCCCAATCGTCCTCCTCCCGATCCGATCGGGATCGGGCAGGACGGCGCAGAGCGGACATCGACACCGGCAGGCGGGGACGGCGAAGGTGGAGGCCCAAATCCGACGGCGAGGACCCGGATCCGGGTGGTGAGGGACGGCAGGAGGCGGAGGCGGAGCTCCGACAATGATGCGGGTGAGGCGGTGCAGCGAGGGCGGCGGCGATGCCTGGAACGGCGGCGACGAGCATCCGGGGTTCGGCTCCGGCGAGCCCCTGCTGGAGCAGCGCGAAGGCGGCGGGGAGGGTCAGCGGTGGCGAGCTGCGGGGCTCAGCAAAGGGAGCGGGAGGAGCGGGATCCGACTAGGCGGGTAGGCGCGGGGGCGCGAGGCCCGGTGCGGCTTGGGCGCGGGCCCGACGTGGGCCGAGCGGGCCGCGGCGGCGCGGAGGAGTGAGGAGGCGGCAGCCGGACACGTGGCAACACGTGGTTGGCTGTGGGGGTGGCTGGACATGTTCGTTGGTGGGGAGGAAGTGTCCGGCGGCACGATGGGAAGAAGGTTAGGGTTTCATGTGCGAAAAAATACGAGGGGAGACACATATATATAGGTAAAGGGAGCTTGGAGTGTGCAAATGCGGTGCGGTTTTTGTCCACGCGATCACGATCCAACGACCGAGAGCATGGAGGTGGTTGGGATGGGCTTGTGGGCTGTTGTGGAGGGATGTTGGGCCAAAAGAGAAAAGGCTTCCGGCGGTTAACGCGGTTAACCGTTGGGCTATCAAACGAACTCCGAATGCGAGGAAAATTGACAGGCGGTCTACCTATGCTATAATAAGACCACACGTCAAGTTTCACCCCATTCCGAGAAGGTTTTCCGGCCAATTATAAAATAAATATTCGGAGGTGCCGCGGGCGTGTGCAAGTGTGTCTAGGCTTAGAACGGACAATGGAAAGGACGGGCGGACTCGGACGGATACATGATTTGAAAACGATGTAGATGCACTGCACATGATGACATGATAAAATGCAACACGCAAGAAGATGACCTGGCAAAATGCAACACGCCAGCAGATGACATGGCAATGACGGCGAATAACTGGCTGACACTTGGCGCATCGTTCTCGGGGTGTCACATGTTCATAGATAATCTTGATCATAAACCCACAAGTCATCGGATCTCGACAAACACACCACAAAAAGAATTACATTGAATACATCTCCAAGATCATCGAGGAGAACTTTGTATTGAGAACCAAAGAGAGAGAAGAAGCCATCTAGCTAATAAAAATGAACCCGAAGGTCTGTGGTAAACTACTCACACATCCTCGATGATCCAATCCCCCTCCGACGGAGCACCGGAAATGGCCCCAAGATGGGATCTCACAGGTACAGAAGGTTGCAGCGGTGGAAAAGTGGTTTCATGGCCATCCCCGATGTTTTCAGGGTATAAGACTATATATAGGTAAAAGAAGTAGGTCGGTGGAGCTACGAGGGGCACATGAGGGTGGGGGCGTGCCTAGCCCCCTATGCACGCCCTCCTGCCTCGTGGCCGCCTCGTTGCTTCCTTGACTTCCACTCCAAGTCTCCTGGATTGCGTTTGTTCCACAAAAGATCCTCGTGAAGGTTTCGTTCCGTTTGGACTCCGTTTGATATTCCTTTTCTCTAAAACACTGAAATAGGCAAAAAAAAAACAGCAACTGGCACTGGGCCTCCGGTTAATAGGTTAGTCCCAAAAATAATATAAAATTGTACATTAAAGCCCATTAATCATCCAAAACAGATAATATAATAGCATGGAACAATAAAAAATTATAGATACGTTGGAGACGTATCAAGACCATCTCCGTCGGTCCACCATGGAGAAGGGGATGGCAATTGGCGAGGAGGTGGCTTGGCTTCTGGCAGCTGAGTTCATCCACGAGATATACCACTCCGAGTGGCTCGCTAATGCTGTCATGGTCCCCAAGAAAGATGATTCACTTCGAATGTGTATCCATTTCAAACACATCAACTAGGCCTGCCTGAAAGATCATTTCCCTTTCCCCCGCGTTGATCAAATTGTCGACTCAACTGCGGGATGTGAGGTTTGTCCTTTTTGGACGCATATTCTGGGTACCATCAGATTCGACTGTATGGGCTCGAAGAAATAAAAACAACTTTCATCACCACATTCAGGTGTTTTTGCTATGTTACCATGCCTTTTGGCCTCAAGAATGATGGCGCCACATTCATGCGCCTGATTCAGAACTGCATGCCTACTCAAATCAGTCGGAATGTGGAAGCATATATGGATGACATCGTGGTCAAGTCACGTAAAGGTTCCAACCTACTGTCTGATCTTGCTGAAACCTTTGCCAACTTGAGAAGATATGATATCAAGCTTAACCCGTCAAAGTGCACATTCAGAGTCCCAGGTGGAAAGTTACTCGGTTTCCTTGTTTCAGAACGAGGGATCGACGCAAACCCAAAAAAGGTTGGAGCAATCCTCCAAATGAAATGCCTCATGCGTGTGCACGACGTTCAGAAGCTTACTGGTTGTTTGGCTGCATTGAGTCGATTCATCTCTTGTCTCGGTGAAAAGGCATTGCCTCTTTACCGACTGATGAAAAAGTCTGACAAGTTCGAGTGGACTCCTAAAGCCGAAGCAGCGTTTGTAGAGCTCAAAGCCCTACTTTCCACCCAGCCGGTGCTTGCTGCCCCAATCAGCAAAGAGCCTCTACTACTGTAAATTACAGCCACTGGACAAGTTGTCAGTACAGTGCTCAGTACAGTGCTCACAGTCGGGCGGGAAGAAGAAGGCAGAGCTTACAAGGTTCAGCACCCAATATATTATATTTCTGAAGTCTTGACTCTGTCGAAGAAGAGATATCCACATCATCATAAGCTTCTTTATGAAATTTACTTCACCACGAAGAATGTTACACACTACTTCTCAGACCACTCGGTTTCAGTCGTTAGCGACGCTCCACTATCATAAATTCTGAACAATAGGGATGCAACTGGTCGAGTGGCAAAGTGGGAGATTGAACTCCTTCCGTTGGATATCATATTTGAGGCAAAGAAAGCAATCAAGTTTCAAGCAATAGCAAATTTCCTCGCCGAGTTGATTGAACAGCAGCAACCGACTCAGATTTACTCGGAACATTGGACTATGTTCTTTGATGGGTCCAAGATGCTGAATGGGTCTGTTGCAGGTGTGGTTCTGGTATCCCCTAAAGGTGACAAGCTCAGCTATGCACTCCAAATTCACTTTGATTCTTCAAAGAAGGAAGCTGAGTATGAGGCACTTTTGTATGGGTTGCGTATGGCCATCTCACTCGGTGTCTGTCACCTGATGGTCTACGGCGACTCAGACTTGGTGGTAAAACAAGTGATGAAGGAATGGGATATCAGGAGCCAAGCAATGACTGGTTATTGCAATGCAGTAAGAAAACTAGAGAAGAAGTTTGAGGGGTTAGAGATCCACCACATACCCCGAATCAGGAATCAAGCTGCTGATGATCTGGCAAAGTTAGATTCCACTCAGAAACCTATACCCAGCAATGTGTTCTTGGAGCATCTTCATACCCCATCAGTCCAAGAAGATCCTTTCGCAGAAGATCCCCCGTAACCAATAAGTTCAACCAATCCGACTGAAATCTAAGTCCTGGCTGTAGTCAACGTAATCATGGAAGTTTTGGTAATCACTCCCGATTGGACGGTACCATATATTGCGTACCTGCTCTGGAAGGAGCTTCCAGAGGATGAAGATGGGGCCCGTCAAATTGTCCGTCGATCCAAAGCCTTCATAGTGATAGGTGGACAGCTGTACAAAGAGAGTGTTACTAGAGCTGCTCAGCGTTGCATCTTCCCAGAAGAAGGTTGAATGATCCTACATGAGATCCACTCGGGGACCTGTGGTCACAATGCATCCTCTCGGACCATCGTGGCCAAAGCATACTGACCCAGATTCTATTGGCTACGAGCAAATCAGATGGCAAAAGATATAGTGACAAGTGCGAAAGTTGTCAGTTCTACTCAAACATGTCTCACAAGCCTGCGTCTGCCTTGAAGACTATTCCACTGGTCTTGCCGTTTGCTATTTGGGGGTTGGATATGGTTGGAACGTTCAAGACCGGCAGAAGTGGTTTCACTCATTTGCTTGTGGCAGTCGACAAATTAACCAAATGGATCGAAGCCAAGCCTATCAAGAATCTTGATTCGAGCATTGCCATCAGTTTCGTCAGAGAGCTGATATTCAGATATGGAGTCCCTCACAGTATTATCACAGATAATGGCTCCAACTTTGATTCTGACGAGTTCAAGGCATTATGTGCTTCCC
>LR738715.1:497823492-497835200 GCA_902687465.1 Secale cereale
GCCACACGCCTCCAGATGAACAGGACCCCCGTTTCGACCGTAGCGCTCCAACACAAGTCTGTTTCCTCCGTTTTGAAGTACGCCACACCCATCCCGATCAACAGGACCCCCGTTTCAACCGTAGGAGGTCTGTTTCCTCTGTTTTGCGGTACGCCAGACCCCTCCCGATGAACAGGATCCCGTTTCGAACGTGGCCGGTCGAATACAAGGTCGTTTCCTCCGTTCAGCGGTACGCCAGGCCTCGTTTCCATCAGCTGTTCCATCCAAGCCCTCCCGATGCACACGACGATGCATTCCGTTCCGACCCAGCCGGTTGGCTCCCCATGAACACGACGACAATGTCGTTTCTCCATTCCGACCCAGCCATGTACACAAGTCCTGGCCGTACGTATGCGCGAGTAGGCGTTCTAGACCCTGCCCGTATGTACGTACGTGGCCGTATTTTCTTTCTTGCACACTGGCCACTGTACGTACGTGTACATGCTACGTGCGCGCCTCTACTATGACACGTGCGCGCCTCTACATCGAACAGTATGTACGTACACGTTCGCGATGAGAATGACAACGCTACATACGCTTCGACCAGGTGGGTCCCGACTGTCAGGCACTTCCTTACGGGGGAAGATGTAGCTGGTGGGTCCCATCAGTCAAGGGGCAAATTGTATGTTTTGCACTTTCTTGCATGCGAAGATGTAGCCAGTGGGTCCCAGCAGTCAAGGGGAAACGTTTTTTTCGCGAAATACGGTGGCCCGTCCGGTGGGTCCCCGCTATCAGGTGGAGGAATAATTATTTTGCGAGTAATAAGGAGGCACTTCCTTGCTGCGGCCGTGGACCAGCTGTCAGCCTCTCCACGTACAGTACTCTTACGACGGAAGTCAGTCATTGACCACATTGACCACACCGCGCCTAGAATACCAAGGCGGTGGACGACAGTAAGGCCTAGGAAGGGGACGACGCGGAGCCAGGGAAGACGCGGCAGTGGATGCCCACGCGGAGAGGAGTATGAGGGTTCACTGTTTCAGCTGCGGTGTGAGGCTCTCGTCACCGCAGAATAACAGGGGGTGTGGGTGAGCGGAGGGATGGCCTAGCCAGCGGTGGGAGTAGTATGGGGTGGTAAGGCCTCCATAGCCTTCCACGGGAGGCAGGAGCACGAGGCACGACCGACGCTGGTTTGCTAGCTGGTTTGGGCGGCTGGAGGAAGAAGGCCAGAGGTTGAAGAAGAACTACAGCCGTTGGATGGACATCATACGGTGACTGGAGCTGGAATCGTGCATATTGACTAAGTTGACAAAGCCCTCCATCACCGTCAACTTAGTAGGCCCACAAGTCAGCCTGCCACTATACTGGGTCCCAGCTAACAGGGGGAGTACTCATTTTTTTGTGCGTAATAAGGAGGCACTTCCTTGCGTGCAAAGATATAGCTGGTGGGTCCGAGCTGTCAGCGGTCGTAACGTTTTTTTTCGCGAAACACAGATGCCCTTTCGGTGGGTCCCACATGTCAGGTGGCGGAATCATTATTTTGCGCGTAATAAGGAGGCAATTCCTTGCGCGCGGCCGTGGACCCAGCTGTCAGTCTCTCCACGTACAATCCACTTCAGATGCATGTTGGTCATTGACCACATTGACTAGGCCGCATCGAGAGCACCAGGGCGGTCGACGTCGGTGAGGGCTAGGAAGGGAATGACACGGAGGCAGGGAAGACTCGGCAGTCATTTCCCACGCGGAGGAGTATGAGTGTTTACTGGTTCGTCTGCCGTCCCCGGAGAAAACAGTAGGTGTGGGTGAGTGGAGGGATGGCTAGGCCAGTGATGGGAGTATGGTGGGGCGGTGAGGCCTGCGCGGCAGCACAACCGGTCACGGGGAGGAGAGAGCAGGTAGTCCTGCTGGCGCTTGTTTGAGCGGCTGGAGCAGGAAGAGTAGAGATTGAAGAAGCACGACGGCCGTTGAATGGACATCCAACAGTCACTGCTTGTGCGTCAACCTATTTTTAGGAGCCCATATTAATAATAATACAGCCCATCTGCCATTTTCTCCCGTCAATGTGGCCGTGGACCCAGTTGTCAGCCTCTCTACGTACAGTACTCTTCTGATGGAAGTTGGTCGTTGACCACATTGACCTCGCCGCGCCGAGAGCACCAAGGCGGTGGACGACGGCGAGGCCTAGGAAGGGGATGACGTGGAGCCAGGGAAGACGCGGCAGTGGATGCCCACACGGAGAGGAGTACGAGGGTTCACTGGTTCGGCCATGTTGTGAGGCTGACGTCGCCGCAGAATAATAGGGGGTGTGGGTGAGTGGAGGGATGGCCTGGCCAACAGTGGGAGTTGTATGGGGGCGGTGAGGCCTCCGCAGCAGCACAGCCGGCCACGGGAGGCAGGACCAGGCGGCATGACCGGCGCTGCTTTGGGCGGCTGGAGCAAGAAGACGAGAGCTTGAAGAAGCACTATCGCCGTTGGATGTACATCGTACGGTCACTGGAGCTAGAATCGTTCATATTGACTAACTTGACAAATCCCTCTGTCCCCGTCAACTTAATAGGCCCAGAAGTCAGCCACCCACTATGGTGGGTCCCAGCTAGCGGGGGGTATTCATTTTTTGTGCGTCATAAGGAGGCACTTCCTTGCGTGCGAAGTATAGCTGGCGGGTCCGACCTGTCAGCGAGGGAGGACATTTTTTCACGAAATACAGAAGCCCTTCCCGTGGGTCCTAGCTGTCAGGTGGAGGAATCATTATTTTGCTCGTAATAAGGAGGCAATTCCTTGCGTGCGACCGTGGACCCAGCTGTCAGCCTCTCCACGTACAGTCCACTTCCGATGGATGTCGTTCATTGACCATGTTGACTAGGCCGCGCTGAGAGCACCAGGTTGGTGGTCGACGGCGAGGCCTAGGAAGCGAATGACATGGAGCCAGGGAAGACTCGGAAGTTGTTTCCCACGCGGAGGAGTACGAGGGTCTACTGGTTCGTCTGCCGTCCCAGGAGAAAATAGCAGGTGTGGGTGAGTAGAGGGCTGGCTCGACCAACGATGGGAGTACAGTGGGGCGGTGAGGCCTGCGCGGCAGCACAGTCGGTCGTAGAGAGGAGAGAGCAGGCAGTATCGCCGGCACTTGTTTGATCGGCTGGAGCAGGAAGAGCAGAGATTGAAGAAGCACGACGGCCGTTGGATGGACATCCAACAGTCACTACTTGTGCCTCAACCTTTTTTTAGGAAAGCCTCAAATCTGTGGAAAACATCATACAACCCATCTGCCATTATTAATAATAATTTATAGCCCATTTGCTAATTCTGAAGGTTTTTTTGGAGGCCATATTCTTTTTGTTAGCATTACAGCCCATATTGTGGCCAGGGTTAAAAAATTATACAAAATTTTGCATATTTCGGTGCGGTCCAAACTATTTTTAATCCCGAAATTTTGAGTCACATTCAAACTGATTTTAAAAATAAATGTATATCAATATAAAACCCAACAAATTGTCCACGCATAAAAATCAATGCAATTTACAATGTCGAAATGAAAAAAATAAATTTGAAACTAATTGCCGATTTGATGTGTTTTAAAAATTTACAACCCATTTCTCAATACTGATAGGCCATTTTCTCGGCCAGCCGAATGAATCTCTCCTCATCTTGAAAGATTTGCAGCCCAACAGGCCTGAGAAAGCAACTTACTTGGCAAATCACAAAAAAACTGGGCTGTGGTCGTGGACCCAGCTGTCAGCCTCTCCATGTACAGTACTCTTTCGATGGAAGTCGGTCGTTGACCACATTGACCACGCCATGCCGAGAGCACCAAGGCGGTGGACGACGGCGAGGCCTAGGAAGGGGACGTCGCAGAGCCGGGGAAGACGCAGTAGTGGATGCCCATGCGGAGAGGAGTACGAGGGTTCACTGGTTCGGCTGCGGTGTGAGGTTGTCGTCACTGCAGAATAACATGGGGTGTGGGTGAGTGGAGGGATGGCCTGGCCAGTGGTGGGAGTAGTATGGGGGCGGTGAGGCCTCCGCGGTAGCACAGCCGGCCATGGGAGGCAGGAGCAAGCGGCATGACCGGCGCTGCTTTGGGCTGCTGGACCAAGAAGACCAGAGGTTGAAGAAGCACTACGGCCGTTGGATGGACATCGTACGGTCACTGGAGCTAGAATCGTTCATATTGACTAACTTGACAAAGCCCGCTGTCCCCGTCAACTTAGTGGGCCCACAAGTCAGCCACCCACTATGGTGGGTCCCAGCTAGCAGGGGGTATTCATTTTTTTGTGCGTTGGTCCTAGCTGTCAGGTGTAGGAATCATTATTTTGCATGTAATAAGGAGGCATTTCCTTGCGTGTGGTCGTGAACCCAGCTGTCGGCCTCTCCACGTAGAGTCCACTTCCGATGGATGTCGTTCATTGACCACGTTGACCAGGCCGCGCTGAGAGCACCATGGCGGTGGACGACGACGAGGCCTAGGAAGGCAATGACACGGAGCCAAGGAAGTCTCGGCAGTTGTTTCCCACGCGGAGGAGTACGAGGGTTTACTTGTTTGTCTGCCGTCCACAGTGAATAACAGCAGGTGTTGATGAGTAGAGGAATGGCTAGGCCAACGATGGGAGTATGGTGGGGCGGTGAGGCCTACGCGGCAGCACAGCCGACCGCGGGGAGGAGAGAGCAGGCAGTCCCGTCGGCGCTTGTTTGAGCGGCTGGAGCAGGAAAAGCAGAGATTGAAGAAGCACGACAACCGTTGGATGGACATCCAACAGTCACTACTCTCATGTGCATTATTTCTAATAATGTACAACCCATTTGCTAATTCTTAAGAATTTTTTTGGAGCCCATATTCTTTTTGTTAGCATTACACCCCTTATTGTGGCCACGGTTAAAAAGTATACAATTTTATTTGCATATTTTGGTGCGGTCAAGTGTTTTAATCCCGAAATATCGATTCACATTCAAACTATTTTGAAAAATAATTTATATAAATATAAAATACAAATAATTCTCCATGCATAAAAATCAATGGAATTTAAAATCTTGTAATGAAAAAAAATTAAAACTAATTCCCGGTTTGATGTGTTTTAAAAATGTGCAGCTCATTTCTTGGCAAACCCAATGAAACTCTCCTCATCTTGAAAGATTTGCAGCCCAGC
Organism: Secale cereale; assembly: GCA_902687465.1. Classification (NCBI taxonomy): domain Eukaryota; kingdom Viridiplantae; phylum Streptophyta; class Magnoliopsida; order Poales; family Poaceae; genus Secale; species Secale cereale. Next base: position 497,828,610 of record LR738715.1, read on the forward strand.
AGAGCTAACAAAGCAAGTAGGCCTCGTTTGGTTATTTCTTTTAAAAAATAGAACTGGGCTAGCAATTTTCAGCAAGAAACACAACTGGGCTCATGATGCGGTAAACATAAATAAAACCCTGGCTAGATGGGCCACAGCTCCCGCACAGCCCTGGTTTTACTATTTACTAGGGTGGATGGGCTGTTTTGTCTTGGGCCTAGAAAAACAATTACTACTAGTACTGTGGAGACACTCTACAGCTACCCAGAAACACAATTACTACTAGTATAGTGGATACAATACCGCTTCTGGCTCCTCCTAGGTCATCGAAACGTCTCCCTCTACTGAATGCCGTTATACTTTTGTTCATCGACATGCGGGCCATGCAGCACGCGGGCCCAAATGTCGTCCACCAAATTAGAAGGCAGTACCCAGGCGTAGAGTCACCCTGGTCATAGAGCGGCAATAACGAGCCGTCATATCACAAAACCCCACCTCCCCGTGGTCTAAGTTAGACGGACGAAGCAACCATCATTTCACTCTTCACTGAATCCCCTTCTCCCTCACCGTCTTCAAGAAAGGCAACACTCGCATCTACCACTGTTCTTCTCTCCCAACGAAGGGAAGGTAAGTGGATTCGTGATGTTCGTATATTTTTGTTCAGAGAAAAAAAAAGAACTTTTTCAAAGTAGTAACCGATCCTCACTCTCTTTTTTGTTTCATTGTCATTCCGATTATGTTTTCCTTTCAGTTGTCTCCTAGTATTCGTCAGTTTCAAGATGGACCAAGGAGAACCAGGCAAAGATCTGCCGATATGGGAGCAGACGCGGGAGGCTGATCCCCACAAGACAGAGAGCTCCAAGAAGATGGAGGCAGCCATCGAGCCGACCCCAGATACGCTCATGGCTACTACTGAGATGGTCAACGCCCCATTTGAGGTTACAGCCCCCGTGGCACTGCAGGATCAGTTTCCCCCCTTCGAGGATGAGTCCCCCCCACCCCCCGCTGAGCTGCCCAAGGTGGTTTTCTTCTTTGCCAATCTCGATTGTGGTTTTTCATCTATGTATGTGGTGATGAATAATGCAAAATTTTATTAGCTTCGATGCCATGCTATACATAGTGGTTTAAATAACTTGTGTTTCTTATACTAGAAAGTAATTTAGAATTTTTTTCTGTTTCAATTAGAGCCCTGATGCAGACAAGGATTGTGTGGTTGTACATGTCACCCGCTATGAGGCGGATGACCTGAATATACGCACTGGGAAAACATAGTTTTTAGGTTGTTGCATCCTGGAAGCCATTTGCGCTTATGCCAATGAAGAGTTGTATTCTAGCCTCACTGTTGTCAGGCGTGTTGTCCAGGGTGTACTGAAGCACAAGAAGTTCAAAGCTACTCCTTCGTTTGTGAGGCATACTGTTCTTGTCTAGCTTACGCAGGAAGATGACGTGGCATACCTCCACAAACAAGTTTATGAGTGGCATGGCCACAAGGTTGTCTTCATGAAGGTTCACAGGATTGAGCTGCTGCCAGACGTCCTCGATGATGTTCATGGCAAGGTCCGTCTTGTGTCTAGCCCAAAATTCTATCGAGGCATGAAATACTTGCCCCAGCTAGTGTTTCATAGTAGTTTGGATTATGTCTAGTTATCCGAACCTTGCCTGTTATCGAGCCCTCTGGGATAGTACTCTGTTTGAATCCGTCCATGGGAACTGCTGCTACTTTTGTGTGCCCGTGAGTCATCGTAATTGTCGCCAAAACAGATGCGTCCTCACTAGTTTTATCATACGAGCAGTGTGAGTTTTGATGAAATAGAGTACTCGTTTGAGAACTATGCGTCGACGTATACATAAGTACTTGTAAACATTGTTGGTGCTACCCCACTTGTAAGCAGTTGTGAAAAACACGGCACATTGGCTCAGCTCACTTCAACACTAGGCTATCGACCAGCTAACAATTAAGAAAAGGATCCGGCAAGACAACAACTGTTTATGCCAGAGTCGCCTCCGTGGTGGCCTTCATGGGACCCAAGCAGCAGCGGCCTCCCGTGTTCTACTTCTCCTCGATGATGGCCGCGGATGCGGAGGTGCTGGCCACAGACTCGTCGCTCTCCGCGCACCCGGCTTTTGTCGCTGCTTGCATGGCGCGGCCGCCGGCATGGTAGTCTCGGCCACAGAAATGGGAGACGTGGTACGAGGCAGCGGAGTGGACGGTAGCAACGACGCCCGTGCGCCGCTCCTCGTCGAGCTGGCCTGGAGCGGCGAGGTGCTGAACCGCGCGCCGGCTTAGGGCGGCAACTGGCTCCGTCCGGCGAGGGGAGGGAGGTGGATTAGCGAGCTGCATAGCTCGTATCCGGCGGGCTCAGCGGGCCACCCAGCCGGCTTGGATGCGGCATAACTACTCTTCGTAAGCCATTGTAAGAGTGGGCAAAATGGTGAAGGAGGAGATAGGGGGGCGGTGGAGGTGTGCGATTCTTGGCCGGCGTTTGGCCTTGTTGAAATAGGAGATTAAATAGACGGCTGACGGGAGGAGCTCGGCCGGCGTTGCTTTTAATGCCGGCCCGGTCATGAATGGACGTGTGTCCAGAGTGGGTTTCTTGGCTTCCACATGGGCGGGTTTCATGGAGGCGTTTGAATGTGGCAAGGAGGCGTGTTTAGCCGGGCGTGCAGCGAGTGGCGCCCTTGACTCTGACGTAGGACAGCACGCCGTTCTTCCACTGACGTGTGGGCTCTTTGGGTACATGGCCTGCATGTCAGTGACCCAATGCAGGCAGCGCACAGCAGAGGAACCTTTGGTGGGCCAGGCCGGTCAGAAGCGGGCATTTCATAAACAGATGATTGTTCATAGAGTGTGACATCATCCTTTTCATGTTGATAGCCCGTTCGATACTTTGTGATTTATAAATACCGCTACAAACATCAATGTTCTTCTTATCACTGATAAGATTGATTAATACCCGTAACAATCCATGTCCTTAGCAAAGGGTGCATGCACGTATAGGTTGAGCGCGTGTCTTCCGGCGTGTGCTGTGTGCATGCAGGCGTGCGAGTGTTGCGTGCTTGCAAGGGTACGTTTCAGTGTTGCATGCATGTGTGCGTACGTGCGTGTGTTCGTGAGTGCATGTGTACGCATCAGTGTTGTACGTCTGCATGCGTGCGTGTGTTCGTTATGTGTACATGTCAGTGTTGCACGCCTGCATGCGTGCGTGTCTTGCGTGCGTGCGTGTGTACGTCCGGGGTGAGGCACGTATACGAAATCAAGGGCCTTCAGTTTATCATCAAACTCCACCCCCTTGAGCCGCCAGCCACCACCGGCCGAACCGCCGGCCCCCGCCGCCCGCGGCTGGCCTGTGCCGCCACGCCGCCCCGCCCAGCCCAAAACTACTCCTCACGGCCGATTCCCACCCCACCGCCCAATCAACGCGCCCCCACCGCCGGCGACTGCCAACCAGAGGTCTCACGACTTCGAGTACCCTCCGACCACTAATTTATTACCATTTCTGTCATTCATATACGCGCTGACGGGTGGGCCCTATGGTAATGTGCACTGCTGAATGTGGACCGTTTGACTGGTCAATTGATCGTGTCATCAACAAATTACGGAGCTGTATGGTGAGCCAGTGACCGTATGATCACCCTAAAATGTACTTAGTTTATTAACACAGTACAGACTCAAACTACCATTACTTTCTTTCATATACGGGCTGATAGGTGGGCCCCACAGTTACGCGCCCCGATGGTGCAATAGTAGTTGCGCCACGTGGAACATTTGACTGGTCAATTGATTATGTCATCAACAAAATACGGAGTTGTATGGGTGTGCCAGTGACCGTATAATCATGACATGTATTTTTTTAACACGGTACAGATGCAAGGGCTCATATATACGCGTGAGCACTCACCGCTATAAGCGCACACACGCAGACCCTGCGCCGATGAGCACCTTCGAAAGAGTGGGCCAGCATATGATCTTGAGATTTTATGAAGTCACCATAGGTGCCTCGTAGTAGAGTGGAACGTCTCCTCCCACTGAAAGCACATCGCCGAAAAATACTGAAATTAACCCAGGATAAATGCGAGCACCAAAACTTTAACCCTGGTGGGCTCGAGAAACCACTTTCCTCCTAATCATCCAACCACATCTTGATTAGCATGAAAAAATGTACGTGGTGACCGTGATGAGCTTATTCTGAAGTCCAGTGACCATATCGTGCTTTCGCCTCAAACACAATGACCGTAAGTGTCGTCAACAAAATACGGAGCATGCATCAAATGCAAAGTCCATCAGTGTCATCAAGAAAATACGGAGATGTATCGTGAGCTAGATACCGTATGATCACCACGAGAATGTATATGGTGATCGTAATAAGCATATTCTGAACTTCAGTGACTATATAGTGCTTTAGCTTGAAATACAGTGGCCGTCATGCGTGAATGTGTCGTGGGCATGCATACTTTTAGAGGGCCGAGGGATAGTTTGTGTGCGTACGTGAAAGTGGTGTAGAAAGAGGGGATGTCCGGTGGAGACAAGGAGAGATATGCCCTTCGTTTCTCTTTCCCGTGACTAATATTTTAGGAGAATATATAAACATTCACAATGCAGAACAAATATTCTTGGACGCACCATGCAATTAACTTTCATGTATAACATTGTACTATTGTATATGCTTATTTTCTTAGTGGCCGATTGCGTGTGTGGTGTGGTGGGCACATCATTTATAGTTGTGGTGGGTCAACATGAGGACTCATGGGTCGGTTCCATCCTGCGCCACATAGGTTGGATCGAGACGTGTTATACGAAGACCCATGTGGAGGACTCGGCGTACAACACGAACCTAGCTACCAGAGTCGCGGAGGACTCTATCCACACTGGTGATAAGCCCACTATATATGACTTGTAACCCTAGGCCCCCAGTATGTTATAGAAGCTTGGGGGCTAGTTCGTCGATAGTATACACACACGCACAATGCCTGGTATTCACGTGTACTTTGTACACACCCCTATCACTAATATACAGTACCATGAGTAGGCCTTTTCCTCAACTGTAAGGGTCCGAACTAGGGTAAAACTTTGCCTCGTTTTACCATCCAGTCTAACAGTTAGGGATATCCTAACGAATGATATGATGGAATCATATATGCCAACTACTAAGAGAGAGGTGTGTCTGGGGGGGGCAATGTGTGCAAGAGAGGCCTAAAGATAATGTGCGTGCGGGAGACACGTAGGCACATATATGTTCTTATAGAGGGCTAGTAGAGACCGTGCTTGTGTATATATGCATGTGAGAGAAATAGTGATTTGCAACTGAGATTACTGAAAAGAGTGGTACATAGTAGTCAGAAAGAAAGAGAGAGATACAGAGAGAGTATGTGCGTGAGACTCCCCGACACCCCAAGAGAGATTGTGAGGATGTGTGAAAGAGAAATGCCGATGCATATAAAGTGTGTGCACTTATGCGGTAGATAGAGAGATATATTGCGTGTTTGTGAGAACGGGCCGATGCATAGTGCATCTACGTGTAAAAGGCGGTTCTACGCATTAAATTAAAATATAAATGGCATTATTGTTTTTGGATGAGATCATGAATTTTGCAAACTGCGTATGGACGAAAATCGGTCTATCAGACACCCATACTCTATTGAATTCTAGCATGTGCATGCGTTAATTTCATATTATCGATCCATAGAGTGAGAGCGGTTTAAAATACAGGGAATGGATGCTTTTGCAGTTCATATATAAACATTAATTATTGCACTCCATATTGTTACTGTGAAGCACTTTATACATTTGTCACTTGCATGGATACATTCCAAATTGCTAGCTACGAAATAGAATACATGTCGAATTCAACATAAAGGGGGTTTCGAAGATTCGAATTCATAGGAAGTGCATTCATCTATTTGAACCCGAGATAATGGCATTTGTAAATCAGATGTAAAAGGGGGCATCAATCTTTGTTGTGTGTTTGAACATGCTATATATATTCATACGCATGTCTAACTTTTTTTTTGCAACAAAGAAGATAATATCTGGAACCATCCATGAACAGAGGTAAGTTGCATATTTTTTAATATATACTCATGTACAATGTATATTCAAATGTACCACCTCCATTCCAAAATAATCGTAGCTTTAAGATTTTCAAGAGTAAAGATTTGTGAAGTTTGATAAATCATGAATGTTCAATTCAAGAGAACCAAAAACGTTAATGCTTCTGCTCCCAAATATTGAACGAAGCGCCAAATAGGCCTCTGGTCACCCGAAACCACGCGAGACTAATGTTTGGCGGTAGGAAATTACTTTCCTGACTCTGGCCCGTGTAGCCTATCGGCCCGATGTCCAAAGGTCTAAACCGGGGTAGGTTTGTAACTTCACAAAGACGCGAGTCTCAACCGCCTTCGGGAAGCATTCATACGCCGTGGGCGCCTAAACACCCATGCGCTCGGCCGAAATCTATCCCGCCCACATTTGGGACACCTGAGATTACTGTCCTACTCCCAACCCGCAATATGTCCGAAATTTTAGATGGGGGCAAAGTTTGTAACTTTCCCCAAATTTCGAACAAGTGCATCCCAAACTGAAACATTGTCCGCCCTTAGTTCCCCGCCTCCCTC
>LR738715.1:497838647-497848713 GCA_902687465.1 Secale cereale
TACATACTACATATGTCTATTAACCATGTTCGTACATCAAACTAATGCTCTTTTGTATCCCTCGTCAATCACTTATGATGGGACAGTCACCCATGTGGGTTAGTTTGAGACACCATACTCGTTTAAAGAGTGCAGTGTCATCCTCCCCACATGATTCTCAAGAAACAGCTAGGCTAAATGAAGATAGTCAACGTAGCTCTCTAGTTGATGACTGCAATTCCCCCACACCACCATCACAGGTACTTGCTCTAACTTCGCAGTGTGATATGTGGTTGCATGTTGCATGCGGTGTCTAGCTTGTAATGCTTCTAATTAGGGTAAATTGCATCTTTTTAGTTTACACATTATACCTGTGAATATGACATGCCTTCCTATTTTTGGTACACACTACATCTATGTGTTAACCTTGTTCTTACATGAAACTACCTCGCTTCTATATCCTGCATCAATCACTTACGATGAGTCACCTTTATTCGTTGCATATTGCATATTATTTCTAGCCTGCTGCCATGTATTGCTTCTAATTTGGTCAAATACATTTGTAAGGGCATTCTTTTAATTTGGCAGAGTGATATTGGTTTCATCTTTCATATGGTTTCTAGCTTGCATTGATTCTAACAAGTTCAAGCACCTTGTGCTTAGTTTACACTTTATACATCATACATGTCAATATGTTACGCCGTCCTGTTTTTCATACATATTCCATCCTCCTATCATGCGGCTGCCTTACATGAAAGTAGTTTTCGTTAGTATCATGCATCAATGAGTTCTGAAAAGCAAATTTTATTTCTTTTTCTTGTGGGTTTGACTTGACAAGGAAAAATCAAGAAAGAGGAAGGAATAGAGTAAGGAAGGCGATGATGGTGGTCCTCTACAGCAACGTAAACGGAGCATCCGTACCGATTCTCCTTGTACTGATAGTGCATTACGAGGTCCAAGTCTCTTCTCCCCTACTCCACCATCCAAGGTGCGTGCTCTAACTTGGCGGTGTGATATCTGGTTGCATGTTGCATATGGTGTCTAGCTTGTATTGCTCCTAATTAGTGTAAATTGCATCTGCTTAGCTTACATGTGATAAGTGTGAATATGAAATGCTTTCCTGTTTCTGGTACATACTATATCTGTCTATCACACCATGTTCTTACATGAAACTACTCTTCTTGTGTATCCTGCATCAGTCACTTATGATGGAACACCTTTAAGTTGGTAGTGTGATATTGTTTTGCGTCTTGAATATGATTTCTAGCATGTATTGCTTCTAATTTGATGAACGCCACCTATGACGAGACAGTTTTAACTTGGCAGAGTGATATTGATTGCACCTTTCATATGGTGTCTAGTTTGAAGTGCTTCTAATTTGTTGAAGTGTCTTCTGCTTAGTTACCACATCATAGGTGTGAATATGTCAAGCCATCCATTTTTTTGTACATATTCCATCCTCGTATCATGACTTTGCCTTTCATCAGAGTAATGTTCGCCAGTAACATGCATGAATGAGTTCTGAAGAGCGAATTATATTCCTTTTTCTTGTCGGTTTGACCTCGCAATGCAAAATCAATAAAGACGAAGGAAATTGGCAAGGCATTGGATGCTGGTGGTCCTTCCGAGTAACTGAAATAAAAGTTCTCTACATATTCTACTCCGCCATCCTCCCAACAAGATCCGCAAGACAACGCAAGGCTAGACAATCAACGTAGATGTGTAGATGATGAGCACGTCTCACCTACTCCACCATCATAGGTGCTTCCTCTAACTGGGCATTATTATATGTGGTTGCATGTTGCGTATGATGTCTAGCTTGTATTGCTTCTAACTTTGTTGAATTGCATCTGCTTACTTTACACATAATGCCTGTGAATATGACATGTGTTCCTGTTTCTAGAACATACGTTTACATGATGAGCACATCTCCCCTACTCCACCATCACAGGTGCTTGCTCTAACTTGGAACTGTTATATGTGGTTGCATTTTCCGTATGATGTCTAGTTTGTATTGCTTCTGATTACGTTGAATTGCATCTGCGTAGCTTACAACTTATACCTACAACGATCACTTACCCATAAGACATATTTAAATTGGGATTGTGATGTAGGTTGCATCTTGCATTGTCTTGTAGCTTGTACTGCTTCTAATTTCGTGAAATGGCACTTACGACGAGACACTTTTTACCTGATAGAGTGATGTTGGTTGCATGTTCATATGGTGCCTAGCTTTCATTTCTTCTTATTTTGTTGAAATGCCTTCCGCTTACTATTTTTTCATACATATTCCATCCTCCTATTGTACGTGTGAATATGAAATGATGTCTTTTTTTGTATATATTCCATCCTCCTATGTTGCGCTTGCCTTACATCAAAGTAGTGTTCGTCTGTATCATGCATCAACCAGTTATGCAGATCTAATTTTATTCAGCTTCTTGTGGTTTTGACTTCATAAGGCAATATCAGAAAATAGGAAGGAAAAGAGTAAGTTAGGGGATGTTGGTGGTCCTCCGCACCGACGCAAACAGAGACTCTCTAGATTTGCCATTGCCACTTCTAATGAAGTGGAAGTCCCAAGTGTACATGATGAGTTCATCTCCCATACTCCACCATCGCAGGTGCTTGCTCTAAGTTGACATTGTGATAATTGGTTTCATGTTGCATATGTTGTCTAGCCTGTATTTCTTCTATTTTGATTAAATTGGACCTGCTGAGTTCATACGTTATACATGTGCATATGACATGTCGTTCTGTGTCTAGAATATACTTCAAAGTACTGTTGTTGTGTATCCCGCATCAGTCACCCATGATTGGACACTTTTAACATGGCAGTTTGATAGTTGTTGCATCTTGCATTGATTTCTACGTTGTACTGATTCTAATTTTTTGAATTGCCACTTATGACAAGACACTTTTAACTTGGCAGAGTAATATTGGTTGCATCTTTCATATGGTGTCTAGCTTGCATTACTTCTATTTTCATGAAAATCCGTCTGCTTATTATACACATTGTACCTATGAATATGGCATGTCGTCATGTTTTTCTTACATATTCCATCCTCATACAGTTGTCTTACATCAAAGTATTGCTTGTCTGTATCATGCATCAATGAGTTCTGAAGAGCGATTTTATTCTTTTGTGTTGTGGGTACGGCTTGACATGGCAAAGTCAATAAAGAGCAAGGAAAATAATATAGTAGGGAGTGGTGTTACTCGTCGGGTGAAACAGAAAAGGATCTGCCGTCCAGATTCTGCTGGTACTTATAGTGCAGTAGAAGGTCCAAGTCCACTGGCTAAATCTGCAAACACAGTATCACTTGATCCACCAGCTGCATCATCCGCTTCAACTGTACCAGCATCTCAATGAGTTACTCGTTCGTTTGCTCCGGAACTAGCTAGTTCCCAAGCTGCCTTCACACCTAACACTACTTCCGAAGCACTGCTGACACAACAGGACTTGGCAAGATCAGATGAACCTCATGAGCATCAACACCAAGCCAGTACCTGACCGAGTCAAGTTGCATTTGCATGCCCCTTTATATGTACTCTCATAGTTTGATGTACACTAACACTTTCCATATTCGTTGTTGAACTAGCACCACGACGCAAGCGGAAACAAACATCACGGATAATGCTTGACACATTAAAAAAGTCTAAAGGAGGAAGACTGGAGATCCATTTTGAGGCAGGTTTAAAAAGGCCACATGATGCTACATAGTCAGCCAAGTTAGTATCAGAGGCAGTCGTTGTGGTTAGGTGTCATGCACGTATCCTCCCAACGTGGTTCCAGTACAGGAATGAGAAAGACAATACCCAGTTTAACACCTTCCTTGACCATTTATCCATATGTAATGTTATTCATCACAATTAGTAATATTGTCTTGCTTTGTCCCATACTTTCTAGCTTCCTCCTAATAAGACTCACACTCTTTTTTCAACAGATGAGGTTCAAGTTGGATCCAAAAGATGATGCAACTAAACAAGCATGCACTCATGTTTTTAAGTCTGCTCTGCGACCGTATCGGTACCACCTTAGAAAATCTCACATTGAAGGCAAGGCTAACAATAAAACCGCCCAAACATCTCCAGTGGAATATATTACACATGAAGACTGGACAGCCCTCATTAAACACTGGTCTGATCCAAAGTATTAGGTAGGCTATATGTATTTGATCAGACCACGTATTGAACTTGTATTTATGTATGTGCCTTACAAGTGTATCTTCTTCTAGGCTATCTGTTTGAAGAACAAGACCAACCGTTCTAAAGTGAAATTCGAACAGACAACAGGATCTCGTAGCTATATTGCACACTACCATACTCTTGTAAATAGCTGCTACTTCCTTCTTTTTTCTGTGCCATATTATCGTATCTATATTGACTTGTTCCAAATACAGAGGAAAGCCTGTGCCGACCAAAAAGAACCTAAACTGAATGTAGTGCAAATCTTCAAGGATTGCCACACCAGCAAGATGAAGGGCATGAGCACACCAGTTCAAGCCGATGTTGTAAGTCCTTACTCCTTCCTTTGAACTGATTGGTACTGTGATGTGTTCATTTAACTACTTGGTTTGCAGCCAATGTCAGTTAAACTATTCACTTTTATACACAGTTGTCTTAACGTATCATTTCACCTTACATGGTTTATAAGAGATGAAGGATATTCTTTTGGTCTTGATCTGTATTCAAGTTGTTATGTTCACGTGCGCACACAATGATAAAATAGCCTGTTTGTTTTATATCTGTTTTCCCATGATATGAATGATGTCATACTATGTTCATCCTACTTTAAATCATGTCTCTTTATCCTTAGATGCCAACGAATGTGAGGAAATCGACAATACAGTAGGCATGCTACATGGACATATGTTCAGGAAGTGATTTTATTATGTAGTTGGCACTACAATACATGCTAATGTATTACAGTAGTTCACCCAAATAAGTTATGTATAAACGCGTAACCTACTTTGTTTGTTTTTGTCTCATTAGTAACTTATCTGGTACACTAATCTACAAGTTCAAACTTTCAGGAATCTATGGAAAAAATGATTGAACAGCCACAACCACCTGAAGGTGACGAGGCTACCACAGGCACAATGTCACCTCTTGCTGCAGTGCATCAGTATCTCTCCTCTAACAGTGCAAAAAACACCTTCCTGCGTAATTCTGGGTTGGTTGTCAAGGTAACCTCGTCCAAATTGCCTACTAAACAAAATCTTCCTGCTAGACATAGTGATATATCTGTGCTCCGAACACATGTCCAATCCCTAATGGACGTTATTTTGGAAACAAGAATAGAGGTTGTCAAATGTCATCAAGATATGAATGGTTTTTAAACCAGACTATCAGACATTTGCTTCGTTGTTCAAGAGCAATGGCAGAAAAAGGTGAAGATCATGCTGCTCCATCAGATTCTACAGCTTGAAACATTAGCACTCAGGTCAAATGATTTGTGCTTCTATACATCTGATGGTGCTTTTATCTGCAAGGACTGTAAACTTTATGCCAACAGGCCTTTTGTTGTGATACAGCATTTATGATGCTACCAAAGGCTGCAATAATTATGACAGTATGTTTGTATAGTGTAGGTTTATCTTAGTAATGTATTCGGCCGAAAGCTTCATAGGAGCCCAACATGCCAACACTCGTCGGGCCCATTCCAATTGGGCTAAAAACGATTATGGGTCGAAATTTCCATGTAGCCCACTAAAAATATCTAGGCCTAAATCAGCATAAGATTTCATATTTTTCTGGTAGGCATGTGCCCATAGTGGGCCTTTAACATGCCTAAACATAATTTGGGCCCTCAGTAACAATAGGTCGTTTACAGGTGTAAATATCTCGAGCGCATAAAAAACATGGGCCTTTAAAAGACCCAAAGTGATATTGGGCCTATTTACGAAGCGGATCTTTCACAGGGAGAAATTCGGATGGGCCATAAATGTGCCGACCTAATACACGGGCCTTTAACAGGCCGGAAGTTCGGTTGGGCTAGATTATAATCATTTTTATATGGGCCGTTAATGGGCCCGATGTGACGTTGGGCCACATATGGCCCATGGATTTCGTCCGATGTTAACATGCTGAAAATCGCAACAGGCCGAAAGTGGCCCAAATCTGTAGTGGGCCTCTAACAGGCCGAATGTCAGACATGGCTGAATATGACCCAAATCCTTCACGGTCGTTTATGGACTGAAAGTTTCAATTGCCTGTAAATGGGCCCAAATGTAGCAGGACCTTTAAAACACCAGAAATACACCGGGCCGTAATTCAGCCCATATACTTAGCGGACTGTTAACGGGCCAGAAGTGATCATCGGCTGCGATGATGACAAGTTTAGGACAGGCCGTTGATGGGCCGATTTGACACTAGCCGTACGGGCCTTAACCGAGAATATTGGGCCTTTAGCTGGGCCGGCCCATTATGATCCGCGAAATCTCACGGGCCTTTAGCTGGGCCGACCCATTATGGCCCACAAAATCTCGTGGGCCTTTAGCTAGGCCGGCCCATTATGATATGCAAAATCTCATGGGCCTTTTGATGGGCTGGCCCATTATGGACCGCAAAAGCTCGTGGGCCTTTTGCCTGGCTGGCCCATTATGGACCGCAAAATATTTTGGGCCTTTAGTTGGGCTGGCCCATTTAAACTTTATGGGCCACTTTTGGTCGGGTCCACGTGTCAACGTATCATAGGCGCATCTCGCCCATTGGATGAGTGACACCTGTGCCAACGCGGAGCTGACACGTGTTTTCGTCAGCCAATCAGAATTTTACACGTGGAAAATCCCCATTGGTCAGGGCTGTTAACGGGTTATCGGATACAAAACCGGATCCGATAGCTTAATGGCATTCCGTTACGGTGGATGCCATGTGTCGGTCACCCTTGACGAAAGCACTTCTGTGACGCGGGATTTATCATCATGGAAGTGGACACTTCCGTGATGATAATTTTCGTAATGTCATGGAACACTTCTACAACAACACAGGTATGACTATCTTCATTCTGTCATAAATTTGTCCTAGATGTACATGCATGACAGAAAACGTGACCTACTGTGACAAACACGTATTATCACGGAAGTGTATTTTTTTGTTGTGGTACTCGACTAAATTTCAAAAACACTCCGAGTGGAGAGCAACCCTCCCACTCAGGGCTTAGCTACGACCCCGTACTCGGCTAAGTTTCAGAAACACTCTGAGTGGAGAGCAATCCTCCCACTCGGGGGCTTGGCTGCGACCCCGCACTTGCCTAAGTTTCAAAAACACTCCGAGTGGAGAGCAATCCACCCACTTGGGGGCTTAGTTGCGATCCGGTACTCGCCTAAGTTTCAAAACTACTCTGAGTGAAGAGCAATACTCTCACTCGGGGGCTTTGCTGCGATTCCGATTTGCCTAAGTTACAAAAATACTTCGAGCCGTGTCACAAGTACAAGGTCTGCTCCATCCTGATCTGCAAGGACGACGAGGTGCGGCTCATGTCCGGTACCGTCTGGTCCGAGCCGCGTCATAAGTACAATCTCCACTCCATCCCGATCCGCAAGGATGACGAAGTGTAGGTCATGTATGGCATCTAGTGCTCATATCCGCAGCCTACTTGTCGGAGTTGCACCACAAGTACAACGTTTGTTCTAAGTGAAGAACCAAGCTTCACTCGGAGTTAAGAGACCTGAAAGTGGTGAAAACAAAGAAATCATATTCAAAGAAAAGCCAAGTTCGGATAAATCCAGCAAAGTTCAGAACTAAGAACAGAAGTACTCGGGCGTCAGGCCCGAAAGAGTTTAACAGTTTCAAAATCACTCGGCATTCCGAGGCAAATAAAAGTGAGGCATTAAGTTTGTTCACTCGGTAGGAGTAGGGCTTGCTGGCTTGACGAAACTGTCAAGGTCGATGTCGTCTGCAATACGAGTGGCAGCATCAATGAAGGTGTCCATGAAGGACTGGAATTGATGCTTCTTGGTGTTGATCACCTTGAGAGCCACCAGCTTCTCTTCTCCGACCTCCTTGCAATGGACTCAGACCAGGGACATAGCCACATCAGCGCCACAACGAGCATACGACTTCTTCCACTCTTGCACTCGACCAGGGATTTCTTTGAGTCGAGTCATCAGAGACTCGAGGTCATTCTGGAACGTTACATCTGGCCAGAGCTCCATGTCAATTTGCGACACCACCACCTTTAGTCGTGCAAGATACTCCATAATGCTGGCGAGGCGTGATTCCAGTCGCAATACATTCATCGCTGCTTCGTCCTTGACAAGGGAGTTAATGGGATCCAGATTCGTCTCAATCCGCCCAGTCTCTTACTCGAAGTTTTGACAAAATTCTTCACACACAAAAAATGGTGAGTCGACAGTGGTATGATGAGTCGACAGTTGAAAATCTGTCAGACAAGGGAAGTACCTTCAAGCATAAGGAACATCTTCTTGGCGAGTCCTCCCAGATAAGTCTCCAGTGTGTCCCTCTTCCGAGTGAGATCTCCAACTTTGTCGGCCAGGTCCACCTTGTCCTTCTTCAGCTGCACGACTTCTTTATTGGCCTCATCAATGGCAGTCTTCAACTTGGCGTTTTCTTCTTCTAACTTGCCAACTAAAGCCAGCTTGTTGTCAGCAAGTTCAGTTTTCTCTCGTGCCGTCTTCTGTGCCGATGCAAGGTCAAGGTCCTTCTGCTCCAGAGCCTGCTTCATTTTGTCTAAAGAAATAGCATTCTTCATACGAGCTTGGAGTTGTCTGTTTTCACTACGCACATCTATTCGAGTGGAGTCACTCGGTTCATAAGACGAAAAGAAAAACATGACAAGGAGAACAGTCGATCAGTTGTTACCTCCCATGTAAGCTCTTCATCCTTAGCCATCTACAATTTCTTCTTGGCCAGCTCCAGGTCGAGATTGAATTGGATATGTTACTTCTCCAATTCAGCAAACTGTGCTCCGAACTAACAAGATTTTTGAAGTCAACAAATAAGACATGCTAGTCGACAGAAACGAAGTTCGACTACTTCCGAGTAATGAGATACAAGTTCAAGTTATTGCAACAAAAAGAGTTCTAAGACTATAGCTGAATCAAACATTCAATAGTAGTCTCGGGGACTACACCCGGTGGGTGCACTCTGCGTGCCCCCACTTGTTCGACTTTACACTCAACATGGTCCGCCCAGTCGGAAAAAAATGACATCACTTATTCTCAAACCACCGCCGACTGCCCGCAGTTGACCGCGGTCTCGGGGACTACACCTAGTGGGTGCACTTGGCATGCCCCCACTGGTCTGAATCCCACTCGGCATGACTTGTCTGGACCGAGTGGAAGAAATATAAAGATATTTGAAAAAGACCCCCGCCGAATCAAAACATTCGACGGCGATCTCGGGGACTACACCTAGTGAGTGCACTCTGCGTGCCTCCACTGATTCAAGGATACATTCGACGCGACCTAGTCGACTCAAGTGCCAGAACTATACAGCAAAAGTTAAAGCACCCAATGGGTGAACGGTTGCAAGGTGCAGACTCATGATAGATGCACATTAAAGGTTTCAAAACGCTCATCCACAGACATCTTGCGAATAATAAAGCAGCAGTTTGCAAGTACAATATCCTAGCAGAGCAAAGAACTCACCTGGACATTGGTTTGAAGAGCATAGCTGGCATTGTAGGCAGCCTTGCTAGCTTCGTGCACCACCTTCATTTGTTCCATCAACATGCCTGCTTGGCGTATAGCTTCCTTAGCAGCACTCACTGGGTCCTCTGGGACACGATGGGTAACAAAGAGCGAAGTTGGTGGAACAGTCGAAGCAGCCAGAGGATCTGAAGCATGGAGTTGCACGGTCGGAGCAAGGACTTGGGCGGTCGATGCCGAAGGACGATCAGTTGACACAAGGTTGGCAAAAGAAACAGAAGCTCAAATTGGATCTTCGGATTGCTGGATCATTGCTTCTGGTGCTGATGTTGACTGAGGTACTTTGCTGCCAGGCACCCGCCTACTCGAAGTTCCGCCCTTTCTTCCTGTGGTCTTCTGGGGCTCATCTTCATCGTCGTCTGGAAATTCAATGACATTTTGCGGCGCTGCAAAAGACTCGACCGTAAGAGTTCAGC
>LR738715.1:497852689-497866639 GCA_902687465.1 Secale cereale
TATAACACACACACACTCATATTCTAGTCGACCGCCTCACGGCACCAAGACGTAGGGCTTTTACCTCCTCCGAGAGGGGTCTGAACTCGTAAACTCATATGTACAACCTCGCCGTAGTTAGGACCTTGCCTCCTCATACGTACCCCCTATTCTCACTGTCAGACTTAGCACCACGACAGTAAACGTAACAGTGAAGAACTAGCCATAGTGAACAAACAAGCAAGATTGAAAGAAAAAATAGATCTGACGAGAAATCGGCGAATGAAACAGAGGGCGAATAAAATGACAAATTTTTGTGAAGTGGGGGAGATGAAAATGGAGAATAACGTAAATTGCAAGGAGATGAGATTTGTGATTAGGAACCTGATATATGTTGATAATGCCTCCCCGGCAATGGCGCCAGAAATTCCTTTTGATGTCGCTTGAACTACGTCTGTATTTCCCCAAAGAGGAAGGGATGGTGCAGCACAGCTATGGTAGGTATTTCCCTTAGTGATGAGACCAAGGTTACCGAACCAGTAGTAGGACCACGCAACACTATGTAAACGGTACATGCACACAAAGAGAAAATACTTGCAACTCGACGTGTTAAAGGGGTTATCAATCCCTTTTCGGTAGCGGTGCCAGAACTTTTTCAAGTTGAAGGGATAATTTTTTAGTAGATTGATAGATGAAAATAATGGCAAATAAAACTCAGCGAGGTAATTTTGGGTTTTTGATAATATATTTCTAAAAATAAATGTTGCAAATAAAGTAAAAGGCAAATGGAAAAATAGATATGAAAGTATATGATAGGAAAATAGACCCGGGGGCCGTAGATTTCACTAGTGGCTTCTCTCGAGAAATAGAAAACGGTGGGTAACAAATTACTGTTGGGCAACTGATAGAAAAGGGAATAATTATGACAATATCCAAGACAATGATCATGTATATAGGCATCACGTTCAAGATTAGTAGACCCACTCCTACCTGCATCTACTACTATTACTCCACACATCGACCGCTATCCAGCATGCATCTAGTGTATTAAGTTCATGGAAAAATAGAGTAATGCAATAAGAACGATAACATGACGTAGACAAGATCTATTCATGTAGGAATAGACCCCATCTTTTTATCCTTACTAGCAATGATACGTGCGTGCCTTGCCGCCCCTTCTTTCACTTTGAAAAGACGCTGCAAGATCGAACCCATCACAAAGCTCCTCTTCACATTGCAAGATAAATAGATCGAGTTGGCCATACAAAACCCAAATATCGAAGAAGAAATACGAAGCTATAATAATCAAGTATGGATATTAAATCAAAGCAAATATGATCATAAACTCACAATTCATCGGATCCCAACAAACACGCCGCACAAAGTCATTAGATCAAATAGATCTCCAAGAGAACTTCTTATTGAGAAACAAAGAGAGAAGAAGCCCACTAGCTACTACCTACGGACCCGTAGGTCTGAGGTGAACTACTCACACATCATCGGAGAGGCACCCATGAGGATGATGAACCCCTCCATGATCGAGTTCCCCTCCGGCAGAGTGCCAGAAAAGGGCTCTAGATTGGATCTCATGTCTGTGGAACATGCGGCGGCTGGAATAAAATCTTGTCGATTCCCCTATGGTTGTTGGTAAATTGGGGTATTTATAGAGTGAAGAGGCGGTGCGGGAGGCCACCGAGGTAGGCATAACTACCTGGGCGCGCCTGGGCCCCCAGGCGCATCCAGGTGGGTTGTGCTCCCCTCGAAGCTCCCCACTTGTACTTCTTTGGCCCAACAGGTGTCTTCTGGTCCAAAATAATTCTCCAAAGAGGTTCACTTTGTTTGGACTCCGTTTGGAATTGACTTTCTATGAAGTAAAAAACAAGAAAAAGAAGCAACTAGCATTGGGCAATATATCAATAGGTTAGTCCCAAAAAGTGATATATAGATGATATAAAATGTTTGTAAAAGATCCAAGAATGATAGTATAACAGCATGGAAGAATCAAAAAATATAGATACATTGGAGACGTATGACTCCTACTTTATTATATTCGATGTGTATGGTTATAGATTCGATCTACCTTGAGATCAGGCGAGCTAAACCCTAGGTGGGAGAGGTTATCAATGTAGCTGTAGCCCCAAAGACCAAAACCCTTGGTTTATATAGACACCGGCAGGGCTAGGGTTACATGAGGTCGGCTACAATGAAGGAAAGATCAAGCTGGTATTGACTCGGAGGGCACACCACGACCTCAAAGATCTCCCGTTGATTCATGGATCCGCACTCTATTGAAGCTCCTATGCGGCCCATCAGTTTGGCCCATAGGTGGTGGGCCAACGCCCCGAGGACCCCTTCGTCCATGACTCCCTCAGTAGCCCCTGAACTAACATCCAACGCCAGGGATTGTCTTCTAGCATCTTCATATCTTCAACTTGCGAGGCGAGTTCTTCGCCTCTCTGTACGGCTCGGGAACTTATTGTCGCACAAAATACTGTTCATCATTCAGGTCAGCGTAAGAGACTATCCGATCAATATGACCCGTACTAATCATGTGCTCGGCCCAGACTGCTTTGAAAACCTGGAATCCGAAGACATCTTGAGATCAAGGTTGGACCATTGGAGTTTAATATTTTACCTTGGGGCAAGGGCCAGTTTCGGACATCGCGTGCCTTTTTAGAAGGTGTGCGGCCTAATGCCACCTTTCCACGAACTCATCTTTCCAGCTTCAACACGAGATACCTATTTATAGATCCAAAGGGGCAGGGACGGTTAACCCATCCCTTTTGCCAAAAGATCGTCGAGGAAATTCTCAAACACCACGGCCGACCTTTCGGGTTCATCGTCGCACCCTCACGGCCCTCTCCCAGGCGATCGGTCAAGCTGCTCAGCCTCGCACCTGTAGATAAGCCGCATGTGAACGCATGGCTACTTACATGCGATGGATCTGGTTGCCGTCCGCGCAGGACTTATCTCTGTCGATGGCCAAGCCCTCGTTGAGAAGTCCCTTGGTCAAAGCAAGGAGGAGAAGGTACGCTTCGTGCCTTTCCTTATAACAGGTCTAGGCTCTCCCATTCACCCCTTTCTACGGGGTTTATTAGAGTTCTATGGGATCAAGCTCCACAACCTCACACAGGGTCAATATTGCACACTTCTGGTTTTGTGCCCCTTTGCGAGATGGCCTTGAGTTGCGAAGCCCACTTTGATTTATGAATGAAGTATTTTTGTCTCATCCCCCATAGCCGGGGGGGGTCTATATTCGAAGTGGGCGGAGCCGAAGTGTGGCAGATAGCCGGGATAGGATATCCCATCGGCCCCTCATGAAAAGATCCCGAGGAGTGGACCACGGAGTGGACCACGGAGTGGTTTTATATCGAAGATGTTCCCTTTACCGACCCAATACGGCCAGGGCTACCCAAATACTCAAGTGCCCCGCCGATGAAGCCGTTCAATTCATGGCCCAAGGGCCCCTCTCAAACGGATAACAAAGAGGTGCACCAGTTAGCTGCCAAAGTCACACTACTAACTCACATCAAGCTGACCATGATTGAAGTCATGGCCATCTCCATAACTCGATGCGTACGGCCGCTCCAACAGAGGGGACATCCTTTATGGTGCTATAACGGGACCAGTGATTCAACCCGTTACAAGCGACAGGGGCCAGACAATAAGGCGGCTATGGCAAAAATATTGGTTGACCTCTTCAAAGGGGAGGAGGCAGAGTTTGCCCAAATGAGTATCTGGGAGGGTTACTCCGGCTACAATCCGGCAGACTGGGTAAGCTGCTATCCATTGTCTTATCTTCGAAGATTACATTTGAACTCTAACTGGATGTATCATTTTCACATAACAAGATTGGAGGCGTCAAGTCGAGTCCATACATTGCCCTTCCCCTAAACCGTAGGATTACTCCCGTGACGGAGATCCAGGATATCATGATGACTCTGAGACAACGATTGACTTTGTAGACGGGGTCTTTAACTAGGAGAGCCTTGACGGCGGACCACCCTGGGGCTCTCCCCTCCTCCACAATAAGTGAAAAGAGGACCTTTTTTCGAATAGGGCGCTCGTCTCGCACCATCCAAAATGTGCTGACCTCCCCTCCCAAGGGTCGCCATACTGCGGGTCGAACAACCGCAGGAGTTGCATGGACCATGCCAACTTCGGCCCCTAACAGGGAATCCAAAAGGAAGGTTCCTGCTGGGCCGGAAACTACTACTCTCTTGGCCCGAAGGTAATGTGTTTGGAACCATGACAAGAGTCGTTCTTAATGTACTTCCTCTGATACTTGTTTAGCTTTGGAGGAGAAATGTACCGCTACATCAATCCGAAGACTCCCCAGGCATGCCGAGGCGTGGTTCCGCTCCTGGGTCTTCGGTGCAAGCCGAAGTCTCCACTAGACACATGGCTCCTGGTGCACCTCTGGAGAATCCCGACGATGATTCGGTTACCAACTCCGAAGTTGAGAGTGTGATGAATCACCTCCTCCGGAGGGAAACTTTACGTCACTTTGCTGACCAGTAATTTAATGTGTTTAATTCGGTGGACGCATACCTTGGAGCGGCCCGAACAGGTGTTGAGGGGATCGCCATCCTTTTTGCTGCCAAAGTGCAGGCACACAATTAAAACAACTCGAGACTATCGTAATCCCTAACCTAGTAGCCCCAAGCCTTAATTTAGGTGGGACGGCCAAATTAAGCATCTGTATTGTTTCGATATTTGTAGGCTGTGAGGGAGCAGAGTGACGAGCTGTCCAAGGATCTTGAGCTGAGCTAGACGCAGTTGGCCAAGATGAAAGCTGACCTAGATGCGGCCAGGAAGGCTACCAGCGAAATTTCTCGTAAGTAGAAAAAGTTGTTTAAAATGCTTAGAAAGATGTATGGTGTATTCTGTGTATGAACACCCTGTTCTGCCCACAGCCCCTGAATCCGTAAGCCAATTGCGGAAGGAAGTAGAGGCTGGCAAACGAGTGCTGACGTGAAGTCATGAGGAGAAGAATCAACTCCAGGTGGAGGTTCAACAGAAGACCGTAGAAATCGAAGATTTCAAGTCTCGACTAGCGCAAGCCCTTGAGGAGAACTAGAAACTAAAAGGTGGTATATTTGGTAAGTGCCAAACTTGTCGTACCGTTGGCATGTATCATCATATTGTGTTAATGATGACACAGAACATCTTATTTTTAGGTCTCCTCACTGCGCGGCCCGAGGAAGAGGTCGGTTCCTATGGCGGGAGCCTTTTAAAGGAACTGACGAAGACTCATGAGAGGGCCTGAAAGCCCATGAAGAGCATGGTGAAGGCGTTATGGCCGTCAGATGTGCCGCCAGAGAGTATGGCCGAACTGGTTGGTCGCTTTAAAGGAGCGCAAGTACCATATGATCAGCTGCTGCCTACTAGGCCCTTCTCCGGAGTGACCGACATCTCCACCACCCCGATTGGGCAGGTCTGCCTGCCTATCACCTTTGGCAAGCACGACAACTACCGCACCAAGCTCAGCCACTTCGATGTCGCCCACATTCATCTTCCCTACAATGCCATCCTCGGGTACCCAGCCCTGGCAAAGTTCATGGCAGTGACTCACCACGGCTACAACGTCCTCAAGATGCCAGGAAGCGGCGACGTCATCACCATCGCTTGCGAAGAAAAGGATGCGGTGTGCTCGCTCGAGCGCACTTACCAGGTTGTGGTGGTCGAGGATCCAGAAAACGATGGCGCCGTCTACCCACTTGAGGCCGTCCCCAAGAAGAAGAAGTGGTTGCTCGCCCAGGAGCCTCACGAAGATGCAGCACTTGGTGGCCGTACCTCAGGACCTGCGCCCAGGGATGGGGCGCCTCCCTCCCTCGCGTATGAAGGCGCGCCTGGCGCTCCCCTCAGGCTTGGCTTGGGGGCTCTCCTCTGGAGGGCCTCCGACCTAGCCCATGTCTCGAGGGAGGCGCTCGAGCACCATGTGGAGACGTGCTTCTCCACACGTTTCCTTGTGGAGGCCTCAAGGCGTGAGGCACCAAGCGTTCGGGAATTCATAAGCTAAATCATCAAAGACTTGCAGGTGCCAAGAGCAGTGCGGGGCGAGTGTCGTCTGGCACCTCGAAGTGCAGCTGTCGCCCCAGGCTCGGGTGGTGGGTTGCGCGTAACGTTCCAGGACTCAACATGCACTGGTGTGCATCGGTCCTAAACAAATTGTTTAAAACCCCTTTTCACGATGGCATTTGGAACCGTCGCCAAGTGAGTGTGGGCGATTGGGGGGTCCTTCCCACATGACCTAGAAACCGTCAGGGATATGCCCTCCTGGCACACACGTTCGGCAAAATGAGGTCGTGTGCGACCAGAGAGCACTCAAATACAGAAATACATACAGTTGAGCTAAAAACATACAATTATACGGCGAAATTGTTTCTGGTTGCAACTACATCCCACATAGTCAGTCCCCGCTAAACATTTCCGTTCGTATGCACATCCCACACAGGCTCCAAGGAAAACGTTTCCGTTCACAGGTACATCACACACAATTTCTCCCGTTAAATCATTTGCATTATTAAATGTATCACACACGATCCGTAGAAGAAACCGTGTGGCAAAGGCTGTACATCACACACAATTTTTATGTGGTAAAAGTTTGCGCAAGGTGGCCTAACACAAACAGTTTTCAAGAGAAACTCGTGTGTGATTGTTCAT
This sequence comes from Secale cereale, assembly GCA_902687465.1. Classification (NCBI taxonomy): domain Eukaryota; kingdom Viridiplantae; phylum Streptophyta; class Magnoliopsida; order Poales; family Poaceae; genus Secale; species Secale cereale. The sequence continues at coordinate 497,859,335 of LR738715.1, forward strand.
TGATCCAACACGATTTATTCCTAGAAACTGTGTGCGTTGCCTGAGGTCATCGCCCATGTTATTTTTTCAACAACCGTTTGCAATAGCAAAACAGCAGGCTAATTCACCATTAGCAAGCTGATTATTTATAATCCATTAATTAATCTAATTGGCACTTCATATTAAGCACACAATATATTTCATTTTCATATTAAGGAAGCAGAATTTCATAATTGAAATACATCAGAGTACAACATGATATAGCTTCAGCAATCAGCTGCCCCATTACACAACTGCACCAGCAGCAAGTTTCACATGCAACATCTAGAACCTTTCAAAATTATCATCATAGACGGTCCATAGAGAGATGCATCTCATCTGGAAAACTGCTAAAGCGGAAGGCGAATATTGAGCCTTCATTCATGTTGAAGGTCTTTGCAACTTTAGGCCAATGCATTTGGATGATTGACCGTCCATCCTTTGACCTCTTCAGGAACACTTCAATATTGAAGCGTGGGTGTTGTATGAAATCTTTCCTCGCCTCCTGGTCACAGAGGTGGTTTGAGAGGTAATAATCAGTGAAGCCTGAAAACAAGGATGTGCATAAATATCTTCTCTATATTAGAAATGGGGCAAAGGAATAAAAAAGGCAAGGTATAATAGTTAGTACCATCTTGTAAACCTCTGTGCTTCCCATTGTTTCCCTGCAACACATATAAGGTAGTTAGTCATCAGGTTAAGTAAGGGTTCGCATGGTATCAGTAAAATATGTTGATGATAAATAAGCACATTGCAGATTCATCAGATTAATTCAAGACACATGGAAAACCCATTTATCCCTCACATGGTACACAATAAGAGAATGCAACCATAGCAATTGAACATCACATTGCAGAATTGAACCAAGCAGTTAACTAAACACCACAACAAAAGAACCAAACGTTAACTGAGCACCACATTGCACAATATAACACACTCCTAATAGAAGATCAGACAGTTAACCAAACCAAGCATGCTTAACAACTTGGAAATATAGCAATTGTATTTGTTTCTCATGTATTTAGTACAGCCAAATTCGATTTATTCCTCACATGGTATACAATAACATAATGCAGCGTCAACGGTGGCCTCGACGGTGAGGTGCTCCTCCAAGATCTGGGGGTCGGCACCAATGGCAGCCATAGCGAACTCATCAGCGCGTGCGACCGCAATTTGCTCCTCGGCTGCCAAATGCTCCTTGAGATCCTGTGTATACTACGTGCACCATGGCTTAGGTCGGTGCTTATTTGGTGGAGGGGTCGGTGATTTGGGTGGAAGGTGTCACGCTCGCGCCGGTGGTCGGGGCATGTGGGATGTGGAAGGAGGAGGAGGATGGGGGTTGGGTGTGGATTACCTGCCTGGATAGGCGAGGCCACGCACCGTGAAGGACGGTCGCCGGCGAGGAGGCGGCGGGGCTGCAATCAAGGAGTGAAGGTTTCAACTTGGAAAGGAAGGCGGAAAGAGGGGAAATGTGGATTTTGGTAAGGTGGAGTGGACGGGAAGGTAGATATTTCCGCGGAAGCCGAAAATTTGTTATCGCTTCAGCCAAAAAACTGGCGCGCAAAGTGTCATCAGACACGGTCCCTTATTCAGACACGGTCCGAAGATATTTTGTGTTGCATCTCACACGGTTGGTTATAATAAACTGTGTGGGATCTACTTGATTTTTGGTCTTCATGTGAATTACATAATGGGGTCACAGCGGCCATGGACAGTGTTTGAATTACTAGACCTTTTATCTGCAGTGATCATAAACGAATTGGAATTATTCAGGGTTCTATTGGGCATTTTTATGCATTAAGTCAGTTTTCAATGCATTTATGTGCATAATTCAAATTTGAATTACATACGCATGCTCCAGTGCATATAAAATCAGTGAAAAATCAAATCTTTGTCCTTGGGTGCATGCTTAGGTCCCATGCAAGAAATGGGAATGAATTTCAAACACCATGGCACCGTTGATAGCTAGGAAAACATTGAGATGCCTGGTTTTTAAATTCTAGTAAATCCAAAACTCGTCTAAAATTCATGAAACTTGGCATGCTATCATCGAGCGGCATCAACATGCCGTGGTACAAATTTTGTCCCATTTGGGGCAGGTTTAGGTATATGCTTCTCACAAACCGGAGCTTCTTACAACAACCAAGATGGTTTTCGGTAGGAAACGACCCACCTTTGGGGACGAAACGATATCCATTGCCTCTTATTGCTTTCAAGTTTTTTTCTCATGTCAACAGAGAACATCATGAGTGTTGTGTGATTTTTTGTGATTTTTCGTGGTTAGTTTGGACATTTTTATGCATTAAGTGAGTTTTCAGTGCATTTATGTGCATAATTCAAATTTGAACTACATGTGCATGCTCTAGTTCTTATAAATTCATTGAAAGATCAAATCTTTGTCCTTGGGTGCATGCTTAGGTCACATGCAAGAAATGGGAATGAATTTCAAACACCATGGCACGGTTGATTGCCGGCAAAACATTGAGATGCCTGGTTTTAAATTCTAGTAAATCCAAAACTCATCTGAAATTCATGAAACTTGGCATGCTATCATGGAGCGGCATCAAGATGTCGTGGTACAAATTTTGTCCAATTTGGGGCAGGTTTCGGTATATGCTTCTCATAAACCGGAGCTTCTCACAACAACCATGACTGTTATTTGTAGGGAACGACCCACCTTTGGGGACAAAACGATATCCATCGCCTCTTATTTCATTCAAGTTTTTTTCTCGTGTCAACAGAGAACAACATGAGTGTTGTGTGATTTTTCGTGATTTATCGGGGTTCGTTTGGACATTTTTATGCATTATGTGAGTTTTCAATGCATTTATGTGCATAATTCAAATTTGAGCTAAATGTGCATGCTCCAGTGCATATATATTCATTGAAAGATCAAATCTTTATCCTTGGGTGCATGCTTAGGTCCCATGCAAGAAATGGGAATGAATTTCAAACACCATGGCATGGTTGATTGCCAGCAAAACATTGAGATGCCTGGTTTTTAAATTCTAGTAAATCCAAAACTCATCTGAAATTCATGAAACTTGGCATGCTATCATGGAGCGGCATCAACATGTCGTCGTACAAATTTTGTCCCATTTGTGGCAGGTTTGGGTATATGCTTCTCACAAACTGGAGCTTCTCACAACAACCATGATGGTTTTCGGTAGGGAACGACCCACCTTTAGGGACGAAACAATATCCATTGCCTCTTATTGCTTTCAAGTTTTTTTCTCATGTCAACATAGAATAACATGAGTGTTGTGTGATTTTTTGTGATTTTTCGGGGTTCGTTTGATAATTTGTATGCATTAAGTGAGTTTTCAACGCATTTATGTGCATAATTCAAATTTGAACTACATGTGCATGCTCCAGTGCATATAAATTCATTGAAAAATCAAATCTTTGTCCTTGGATGCATGCATAGGTCCCATGCAAGAAATGGGAATGAATTTCAAACACCATGGCACCGTTGATTGCCGGCAAAACATTGAAATACCTGTTTTCCAATTCTAGTAAATCCAAAACTCGTCTCAAATTCCTGAAACTTGGCATGTTATCATGGAGCGGTATCAACATGCCGTGGTACAAATTTTGTCCCATTTGGGGCAGGTTTGGGTATATGCTTCTCACAAACCGGAGCTTCCCACAACAAGCGTGATGGTTTTCGGTAGGGAACGTCCCACCTTTGGGGACGTAATGTCGAAATGATATACATTGCCTGTTATTGCTTTCAAGTTTTTTTATCGTGTCAACATAGAACAACGGGAGTGTTGTGTGATTTTTTTTGATTTTTCGGGGTTCGTTTGGACATTTTTATGCAGTAAGTGGGTTTTCAATGCATTTATGTGCATAGTTCAAATTTGAACTACATGCGCATGCTCCAGTGCATATAAATTCGTTGAAAAATCAAATATTTGTCCCTGGGTGGATGTTTAGGTCCCATGCAAGTAATGGGAATGAATTTTAAACACCATGGCACCGTTGATAGCCGGCAAAACATTGAGATGCCTGGTTTTTAAATTCTAGTAAATCCGAAACTCATCTGAAATTCATGAAACTTGGCATGCTATCATGGATCGGCATCAACATGCCGTGGTACACATTTTGTCCCATTAGGGGCAGGTTTAGGTACATGCTTCTCACAAACCGGAGCTTCTCACAACAACAATGATGGTTTTCGGTAGGGAACGACCCAACTTTGGGGACGATACGATATCCATTTCCTCTTATTGCTTTCAAGTTTTTTTCCCGTGTCAACATAGAACTACAGGAGTGTTGTGTGATTTTTTGTGAATTTTCGGGGTTCGTTTGGACATTTTTATGCATTAAGTGACTTTTCGATGCATTTATGTGTATAATTCAAATTTGAACTACATGCGCATGCTCCAGTGCATATAAATATGTTGAAAAATCAAATCTTTATCCTTGGGTGCATGCTTAGGTACCATGCAAGAAATGGGAATTAATTTCAAACACCATGGCACCATTGATAGCTTGCAAAACATTGAGATACCTACTTTTTGAATTGTAGTAAATCCAAAACTCGTCTGAAATTCATGAAACTTGGCACGCTATCATGGAGCGGCATCAACATGTCGTGGTACAAATTTTGTCCCATTTGGGTATATGCTTCTCATAAACCGGAGCTTCTCACAACAACCATGATGGTTTTCGGTTGGGAGCGACCCACCTTTGGGGACGAAACGATATCCATTGCCTCTTATTGCTTTCAAGTTTTTTTCTTGTGTCAACAGAGAACATCAAGAGTGTTGTGTGATTTTTTGTGATTTTTCATGGTTCGTTTGGACATGTTTATGCATTAAGTGAGTTTTCAATGCATTTATGTGCATAATTCAAATTTGAACTACATGTGCATGCTCTAGTGCATATAAATTCATTGAAAGATCAAATCTTTGTCCTTGGGTGCATGCTTAGGTCACATGCAAGAAATGGGAATGAATTTCAAACACCATGGCACGGTTGATTGCCGACAAAACATTGAGATGCCTGGTTTTAAATTCTAGTTAATCCAAAACTCGTCTGAAATTCATGAAACTTGGCATGCTATCATGGAGCGGCATCAACATGTCGTGGTACAAATTTTGTCCCATTTGTTGCAGGTTTGGGTATATGCTTCTCACAAACCGGAGCTTCTCACAACAACCATCATGGTTTTTGGTAGGGAACGACCCACCTTTGGGGACGAAACGATATCCATCGCCTCTTATTTCTTTCAAGTTTTTTTCTCGTGTCAACAGAGAACAACATGAGTGTTGTGTGATTTTTTGTGATTTATCGGGGTTCGTTTGGACTTTTTATGCATTACGTGAGTTTTCAATGCATTTATGTGCATAATTCAAATTTGAGCTAAATGGGCATGCTCCAGTGCATATAAATTCATTGAAAGATCAAATATTTGTCCTTGGGTGCATGCTTAGGTCCCATGCAAGAAATGGGAATGAATTTCAAACACCATGGCATGGTTGATTGCCGGCAGAACATTGAGATGCCTGGTTTTTAAATTCTAGTAAATCCAAAACTCATCTGAAATTCATGAAACTTGGCATGCTATCATGGAGCGGCATCAACATGTCGTGGTACAAATTTTGTCCCATTTGTGGCAGGTTTGGGTATATGCTTCTCACAAACTGGAGCTTCTCACAACAACCATGATGGTTTTCGGTAGGGAACGACCCACCTTTAGGGACGAAACAATATCCATTGCCTCTTATTGCTTTCAAGTTTTTTTCTCATGTCAACATAGAATAACATGAGTGTTGTGTGATTTTTTGTGATTTTTCAGGGTTCGTTTGATAATTTGTATGCATTAAGTGAGTTTTCAATGCATTTATGTGCATAATTCAAATTTGAACTACATGCGCATGCTCCAGTGCATATAAATTCATTGAAAAATCAAATCTTTGTCCTTGGGTGCATGCATAGGTCCCATGCAAGAAATGGGAATGAATTTCAAACACCATGGCACCGTTGATTGCCGGCAAAACATTGAAATACCTGGTTTTCAAATTCTAGTAAATCCAAAACTCGTATCAAAATCATGAAACTTGGCATGTTATCATGGAGCGGCATCAACATGCCGTGGTACAAATTTTGTTCCATTTGGGTATATGCTTCTCACAAACCGGAGCTTCCCACAACAAGCGTGATGGTTTTCGGTAGGGTACGTCCCACCTTTGGGGACGAAATGTCGAAATGATATACATTGCCTGTTATTGCTTTGAAGTTTTTTTTTATCGTGTCAACATAGAACAACGGGAGTGTTGTGTGATTTTTTGTGATTTTTCGGGGTTCGTTTGAACATTTTTATGCAGTAAGTGAGTTTTCAATGCATTTATGTGCATAATTCAAATTTGAACTACATGCGCATGCTCCAGTGCATATAAATTCGTTGAAAAATAAAATATTTGTCCTTGGGTAGATGTTTAGGTCCCATGCAAGTAATGGGAACGAATTTCAAACACCATGGCACCGTTGATAGCCGGCAAACCATTGAGATGCCTGGTTTTTAAATTCTAGTAAATCCAAAACTCATCTGAAATTCATGAAACTTGGCATGCTATCATACGATATCCATTGCCTCTTACTGCTTTCAAGTTTTTTTCTCGTGTCAACATAGAACTACAGGAGTGTTGTGTGATTTTTTGTGAATTTTCGGGGTTCGTTTGGACATTTTTATGCATTAAGTGACTTTTCGATGCATTTATGTGTATAATTCAAATTTGAACTACATGCGCATGCTCCAGTGCATATAAATTCGTTGAAAAATCAAATCTTTATCCTTGGGTGCATGCTTAGGTACCATGCAAGAAATGGGAATGAATTTCAAACACCATGGCACCATTGATAGCTTGCAAAACATTGAGATACCTACTTTTTGAATTGTAGTAAATCCAAAACTCGTCTGAAATTCATGAAACTTGGCACGCTATCATGGAGCGGCATCAACATGTCGTGGTACAAATTTTGTCTCATTGGGGGCAGGTTTGGGTATATGCTTCTCACAAACCGGAGCTTCTCACAACAACCATGATGGTTTTTGGTTCGGAGCGACCCACCTTTGGGGACGAAACGATATCCATTGCCTCTTATTGCTTTCAAGTTTTTTTCTTGTGTCAACAGAGAACATCATGAGTGTTGTGTGATTTTTGTGATTTTTTGTGGTTCGTTTGGACATTTTTATGCATTAAGTGAGTTTTCAATGCATTTATGTGCATAATTCAAATTTGAACTACATGTGCATGCTCTAGTGCATATAAATTCATT
>LR738715.1:497871255-497914053 GCA_902687465.1 Secale cereale
CATGCTATCATGGAGCGGCATCAATATGCCATGGTACAAATTTTGTCCCATTTGGGACAGGTTTGGGTATATGCTTCTCATAAACCGGAGCTTCTCACAGCAAGCGTGATGGTTTTCGATAGGGAATGCCCCACCTTTGGGGACGAAACGATATCTATTGCCTCATCTTGCATTCAAGTTTTTTTTCTCGTTCCAACGTAGAACACCAGGAGTGTTGTGTGATTTTTTGTGATTTTTCAGGGTTCGTTTGGAAATTTTTATGTTGTAAGTGAGTTTTCAATGCATTTATGTGCATAATTCAAATTTGAACTACATGTGCATGCTCTAGTGCATATAAATTCATTGAAATATCAAATCTTTGTCCTGGGGTGCATGCTTAGGTCCCATGCGAGAAATGGGAATGAATTTCAAACACCATGGCATAGTTGATTGCCGGCAAGACACTGAGATTCCTGGTTTTTAAATTCTAGTAAATCCGAAAGAAGTCTAAAATTCATGAAACTTGGCAGACTTTCTTGGAGCGGCATCAACATGCCGTGGTACAAAATTTGTCCCATATGGGGTAGGTTTGGGTATATGCTTCTCACAAACCAGAGCTTCTCACAACAAGCATGATGGTTTTTGGTAGGGAACGTCCCACCTTTGGGGACGAACCGATATCCATTGCCTGTTATTGTTTTTAAGTTTTTTTCTTGTGTCAACATAGAACAACAGGAGTGTTGTGTGATTTTTTGTGATATTTCGGGGTTCGTTTGGACATTTTTATGCATTGAGTTAGTTTTCAATGCATTTATGCGCATAATTCAAATTTGAACAACATGCACATGCTCCAGTGCATATAAATTCATTGTAAAATCAAATACTTGTCCTTGAGTGCATGCTTAGGTCCCATGCAACAAATGGGAATGAATTTCAAACACCATGGCACCGTTGATTGCCGGCAAAACATTGAAATGCCTGGTTTTCAAATTCTAGTAAATCTGAAAATCGTGTGAAATTCATGAAACTTGGCATGCTGTCATGGAGCCGCATCAACATGCCGTGGTACAAATTTTGTCCCATTTGGAGCAGGTTTGGGTATATGCTTCTCACAAACCATAGCTTCTCACAACAAGCATGATGGTTTTCTGTAGGGAACGTCCCACCTTTGGGGACGAACCGATATCCATTGCCTCTTATTTTTTTTAAGTTTTTTTCTTGTGTCAACATAGAACAACAGAAGTGTTGTGTTATATTTTGTGATATTTTGGGGTTCGTCTGGACATTTTTATGCATTAAGTTAGTTTTCAATGCATTTATGCGCATAATTCAAATTTGAACTACATGCACATGCTCCAGTGCATATAAATTCATTGAAAAATCATATCTTTGTCCTTGGGTGCATGCTTAGGTCCCATGCAAGAAATGGGAATGAATTTCAAAAACTAATGCACCGTTGATAGCTTGCAAAACATTGTGATGCCTACTTTTTAAATTCTAGTAAATCCAAAACTCGTCTGAAATTCATGAAACTTGGCACGCTATCATGGAGCGGCATCAACATGCTGTGGTACAAATTTTGTCCCATTTGGGGCAGGTTCGGGTATATGCTTCTAACAAACCGGAGCTTCTCACAACAACCATGATGGTTTTCGGTAGGGAACGACCCACCTTTGGGGACGAAACGATATCCATTGCCTCTTATTGCTTTCAAGTTTTTTTCTCGTGCCAAGGGAGAATAGCATGAGTGTTGTGTGATTTTTCATAATTTTTCGTGGTTCAATTGGACATTTTTCTGCATTAAGTGAGTTTTCAATGCATTTACGTGCATAATTCAAATTTGAACTACGTGCGCATGCTCCAATGCATATAAATTCATTGAAAGATCAAATCTTTGTCCTTGAGTGCATGCTTAGGTCCCATGCAAGAAATGGGAATGAATTTCAAACACCATGGCCCGGTTGATTGCCAGCAAAACATTGAGATGCCTGGTTTTTAAATTCTAGTAAATCCAAAACTAGTCTGAAATTCATGAAACTTGTCATGCTATTATGGAGCGGCACTAACATGTCATGGTACAAATTTTGTCCCATTTCTGGCAGGTTTGGGTATATGCTTTTTACAAACCGGAGCTTCACACAACAACCATGATGTCGGTAGGGAACGACCCCGGGACGAAACAATATCCATTGCCTCTTATTGTTTTCAAGTTTTTTTCTCGTGTCAACGTAGAACAACATGAGTGTTGTGTGATATTTTTGTGATTTTTCGGGGTTCGTTTGGACATTTGTATGCAATAAGTGAGTTTTCAATGCATCTATGTGTATAATTCAAATTCGAACTACATGCGCATGCTCCAGTGCATATAAATTCGTTGCAAAATCAAATCTTTGTCCTTGGGTGCATGCTTAGGTCCCATGCAAGAAATGGGAGTGAATTTCAAACACCATGACACCGTTGATTGCCGGCAAAGCATTCCGATGCCTGGTTTATAAATTCTAGTAAATCCAAAACTCGTCTGAAATTCATGAAATTTGGCATGCTATCATGGAGCGGCATGAATATGCCATGGTACAAATTTTGTCCCATTTGGGACAAGTTTGGGTCTATGCTTCTCATAAACCGGAGCTTCTCACAGCAAGCATGATGGTTATCGATAGGGAATGCCCCACCTTTGGGGACAGAACGATATCTATTGCCTCATCTTGCTTTCAAGTTTTTCTTCCCGTGCCAACATAGAACACCAGGAGTGTTGTGTGATTTTTTATGTAGTAAGTGAGTTTTCAATGCATTTATGTGCATAATTCAAATTTGAACTACATGTGCATGCTCTAGTGCATATAAATTCATTGAAATATCAAATCTTTGTCCTGGGGTGCATGCTTAGGTCCCATGCGAGAAATGGGAATGAATTTCAAACACCATGGCACAGTTGATTGCTGGCAAAACACTGATATTCCTGGTTTTTAAATTCTAGTATATCCGAAACAAGTCTAAAATTCATGAAACTTGGCAGGCTTTCTTGGAGCGGCATCAACATGCCGTGGTACAAAATTTGTCCCATATGGGGTAGGTTTGGGTATATGCTTCTCACAAACCAGAGCTTCTCACAACAAGCATGATGGTTTTTGGTAGGGAACGTCCCACCTTTGGGGACGAACCGATATCCATTGCCTGTTATTGTTTTTAAGTTTTTTTCTTGTGTCAACATAGAACAACAGGAGTGTTGTGTGATTTTTTGTGATATTTCGGGGTTCGTTTGGACATTTTTATGCATTGAGTTAGTTTTCAATGCATTTATGCGCATAATTCAAATTTGAACAACATGCACATGCTCCAGTGCATACAAATTCATTGTAAAATCAAATACTTGTCCTTGAGTGCATGCTTAGGTCCCATGCAACAAATGGGAATGAATTTCAAACACCATGGCACCGTTGATTGTCGGCAAAACATTGAAATGCCTGGTTTTCAAATTCTAGTAAATCTGAAAATCGTGTGAAATTCATGAAACTTGGCATGCTGTCATGGAGCCGCATCAACAAGCCGTGGTACAAATTTTGTCCCATTTGGAGCAGGTTTGGGTATATGCTTCTCACAAACCATAGCTTCTCACAACAAGCATGATGGTTTTCTGTAGGGAACGTCCCACCTTTGGGGACGAACCGATATCCATTGCCTCTTATTGTTTTTAAGTTTTTTTCTTGTGTCAACATAGAACAACAGAAGTGTTGTGTTATATTTTGTGATATTTTGGGGTTCGTCTGGACATTTTTATGCATTAAGTTAGTTTTCAATGCATTTATGCGCATAATTCAAATTTGAACTACATGCACATGCTCCAGTGCATATAAATTCATTGAAAAATCATATCTTTGTCCTTGGGTGCATGCTTAGGTCCCATGCAAGAAATGGGAATGAATTTCAAAAACCAATGCACCGTTGATAGCTTGCAAAACATTGAGATGCCTACTTTTTAAATTCTAGTAAATCCAAAACTCGTCTGAAATTCACGAAACTTGGCAGCTATCATGGAGCGGCATCAACATGCTGTGGTACAAATTTTGTTCCATTTGGGGCAGGTTCGGGTATATGCTTCTAACAAACCGGAGCTTCTCACAAGAACCATGATGGTTTTCGGTAGGGAACGACCCACCTTTTGGGACGAAACGATATCCATTGCCTCTTATTGCTTTCAAGTTTTTTTCTCGTGACAAGGGAGAATAGCATGAGTGTTGTGTGATTTTTCATAATTTTTCGTGGTTCAATTGGACATTTTTATGCATTAAGTGAGTTTTCAATGCATTTACGTGCATAATTCAAATTTGAACTACGTGCGCATGCTCCAATGCATATAAATTCATTGAAAGATCAAATCTTTTCCTTGAGTGCATGCTTAGGTCCCATGCAAGAAATGGGAATGAATTTCAAACACCATGGCCCGGTTGATTGCCAGCAAAACATTGAGATGCCTGGTTTTTAAATTCAAGTAAATCCAAAACTAGTCTGAAATTCATGAAACTTGTCATGCTATTATGGAGCGGCACTAACATGTCATGGTACAAATTTTGTCCCATTTCTGGCAGGTTTGGGTATATGCTTTTTACAAACCGGAGCTTCACACAACAACCATGATGTCGGTAGGGAACGACCCCGGGACGAAACAATATCCATTGCCTCTTATTGTTTTCAAGTTTTTTTCTTGTGTCAACGTAGAACAACATGAGTGTTGTGTGATTTTTTTGTGATTTTTCGGGGTTCGTTTGGACATTTGTATGCAATAAGTGAGTTTTCAATGCATCTATGTGTATAATTCAAATTCGAACTACATGCGCATGCTCCAGTGCATATAAATTCGTTGCAAAATCAAATATTTGTCCTTGGGTGCATGCTTAGGTCCCATGCAAGAAATGGGAGTGAATTTCAAACACCATGACACCGTTGATTGCCGGCAAAGCATTCCGATGCCTGGTTTATAAATTCTAGTAAATCCAAAACTCGTCTGAAATTCATGAAATTTGGCATGCTATCATGGAGCGGCATGAATATGCCATGGTACAAATTTTGTCCCATTTGGGACAAGTTTGGGTCTATGCTTCTCATAAACCGGAGCTTCTCACAGCAAGCGTGATGGTTATCGATAGGGAATGCCCCACCTTTGGGGACAGAACGATATCTATTACCTCATCTTGCTTTCAAGTTTTTCTTCCCGTGCCAACATAGAACACCAGGAGTGTTGTGTGATTTTTTATGTAGTAAGTGAGTTTTCAATGCATTTATGCGCATAATTCAAATTTGAACAACATGCACATGCTCCAGTGCATATAAATTGATTGTAAAATCAAATCTTTGTCCTTGAGTGCATGCTTAGGTCCCATGCAACAAATGGTAATGAATTTCAAACACCATGGCACCGTTGATTGCCGGCAAAACATTGAAATGCCTGGTTTTCAAATTCTAGTAAATCCGAAACTCGTGTGAAATTCATGAAACTTGGCATGCTATCATGGAGCCGCATCAACATGCCGTGGTACAAATTTTGTCCCATTTGGAGCAGGTTTGGGTATATGCTTCTGACAAACCGGAGCTTCTCACAACAAGCATGATGGTTTTCGATAAGGAACGTCCCACCATTGGGGACGAAACGATATCGATTGACTCTTATTGCTTTCAAGTTTTTTTCTTGTGTAAACATAGAACAACATGAGTGTTGTGTGATTTTTTGTGATTTTTCGGGGTTCGCTAGGAGATTTTATGCATTAATGAGTTTTCAATGCATTTATGTCTGTAATTCAAATTTGAACTACATGCGCATGCTCCAGTGCATGTAAATACAATGAAAAATCAAATATTTGTCCTTGGGTGCATGCTTAGGTCCCATGCAAGAAATGGGAATGAATTTCAAACACCATGGCACCGTTGATTGCCGGCAAAACATTAAGAGGCCTGGTTTATAAATTCTAGTAAATCCAAAAATCATGTGAAATTCATGAAACATGGCATGCTATCATGGAGCGGCATCGACATGCCGTGGTACAAATTTTGTCCCATTTGGGGCAGGTTTGGGTATATGCTTCTCACAAACCGAAGCTTCTCACAACAAGCATGATGGTTTTCGGTAGGGAACGTCCCACCTTTGGGGATGAAATGATATCCATTGCCTCTTATTGATTTCAAAATTTTTTTCTCGTGTCAACATAGAACAACAGGAGTGTTGTGTGATTTTTGTGATTTTGAGGGGTTCGTTCGGACATTTTTTTGCATTAAGTGAGATTTCAATGCATTTATGTGCATATTTCAAATTTGAACTACATGCGCATGCTCTAGTGCATATTAATTCGTTGAAAAATCAAATTCTAGTAAATCCAAAACTCGTCTGAAATTCATTAAACTTGGCATGTTATCATGGAGCGCCATGAACATGCTGTGGTACAAATTTTGTCCCATTTGGGGCAGGTTAACCATTCACGTGACGCCACGTGTCTTGGTTTTAATGGCTATAGGAGGTGCCGTGTGGACAGCTGCTTGACTAAACGGGACGCGTGGGAGCACAGTCCGGTGCGTAGGCTCACCGGGAAGCATACAAGATGTTCAACGCACGATCTGTGCATCTCTTCAACGCAAACGGTTCAGATTACGGTATGCAAATTAAAGCCAGACTTCTGCGCTAAGCCAAGAGACACTGCGATTTGTCAAAATATGCAGCTAAAAATCAATATCACTATCTATTTTATTCAACTAAAATTCAGTAATTAAGCATAGATTTCATTCATACTAGTAATTAAGAAGTCGTTCTCACCGGGAAGCGAGACAGCCTTGGACCGCCGCCCGCCTCGCTCCAACTGGTCCATATTAATGGCGCCGCTAAGCGGCCGCAACCCCCATCCTCGCCACACACACAATTCCTCTCTCTCTGCCTGCATCCTCGACGCTTCTCTGAGTCCTCAAAGCCGTCAGTGTACGAGGATGCCGCTGAAGTGCCCCATCGGAGGGAGTGGCAACGTCAGGGGTACTGAAGCACCAGAGGACGGCGTGAATATGGAGACAGAGGTTCCCGTCCTCGCCGACGAGGTGGAGAACGAGGCTGCCAACAAGTGGAGGCGGGTCGGGAAAGAACCACAAGCGACTCCAACAGACCTAGACTTCATCAACAACCTCCCCGATTATATGTTGATAGTCATGATATCCCTCCTCCCAATCAGAAATCGGGCAAGGATAGCCGCCGTTTCCCGGCAGTGGCGCACCCTATGGCTCCGCACCCCTGTCGACCTCCTCCACGCCAACAGGCTCTGCCATGGCTATCGCTAAAGCTTGGATGTGTTCTCCAAGATCCTCGACAGTCACCATGGCGCAATCAAAGGACTTATCGCAGGCAAGTTCCGTTCCAATGGCAAGGAGTGAGCCAACCTTGACGAGTAGTTACGATCCCGTGCCGTAGATCAGCTCGAGAAGCAAAGTTATAATGATGGGCATATGAGCTTGCTGCCAACGTCCGCGCTCCGCTTCGCGCGCACACTGCGCCTCGCCAAGTTCATGAACTACCATCCCCCCCCCCTTAATGACGCGCCCGCTCTTTTTCTACCAGGACTGAAACACCTCAAGATCCTCGGCGTCCACATCCCAAAGGATGACACGGAGCGCCTACTCTACGGTTGTACTACACTCGAGTTCCTTCGTCTTCAGGCGATGAATTGGTCGAGTACCTTGCACATCACCTCCAGGACTCTCCGCACTATTATGTGTGTTGCTGGTGCTGCAATGAGAGATCAAAAAAGGTGGACCACAAATCAACAAGGTCCAACAAGAAATAAATGTCATTTCTGCACTGAAATTGAAAGTTGTGGGCTACTCGTCTGTCAAATACTACAACTTTCAGGTACAACAGTCGCTATATACCTCTCCTTCTTGATATCAACGTTATTTCTAGTTTTGAAGATGTATGTTCGTCTGTCATCCAGCGAAGTTTCACCCAGACTCTATGCACTGTGAAGGTCTTGTCACTAGAATATGTCGTCCCCAACCTGGACCAAGTTTTCAGTTGCTCGAGATGCTTTCCGTGCCTGAAGAAGCTGTATATCGAGGTGATGTTCCTTTCCTATTAAATGTTAACCGTAAGGGAGTTCAATTTTTTGGACCTTTTCCCAACTTTACAATGACTATGTACTACGATTTCTGAAGGAATTTTGGAGGATTTTAGGACATACACCCCAACCCATATTGGTTGCTTCATTCATATGGTTACAATCATCCGTAAGCATTTCTCCTTTGGATTCATATGTACTAGTTTTCTTAGGGAATTTTTCAAGCAATCCAACCTCTTGTGAAGAAGGCTACACATTTCTAGATTGTTATCAAATTAATGCCCATGTTAATCATGATAGATCGAAGATGGCACATTGGTGCATTTTACAAATCTCGCAAAACAAATGGGCATGTAGAAGTGTTCAAAACTACATGTAGGCACTAACACGTTCTCTTCTTTTGTAGTGCATATTTGGCCCGGTGGAAGATGTTGATAACGACAATCACATCGAGTGCCTGGATCTGCATCTCTCAAATATTACTTTGAACTCCTACCGAGGGACCCCATCGGAGATTACACTCGCCATGTTCTTTCTTGCCAGAGTTAAGGTGCTGAGGGTACTCAGGTTGAACACGCATTTAATTAGGAAAAATCAATGGTATGATTATCAGAGGCGGTTGGTACTACGGAATGGAAGTGCCTCCAAAAATGCCAAACTTCGTATGGGAAGAGCAAATGGCAAAGCAATTGGAAGTTATTGTGTCAAACCCATACATGACTTGTCAGCGGATGATCCCTTTTCATAAATGACACAACTTGCAATTTTTTTGGGCGTTGTAATATTTGAACTTGAACCTTGCAATATTTATGGTATTTATTATATTGAACCATTTATGTTCTCTTGTGTCAACGCAAATAGTTCGTCCGGGTGAACAACATGTCGTACATTGCACACACAGAGATCTGGCTGACCGTTTCTTTTGTGTTGCCTAATCACAAACATTTCATCCGAGTGAACCATATGCTCTACATCGCACACGCCTTCATCAGGCTGCCCGTGTCTTTTGTTCCGCCTCATCGCAAACGGCTCATCAGACTGAACCGTATGCCCTGCATCGCACAGGCAACTAAAAGTTGAACCGTGTTTAATGGCTCTGCCATCACAAATGTTGTGCACCTTTTTTTACGGTTTCTTTACACCCCCATTTACGATTAATGCATCGCACATAGTTCCGTCAATGGGTCTCGGATCATAGTGTCGCATTAGCAGCATCCTGCAGTAGTGAGGATGGCATCTCAGGAGCAATACTGGCCCTCCCAGGTGGGCCAGTGCGATGGTCCCCCTCACAGCTACGTCTGCATGCCCTTTGGCTTGCTGAACCAGGCGACCCTGCACCCGCGCCACATGCGGGAGGTCCTGGCGACTCGTGAGGCCAGGCATCAGAAGATCTTGGCGGAGGTGGCCTGTGTTCTTCGTGAGCTCTAGGAACCTTCGGAGCCTCACGAGGCCCCGAAGTCAGGCTGCTCGTGAGGAACGGCATCTGCATCGAGCGTCTTCAGCGACATCAGCACTACTTCAGCAACTGTGCCAGGTGGCATTTTCTAGTGTTGTTCAACTAGGGAGCGCCCCTTGGGCTGCGTTATTCCTAGGTCGCATGGGCATGTCCCTGCGACGTGTATCCTTTTGCATGCTTAGCTTACTCTATTGGGGGCGCCCCCTGTGGCATGCACCTCATTTTGCGTCGCTTGGTTTAGCTCATTTCCTCCTATGATTTGCCTTACGAGCATTACCTACTCACTCATCACCTCTTTTGGCTTCCCTCGCTGCCTAATGGACTCCTACTCATCCCACAACGGGGGCTACATACATTGGCACGGCGCTTGTGCTCGAGTCCGTCCCTGCAATGATGACAAATCCAAGAGATTGAGCTCTGACTCGCGGCCTGCTCCGCATACGTTACCTCACCAGGTCCTCGGTGCCTTCGTCTTCCTACAGAATTATCAGAGGCCCAACGGTAGGCGCGGTTCTAAGTGGTGCTGCTTCAGGCTAACCCGCAAGAATCTCAGGAGCGCGATGGCAGGCGACCCTGCCGGTCTACCCTTCTCACGTAATTCGCTTGCGCGTTAAAGGGGGGGGGGGCCTGTGAGCATCGTGCCTCAGGGGCTCCCACTGACTCTCTAGCCCTCATCCCTGGCCTTCACCACGGCACCGCGACCTGGCATACCAGCGGCGGCTGAGCTTCGCTCGTGGGTCGGGACCCGAGGATGTAGAGCATCAAGAAGGATGGGGGCAGGGGAGGCTGGCCAAGAGAGCTCAGGTCTGTTCGTACGTCAAGGGGGACCCTTGGGCATCGCGACCCAAGGGCCTAACTGGCCACGTAGCCCCTCACTCCCGGGTCTTGTCCTGGCGATCCGGACAAGGTAGCGGCGGCTGAGGTATGCGAGGGGTCGGGCCCTGCCGACGGAGAACATCAAGGCCTAAGTCCAGCATTTCCTTCTCGAGGGTCGTTCGTACGTCAAGGGGGACTCCTGAGCATCGCGACTCAGGAGCCTAACTGGTCACGTAGCCCCTCAGTCCTTGGTCTCGTCCTGGTAATCCGAATGACCCAATGGCAGCTGAGGTACGCGCGGAGCCGGGCTCTACCGACGCAGAACTCTAGGGCAAGCGGGAAGGAAATCGCGAAATCTCAGCCACGCAACATCGGAAGCAAGCCATGCACACTGCTTGAGGGATCACCTCATACCCATCAAGATAAGTTGTGAACCCCATCGGTGCGCCATCATCACTTGAAGAGTTGGATTCTGCAGTCACGCATCAGCAATGTCGCCTCCCTTTTTAGCCTCTGGAAGTTGCTTGCACGCCAAGGGGGACCTCTTGAGCATCGCGCCTCAGGAGCTCTTACAGGACCCCATGCCGCCCACCTCCTGGCCTTGACCACGGCTTCGCGAGGCATACCAGTGACGGCTGCAAGTTGCCTTGGGACTGGGACCTACCGGGGTAGAGCACCAAGCTACTGAAAGGGTAAAAAGGAGCGATATTGCCGAAACGAGGCTTGCAAACAGAGTCTATTAGCAAGGATAGTAAACACCGGATCAAAAGTGTTACAAGTTCTTTACACGCCCCCATGGGGTTGGCTTTGATTCCTCGCATGGAACACTAGCGAAGGATTTCAGGAGGCCCTAGCTATGGCTACCGTCGTCGACGCCATAATAAACAGTGGGCCACGAGAGGCCATCTCCGATCCCTCTCAAGTCACCATCGGCGACGAGCTCGTGCAGCTGATGCGCTCCGGGCACGGCGCAAGCTTGGAGCCTCGTAGCTGTCGTCGCTCGTCTCAGGAGACTCGTCAGCCTCGGGAGAGCTACTGGACTCCCAAGGGCAATCACAGCTGCTGGGAGAGCTGGTAGTGGGACCGATGGCTAGCATGGCGCCAGCCGCTTTGTCATCCCAACGGCCCCCTCCGGGGCAGCACACCAGGCAGTGTCCTTCTTCGTCGAACACCTTGAAGAGCAGCACGGAGGCGCCGTCGTACTCGAAGTGGATGGCGAGGGCACCCTCCGCGCGGTAGACGCGGGCAACCTCGCCCCATCCGCGGGTCATGAAGATCTTACCCGTGGACACGACCTCAACCTCAGCCCCCGTCGCCAGGGCCCGGCACTCGGCGTGCTGTAACCAAAGCTCGAGCGGCCCTCTCGACGGCATCTCTGTAGAGAAAAATGGCGGGAAGCGGATCATGTAGCTAGGAGGCATCGCCTCCCACACCATGAACTCGTACGAAGAGCCTCCAACATGCGTTCGCGAGACAGCGGTGTGCACCACACCGACATGTTCAACGCGGCCAAAGCACGAAGGGCGCTGGACAATGCCTTCCCCTCCGGAGCCTTGAGCCCAGGCGTACAAGGGCAGCGGGTAGCCGGGGGGAGGCCGCTCGTGCCATGGCCTCGTCACTTCTGGCCTCGGGATGGCACCACGAGGGCGGAACGGTTTTTTCTTCGGCGGGAGCAACCCCGGCTCCTCGCGAGGAGTATTTCCCTTCTCGGCTGTTGAGAATCGCCGAACCGGTGCCATGAGTGTCGACGCGAAGCAAGAAGCAAGGAGGAAGAAGAAGAAGCGGGCGGAATGAAGGACGAGACGGGCAATGGGGGCTCCGCCTGTCGCCTCATTTATAGCCGAGAGGAGGCCAACCTCCAGCCTCCATAATCATAGGTAATGATGGTCTTTTGTGCATGCAGGGACTTGTCAAGTCGTGTAGTTGCCGAGGCGGCATGGGTAAGTGGAGATGCCCACGTCCCGTCAATCGCCACACGTTGATCAAGGCTGCAGGCTTTTAAGGCCCGCGACGCTCTGCACTTGACCCTTGGCTTCGCCCCGAAGCCAACTCGGAGCGCACCTTGGGCCCAGGGGCTACTGTCGGCGTTCTGGGAATGGGGGTACCCAGACTTGCCTATGTGCGTCCCAGAGCGTGGCTCATCCGGCGGTCTGGTGCAGCCCAACTTCATCAGCAACCACTCAAGACCCTTGCGTGGGGCCAAGCTTCACGAGGCGGCCGACGCAAGACCTCCCCTGGGGCGGCCTCACTAGGCTAGCTCCCGAGGAGCGGAAATATCAAGGCAAGGGGCACCTCGCGAGGTTCCCGTGACATGAGCCATGACGATCAAGGCCAGGCGGGCGCCAGCGGGCGCAGGATGCCAGTTTCCTCTTTGGTGCTAAAGGGTCAAGCGCATGCGAAGAGTCTAGAGGCGTCAGGCAAAGGTTTCCATATTGGTGCAACAGGACCAATACCAGCATGACGGCAGAGCGAAGGTCACCACGCAGCCAACGGCGGCGTCACCCCACAGCCTTTGGTAGGCGAAGACCACCTTTTGTCAGGATAGCTAGTACTAGTTGTTCCCCTTCAAACTTGGACGTTGTGGGATCCCTTCCCGCTCAATATTTGGGGAGAGGACCCCGGCCTCTATAAACAGGACTAGCCACCACCATATGGGGCATCTCATCACATTAGATCCGGAGCTAACCAAACCTAGGACGATCGGATCATCGAGACCACCATCACACCCGCAACCTCGCCGAGCACAAGAACACCTCTGCTCAGGGGGCTGTTCTTCCCATGTGCTAGTTCATCCTCAGCATTCAAGGCAATCCACCACACCACACTGGATTAGGGTATTACACCACAACGGTGGCCTGAACCAGTATAAACCCTTGTGTATCTTATTCTTCGGGTTCGACGAGCTAGGCCTAGGAATCGGTACGAGAGCGAGCTACAGCGGAAAGGAGAGATCTTCGTACGCACCCCAGTGTTCGAACCTCAAGGGTTTTGCCAGAACCCACGATCCGACAGCGGCTGCCCTAGGGGAGGCGACCCCACCTCTCTAGCTTACGTGAGATGGGGTGGGAGGGGCGCACAGCCCCTTAGTGGGCTGGTATGCCCCCTCCCCTTGGCCCATAAGGCCCCCAACACTTGTCGAGGCCTCCGAAACCTCTTTCGGACACGCTGGTCATCACCCGGTACGCCCAGAACAATTCCAGACTCCAATACCCTTTGTCCAATATATCGATCTTCGCCTCCGGATCATTCTGGAGCTCCTTGTCATGTCCATGATCTCATCTGGGGCTCCAAACAACCTTCAGTAACCACATACTCTTCTTATAACAACTATACCGTCACCGAACCTTAAGTGTGTAGACCCTACGGGTTCGGGAACCATGCAGACATGACCAAGATACCTCTCCGGCCAATAACCAATAGCGGGATCTGTATACCCATATTGGCTCCCACATGTTTCACGATGATCTCATCGGATGAACCATGATGTCGGGGATTCAATCAATCCCGTATACAATTCCCTTTGTCTATCGATATGTTACTTGCCCGAGATTCGATCGTCGGTATCCCCATACCTCGTCCAATCTAGTTACAGGCAAGTCTATTTACTCGTTCTGTAACGCATGGTCCCGTGGCTAACTCCTTAGTCACATTGAGCCCATTATGATAATGCATTACCGAGTAGGCGCAGAGATACCTCTCCATCATACGGAGTGACAAATCCCAGTCTCGATTCGTGCCAACCCAACAGACACTTTCGGAGATAACTGTAGTGCACCGTTATAGCCACCCAGTTACGTGTGACGTGTGATACACCCAAAGCATCCGTACGGTATCCGGGAGTTGCACAATTTAATGGCCTAAGTAAATGATACTTCACATTAGAAAATATCGTAGAAAACGAAATACATGATCTTGTGCTATGCTTAGGATTGGGTCTTGTCCATCACATCATTCTCCCAATGATGTAATCCCGTTATCAACGACATCCAATGTCCGTGGTCAGTAAACCATGACCATCTATTGATCAATGAGCTAGTCAACTAGAGGCTCACTAGGGACATGTTGTGGTCTATGTATTCACACATGTACTACGGTTTCCGGTTAATACAATTATAGCATGACCAATAGAAAATTATCATGAACAAGGAAATATAATAATAACCAATTTATGATTGCCTCTAGGGCATATTTCCAACAGTCTCCCACTTGCACTAGAGTCAATAATCTAGTTCACATCGCCATGTGATTAACACTCACAGTCCATATTGCCATGTGACTAACGCCCAAAGAGTTTACTAGAGTCAATAATCTAGTTCACATCACCATGTGATTAAGACTCAATGAGTTCTGGGGTTTGATCATGTTATGCTTGACAGAGGTTTTAGTCAATGGGTCTGCAACATTCAAATCCGTATGTACTTCGCAAATCTCCATGTCATATTGTAGATTCTGCTTCCACACTCCACTTGGAGCTATTACAAATGGTTGTTCCACTATACGTATCTGGTTTGCTACTCAGAGTCATCCAGATATGTGTTAAAGCTTGCATCGATGTAACCTTTTACGCTGAACTCTTTATCATCTCCATAACCGAGAAACATTTCCTTATTCTTTTAAGGACAATTTTAACCACTGTCCAAATGATCCAGTCCTGGATCACTCTTGTACCCCCTTGCCAGACACGTGGCAAGGCACATATTAGGTGTGGTACATAGCAAGGCATATTGTATAGAGCCTATGGCTAAGGCATATGGGACGACCATCGTCATTTCCCTTTCTTCTGCCATGGTCGAGCTTTAAGTCTTAACTTCACACCTTAGTACTCAGGCAAGAACTCCTTCTTTGACTGCTCCATCCTGAACTTCAAGATCATGTAAGGTATGTGCTCTTTGAAAGTCTTATCAGGCGTCTTGATCTATCTCTATAGATCCTGATACCCAATATGTAAGCTCTTTTATCCAGGCCTTCCTTTGAAAAACTCCATTCAAATAACCCTTTATGCTTTCTAGAAATTCTACATAATTTCTGATCAACAATATGTCATCCACATACACTTATCAGAAATGTTGTAGTGCTCCCACTCACTTTCTCATAGATACAAGTTTATTGTAAACTTTGCATAAACCCAATAACTTTGATCACCACATCAAAGCATATGTTCCAACTCCGAGATGCTTTCTCCAGTCCATAGAAGGATAGCAGGAGCTTGCATACCTTTTAGCATCCTTAGGATCAACAAAACCTTATGGTTGTATCACATGCAGCCTGGTTATATCACATACGGCCTTTCCTCACAGAAACCGTCAAGGGAACTTTTGTTTTCACATCCAGCTGCCAGATTTCGTAAATGAAAATACAACAACTACTAACAAAGTTCTAACAGACTTTAGCATCGCTATGATTGAGAGAGTCTCATCACAGTCAACTCCTTGAACTTGTCAGAAACTTCTTTGAGACAAGTCGAGCTTCATAAATGGTGACATTACCATCAGCGTCTGTCTTCTTCTCAAAGATCCATTTATTCTCAATGGCTTGCCAATCTTCAGGCAAGTCCACCAAAGTCGATACTTTATTCTCATACGTGGATCCTATCTCGGATTTCATGGCTCCTAGCCATTTGTTGGAATCCGGGCCCACCATCGCTTCTCCATAGCTCGTAGGTTCAACATTGTCCAACAACATGACCTTTAAGACAGGGTTACCACTTAGAAGTTGTACGCACCCTTGTCGTCCTACGAGGTTCGATAGTAGCTTGATTTGAAGCTTCATGATCATCATCATTAGCTTTCTCTTCAACTGACGTAGGTGACACATAAATATCTTTCTGTGATGTTCTACTCTCTGGTTGAAGTGAAGGTTCAACCACCTCATCAAGTTCTATCTTCCTCCCACTCAATTCTTTCGAGAGAAACTCTTTCTCGAGAAATAACCTATTCTTAGTGACAAAAACTTTGCCCTCAGATCTGAGATAGAAGGTATGCCCAATTCTCTTCTTCATGTATTCTATGAAGACACAATTGTCCGCCTTGGGTTCGAGCTTTTATGGCTCAAGCCTATCGACATAAGCATCGCAGCCCCGAACCATAAGAAACAACAACTTAGGTTTCTGACTGTCACACCCTGATTTTCATATCACATTGCTTAAGCTAATTTTCATGTCAAAAATGTGGATTTGCAAAAACTTTTGAGTGTTTTTGACCTTGCTTGATTTGGCTTTTGTCTGCTGTTTGCTAGTGCTCTAAAAATCAAATAAATCCTCCAACTCTTATACTTCATCTCCTTGACCCAAAACCTTTTTCCAATGATCATGCCATGTGTATAGACTAGTATAGAATTTTCTTATAAAAATATTTTGGCCAAATGGTATTTTCTAAAATTAGTTTTCCAAAAACCCCTGAATTGAGGTTTGCACTGCAAGTACCTTATTTAGGGTAAGAAAAATCTTTCAAAAAGTATATTTGAATCCTATTAGATATAGGACTCCCAGAAACCACAAAAGTATAATTTTAAAAGTTATTTTCATATTTTATTTAAAAGCTATTTCTTAAGGCCAGAAATGGTCTTTAATAGGGAAAAATTATTTAATCATTTCAAAAATATTTGCCAAAATTCAGGGAGACTCATAGGACATATATTGTCCATATATAAGAGTTTCAACACATGGTCATGCTCAAAATATTGGACAAATCCTTCCAAAACCCTTTCTGGATATTTCAAGCTTTTGAAATATTTACAAAGGAAATATTCTCCAAAAATTCCAGGGAAATTCTATCATGTCACCTATGACATATTTGATGATCTTGCAAAGCCTCATGCATTGGAGATCAAGGAAACATCCTCAAACCCCTTCAAAACCATTATGTCCATATTTGAAGTTTGAGAAACTCTACATTGCCAAACTTGTCCAAATGCTCTCAAATTTGGTGCACATGCTAGAATGACCTAATAAGGCATCTAGACCAAATGGCACAAGATTTGGAATAGAGCAACTTGATCAGATCACCCCAAAACCACTTCTGTTCAAATTCAAATTTGAACAACTTTACATTGTCAACTTTTTATCTGGAGCCTCAAACTTTGTGGACACGTTCATAACCCCAAATGATGATGCTACACCAAGTGGTGCATCAAGGGGAGATGATTTGCTTGACTCAACCAAGGTGAAACCATTTCTGTTCATTTCTAGGGTTCACCAAAGTTACATTGGCCACTTTGCCCAAATGAGCTCAAATTTGGTGTAGGGGCCTAATTATATGTGACATTTGATCCTGTTAAGTCCCATGTCAAGTGGAGGTCATTTGCTAGTCCAAACCCAGATCAAACACCTTCTGTTCATTTACTAAAACAAGTTGTTGAACCCTTTTTACTTTTCTCCATGGCCCCAAGTTCTTGCCACAGCTTCCCCTAGCCCTATTACACCTCCAGTAACTCTCCTCTACCTTATCTCAATTATTGGAGGGTAAAAACCCCATCTTTACCCTTGTGGACAGCCACCCTCTCCTTCTCCATCACCTCCCTCCTCATCCTAGTGGTTCCCTGGAGCATCCAAAGCCTCAGGCCTCTTCTTTTATACTCCCTAACACTGCTAGACACGGTTGGACACAACAGACACGGCCAGGATAGCACAGGCCCAACCATGCCGGCCAAAGACGTGCTCTGGAGCGCGCTACAGTGCGCTCCCGCACTGTAGCATCCCCCAATCAGCTGCCTCCGACCACCTTGGGCAGAGGGAGCGTGTCCCCCGAGGCCCCCTCGACGTCCACGACCTGCCGGGCTGTCGGTCCTATCCTCTCCGGCCCTCCTCCTCTCTCTCCACGAGCTCGCCGTGCGTGCCCTGGACCGCGCCCACGATGCACCGCGGCTGCCCTATATAAAGTCCTTCCCCCGAGCGCCCGTTGCTTCGGCTGGATCCTCCTCTTCTCCGTGCACCTCCCAGACATCCCCACTCCTCCTCCCGTGGCCTCCTACCTCCTCCATGGCCGGAGTACCGCCGCGGCCCCTTCCACGGCCACTCGGCCCTTCGCCTCTTCGGGCCTTCCCCGACCTCCCCTGAGCATCTGGATGGATGCGGCACTCCTCCCTGGATACCCCGGTGCGCCGCACACCGCCGGAGGTGGCCGGAATCACCGGCACAGGGGGCGGCCGGGCCATGCTCCGACCTCGCCGCGCGCGCGTAAGGGAGGCGTTGCCTCGCCCCTAACCCCTCCTCCGGGCGCGGCCGGGCCGCGCGGCACCGCCCCCGTCTCCGACCGACGCAGCTGGCGGCGTGGCGCCGGCGGCCAGCGAGGCCGGGCCTCCCCATCGTTCCTCTGCCTCAGGCGAGAGGTAGGGGACGACCTCCCCACCAGCTGGCAGGGGGGCCCCGCCCGTCAGCGGCTGTGCCAACTGAGCCGGCCCACCCGTCGGGTTAAGTGGAAACGGCTTCGGGCCGGTTCGCTTGCCCCACGGGGTGGCGTCTTCCCGGGATACGCCTTCTGCGTCGCCTCCTCTCGCCGTAGCCGAGCCACTGGGCCGGCCCAGCGGCTATCTTTCGCCCAGAGCGCAAGATAGGGTATAACCCCTTCTCTTTTTCTTTTTCTTTATTCTGTCGACTTCAAATATTTCCCAAAAATTCATATGAACTCCAAATGGAATGATTCAAATTTCTGGTAGCTCCTAAAATCATGCCCTATCACATGGTGCCACATGCACATTATTCCAGAAACTTTTCCTATACTAATATTTATCAAATGCCCATTTTTCACTTTCTGTGATTAACTTTAGAAAATCACAGAGAGCTCAAAATTGATCCAAATGCAGTGATTCAAGTTCCTAGATGCTTGTCATGTCCAGACTTAGTTTTGGAACATTTTTAATAATAGTTTCTGTACCCCACCAAATATTTAGCCATTTCTTCCTATTTATCAGCTTTGGAAAATCCTAGGAAATTCATTCCAAATCCAAATCCATTGAAACCAACTCCTAAATGCTTCTAAAATCATGACTTGATGATGGGTATCTTTGCTCATCATTCAAGGAATTATTTCTGTATACTTCTTCCAAATCCATAAACCCTTTGGTTCCATCATATTGAAATGATCCCAACTACCTATTGATCCAACACCTATGAAACCACCTTGGTCATTTCTAATATGACCAGAGGTATCCTAGAAAAGTCCAACTCCTATTTTTAGAGCACTTTTATTGTTGCTTTGATTGTGTTGCTTATTGTGATTGTTTCCATCGTTAGTTGACGTAATAAACGGAGTATTCGGAGATGGACCAGAAGATTTGAAGACTCTGAAGAATAAGGCAAGCAGCCCTTTGACCATGTTCAAGAAACCTTTTTATGCATGTCTCATAAAGCCTTATTATTCCATGCATCGGAATCATGTTGAGGTGGAAACCACTTTGGTTGCTACCCTTGTTACTTACTATTGATACTTGCATCAAACATGACCCTACCTTCCTATGAGGGTTATGTGGGTGGGAGTAGTTAGGTTGCTTTAATAGTGGCTACGCAAATGGGACGGGTATATGCATGGTGACGGAGGCAGGATACTTTCAAAAGACTTTTCGAAAACCCCGTCGGGTGCCATTTATGCCCGAGGGAGTTGGTGAGATGGGTAACCACTTGATGATGAAGTGGTGTACCGAGGCAAGTGTGTGTGTTGTTTTGAAAACGGATTGGTTTAAGTTGCGACCGTTATTCCAACCTTACATGCGCAACCACTCTACCCTTATATGGGAAAGGGCATTATTGATTACCTAGGTCGATACTAGCATGGTGCCCGCATTACTAGTGACGGGAGTGACATGAGGTCACTCTTGGGACGGGGTCGTGCTTGGATAGGCGGGCATGACTGTTTTTACAGGGCACCGGACACACCGTTGGTACCCCGTGCTTGTGATATGTGATGAATTTGGAGCGAGTCTCCACAAACCTTGAGATGTGAAATGTTTGGCACGGGGCTGCTACCAATCGAGTGGACTCTATGTTAGTGTCGTCTAGGGAAAGGTAGTGATCGGGTGCTTACCCCGGGTACCTGAGGTACCGCGGGTCGTGGATGACACGGAAGTTCCCCGGATCTTGTGGGTAAAGTGTGCAACCTCTGCAGAGTGTCAAACTATTCGAATAGCCGTGTCCACGGTCATGGACAGTTGGGTAACCGCTCTTGGGCTACGTCCAATGTTTGCGAAACCTGGTGTGCGTGTGTGAGGAAACAACATGGTTCAGTGATATTGATGAGGAAACAACATGGTTCAGTGATATTGATGAGGTCAACATGGTTCAGTGATATTGTTGATGTGATTGTGAGGAAGTCACAATGAGCTTGAGCATGAGTTGATTACAACTCCTCCTTGAAAATGATGTCTGTGACCTCCTGATACTTGTTACAGACACATGCATATCCTTGTTATATGTTGATCATACTTGCACATGAAAAAACTAGCTTTCCGCAAAACTACCAATTTAGTAGTAGAGCCTTGCAAAATTATTCTGTTACCACACTTGGGTTGCTTGCGAGTACATTCAATGTACTCATTGGCTTGCCACTGGTTATTTTATTGGCCAGGCAGGAGAGAACATGTTATGATGAAGATTTCTCGGTGACGAGCATGCGAGCTAGGACGCTTCCCAGTCAGAATGCCTGTAGGGTTAAGGCAGATGGCATGGGTCCCAGTTGTCTTTGAAGATTTTCCGCTGCGATGATATACTCAAGACTTGACCATTATGGTCCTATTTGTGTAACACGGTATGTAAGGATGTAAGACTCTTGTTATTCAGCTTCTGTGTGTTCAGTGAGCATTGATCTCTGGGATCACTGTACACGTGCATCCGGTGATCACGACTTACGAGTCGGGGTCCCCACAGAGCTGGTATCAGAGCCATCCTGACTGTAGGAAGCCTTAGTTAGCATGGTCGTTAGTTAGGGTAAAACTATTTTCAAAACTACTACTAGTTTTCAAAACTATCTATACTCCTCTTCCCTTCTCAGCTTTTCGAAAACTAGGCTATACTTGATCTCTTCCCCTTCAAAGCCTTGGTCGCTAGAACCCTTGTGCCCCTGACCACTGGATTTTCTGTAAATCCTCGTGAAGTGCACCTTGCCGAACACTCACCCACCACTCTTGCACGCAAGATTGGTGACACCACGACAAGACGGCACCAACAGAAACTACAACTTCGATGAGTGAGGACACGAAGACCCAGAAGATGGTAGTACCCTTGACAGTGTCCCAAGAAGATGCAACGTTGGCCTACGATGACCAGGGTATAGGTTATGCAAAATCATGATATACATCGCTAATAGAGTTATCATGTCACTACCGTTGTTGTATCGGCAACCACCGGTGAATTGAGAACCTTGCCATTTGGTCCGCCTCACTATAGTGAGCAGGAAAACGGTTCTCTTCATTCCCCGCTCTTGGTATCGACGTTTTCATCAACGAACCCGACATGGTAGACCTCTATTATGCCTTGTTATTATCATCACATATGGATTGCCTACCTGGTACCCTCGACGCCCCAGAAGGCACAAGGGATCGTCATGATTAAAGAGACAAGAAAAGACCGAGTCAACGCCAGCTACAAGGAGGCACCTTCACCACATCACCTCATCAGGCGAGGAGTTGTTGAAGATTCTTCAGGATCAACCCGGATCCTTCATCAAGCAACTACAAGGGACATGGCAACACCTGAGGACGCCCAGAAGACTGCACGAGGCACAAGTCACGACACAGAGTTCGAGAACCCCTAGGGTAGGATGAGTCGTGTACTCCCTATGCGCAGTCGAGTCCACATGATGGTTCGAATAGAACCATGATTGTGTGTTGTTTGCTTTTATTCGTGTGTGTTTTGATATAAGTCGCACTATTGCCCCAGGCAACAAGTGCATGGCTATTTCACCTCCCTCGCCTTGCTTCTTTTGTT
The DNA here is from genome assembly GCA_902687465.1 of Secale cereale. NCBI lineage: Eukaryota > Viridiplantae > Streptophyta > Magnoliopsida > Poales > Poaceae > Secale > Secale cereale. The sequence goes on from LR738715.1 coordinate 497,893,502, forward strand.
TCTGCCTTTTGCACCGGTTTGTTGCACGTGCACTATAGAACCCCCTTTAGGCATTTCCCTCCTCTACGCTGCTTCTTCCCTCTAATCTCTCTCTCCCCAACTGAAGACCCGCAAGACAAGATGCACCAAGGATTCTACCTCGGCAACCAACTGGCACCGAAGAATTCCGCTACAGCCTCCACGATCTATTGCAACCCCGTAGAGTTATGTTTAACCCTCCAGACCAGTAAACCCTTTCCCTAGACCCTTTGAGACTTCCCGAGACACTCCAGCACGAATCGTTAACCATGTGCCTAACTCATGGTAAGGCGAGAGAACCTGTTAAGCCCTTGCAACCTTGCACATCACTGGGTTCGTAAAGGAGCTAGTGGACACGATGAGTGAGCACATTTTTCATCCTGACATAGCACGAGGTCTGACGATGCCATAGATAGACCAGTTCGAGGATATTGGACAGACGACTTGGTGGAGTATATCAGTAACTTCGAGGAATTATCTGAGACCTTGATGGATTATGAGGTTTTCATGTTGGTTGGATCATGACTTTGGGAAAGTATGTAGGAGTGCCCGTTGGGCATGAGATTGGATTTGTGTAGGTGATTCTGGTTGGTATAGATGCTGGATATGTCTGCATGATTCGGAGTAAGATTGGATTTAGGCCTATGATCCTGATCATGATATCATGCTTCTCGATGGACGATAACCTAGGAGATTAGATTATTTGTCGGAGTTGATTTAGGGATCTATATAGTCGTGATCTTGGAGTTTACTTGACCCGGATGATGGGAATTTGGTGGACATACTATCGTGATGCATAGTCCTTCCAAGTATTTGGGTATTATAGAGGCTCGAGATCTTGTGGATCACCGTAGACATCGGATTTGTAGAATTGTTGGATTATGTGGTGATTGATGGAATTACCGGGCTATTGGAGTTGATCCATAGGAAGGAAACAAATCTTGGAGTGGCATATGACGTGTTTCCTTAGAATAGAGATGCATTATCTTGAGCCTTGCAAGAATAGGTTGAGTGCTTGGATCATGGAGTTCAATCTCAGCTCAGCAGCATGTATGATCTACCTTTGGATTTTAGGGGTAGACGTGCATATGGATTTGGGGATCTTAGACAAGTATAATTTTGTGAGACCGTCTCTTGAGAGTCATGAGGATATGTATGGCAATGAGGGTGATTAAAGTTGGTCTCTGCGAGAGATGCTTTTCCGTTCGGAGTACTAGATGGAGCTATTGGCATCTCAGAAACTATGCTTAAGTATAAGGTGATATAAGTTCACTCACTCACTAGAACCCTTGAAACCCTTAAGCCCCACCGAGCCACGACCTGGTCAGATTCTGACCCAGGGCCTTGACTCAGAGTCAGGAAGGCCTCTGCAATACTCAACCGAGACCGCCACCAATACCCCAGCTTACCTTGCGTACCCTTAGACCTCATGGAGTAAGTGGACAAGTTGGGTAACATCATTATTTGATGGCCTACTTGTCTGCCCGAAGACAAGAAGAGACGGACAGCTGGATAGAAGACATCTGAAGACCGCCCTGTCAAGAAGGAAGATCTACACCGACCACCGTCATCAAGAAGAAGACTTCCGTGTTGAAGACCGGGCGTATCTGCAAACCACTCCTCCAGGAGGAATCGAGCAATTCCGTGTCGAGGAACGCTCACACCCAGTTATATCAGGACTTGAAGGCACGATTCTGGTGGCACATGATGAAAAGAGAGATTTGCAACCTATGTTGCTAAGTGTGATGTGTGCCAAAGGGTCAAGCTGAATATCAGCGACCTGCTGGATTGCTTCTACCACTCAAGGCTTCTGAGTGGAAGTGGGATAAAAACGGAATGAACTTCGTCACTGGATTACCAAGGTCGGATAAGAGGACATGGCTCTATCTGGGTCATAGTCGATCATCTGACCAAGGTGGTCTATTTCATTCCTGTCAAGACCACTTATGATGGCAACCGGCTGGCAGCTCTCTACATCGACCGAATCGTAAGTCTTCACGGCTTTTCCCAAGGAGATTGTGTCAGGTTGAGGAACCCAGTTCACCCCGAGGTTCTGGAGGATGTTCCGAGAAACCTTGGGAACCAAGTATCTTTCAGCACGGCCTTCCACCCACAGACCGGAGGTCAGACCGAGCGAGTCAATCAGATTCTCGAAGTCATGACTCCGAGCCTGTGTCTTGGCATATGGAGCCAAGTGGGAGGATTGTCTCCCTTTTGCCGAGTTCTCCTATAACAACAGTTACCAGTCGAGCCTTCAGATGGCCCCATTTGAGGTGTTGTACGGACACAGATGTCGCACACCCCTCAACTGGTCAGAGACTGGAGAAGGGCTAGTCTTTGGACTAGATATTCTCCGCGCAGCGGAAGAGCAAGTCCAACTAGTCAGAGAACGTTGAAGGCAGCCAAGTCAAGGCAAAAGAGCTATGCTGACACTCACCGTCGGAACATAAGTTTCCATGTCGGGGACCATGTGTACCTGCGGGTAACTCCTCTAAAGGGAAACAAGCAATTCCACGTCAAGGGAAAGCTCGCACTGAGGTTCATCGGACCCTTTGAGATCACTGCAAGTCATGTGGTAGACGGCTCCCCAGCAAGATCTACCACCTGAGATGCTCTCCGTGCACCAAATCTTCCACGAGCCCCCACTCTGGAAGTACTTCTTACCTCCTAGCTAGCCCGATGCCGCAAGGACATCGATCACCGAGCCTTTGGCAGCTAACCCAACCTAACCTATGCAGAGACCCCTCAGCAACCTCCAACAAGGACGACATCAAGCAAGAAGCTATACCATCAAGCACTTCAGGATTCCAAGGAGCACCGCTCGGAAGCAGAACCAACAAGAAGAAGTGAAGACTACCCCGTATCCAAGACTCCGCTTTTCTTTCTACGCCTAGTCTGGGAATCTCGGGGACGAGATTCTTGTAAGGGGGGTAGGTCTGTCACACCCTGATTTTCATATCACATTGCTTAAGCTAATTTTCATGTCAAAAATGTGGATTTGCAAAAACTTTTGAGTGTTTTTGACCTTGCTTGATTTGGCTTTTGTCTGCTGTTTGCTAGTGCTCTAAAAATCAAATAAATCCTCCAACTCTTATACTTCATCTCCTTGACCCAAAACCTTTTTCCAATGATCATGCCATGTGTATAGACCAGTATAGAATTTTCTTATAAAAATATTTTGGCCAAATGGTATTTTCTAAAATTAGTTTTCCAAAAACCCCTGAATTGAGGTTTGCACTGCAAGTACCTTATTTAGGGTAAGAAAAATCTTTCAAAAAGTATATTTGAATCCTATTAGATATAGGACTCCCAGAAACCACAAAAGTATAATTTTAAAAGTTATTTTCATATTTTATTTAAAAGCTATTTCTTAAGGCCAGAAATGGTCTTTAATAGGGAAAAATTATTTAATCATTTCAAAAATATTTGCCAAAATTCAGGGAGACTCATAGGACATATATTGTCCATATATAAGAGTTTCAACACATGGTCATGTTCAAAATATTGGACAAATCCTTCCAAAACCCTTTCTGGATATTTCAAGCTTTTGAAATATTTACAAAGGAAATATTCTCCAAAAATTCCAGGGAAATTCTATCATGTCACCTATGACATATTTGATGATCTTGCAAAGCCTCATGCATTGGAGATCAAGGAAACATCCTCAAACCCCTTCAAAACCATTCTGTCCATATTTGAAGTTTGAGCAACTCTACATTGCCAAACTTGTCCAAATGCTCTCAAATTTGGTGCACATGCTAGAATGACCTAATAAGGCATCTAGACCAAATGGCACAAGATTTGGAATAGAGCAACTTGATCAGATCACCCCAAAACCACTTCTGTTCAAATTCAAATTTGAACAACTTTACATTGTCAACTTTTCATCTGGAGCCTCAAACTTTGTGGACATGTTCATAACCCCAAATGATGATGCTACACCAAGTGGTGCACCAAGGGGAGATGATTTGCTTGACTCAACCAAGGTGAAACCATTTCTGTTCATTTCTAGGGTTCACCAAAGTTACATTGGCCACTTTGCCCAAATGAGCTCAAATTTGGTGTAGGGGCCTAATTATATGTGACATTTGATCCTGTTAAGTCCCATGTCAAGTGGAGGTCATTTGCTAGTCCAAACCCAGATCAAACACCTTCTGTTCATTTACTAAAACAAGTTGTTGAACCCTTTTTACTTTTCTCCATGGCCCCAAGTTCTTGCCACAGCTTCCCCTAGCCCTATTACACCTCCAGTAACTCTCCTCTACCTTATCTCAATTATTGGAGGGTAAAAACCCCATCTTTACCCTTGTGGACAGCCACCCTCTCCTTCTCCATCACCTCCCTCCTCATCCTAGTGGTTCCCTGGAGCATCCAAAGCCTCAGGCCTCTTCTTTTATACTCCCTAACACTGCTAGACACGGTTGGACACAACAGACACGGCCAGGATAGCACAGGCCCAACCATGCCGGCCAAAGACGTGCTCTGGAGCGCGCTACAGTGCGCTCCCGCACTGTAGCCGCCCCCAATCAGCTGCCTCCGACCACCTTGGGCAGAGGGAGCGTGTCCCCCGAGGCCCCCTCGACGTCCACGACCTGCCGGGCTGTCGGTCCTATCCTCTCCGGCCCTCCTCCTCTCTCTCCACGAGCTCGCCGTGCGTGCCCTGGACCGCGCCCACGATGCACCGCGGCTGCCCTATATAAAGTCCTTCCCCCGAGCGCCCGTTGCTTCGGCTGGATCCTCCTCTTCTCCGTGCACCTCCCAGACATCCCCACTCCTCCTCCCGTGGCCTCCTACCTCCTCCATGGCCGGAGTACCGCCGCGGCCCCTTCCACGGCCACTCGGCCCTTCGCCTCTTCGGGCCTTCCCCGACCTCCCCTGAGCATCTGGATGGATGCGGCACTCCTCCCTGGATACCCCGGTGCGCCGCACACCGCCGGAGGTGGCCGGAATCACCGGCACAGGGGGCGGCCGGGCCATGCTCCGACCTCGCCGCGCGCGCGTAAGGGAGGCGCTGCCTCGCCCCTAACCCCTCCTCCGGGCGCGGCCGGGCCGCGCGGCACCGCCCCCGTCTCCGACCGACGCAGCTGGCGGCGTGGCGCCGGCGGCCAGCGAGGCCGGGCCTCCCCATCGTTCCTCTGCCTCAGGCGAGAGGTAGGGGACGACCTCCCCACCAGCTGGCAGGGGGGCCCCGCCCGTCAGCGGCTGTGCCAACTGAGCCGGCCCACCCGTCGGGTTAAGTGGAAACGGCTTCGGGCCGGTTCGCTTGCCCCACGGGGTGGCGTCTTCCCGGGATACGCCTTCTGCGTCGCCTCCTCTCGCCGCAGCCGAGCCGCTGGGCCGGCCCAGCGGCTATCTTTCGCCCAGAGCGCAAGATAGGGTATAACCCCTTCTCTTTTTCTTTTTCTTTATTCTGTCGACTTCAAATATTTCCCAAAAATTCATATGAACTCCAAATGGAATGATTCAAATTTCTGGTAGCTCCTAAAATCATGCCCTATCACATGGTGCCACATGCACATTATTCCAGAAACTTTTCCTATACTAATATTTATCAAATGCCCATTTTTCACTTTCTGTGATTAACTTTAGAAAATCACAGAGAGCTCAAAATTGATCCAAATGCAGTGATTCAAGTTCCTAGATGCTTGTCATGTCCAGACTTAGTTTTGGAACATTTTTAATAATAGTTTCTGTACCCCACCAAATATTTAGCCATTTCTTCCTATTTATCAGCTTTGGAAAATCCTAGGAAATTCATTCCAAATCCAAATCCATTGAAACCAACTCCTAAATGCTTCTAAAATCATGACTTGATGATGGGTATCTTTGCTCATCATTCAAGGAATTATTTCTGTATACTTCTTCCAAATCCATAAACCCTTTGGTTCCATCATATTGAAATGATCCCAACTACCTATTGATCCAACACCTATGAAACCACCTTGGTCATTTCTAATATGACCAGAGGTATCCTAGAAAAGTCCAACTCCTATTTTTAGAGCACTTTTATTGTTGCTTCGATTGTGTTGCTTATTGTGATTGTTTCCATCGTTAGTTGACGTAATAAACGGAGTATTCGGAGATGGACCAGAAGATTTGAAGACTCTGAAGAATAAGGCAAGCAGCCCTTTGACCATGTTCAAGAAACCTTTTTATGCATGTCTCATAAAGCCTTATTATTCCATGCATCGGAATCATGTTGAGGTGGAAACCACTTTGGTTGCTACCCTTGTTACTTACTATTGATACTTGCATCAAACATGACCCTACCTTCCTATGAGGGTTATGTGGGTGGGAGTAGTTAGGTTGCTTTAATAGTGGCTACGCAAATGGGACGGGTATATGCATGGTGACGGAGGCAGGATACTTTCAAAAGACTTTTCGAAAACCCCGTCGGGTGCCATTTATGCCCGAGGGAGTTGGTGAGATGGGTAACCACTTGATGACGAAGTGGTGTACCGAGGCAAGTGTGTGTGTTGTTTTGAAAACGGATTGGTTTAAGTTGCGACCGTTATTCCAACCTTACATGCGCAACCACTCTACCCTTATATGGGAAAGGGCATTATTGATTACCTAGGTCGATACTAGCATGGTGCCCGCATTACTAGTGACGGGAGTGACATGAGGTCACTCTTGGGACGGGGTCGTGCTTGGATAGGCGGCCATGACTGTTTTTACAGGGCACCGGACACACCGTTGGTACCCCGTGCTTGTGATATGTGATGAATTTGGAGCGAGTCTCCACAAACCTTGAGATGTGAAATGTTTGGCACGGGGCTGCTACCAATCGAGTGGACTCTATGTTAGTGTCGTCTAGGGAAAGGTAGTGATCGGGTGCTTACCCCGGGTACCTGAGGTACCGCGGGTCGTGGATGACACAGAAGTTCCCCGGATCTTGTGGGTAAAGTGTGCAACCTCTGCAGAGTGTCAAACTATTCGAATAGCCGTGTCCACGGTCATGGACAGTTGGGTAACCGCTCTTGGGCTACGTCCAATGTTTGCGAAACCTGGTGTGCGTGTGTGAGGAAACAACATGGTTCAGTGATATTGATGAGGAAACAACATGGTTCAGTGATATTGATGAGGTCAACATGGTTCAGTGATATTGTTGATGTGATTGTGAGGAAGTCACAATGAGCTTGAGCATGAGTTGATTACAACTCCTCCTTGAAAATGATGTCTATGACCTCCTGATACTTGTTACAGACACATGCATATCCTTGTTATATGTTGATCATACTTGCACATGAAAAAACTAGCTTTCCGCAAAACTACCAATTTAGTAGTAGAGCCTTGCATAATTATTCTGTTACCACACTTGGGTTGCTTGCGAGTACATTCAATGTACTCATTGGCTTGCCACTGGTTATTTTATTGGCCAGGCAGGAGAGAACATGTTATGATGAAGATTTCTCGGTGACGAGCATGCGAGCTAGGACGCTTCCCAGTCAGAATGCCTGTAGGGTTAAGGCAGATGGCATGGGTCCCAGTTGTCTTTGAAGATTTTCCGCTGCGATGATATACTCAAGACTTGACCATTATGGTCCTATTTGTGTAACACGGTATGTAAGGATGTAAGACTCTTGTTATTCAGCTTCTGTGTGTTCAGTGAGCATTGATCTCTGGGATCACTGTACACGTGCATCCGGTGATCACGACTTACGAGTCGGGGTCCCCACACTGACCAAACATAGTTCATACGGTATAGTCTCCACGGACTTAGATGGTGCCCTATTTAAAGTGAATGTGGTTATCTCCAATGCATAACCCCAAAATGGTATCGGTAGATCGGTAAGGGACATCATAGATCGCACCATATCTAATAGAGTGCGATTACGGTGTTCGAACACACCATTATGCTATGGTATTCCAGGTGGCGTCAACTGTGAAACGATTCCACTTTGTCTTAAGTGATTGCCAAACTCATAACTCAGATACTCTTCCCTTGATCATATTGTAGGAACTTGATCTTCTTGTTACAATGATTCTCAACTTCACTCAGAAATTGCTTGAACTTTTTAAACATTTCAAACTTATGCTTCATTAAGTAAACATGCCCATATCTATTCAATTCATCGGTGAAGGTGAGAAAATAACGATATCCACCGCACGCGTCAACACTCATCGGACCGCATACATCAGCATGTATAATTTTCAACAAGTCACTTGCCCATTCCATTGTTCCAAAGAATGGGGTTTTAGTCATCTTGCCAATGAGGCATGGTTCGCATGTGTCATGTGATTGAAAATCAAGTGACTTCAAAAGTCCATCGACATGGAGGTTCTTCATGTGCTTTACACCATTATGACCTAAGCGGCGGTGACACAAGAAAGTGGCACTATTATTACCAACTCTACATCTTTTGGCATCAATGTTACGAACATGTGTATCACTACGACCGAGATTCAATAAACCATTTACATTGGGTGCATGACCATAGAAGGTGGTATTCATGTAAACATAATAACCATTATTCTCTGACTTAAATGAATAACCGTATTGCAATAAACATGATCTAATCATGTTCATGCTCTACGCAGACACTAATGCAAACAACATTTATCTAGGTTCAACACTAATCCCGAAGGTAGAGGGAGCGTGCAATGGTGGTCACATCAACCTTGGAAACACTTCGAACACACATCGTCACCTCTCCCTTAGCTAGTCTCCGTTTATTCTGTAGCTTTTGTTTCGAGTTACCAATATTAGCAACTGAACCGGTATCTAATACCCAGGTGCTACTAAGAGTACTAGTAAGATACACATCAATAACACATATATCAAATATACTTTTGTTGAAGTTGCCAGCCTTCTTATCTACCAACTATTTGAGGTAGTTCCACTACAAGTGACCGTTCCCCTTGCAATATAAGAACTTAGTCTCGGGTTTGGATTCAACATTGGGCTTCTTCATTGGAGCGGCAACTGGCTTGCCATTCATGAAGTTTTCCTTCTTGCCCTTGCCCTTCTTGAAACCAGTGGTCTTGTTAACCATCAACACTTGATGCTCCTTCTTGATGTCTACTTCCACGGCCTACCACAAACTACTCCAGGATCATCTCCATCCCTTGCATGTTATAGTTCATCACGAAGTTCTAGTAGCTTGGTGATAGTGATTGGAGAAATTTTGTCAATCAGTCTCTTATCTGGAAGATTAACTCCCACTTGATTCAAGCGATTGAAGTACCCAGACATTCTGAGGACATACTCACTGGCTGAGCTATTCTCCTCCATCTTGTAGGCAAAGATCTTATCAGAGGTCTTAAACCTCTCAACACGGGCATGAGCCTGAAATACCAATTTCAGCTCTTGTGACATCTCATATGTTCCATGGCGTTCAAAGCGCCTTTGGAGCCTCGATTCTAAGCTGTAAAGCATGGTGTACTAAACTATCAAGTAGTCATCAGAATGTGTCTGCCAAATGTTCACAACATCCAGAAACGATGCGAGAGGGGTTGTCACACCGAGCTGTGCATCAAGGACAAAAGCCTTCTGTGTAGCAGTGAGGACAATCCTCAGTTTACGGCCCTAGTCCGCACAATTGCTCACAATATCTTTCAACTTAGTCTTTATCGATGAACGTATTAATACAGCAAGCTAAAGCACAAGCTATTGATCTACTACATAATTTGCAAAGACAATTTAGACTATGTTCATGATAATGAGTTCAACTAATCAAATTATTTAATGAACTCCCACTTAGATAGACATCCCTCTAGTCATCTAAGTGATACATGATCTGAATCGACTAGGCCGTGTCCGATCATCACGTGAGACGGACTAGTCATCAACGGCGAACATCTCCATGTTGATCGCATCTACTATAAGACTCATGTTCGACCTTTCGGTCTCTTGTGTTCCGAGGCCATGTCTGTACATGCTAGGCTCATCAAGTCAACCTACGTGTTTCGCATGTGTAAATCTGGCTTACACCCGTTGTATGTGAACGTTAGAATCTATCACACCCAATCATCACCTGGTGCTTCGAAACAAGGAACCTTCGCAACGGTGCACAGTTAGAGGGAATACCTTTCTTGAAATTTTAGTGACGGATCATCTTATTTATGCTACCATCGTTCTAAGCAAATAAGATGTAAACATGACAAATGTCACATGCAAATCATTAAGTGACATGATATGGCCAATATCATCTTGCGCCTTTGATCTCCATCTTCGAGGCGCGACAGGATCACCATCGTCACCGGCATGACACCATGATCTCCATCATCGTGTATTAAAGAAGTTGTCTCGGCAACTATTACTTCTACTACTATGGCTAATGGTTAGCAATAAAGTAAAGTAATTACATGGCGTTTACATTGACTCGCAGGTCATATAATAAATTAAGCCAACTCCTATGGCTCCTGCCGGTTGTCCTACTCATCAACATGCAAGTCGTGATTCCTATTACAAGAACATGATCAATGTCATACATCACATGTATCATTCATCACATCCTTTTGGCCTTATCACATCACATAGCATACCCTGCAAAAACAAATTAGACGTCCTCTAATTGTTGTTGCATGTTTTACGTGGCTGCTATGGGTTTCTAGCGAGAACGTTTCTTACCTACGCAAAAGCCAAAACAATGATATGCCGATTTCTATTTACCCTTCATAAGGACCCTCTTCATCGAATCCAATCCGACTAAAGTGGGAGAGACAGACACCCGCTAGCCACCTTATGCATCAAGTGCATGTCAGTCGGTGGAACCAGTCTCACATAAGCGTACGTGTAAGGTCGGTCCGGGCCGCTTCATCCCACAATGCCGCTGAATCAAGATAAGACTAGTAACGGCAAGAAAATTGACCAAATCATCGCCCACAACTATTTTGTGTTCTACTCATGCATAGAATCTACGCATAGACCTACCTCCGATACCACTATTGGGGAACGTAGTAAAAATTCAAAAAAATCCTACGCATCACCAAGATCAATCTAGGAGATGATAGCAACGAGAGAGAGAGAGAGAGAGAGAGAGAGAGAGAGAGGGAGAGAGAGAGAGAGAGGAAGCATTACAAGAACATTGTTGATGGAGTCGTACTCGCGGCGATTCAAATTGCGGAAGATCCGACCCAAGCGCTGAACGGACGATGCCTCTGCGTTCAACACACGTACAGCCCGGGGACGTCTCCTCCTTCTTGATCCAGCAAGGGGAGAGGAGAAGTTGAGGGAGAACTCCGGCAGCACGACGGCGTGGTGGTGGAGCTCTTGGTTTTCCGGTAGGCCTTCACCAAGCACTATGGAGGAGAAGGAGGTGTAGGAGAGGAGGTAGGGCTGCGCTAGGGGAAGAGGTGGTGGACCATTCCGGAGTTCCTTGTCACCTTCAGGATCTCATCCGGGACTCTGAACAATCTTCGGTAACCACATACTATTCCCATAACAACTCTAGCATCACCGAACCTTAAGTGTGTAGACCCTATGAATTCGGGAACCATGCAGACATGATCGAGATACCTCTCTAGCCAATAACCAATAGCGGGATCAGGATACCCATATTGGCTCCCACATGTTCCACGATGATCTCATGGGATGAACTACGATGTCGGGGATTCAATCAATCCCGTATACAATTCTCTTTGTCCATCAATATGTTACTTGCCCGAGATTCAATCGTCGGTATCTCCATACCTCGTTCAATCTTGTTACCGGCAAGTCTCTTTACTCGTTGCATAACGCATGATATCGTGGCTAACTCCTTTACATTGAGCTCATTATGATGATTCATTACCGAGTGGGCCCAGAGATACCTCTTCGTCATACGGAGTGACAAATCCCAGTCTCGATTCGTGCCAACCCAAGAGACTCTTTCGGAGATACCTGTAGTGCACCTTTAAAGCCACCCAGTTACGTTGTGACATTTGATACACCCAAAGCATTCCTACGGTATCCGAGAGTTGCACAATCTCATGGTCTAAGGAAATGACACTTGACATTAGAAAAGCTCTTAGCAAACAAACTAATGATCTTGTGCTATGCTTAGGATTGAGTCTTATCCATCAAATCATTCTCCCAATGATGTAATCTCGTTATCAATGACATCCAATGTCCATGGTCAGGAAACCATAACCATCTATTGATCAACGAGCTAGTCAAGTAGAGGCTCACTAGGGACATGTTGTGGTCTATGTATTCACACATGTATTACGGTTTCTGGTTAATAGAATTATAGCATGAACAATAGAAAATTATCACGAATAAGGAAATATAGTAATAACCATTTTATTATTCCCTCTAGGCACTAGTAGAAAACAGGGCATTGGTCCAGCCCATTAGCCCCGGTTCAATCTAGAACCGGGACCAATAGGGGTACTGGACCCGGTTCGTTAGCCCAGGGGGCCGGCCGGGCCACGTGGGCCATTGGTCCCGGTTCGTCTGGACCTATTGGTCCCGGTTGGAGCTAAAAACCGGGACCAATGGCTCTTGCTCCTGGCCCACCACTATTAGTCCCGGTTTGTTTTATGAACCGGGACCAAAGGCACCCCTTTAGCCCCGGTTTGTAGCACCAACCGGGACCAGTGAGTTGCCTATATATACCCCCTCACTCAAGAGCAGAGCTCACTGCTCTGTTTTTTTTCTGGCCGAGGGGGAGAGGGGTTAGTGGTGCTCTAGCTCACCTCCTATGCACACAACATGTTCGGTGGAATGCCCGAGCCACACTAGTTAAGCTTTTCTCCTCTCGAAGCTCTATTTTCTTCGAGATTTGTCTAGGTTTAGCGGTCCATCACGTCCCGTCCCCGTCTTCGCCGCCGTCGATCGCCCCCGCCGATCTCGTCACCGGCACCACCGTGGTGAGCCTCTTGTTATGTCCATGCTTTTCTTACTTTTATTATTGCTTTAGATAGATATTTGTCTAATTTTCTTACGTTTATTATTGCTTGTTATTATATAGTGCGATGGTTTTGATATCCGCCCACGTGGGCCCTCGTCCGGTCTACGATTCGGATGTGGTATATTATCTTTAATTTATAACTATTTGTTTTAGTGCTTATGATAGTTATGCCGACCAACCTGACATGCATAGATGTTTTATTATGTCTAGGAGGTAGTTGAACCGGAAATTCCAACCGACCCTCTAGTGGAGAGGTTAAATTTAGTTGAAGAGGAAAACATTTCGTTAAAGAAAAAATTGGAAAAAATGGAGGAGGAGAAGATGGAATTGGAGTTGCATGTTGCGGAAGTTATCGATGATCACAAGATCAAGATGGACCCTATTGTCGAGAGGTTTAATTTAGTTGAATAAGAAAACAAATTCTTGAAGGAAAAAATAAAAAAAATTGTGGACGAGAAGATGATATTGGAGTTGCATGTTGCGGATGTCGTCGATGATCACAAGATCAAGATGGATGCAATGCGGTTGTAGATTAAAAAGATTAGAAAATATGCCATTAATACCGAGGCTTGGTATCATTATGCCGTTGGATCAATTGTTACCTTGGTTGCGATTATGATAGCATTTGTTTTCGCGTTGAAATGTTTTACATAGTTTCGATGTGTATGGAGAGCTATATGTTGTTAGATGAGAACTATATATGTATGTACTTTGGTTTTAATGTGATGATGAACTTTTATCCATTTGGTCACTTAATTATCTATTTATGATGTTCTGTAATGGTTTTTGACACACTTAATTATATATAAATGCACGCAGATGAACCGCCAATGGATGTACGGTGACAGACACACCTCCGAGTACATTAAGGGCGTGCGTGAGTTTCTAAATGCGGCAGAGGCAAACAAGCAGAATGGTTTTATGTGTTGTCCATGCACTAAATGTGTGAATACGATGTCTTACTCTAACCGAAAAATCCTTCACTCCCACCTGCTTTACAAGGGTTTCATGCCACACTATAATGTTTGGACGAGGCACGGAGAAGAAGAAGAGTACGATGACAACTATGTGCCCCCTGAATACGGTGATGCTGCAATGGGGGGAGCTGGTGAAGATCAAGAGGAACCAGACGATGTGCCCAATGATGCTGCAACGGGTGAAGCTGCTGAAGATCAAGAGGAACCAAATGATGATCTTCGCCGGGTCATTGTCGATGCAAGGACACAATGCGAAAGTCAAAAGGAGAAGCTGAAGTTCGATCGCATGTTAGAGGATCACAAAAAAGGGTTGTACCCCAATTGCGAAGATGGCAACACAAAGCTCGGTACCGTACTGGAATTGCTGCAGTGGAAGGCAGAGAATGCTGTGGCTGACAAAGGATTTGAGAAGCTACTGAAAATATTGAAGAAGAAGCTTCCGAAGGATAACGAATTGCCCGACAGTACATACGCAGCAAAGAAGGTCGTATGCCCTCTAGGATTGGAGGTGCAGAAGATACATGCATGCCCTAATGACTGCATCCTCTACCGCGGTGCATACAACGATCTGAACGCATGCCCGGTATGTGGTGCGTTGCGGTATAAGATCAGACGAGATGACCCTAGTGATGTTGATGGCGAGCCCGCCAGGAAGAGGGTTCCTGCGAAGGTGATGTGGTATGCTCCTATAATACCACGGTTGAAACGTTTGTTTAGAAACAGAGAGCATGCCAAGTTGATCCGATGGCACAGTGAGGACCGTAAGAAAGACGGGAAGTTGAGAGCACCCGCTGACGGGTCGCAATGGAGAAAAATCGAGAGAAAGTACTGGGAGGAGTTTGCAAAGGACGCAAGGAACGTATGGTTTGCTCTAAGCGCGGATGGCATTAATCCTTTCGGGGAGCAGAGCAGCAATCACAGCACCTGGCCCGTGACTCTATGTATGTATAACCTTCCTCCTTGGATGTGCATGAAGCGGAAGTTCATTATGATGCCAGTTCTCATCCAAGGCCCTAAGCAACCCGGCAACGACATTGATGTGTACCTAAGGCCATTAGTTGAAGAACTTTTACAGCTGTGGAATGGAAACGGTGTACGTGCGTGGGATGAGCACAAACAGGAGGAATTTGACCTAAAGGCGTTGCTGTTCGTCACCATCAACGATTGGCCCGCTCTCAGTAACCTTTCAGGACAGACAAACAAAGGATACCACGCATGCACGCACTGTTTAGATGACACTGAAAGTATATACCTGGACAAGTGCAGGAAGAATGTGTACCTGGGCCATCGTCGATTTCTTCCGACCAACCATCAATGTCGAAAGAAAGGCAAGCATTTCAAAGGCGAGGCAGATCACCGGAAGAAGCCCGCCATGCGTACCGGTGATCACGTACTTGCTATGGTCAATGATTTACACGTAATCTTCGGAAAGGGCCTCGGCGCACTAGCTGTTCCGAATGACGATGAGGGACACGCACCCATGTGGAAGAAGAAATCTATATTTTGGGACCTACCCTACTGGAAAGACCTAGAGGTCCGCTCTTCAATCGACGTGATGCACGTGACGAAGAACCTTTGCGTGAACCTGCTAGGCTTCTTGGGCGTGTATGGAAAGACAAAAGATACAGCTGAGGCACGGGAGGACCTGCAACGTTTGCACGAAGAAGACGGCATCCCTCCGAAGCAGTATGAAGGTCCTGCCAGCTATGCTCTTACGAAAGAAGAGAAAGAAATCTTCTTTGAATGCCTTCTCAGTATGAAGGTCCCGACTGGCTTCTCGTCGAATATAAAGGGAATAATAAATATGGCAGAGAAAAAGTTCCAGAACCTAAAGTCTCATGACTGCCATGTGATTATGACGCAACTGCTTCCGGTTGCATTGAGGGGGCTTCTACCGGAAAACGTCCGATTAGCCATTGTGAAACTATGTGCATTCCTCAATGCAATCTCTCAGAAGGTGATCGATCCAGAAATCGTACCAAGGCTAAGGAGTGATGTGACACAATGTCTTGTCAGTTTCGAGCTTGTGTTCCCACCATCCTTCTTCAATATCATGACACACGTCCTAGTTCATCTAGTCGACGAGATTGTCATTCTGGGGCCCGTATTTCTACACAATATGTTCCCCTTTGAGAGGTTCATGGGAGTCCTAAAGAAATATGTCCGTAACCGCGCCAGACCAGAAGGAAGCATCTCCATGGGCCATCAAACAGAGGATGTCATCGGGTTTTGTGTTGACTTCATTCCTGGCCTTAATAAGATAGGTCTCCCTAAATCGCGGTACGAGGGCAGACTGACTGGAAAAGGCACGCTTGGAAAGGACTCAATAATATGCAGGGACGGTTATTCTTGGTCTCAAGCACACTACACAGTTCTACAGAACTCTACATTGGTGACCCCGTATGTCGATGAACACAAGAACAGTCTGCGCTCCAAACACCCGGAGCAGTGCGACGACTGGATTACACGTGAACACATCAGGACTTTCAGCAGTTGGTTGGAAACACGTCTCAGAGGTGACAACACTGTTTGTGATGAGTTGTACTTGTTGTCCAGGGGACCATCTTCGACTGTATTGATTTACAAAGGATACGAGATAAATGGAAATACATTTTACACGATTGTCCAAGATCAAAAGAGCACCAACCAAAACAGCGGTGTCCGCTTTGATGCAACAACCGAGAGGGGAAAGGAAACATATTATGGTTACATAGTGGACATATGGGAACTTGACTACGGACATGATTTTAAGGTCCCTTTGTTTAAGTGTAAATGGGTCAATCTGTCAGGAGGCGGGGTACAGGTAGACCCACAGTACGGAATGACAACAGTGGATCTGAAAAATCTTGGATACAATGACGAACCGTTCGTCCTAGCCAATGATGTGGCACAGGTTATCTATGTGAAGGACATGTCTACCAGACCGAGAAAAAGAAAAGATAAGGAAGCGAATACATCATACGATGAGCCAAAGCGCCACATAGTTCTTTCAGGAAAAAGGGACATCCTGGGAGTGGAGGGCAAGACAGACATGTCTGAAGATTATGAAAAGTTTCATGAAATTCCTCCCTTCAAAGTCAAGGCTGACCCAAGCATCCTGATAAACGATGAAGATTATCCATGGTTACGGCGCAATAAGGAAATGACACAAGCGAAGAAAAAGTGAAGAGTTATTTCCGCAACTATTATGATGATACCATGCCAACTTTGTAACAAACGAGTATGATACCATTGTCCGTTTGTACTATTCAAATTTCAATACTACTTGCACTAACAAAACAAAACAAAACAAAACAAACTTGAAAAATAAATAGCAACAATAAGTATTTTGTTGTAAGTATAAACAAAATAAAATAAATAAAGCAACAAAGAAAATAAATAAAGAAAGTAAAATAAATAAAGCAACTCTAAATACAGCAAAAAACAACTTAGAAATAAACAAAGAAAATAAAATAAATAAAGCAACTCTAAATACAGCAAAAAACAACTTAGAAATAAATAGCAACAATAAGTATTTTGTTGTAATTAAGTATAAACAAAATAAAATAAATAAAGCAACAAAGAAAATAAATAAAGGAAGTAAAATAAATAAAGCAACTCTAAATACAGCAAAAAATGTTTGTGGATCGCCGAGCAGTCGGGGGTCGAGGGGTCGAGAGAGGTTGCCTAGCTAGTGTCAAAGTATTGAAAAATTCCATGACTTCATCATTTGCCAGAAGTAACCGGGGCATGTTGGTACGAAGTTATGCAAAGATGTTTTGGAACGGAGTTCCTGATAGGTTAATCCGTCTTTTGTTATGGATTATCTTATCTGGGACTCCGTTCCAAAACAACTTTGGAGAGCTTCGTACCATCATTCTACTGTTACTTTTGCCTAATGATGAAGTATTGGTTTTGTTGAATCCTTTGACACTAGCTAGACAAAATGTGACATGAGGGGGTCTAGGGTTTGTGGATCGCCGAGCAGTCGAGGGTTGAAGCTAGTTCTACGTTTGCCATTAATATATCCATCTGTCATGTTTGAATAATAATTGGCATGTTGTAAATATTTGTAGAAACAATGGACGACAACACCCGAGACCTAGCACAAGAAGCGATGTTGATGGACATAATCGCAGACGGACAAAATGCCGTCAGGTCATTTCTCAACGACACCGATGAGCAGGTCGAACAAGAGCTGCGGCTGGAAGATCTAGGCTATGATATTGATGAATTCGGTGACCCAATGCACATGGAAGAAGTAGACCGTGAGGACGGCTCCGGTGACCCAATGCCGGTGCAAGAAGGAGACCGTGATGCTGGCTCCGGTGACCGAACCGAGTCCGGCCAGGAGGTATATATGTTAGTTAAGTATGTGCTGACTAGTTAATTGATTCATTCATTAACTCTCGTCTTTGTTCCTTTTCTAGCCCTCCGGATCGAGCAAATCTTCGGTAAAGAGACGAGGAGCGAAGAAAAAGTTGAGGCCGGATGAAAAGTTTGAGATCTCAGAAATCTCGCGCTCCGGCGAGCCGATTGCACCCATCCGCACAAAGAACGCATTTGTTAATCAGTGCGGGGTTCTGGTTAGGGACAAGATCCCGATCAGCATCCATCAATGGTTAAAGCCGGCTGCAAAAGACGCTCAGGTGACTTATGTCACTGATATGCAGAAAGAAGATCTTTGGAATGAGCTGAAGACAAACTTCGTCCTACCGCGAGAGGTTGATCCGGCGAAGCCAGTTATAGAGGACTTAATCAAGTCTGCTGCAACTATGACCGAAAAGTAAGCAACCAGCGAAAAGTAAGCCGAAGGGCAACTATGACCGCATTATTCAAAAGACATTTCAAGATGCCAAGCGGTCCGGAAGTACAAAAAGTGATCAGAGGTTAGCAGAAGGGCGAGCTGGGAAACAAATTGCCCAGCTCGGCGAACAAGCGAACCAATCGTGCCCCCCGCTCAAGGTGTCTAGCGACATGGTCGCTAATGATCCGAGGATGGTGCCCGGTTATACCAATCTTGCAGATTACGCGTCCGACGATGTACACTATGATTTCATGGACGTGCAGATAGAAAGATACGAGTACAAAAAGCCTCTCGTAAAAAATGAAAGATCTCTATCAACGAATATGCGAAGATTGCATGATTGGTACATGAAAATCTGCAGAGAGTCTGGGGGAGGAATAACTTGTATTTGAGAGTTAAACCTGAGCATGACCTCGTTGGAATTGACCTGTTGCCTGTTCCATTTGAGGAGTTCTATCAATTTTTCAATCAATTGGCCCTCGATAAAACAACGATCACCTGCTACTGTCTGTAAGTAGTACTACTTCTGTCATTAAGTCTCTCTATATAGCTGATCTTCATTGCATGTATTTATAATTATCCTCACTATATTATGCAGATTGAAGATCGTCGAATTGAAGAAAAGACAAGTAGGTGATATTGGGTTTATTAACACATACCTCATAGATGCAACCGAGGTTAAATTGCGTCCCGGCGATACCGAGACCAACTTGCTACGATCGTTGGTGGTAAATGAAAACAAAGATATAATACTCTTTCCTTACAACTTCAAGTGAGTGTTAATGTCTTGTGCATATTTGGTTTCCCTTATATATATCAGTCAAGTTTATTGTGATGTAATGATCTCATGCATTCGTGCGCAGCTTCCACTATATTCTCTTAGAGATTAAGCTTGAGAAGGGAATAGTAACTGTCTTCGACTCTAAACGTAAAGATCCCGAGGAGTATGCGGACATGACTCAAATGCTAGCCAGGTAAGTTAAATCGATCAATATTATCCACCATGCATATATATCAGCAACTTCATTTCTGATATCAACTAATTGTTTCCTTTGTCTGGCAGGGCTTGGAAAACATTCAGCAAAAAAGCTCCGGGACTGCCGAAGAAGCTACAATTTAGATACCCGAAAGTAAGTACTATATAGTAGCATGTTCCGCGCGTGCATCTCCTATATCTTGATTCAAGCGCTAGCTAGTTTCATCAATACCAATTTGGCATTCTTGCTTATCAGTTTGATTGAGCTCTATTTCTTGTAAAGTGGTTGTGGCAGGAACCCGGGAATGATTATTGTGGATACTACATTTGCGAGTCCATCCGCCACACGACCTGTGAGCGGGGCTACACTGTTGAACAATTTAAAGTGCGTAAGCAATCAATAATATTCACAAATTTATAGCATGCATCATTTCATGTATTGACCCCCTACTTCAAATTAGATGTTTCGGATGCGGGATGAACTCCTAACACCAGATCGTCTGCGAGCAATTCAAGAGGAATTGGCGGCATTCTTCCTTGAACACGTGATCGCTGAAGACGGAGAATACTATGTGGACCCTGCATCCATGTGTTAGGAGATTATTTTTGTAAGAGATAATTATTGTATATATGTGCCCGGTAGTGTCGGATCGATAGATATACGAGAACTTGTTGTTCGACCAATCTCTCGGAGAAGGAGAGGTGGTCGATATTATTACTTCTCTCTGTATGCATATATATATATATGTTGATTATATATACGAGATCTTCTGTTCCTTCGTTTGCTTAGTATAGCTAGAAGCTAGCTAGCTAGCTAGCGTGACTCTAGTCCATATATATACGTATGTGTAGTATGTAGCGTCGACCAAAAGCACGGACATAAGAGAGAACACTTCTCTCTATTAATTAGCTAGCTAACACAATATATCAAACACCTAAATTAACCCCCAAAACCTAAA
>LR738715.1:497929353-497945679 GCA_902687465.1 Secale cereale
AGGAAGCCTAGGTTTTAGGGATTGGTCTAGGATTATATATAGTAAGTAGGTGATATGAGGGTTAATCCATATCATTTGATTGGAATCAGACGGTCGAGAGAAAATAGGCAACAGACGTCCAAACGAGAAAACGGAGATATTTTAGGGATGTTTGGGGATGATCCGGACCCATCGGTACTGACAGACCGGTTTAGGTTCCGGGCAGTCGGACGTGCAGTCGAGGGGGGTAAAACTGGGCTGGTTAACGGGCTGTGTAGAAGGCATCAGGCTGAGACGGGAGAAGAGAGAGAGTGGCCCGGCGGCAGTTTCGAAACACTGAAACATCCGACGTTTATCCGGCTATAATGCCGCTATAGGTTTAACGGTTGGGCAATCAAACGAACTCCAAATGCGACGAAATTTGACAGGCAGTCTACCTACACTATAATAAGACCACATGCCAAGTTTCATCCCATTCCGAGAACATTTTTCGGCTGCTTATAAAATAAATATTCGGAGGTGCCGCGGGCACGCGCGAGTGTGTCTGGGCTCAGAACGGACAACAGAAAGGACGAGCAGACTCGGCCGGATGCAAGTTTTGAAAGCATGCTAATGAAATGCACATGATGTCATGACAAAGTGCAACACGCAAGCAAATGACATGGCAACGACGACGAATATCTGGCTGACACCTGGCGCATTGGTCTTGGGGCATCACACGCTCTTTCCCACCTTTCTTGGGCACGACTACTGGGTTTGCCAACCATTCTGGATACGCACCTCGCGAATCACATGAGCTTCTTATAACATGCGAGTGTCTTGTATGATGAAAGACTGCTTTTCAGTGGACTGCCGCCGAGCCTTCTGCTTTACTGGGCACACATTGGGGCATACATGTAGGTGATGCTCAATCACCCCCTTGGGACTCCCGCCGGGTCCTTGGGTTCCCACTTTAACACCTCCTTGTTCGTGCGCAAGAAACCGACCAGCGCCTTTTCTTCATCTGGGGGAAGGCCAGCGCCTATGGTGAAGGTGGCTCCCGACGCCCCGTCTTCATCAACCAGCACTTGCTTCGTCTTGGCCCGGTCTCGAGAGAAGAGCTGCTTCTTTTTGGCTGGCGCAGCTCCCACAACCTCCAGAGCTGCTTCGTTGGCCGGGCGTGCTGCCGCCGCGGCCCTGAAGTCGAGGTTGAGGGCCCCCAGGGCCTCCTTGGTATCTCCGGCCACAGTGATGACGCCCTTGCTCCCCGGCATCTTCATGAGGTTGTAGGCTGGGTGAGTCGCTGCCATGAACTTGGCTAGGGCTGGATACGCGAGAATGGCATTGTACGGGAGGCCGATGTGGACGATGTCGAAGTCGATAAGCTTGGTGCGGTAGTTGTTGCGGGTGCCAAAGGTGACGGGGAGCCGGATCTGCCCCATGGGGTTGGTGGAGCCATCGACGACCCCGAAGAACGGCCTGGTGGGGCGGAGCTGTTTGGGAGACACATGGAGCATGCCGAATGCTTCTGGGGCGAGCATGTTGACTCTAGCCCCGCCGTCGATGAGTGTCTTGGTTACCGCCACGTGGAGGATGGTGGGGGTGCAGAGCATCGGAAGCGCACCTGCACCTGCGGTGATTGCCGGGTGGTCTCTAGAGTCGAAGGTGAGGTCTGCCTCTGGTGCCGCCCATCTTGGAGGGGCCCCCTGCGAGGCTCAGATGAAGCCCACTTGACGGAATGACGTGACGATCCGAGGGCAGCGCCTGAGAGCCGTCGAGGACGGCCGCGACGGTGTGGGGCGCCGGTGCCGCGAAGCGCATGGTGAAGAGACCGCACAGCTCCTCCCAGGAGGCCACAGATGACTCTGGCAGGCTAAGAAACCCGGCGCGCGGCATGCGGATGAGGGCCATGGGGAGCCAACTGGCCATGACCTTGCTATTGCCGCCGGCCGCCAAAACGGCCTCCTCATAGGCCTAGAGGAGGACAGCAGGATGTACCGCTCCGTGGTAACGAGGTGGCATTTTCGGCCTAAACCCGTGCGGCCACCACACCTTTCGCAGGGCGGGAATGATGGCTCGGTGGCCCGCAATGCTGCCGTGCGCGCCCACCGAGCTGGTCGGAGAAGAGGCGCCCGCCATGGGAGCCTGATGAATGGAGAGCGAGGTGGAGGGAGAGGTAGAACATCGGCGCACCCCTACCTGGCGCACCAAATGTCGGAATTCGGGTTCCGCAAAGCCTTAAGAGGTTCGAACTATGGGGTGCGCACGAAGAACACTCTCTCTCAGTGCACTCGCCCTACGATTCCACAGCCTAGCTCGACGAACTCAAAGAACAAGGGACACAGAGGATTATAGTGGTTTGGGCCACCTTATGGTGTAAGACCCTACTCCAGTGTGTGTGGTGGATTTCCTTGTATGGCTAAGGATGAACAATACAGTGGATGAACAACCTCCGGAGGAGAGGTGTACTTGGGCTCGGATGAGCTTGTGGTATGTGTGAGGGTGGAATAGATCCGGTCCTTTCTATGTTTGGATCAGCTCAAGACCCCCCTCCTCTATAATGGTGGCTAGGTCCTATTTATAGCGGCATTGGTCCTCTTCCCAAATATCAGCGTGAAGGGATCCCACAACAGCCAAATTTGAAGGGAAACAGCTAGTACAAGCTATCCTGACAAAAGTGGTCTTCGCCTACCAAAGGCTCTGGTGGTGACGCCACGCCGGGCTCCATGATGACCTCCATTCTGCCACCCTGACGGTCCTTGGTCTTGTTGCGCCGATATGGAAACCTTTGCCTGATCCCTCGGGACTCAGCGCCTGCACTTGCCCCCTTAGCACCAAACGGGAAACTGGTACACTGCGCCCACGGGCGCCTGCCTGGCCTTGGTCGTCATGGCTCACGTCACATGAACCTCGTGAGGTGCACCTTGCATAGATATCTCCGCTCCTCGGGAGCCAGCCTAGTGAGACTGCCTGAGGGAGGTCTTGCTGTCACCCGCCTCGCGAGGGTTGGCCCCTCGCGAGGGTCTTGAGCTGTGGTTGCTAAAGTTAGGCCGTACTAGGCCGCTGATGGAGCCACATCACGGGCCGCAGGTAGGCAAGTCTGGGTACCCCCGTTCCCAGGACGCCGACATGCAATCTTCGGTTATGCGGGGAGGTACGAATGGAATAATCTCTCTGTTTGTACCTCCTGGAGCCTGATGATGTCTACTACGCAACCTTCTTCTTGTAGACGTTGTTGGGCCTCCAAGTGCAGAGGTTTGTAGGATAGTAGCAAATTTCCCTCAAGTGGATGATCTAAGGTTTATCAATCCGTGGGAGGCGTAGGATGAAGATGGTCTCTCTCAAACAACCCTGCAACCAAATAACAAAGAGTCTCTTTTTTCCCCAACACACCAAATACAATGGCAAATTGTATAGGTGCACTAGTTCGGCGAAGAGATGGTGATACAAGTGCAATATGGATGGTAGATATAGGTTTTTGTAATATGAAAATATAAAAAACGCAAGGTAACTAATGATCAAAGTGAGCACAAATGGTATTGCAATGCTTTGAAACAAGGCCTAGGGTTCATACTTTCACTAGTGCAAGTTCTCTCAACAATAATAACTTAACTGGATCATATAACTATCCCTGAACATGCAACAAAGAGTCACTCCAAAGTCACTAATAGCGGAGAACAAACGAAGAGATTATTGTTGGGTACAAAACCACCTCAAAGTTATTCTTTCTGATCGATCTATACAAGAGTCCGTAGTAAAATAACATGAAGCTATTCTTTCCGTTCAATCTATCTTAGAGTTCATACTAGAATAACAACTTAAGACACACATCAACCAAAACCCTAATGTCACCTAGATACTCCAATGTCACCACAAGTATCCGCGGGTATGATTATACGATATGCATCACACAATCTCAGATTCATCTATTCAACCAACACAAAGAACTTCAAAGAGTGCCCCAAAGTTTCTACCGGAGAGTCACGACGAAAACGTTTGCCAACCCCCATGCATAGATTGCCAAGGTCACAGAACCCGCAAGTTGATCACCAAAATATACATCAAGTGAATCAATAGAATGCCCCATTGTCACCACAAGTATCCCACGCAAGACATACATCAAGTGTTCTCAAATCCTTAAAGACTCAATCCGATAAGATAACTCCAAAGGGAAAACTCAATCCATTATAAGAAGGTAGAGGGGGAGAAATATAATGAGATCCAATTATAGTAGCAAAGCTTGCGGTACATCAAGATCATGCCAAATCAAGAACACGAGAGAGAGAGAGAGAGATAGAGAGATCAAACACATAGTTACTGGTACATACCCTCAGCCCCGAGGGTGAACTACTCCCTCCTCGTCATGGAGAGCACCAAGATGATGAAGATGGCCACCGGTGTGGGATGCCCACTCCGACAGGGTGCCGGAATAGGGTCCCGATTGCTTTTTGGTGGCTACAGAGGCTTCGGCGGCGGAACTCCCGATGTAGGTTATGTTTTGGAAGTTTGGGTATATATAAGAGGTGTTGGAGTCGGGAACAAGCCAGGGGGTCTCCGAGGTAGCCACGAGATAGGGGGGGTGCGCCCCGGGGGTAGGGCGCGCCCTCACTCTCATGGTGGCCTCGGGACTCTTCTGGTCCATCTCTCGTACTCCGTGGGCTTCTTCTGGTCCAAAAACAATCTCCGTGAAATTTCAGGTCAATTGGACTCCATTTCGTATTCCTTTTCTGCGATACTCAAAAACAAGGAAAAAAACAGAAGCTGGCACTGGGCTATGGGTTAATAGGTTAGTCCCAAAAATCTTATAAAAGTGTATATTAAAGCCCATTAAACATCCAAAACAGATAATATAATAGCATGGAACAATCAAAATTATAGATACGTTGGAGATGTATCAAACATCCCCAAGCTTAATTCCTGCTTGTCCTCGAGTACGTAAATATTAAAAACAGAATTTTTGATGTGGAATGCTAGGTAACATAATTTTCAATGTAATTTTTTTTATTGTGGCATGAATGTTCAGGTAAGAAAGATTCAAGACAAAAATTTAATATTGACATAAAAATAATAATACTTCAAGCCCACTAACAAAGTAAACATGTCTTCTCAAAATAACATTGCCAAAGATAGTTCATCCGTACAAAATCATATAGTTTGTCTATGCTCCAACTTCGTCACACAAAATATTCAAATCATGCACAACCCCGGTTTCAGCCAAGCAATTGTTTCATACTTTAGTATTCTCAAACTTTTTCAACTTTCATGCAATAGATGAGCGTGAGCCATGGAGATAGCACTGTTGGTGGAATAGAGTGGTGGTTGTGGAGAAGACAAAAAAGGAAGAAGATGGTCTCACATCGACTAGGCGTATTAATGGGCTATGGAGATGCCCATCAATAGATATCAATGTGAGTGAGTAGGGATTGCCATGCAACGGATGCACTAGAGCTACAAATGTATGAAAGCTCAACAAAACAAACTAAGTGGGTGTGCATCCAACTTGCTTGCTCACGAAGACGTAGGGCATTTTGAGGAACTCATCGTTGGAATATGCAAGCCAAGTTTTATAATGAAAATTCCCACTAGTATATGAAAGTGACAAAATAAGACTCTCTATCATAAATCATGGTGCTACTTTGAAGCACAAGTGTGGAAAAAAGATAGTAGCATTGTACCCTTTTTTCGGGCCTTCCTTTTTTAAGGCTTTCTCTTTTTTTGGCCTTTCTTTTTTGGTCTTTTTTTTCGAGACAATGCTCTAATAATGATAATCATCACACTTCTATTTTTTTACAAATCAAGGATTACAACTAGATACTTAGAACAAAATATGACTCTATATGAATGCCTCTGGTGGTGTACCGGGATGTGCATTGAATGAAGAGTGACATGTATGAAAAAAATTATGAAGGGTGGCTTTGCCAAATACGATGTCAACTACATGATCATGCAAGGCAATATGAAAATGATGAAGCGTGTCATAATAAACGAAACGGTGCAAAGTTGCATGGCAATATATCTCTGAATGGCTATGGAAATGCCATAATAGGTAGGTATGGTGGCTGTTTTGAGGAAGGTATATGGTGGGTGTATGGAACCGACGAAAGTTGCGCGTCACTAGAGAGGCTAGCAATGGTGGAAGGGTAAGAGTGCGTATAATCCATGGACTCAACATTAGTCATAAAGAACTCACATACTTATTGCAAAAATCTACAAGACATCAAAAACCAAGCACTACACGCATACTCCTAGGGGAAGGGTTGGTTGGAGTTAACCATCGCGCGATCCCGACCTCCACACAATGGAAGACAATCAAAGAAATACCTCATGCTTCAAATTTATTACACAACAGTTACCATACGTGCATGATACGGGACTTGCACTCAACACAAGTATTTCTCAAATTCACAGTTTCTCTACTAGCATGACTCTAATATCATCATCCTCATATCTCAAAACAATCATCAAGCATCAAACTTCTCATAGCATTCAACGCACTTTATATGAATGTTTTTATTATATCTCTCTTGGATGCCAATCATATTAGGGCTAAATTCATAACCTAAGCAAATTACCATGTTGTTCTAAAATACTCTAAAAATAATATAAGCGAAGCATGAGAGGTTATCAATTTCCTCAAAATAAAACCACCGCCGTGCTCTAAAAAGATATAAAGGACTAGAGCAAATGACAAACTACTCCGAAAGATATAAGTGAAGATCAATGAGTAGTTGAATAATTATCTAACTATGTGAAGACTCTCTAACATTTAACAATTTAATATCTTGTGATATTATTCAAACAGCAAGCAAAACAAAATAAAATAATATTTCAAGGATGGCACATATCATGTGAAGAAGTAAAACCTTAGGCTCAACCGTTACTAACCGATAATTGTCGACGAAGAAAGGTGGGATGCCAACCGGGGCATCCCCAAGCTTAGATGCTTGAGACTTCTTGAAAATATTATTTTGGGGTGCCTTGGGCATTCCCAAGCTTGAGTTTTTTTGCCTCCTTAATTCCTCTCATATCATAGTTTCCGGAATAAAAAAAACTTCATGCACGCAAAACTTAACAAGAACTCGTGAGATAAGTTAGTATAAATCAAATCAAAACCTTAACATTCTCTACTGTCGCAAATAACTAAAATTATAATTTGACATTGCATACTAAATGCCTCTGGATATTTAATACTCCTATCCTCCAATAGAATCATTAAATATACAAACATATGCAAACAATGCAAACATAATAGCAATCTGTCTAAACAAGACAGTCTGTAAAGAGTGGAATTGTTCTCATACTTCCCTAGCTCTGAAAATTCTGAAAAAATACCACATTACAGAGAACTTATTCATGCTCACCGTGTAAAAATTTCAAGATTTAATAACGTTCTGCCTATCTAGAAGAATTCAGACAATGATAGAAAACTTTATGTTTTCAAACAGCAACACAAAGACTTGCAAAATAAGCATGGTAAAGGCTAGACTTGACATTTTATTGAAACAGAAGATATAAAAATGCCTCTGAATAAGAGGAAGCAAATATAAACAATAGCAAATGACGCTCCAAGCAAAACTCATATCATCTGGTGAATAAAAATATAGCCTCAAGTAAAGTTATCGATAGACGAAGACGAAAGAGGGGATGCCTTCCCGGGGTATCCCAAAGCTTAGGCTTTTGGTTGTCCTTGAATTTTACCTTGGGGTGCCATGGGAATCCCCAAGCTTAGGATCTTGCCACTCTTTATTCCATAGTCCATCAAATCTTTACCCAAAACATGAAAACTTCACAACACAAGACTTAAAGGAACTTCGTGACATGCATTAGTAAAAAAAATCCAATCCTTACTTGTACGTACTGTTGTGAACTCATTCTTGTTTCATATTGATGTAATATCTACTGTATTCCAACTATTCCATGGTGAACCCCATGATACTACCCACAGATGCATCAAGCTAAGCAAACAACACAAGAAAACAGAATCTGTCTTAAACAGGGTACTCTGTAAAGATGCGAATTGATGTAAAACCTCTGCAACTCTACAAATTCTGACAAATTAGAAAAACGTGGGAAATTTGTAGGTCAGAGTTATGTAAAAAACTCAAGAACTTACCATGTTCCAGTAATCATAACAAATTCAAACACTGGGCGCAAAAGTTTCTGTTTTTCAGCAAAACCAATCTACTATCTTCCAAATCATCCCAAAGGTCTTAATAGGCACAAACACTAATTTAAAACATGAAACCTCATCTAACCACAGGCAAGATGATATGTTTATTGAAAAATAGGAAAGAAAAATATTGGGTTGTCTCCCAACAAGCGCGTTTCTTTAAAGCCTTTTAGCTAGGCATTCAGATTTCAATGATGCTCACATGAAAGTAAAGCATTGAAACACAAAGGTAGCATCATGAATCGCATGACAAGAACATTTAAGTCTAACACACTTCCTATGCATAGGGATTTTGTGAGCAAACAATTTATGGGAACAAGAATCAACTAGCATAGGAAGGAAAAACAAGCATAACTTCAAGACTTTCAACACATAGAGAGGAAACTTGATATTATTACAATTCCTACGAGCATATGTTCCTCCTTCATAATAATTTTCAGTAGCATCATGAATAAATTCAACAATATAACTATCACATAAAGCACTCTTTTCATGAACTACAAGCATATAAATTTTATTACTCTCCACATAAGCAAAATTCTTCTCATACATAGTAGTGGGAGGAGAAATTCAACGAAATAGCTATCATGAGATACTTGATTGACATAATAAAATTGAACATTAAAATCATGATGACTAGTTTCATGGTTATCATTATTCTTTATAACATACATGTCATCATCATAATCATCATAGATAGGAGACTTGCTACCATTATAACAAATTTGGACATCAAAACTTGGGGGACTAAAAATATCTTCTTCATTAAACATAACATACCCAAGCTTGGGCCTTTGTATATCATTAACATCATGGATATTCAAAGGATTCACACTAAAAACATTGCAATAATGCTGATCATTCAAGTATTTAGTGCCAAACATTTTAATGCATTCTTCTTCTAGCACTTCAGCACAATTTTCCTTTCCATCATTTTCACGTAAGATATAAAAAAGATGAAGCATATGAGGCAACCTCAATACCACTTTTTTTTTCTTTTATAAACTAAACTAGTGATAAAACAAGAAACTAAAAGATTTGATTCCAAGATCTAAAGATATATCTTCAAGCACTCACCTCCCTGGCAACGGCGCCAGAAATTGCTTGATGTCTACTACGCAACCTTCTTCTTGTAGACGTTATTGGGCTTCCAAGTGCGGAGGTTTGTAGGACAGTAGGAAATTTCCCTCAAGTGGATGACCTAAGGTTTATCAATCCGTGGGACGCGTAGGA
Source organism: Secale cereale (assembly GCA_902687465.1). Taxonomy (NCBI): domain Eukaryota; kingdom Viridiplantae; phylum Streptophyta; class Magnoliopsida; order Poales; family Poaceae; genus Secale; species Secale cereale. Next base: position 497,938,715 of record LR738715.1, read on the forward strand.
TGAAGATAGTCTCTCTCAAACAACCCTGCAACCAAATAACAAAGAGTCTCTTGTGTCCCCAACACACCCAATGCAATGGTAAATTGTATAGGTGCACTAGTTCGGCGAAGAGATGGTGATACAAGTGCAATATGGATGGTACATAAAGGTTTTTTTAATATGAAAATATAAAAACAGCAAGGTAACTAAGGATAAAAGTGAGCACAAACGGTATTGCAATGCTTTGCGACAAGGCCTAGGGTTCATACTTTCACTAGTGCAAGTTTTCTCAACAATAATAACATAACTGGATCATATAACTATCCCTCAACATGCAACAAAGAGTCACTCCAAAGTCACTAATAGCGGAGAACAAACGAAGAGATTATTGTAGGGTACGAAACCACCTCAATGTTATTCTTTCTGATCGAACAATTCAAGAGTCCGTAGTAAAATAACACGAATCTATTCTTTCCGTTCGATCTATTCCAGAGTTTGTACTAGAATGACACCTTAAGACACACATCAACCAAAACCCTAGTGTCACCTAGATACTCCAATGTCACCACAAGTATCCGCGGGTATGATTATACGATATGCATCACACAATCTCAGATTCATCTATTCAACCAACACAAAGAACTTCAAAAGTGCCCCAAAGTTTCTACCGGAGAGTCAAGACGAAAACATGTGACAACCCCTATGCATAGATTCCCAAGGTCACGGAACCCGCAAGTTGATCACCAAAACATACATCAAGTGAATCAATAGAATACCCGATTTTCACCACAGGTATCCCACGCAAGACCTACATCAAGTGATCTCAAATCCTTAAAGACTCAATCCGATAAGATAACTTCAAAGGGAAAACTCAATCCATTACAGGAAGGTAGAGGGGGAGAAACATCATAAGATACAATTATAGTAGCAAAGCTCACGGTACATCAAGATCGTGCCAAATCAAGAACACGAGAGAGAGAGAGAGAGAGAGAGAGAGTGAGAGAGAGAGAGAGAGAGAGAGAGATCAAACACATAGCTACTGGTACATACCCTCAGCCCCGAGGGTGAACTACTCCCTCCTCATCATGGAGAGTGCCAGGATGATGAACATGGCCACCAGTGGAGGATCCCCCTCCGGCAGGGTGCCGGAACAGGGTCTCAATTAGTTTTTGGTGGCTATAGAGGCTTGCGGCAGCGGAACTCCCAATCTAGGTTATGTTCTAGAAGTTTGGGTATATATAAGAGGTGTTGGAGTCGGGAACAAGTTAGGGGGACCCCGAGGCAGCCACGAGATAGGGGGCGCGCGCAGGGGGTAGGGCGCGCCCCCACCCTCGTGGTGGCCTTGTGTAACATCCCAAATTTTTAATTTGGAATGTTATACATAGATCATATTGCATTGCATATTTTATCGCATTTGTGCGTGGCGATCCTCGAAAATTCTAAGCAACTCAAGGAGCTATGGAGAGAGTTGGGAATTCTATCGTTTCTGTATTTGAGTTTTCTCGAATACCGGTGCGGGGATCAGTGTGGTTTTAATTATTTTCTCTCCTAAAAATATTTCTTAATAAAATATACGAGCGGAGATAATATGACTTCTCTATAATATAAGAAATATTGGAGGAAAAATATTAAAACCACTTTTGGTATTTTATTCGGATTTATTTGTGATTTTATTTGCATAGGAAAAATGCGCATTTTTCAAAATTGCATTTAGGTCCGGGAAAAATGTTCACTTTGTCCTAGTTTTATTAGAGGACGGTGAAAATTTATTTGCGGAATTTTTTTTCTCCGTTTAGTATTTTATTTTTTGAGTTTTTCTGCATCAGGAGTTAGAAAAAAGGTTAGTTTCGGACCGAACTGGGCAGAAGGCCCAGCCGGCCCGTGCGATGCAGCCTTCCCGCTGTGCCCGAGCCAGAGTCGCGCCGGAGTCCGGGTGGCCGACGTCGCCGCCGCTTGGCCCCTCGGTCAAGTCAAGCCCCCCCCCCCGGGCCTTTAAAAGCCGCCGCCGCTCCCCCCGTCTCGCCTCCACACCACCGCCGCCGCAACCGAGCTGCGCCGCTGCCGCTGCCGAGCCCATCGCCAGACGCCGCCGCCGCTGCCGAGCCCGCCGCCCGCAACCCCTCGGCCCGCAACCTGCCGCCCGACCCGTTAAGGTACCGCCGTTTTTTTTAAATCATTTGGTTTTCTTTTTAAAACCCTTGATCTGTTTTTTTAAATAGATCGGTTCGGTTTTTTCGGTTTAGTTAAATAGAGGACGTTCGTCCGTACGTTCATTTTAACGGACGCGGTTCGCCCGTGAGTCATAGACAGCGAACATTCATTTGTTAGCCTGTTCGTTAGTTTTCTTTTTCGGTGCTTTGTAAGCGATTATTTTCGATCGCAATTTCTGCCCTGATCTTGTTTTTAGTTTTTCTTTTCGCTCGAGAGTCGGAATCAGGCGATTCAAAAGCCCAGATCTTCGTCTCGAAGCTCTCTTTCCATTTAACCAACTTGAACAAAGTTTTGCTACTGTCAAATTTGACCTTATACCACTCTAGTAAACGAATCTTGTTTCTTTCGCCGTTTAAGTTTCGTTGCTCCGTTTGATTTTATTCCTTTTGCAAACCGGAGTTCTTAAGTTGAACTTTCTTGTTAGATCGTCTTATTTGGAGTTCTGTTTGTGCATCCTTGCTTGATTGCTTATGTATGCTACTGTTTGCTTGTGATAGAATACCCGGAGTGCGAAGCATGCTACTACGAGTCTTTAGGTTTTGCGAATCATCAGCAAGGCAAGTAACACTTTGATCATACCCTTTATTACCCAATTTTTATGCATTAGATCAAACCCTCACACATTCCATGAGTAAGATCTTAATTTGGGGGTCTGGGAAGTAGATTGAGGTAGAACCTATTACCTGCATTATTTTCAAACCCTTGGGAGTTACTTCTACAATATGCTTAGGTTGCCATGCTATGCTCGTAGACGTGGTTTGGGTTTGAGAGAAATTCATGACAGATGTGAGTTGTTAATTAATGGTTCAACTTAAGGTGGCTACTTGAATACACATCTGGGTGGATTGGTTGCAGGGCACCTGGAGAATCCAGTGTTGTCCTAGGAAATCCCGGGGGTACCGTGTGATTATCCGATGGAATGCCACCCAGGCTCAAAGGGATCATAGAACTATTCATGCTAGAAACTTCCATGTGCAGCCACAATGCCATTATGGGCTTAGGCATAGTATGAGTAAGTTGTGTGAGCTCTTTCAATGGTGGACTAGAAGATGTAGGGGAAAGTAGGTGTATAGGTCCACCAGGGGTAAAGAGTAAATGCTTCTGAAAGACTGTGTCTCGGTCATCCGTTTCTCAAACACCATGCAGGGCGAGAAATCCAACGGAGGAGATCAAGTCTTCTGGGGAAAAGTGCGCAAACCTCTGCAGAGTGTACAAACCAATCATGATTAGCCGTGTCCCCGGTTATGGACAATCTTGAGTATCGGGTACTTGAATTATTGGTTGATCTCATCACTCTAAAATTAATTTGTTGGGTTAATGATGACTACTTTAATTCGGATTGAGTTGGAGGTACCTTCTCATTGATGTTTCAACTACCATGATAGTTATAATTAAATTTATTCCTTTGTTGTAGGGAAAATTGGCTTTACAAAAAAACTTTAACCTTAGAGCCTCCACCTGCCAAATTTGCATATAGTGTTAGCCTTTATTCTGTTACTTGCTCTACTGTGTTATCTTGCCAGCATATTCCATGTGCTGACCCGTTTTCGGGCTGCAACATGTTACGTTGCATACTTTTCAGACGAAGAGTAAGACGTGCTAGGTCGTTTGTCATGCACTCAGCTATGCCGTTGGAGTTGATGGACTCACTTATCTTCCAAGCCTTCCGCTGGTATTTTTGTTAAATAGCCTTATGCCATAGACTTTTGTAATGAGTTCTCTTTTGCGATATTCGATGTAATAATTGTGTGATTGCCACTCTATTATAAATCCTTCTAGTACTGTGTGTGTCAGCATTACCGATCCAGGGATGACACAGAACACAGAGACTTCCGTCCATTCGGATCGTGGTCACTACACCTTGGGACTCTTCTAGTCCATCTACGATACTCCGTGGGCTTCTTCTGGTCCAAAAATAGTCTCCGTGAAATTTCTAGTCAACTGGACTCCGTTTGGTACTCCTTTTCAGCAATACTCAAAAACAAGGAAAAACAGAAACTGACACTGGGCTCTGGGTTAATAGGTTAGTCCCCAAAATCATATAAAAGTGTATATTAAAGCCCATTAAACATCCAAAACATATAATATAATAGCATGGAAAAATAAAAAATTATAGATACGTTGGAGACGTATCACCTGACCGCTGGGACCTTGTTGATGCTGCTCTACTCGAGCGCCTCATGTTCCTGCCTCAGCCGCGGGAGGCGTGGCCACACCACCGCCTACGTAGACCACGTCCCCCACAGCACCCACATTCCCGAGGTCCCCGCGGTCCCCGCAGCATCGGCGGCCGCAGGCAGCGAGGCTCTCGAGGTGGACGGTTGAGCGGTGGCACTGCACTTCTTCTTGGGCGCCATGGTTGATGGAGCCAAAGATGGAGAAGCTGGTGATGAATATGACGCGCTACTCAAGCTATCGAGTTCGCCCAAGTGATCCCCCTACCTAGCGCGCCAAAGATGTCGCGGGAATACCACGGCCACATATGGGACAAGGGTCCCTTTTTTGTTCGGCGGGGGGATGGACACGTTGCACAAAGAGCAGAGTGTGTGGCGCAGCATGACATAGATCACACGGGCAGTTTTTACCCAGGTTCGGGCCGCCGCGGGGCGTAAAACCCTACTCCTACTTTGGTGGATTGATGGTGGAATGGTGAAAAATGAGCACGACACTCTTGCCCGGCAGGGTTGCCTCGGGGCGAGAGCGGTCGCGCGCATATGAGGGTGGGGGTTCGAATCGCCGAATCCCTTCTACGGTTGCCATGTGCCTCCTTTTATTGGTTAAGGGGTCACCAAAGTGGCAAAGTAGTCTTTCTAGGATGACTAGATAGAAAACAGTGCTATCATACCTAACTCTTCAGGTTGACAGGGCGCATTAAATGCGCCGCTTAGCGTGACATCACAGCTCGCCCGGTAGGTCTTACCGGGCTGTTTCGCCAGCTTCGCGCCCACTTGCTTGACACGTCGTAGGACGGGTGTCATTTGCAGGTTCTTTGCAGAAAGGGGCTGCCATGTGGCAGGGGGCTGCCATGGAGCCACTTAGGAGCTTGATACCACACTAATTGAAGACTGGTATCAATGTGAGGTGGTGGTTTGCCTCCGTGAGTCCCCGGCACGCCTGCCAGGGTGCTGTTGGAGCCCTGTTTCCGGGACGATCCAATCCCGCCAGGCTCGCATGCCCGACAAGGAGGGCTCTTCTTCCGTTGGTATCTTGCCTTGTTAGCTAGTCTTGGTTGTCTTGATCTCTTCGACCAGCTCTCTGGTTCTTCAAAGGACTTACCCCTTCGAGTCTTGATCTGGTGCTGGTGTGGTAAACTTGCTCCTGGGCCTATGCATAGTCTGGGGCAATGTACCCAGAGTTCGTTGTACCGACACTTAAGGATTATGGGATATATGTGAATCATGTTGCATTGCTTTGTGATAATGAAAGTGCTATTAAGATTGCTCACAATCCCGTGCAGCATTCTCAAACTAAGAAAATTGAAGTTCGTCATCATTTCATTTGAGATCATGTTGCTAATGGAGATATCAATCTTAAACTTGTTCGTATCGATAAGAAATTGGCAGATATATTTACCAAACCGCTTGATGAGAAAGTATTTTGTCATTTGAGAGGTGAATTCAATATCATTGATGCCTCAAACTTGGAGTAGAAACTCCTTTTGATATTTGCAAGGCATGAGCCTTTATGACTAATGCTTGATATTTTTTTCTTATGATGATGATCATATGTCTTGGATCTATATTTGTGCCTTTGCATGCTATCTAATCCCTTATAGGTACTTGGATGAGCCCAAATCTATGAGATTGCAAATCACTCACATCTTGAGCAATCTCTACATCACCAAGTCGCTACTTCATGGATGTTGATATCATGGAAGTATGAAATCACTCATTATATCCTTTGACAACTTCTATACATCAAATTTCATTTGGTATCAGGTTTCATGATTGTCATTTTGGATGCACAAGTGCTTTTCCTTCCAAAACTGACCCATGTAGGAAGATGAACTGAAACTACAAGTGGTGCTAATAATTCTTGATGGACTACATCAACTTTGAGCATCCAACACAAGGTCAACTACATCATCAAGATCAACATCATCCAAGGTATGTTTTTCCATCTTAGAGAAGCTTTACTCAAAGTCATGAGTCAGAGCAACTCAACAAGATGTGAACACATCAAAATGCTTAAATGAAAAATGGTAACCCCATTTTGAGCTTAAACGATGAGTATGACCTACGATCAAGTGGCCTCACTTGACTCCTAAGTCAATAAACTCTAACATAGGTGACATTGTCGTCGACCCATCTCTAGATTAAGTTTTCTAGTGTTTCTTGCTTTTACTTTCTGTCTTGCTATCTTATTTCCCGTATCAAAAACAAATAAAAACTTCATTAGAGTCTCTTTACTTTTGTATCTTTCTTTTCTGCAAATTCCTTGCAAATCTTTCGGTTAATTCATTGTAAATCTTTGAGAATTTGATCTGCCAAGTGAGACGAGTTGCCAAATTTTCTCTCTCTGCAATGAACTCAAACACACCAATTCTAGCCTATCGGCTAGACCGAAGCACAAGGATTCCTTGCATGTAGTTCATTGGTTCAACCGAAGAGGACTAACCCGGTCTGACCGATATGCATCATCCATGACCATACCAACTCGGTGTCACCGGTGAAAACAAATCGGAGTGACCGATTTCAGTACTAAGAAAAGTTTTGACTGTGCATATCTGATTTCTTATCCAGCTCCACTCAATGATTCTTATCCTCTACCAGTAT
>LR738715.1:497945689-497974140 GCA_902687465.1 Secale cereale
CAAGGTATGTTTTTCCATCTTAGAGAAGCTTTACTCAAAGTCATGAGTCAGAGCAACTCAACAAGATGTGAACACATCAAAATGCTTAAATGAAAAATGGTAACCCCATTTTGAGCTTAAACGATGAGTATGACCTACGATCAAGTGGCCTCACTTGACTCCTAAGTCAATAAACTCTAACATAGGTGACACTGTCGTCGACCCATCTCTAGATTAAGTTTTCTAGTGTTTCTTGCTTTTACTTTCTGTCTTGCTATCTTATTTCCCGTATCAAAAACAAATAAAATCTTCATTAGAGTCTCTTTACTTTTGTATCTCTCTTTTCTGCAAATTCCTTGCAAATCTTTCGGTTAATTCATTGTAAATCTTTGAGAATTTGATCTGCCAAGTGAGACGAGTTGCCAAATTTTCTCTCTCTGCAATGAACTCAAACACACCAATTCTAGCCTATCGGCTAGACCGAAGCACAAGGATTCCTTGCGTGTAGTTCATTGGTTCAACCGAAGAGGACTAACCCGGTCTGACCGATATGCATCATCCATGACCATACCAACTCGGTGTCACCGGTGAAAACAAATCGGAGTGACCGATTTCAGTACTAAGAAAAGTTTTGACTGTGCATATCTGATTTCTTATCCAGCTCCACTCAATGATTCTTATCCTCTACCAGTATCTCGAGCTATATGCTACGTCGTAGTATCTCTCAAGGACCAAACCTACCTGACTCAAATTTATGAAGAAACCCTTCTTGGAAATTGATGTCAAAGGGGGAGAGAGAGATCATCAAAGCTCTATCAAATCCTATAAGAGAACATCAAAGTCTCTTTCACAAGGATGCACACTTATCAAGAGGAGAGAAGTCACATATCTTTAAGAGGGGAAAGAAATGTTTAGACATGTTTAGTTATGGGTATGGTTATCTAAGTATTGTTTTATGCTATGATTCATTTCTTGCTAATTTCTTGCTCTGATAACCTATGCCTATGCTCTGATTCATTTATTGATTTATTGCTCTGATATGTTTATCTTTGCTCTAATTTTATGTTTCCCTATCTTTTTCCACTATCCAATATCTGATTCAGGGGGAGAAAGAGCTCATTTCCAGAGAAGAAAATCGTTGGAATTCATTGCATAACTTTTAATCTTGGGGACATGTCTAAATCCAAATTGTCGGGGAAACTGATCCACGAACACCTATTGGACCGGCGGACCGAGTCTCTTTCGATTCGGCGGGGGCGGAGATCGTGCGAAGAGCAGATCGAGGCGAGGCACACGAGCAGTTTACCCAGGTTCGGGCCGCACAGATGCGTAAAACCCTACTCCTGCTTTGTGGTTAATATTGAGTTCTTGCTCGGGAGCGCTGAGTGCTACAGTACACTCTAGCAGCTAACGAGACCGAGCGTGAGAGTTCTCTGGCCTCGAACCCCCTCAACGTTGCGCATGGGCCTCCTTTTATATGCTCAAGGGGTCACCGACAGGTGGCAACGTAGTCAAGGGTAAAAATGGAAAGGTGTTGTAGTTGGTACAACTACCTGTACAGTGCACCATACCTAACCCTGACGGTAGAGGACAAGGGCATTAAATGCCCGTCTGTGTCGCCCAAACAGTGCAAAAAGGGGCCGTCAGGAGCGCCACCGCTTGCCACGATGGCAATCTTGTCAGCACCGCTTGCCACCGCTTACTGCTGGTTGCACAGCCTCCCGCCACATACGCCTGGAAGGGTCCCAGAGCGACACGTTGGTGGATGCGCTGGAGCGCGGGTTCAGAGTGGTAGCTTGGCGCGGCAAGCGCCTTGCCGCGGTCGTTGTCTTGTTGCGTCCGGGAGCTTGCCGCTCACCGGGCCTTGCCGGGACGCGTGGCGCGTCGCGGCAAGTTCCTTGAGGTGCCTTGGTTGGCCTTCCCGGCAAGCTCCTCTCGCTGGGGTCTTGTGCCTTGAGTGGCCTTCCCGGCAAGCTCCTCTTGCCGGGGCCTTGTCTCCTTGGTTTAAATACTTTGTTCTTGAATGGCTCCAAAGGAAACACAGAGGACCTTGGCGGTCACCCGGCAAGCCTTGCCGCGGGGTGCTGCGACTGCCCGTGCACAAGTTCGGGATACTAGGGTACCCCTACTCTAGTACACCGACAGGAGCCCCCGGGCCTAGGCCATACATGGTGCAGAGCGCTGTTGGGCCAGGCCCAAAACAGGGCACGGGCACGCGCGGCCTGGATTACGCCATATCTTTCTCCGTATCCACCGCGCCCTCCCCTAATGGCACGCGTTGAATGCGGCATCGTGGGAGAGATCGTGGGTGGCTTCTTTAATCGGAAAGGCGGAACGTCCCCCCTCCCTCCTTATAAGCAGGAGAAACAGGGGCAGTTCGCCCATCCGCCAGTTGCTACTCCAATCCTCGAAAACCTCCGCCGCTCCCCTTCTTCCCAAAGGTGAAAGAGAGCAGCGCTGCGCCCCCCATCGCCACCAGCACCACCAACGCCGACGACCTCCCTCACCTCTTCCGCAATGGCGCCGAACACCGACAAGGGGAAGGGCGCGAAGTCGACCGAGGCGCAGCGGCTCGCGGCGCTGCAAAAGGAGCGGGCTGTCTTCCCCCCAAGCTTGCCGCGAGGGAGCTGAGGGAGAACTACTACCTCTTCTGGTCGGGGGAGACGCGGGCGCACCCGCGCACGAAGGTACTTCCAGCTGTCGCCTGGAAAATGGCTCCAACTGGATACCCTTTCTTCGCCTTGTTCTTCTACTGCGGGCTCTGCCCGCCTTTCTCTGAATTTTTCTGCGATATCATGAACACCTACGGGTTCCGCCTCCTTGACTTCACCCCCAATGCTGTTCTGACCATGGCAGTTTTCGCACATCTCTGCGAAAACTTTGTCGGAGTCCATCCCAATGTAGCCCTTTTCCGCCACTACTTTATGCCTCGAGTTTAGAGAGGAGAGCCCTTATCCGGCGGAATCGCCTGGATCTCGAGAGCCCACAAGAAGGAAACTTATCTGGAGGGAGAGCTCCGCAGCGAATGCGAGGAGTGGAGAGCAAACTGGTGCTGGATCGTCGAGGAGAACCCGCAGCCATTTACCGCCCGTCGCCAAACCCCAGTAGTGCACGGCAACGATTGGAGCAACGTGGCCCCGAAAGATGACAGGCTGAAGATTGCCGTCACCCGGATCCAACGCCTCAGGCTTGCCGGGCTCACTGTAGGCGCAGTTGGCGCAGACTTCCTTCGCCGCCGCATCGCCCCCCTGCGGGAGAGGAAGAGACTCGCCTGGGAGTTCGAGAATGCGGCGGACATCATGAGGCTGCGCCCGGGCCTCAACTTCAACTTCACTGTCCTGGAGCTCAATGCGATGCTCCAGGAGCTGTTCAAGTATGACCCTCAGCATCCCGCAGGGTGTCGTTCTGCTGTGCAACAACTCTGCGCTCAGCGACATTCGTGCAATGATGTCGTTGTGCAACTCGCATGGGATTGACCCAACTTGGCAAGAGCCTGCAGATGAAGCCGTGCAGAAGTTCTTCGACAGCTTGGAGGAAGTGCCGATTCACTCCGACGAGTAGAAAGGCCTCACCCGCGACACCACTGATACGGAGCTGGCGCGCATCGCCACTAGGCTGGAAGAGGCGGCGGCAGCCGTGGCCGCGGGCGAGTTTGGATTCACCGTGGAGGAGGCAGAGGCAGCAAAGGCGGCAAGCCTTGCCGAGCGAGGGGAATTTGCCGGCGAGGGAGAGCTTGCCGGGCATGACGCTGAGTCGAGCGAGCCCGCCGGGCAGGGCGTCGAGTCGAGCGAGCCCGCCGAGGATACGAGCGGCTCGTTGGAGATCGACTGCTCCTCCTCCTCTTCAGGTAGCTCGCCGCTAGCAGAGCCCCCGGCTCCACCAAGAAGGCGTCTCCGCAAGGCCAGGGACGTAACGGAACGGCAGATGAGTCGACAGCAGCCGCGCCGCGCGACACGCTCCACCGCGGCAAGCACTGTTGCCGCGGGGGCACCTCGCGCTACTGCAGCAACTGGAGCGGGGTCCTCCCGGACCATCGCTTCTGCTCCTGCCGCTCCTCATGCCACGGCTGCAGCCGGAGCAGGGTCGTCTCAGACCACCACCACTGCTCCCGCCAAGCGGCCAGGGGAGCCTACTCCTCCACCTCCTCGCGCTGGACGTGAGCCGGACTTCGACTTCTCCGCGCTCAGCTCCGACGAGGAAGAAGAAGAGTAAGATTCTTGTTGTTCTTGTATTTCCTCAATTTTTGCTGTTTTGTCTTGTATCTCATTTGCCTTACTCTAAACTTATCCCTTTTCAGGACTCTGGCCCAGAGAGCGGCAAAGAGAGCCAAGGTCCCGGCGAGGAGAGAGGAGGTGATCATCGTCGAGGACGAACCCACCGAGACCACCTTGCCGGACCCGGCAACTAATCTTCAGAGCAGCCCCCAGCGCAGCCCCCAGCGTATGTGTATGGTTCACTTTCCGCTGTTAGGCGCGCGTGGGTGTTCTTTCTTTGCTGACATCTTAATTGTTGGTTTGTGTAGGAGCAGAGCAGCCACACCAGGAGCACCCGAAGACCGCCCCCGACGTGCCATCTACTTCAACTACGCCGCCAAGGGAGGGTTCTCCGGCAAGGGAGAGTTCTCCGCCAAGGGAGAGTCCTCCGGCAAGGGAGAGCTCTCCGGCAAAGGAGAGTACCAGCGGCCCCCCGCCGGCGGAGACTACGTCTGCGCCGCCAAGGGAAAGCTCTCCGGCAAGGGAGCCTGCCGAGGAGCCAGCTCGTGCAGGTAATCCTCTCGCTTCAAACTTCCCTTGGGCTTTTCTTCTTTTGATTTTCTTTTTGGATATTTGCTTGACTGTTATCCTTTTTCCGGCCGTCAGATCCATCTGCTGTGGAGCCGATGGAGACTGAGGTTGCTGCTGACGACGCCGCCGCTACCGAAGAAGCAGCCGACGCAGATGATCCCGCCGGCGCAGAGGCCGCCAAGGCTGCCGCCACAGCAGCCGGCGAGGGGTCTGGCGACCGCACTAACGACCCTGGGGCCGCAGGAGCGCCAGGCGCTACACCGACCGCCGATCCCTCCGCCGCTGCCGCATCCCCAGGCTCCGAAGAGCCCGAGCCAGGCGCCTACTTGAAGGCCGGCGACGGCGTCTTCATCAAACTCCCCTGGGCATCAAGCTCCAGGGCGCCGATTGAAGGAGAAAGCTTTGACGGAGAAGTGCTCGCCTCCGCTGGGCTGACGCTGTTCGACGCGTCGAGCAGCAGCAGCGGCGAGCCTGAGGAAGAGCGGCTGCTGCGGAAGCTGCTGTCGCTCTACCGCGCTCGGCAGGCCGAGCTGGAGTCCCGAGAGGCGCTTTCCGCGAAGGCCGGAGCTGACATTGAGAAGCGTGCAGAGGAGCTCCGGGGTCTTCACCAGGCAGATCTCCGGTCCCTGGCAGAGGAGCGTGAGCGTCTTGCCGAGGAGCAGCAGGCCTTCTTCCTTGAGAAGGCTGACATCGAAGAGCAGCAGCGGCTTAACACTGAGAAGCTGTCTGCGCAGGAGGGCGAACTGGCGCAACGGAAGATCAACCTTGATAGCCATGAGGAGGAGCTTGCCGCGCGTGAGCAATCACTTGGCGAAGCCCTCAAGCAAGCAGAGGACGCTCACTACTAGGAAAAGGCCTACTAATGGCGCACCTAATTTGGCCATTAATGGCGCATTAGTGGTGCACCATTACTAGCACGCCATTAGTATATTTTACTAATGGCGCACCGCAGATGCGCCATTAGTATGCACAGTAGTGCGCCATTAGTATGCCTCCCAGGGGCCATGTGTAGCCAGGTGCTTTGGCATACTAATGGCGCACTCCAGCAGGATGCGCCATTAGTAATGTCCGCATAGTAATGGCGCACTTGCTGGTAATGCGCCATTAGTATCCTTTGGCATACTAATGGCGCACTCTGCTGTGATGCGCCATTAGTATGAATATTAGGTTTTTTTAATATTATTTTTCTGTTTTTTTGCACAGATTACAAAATGTATAATTGCACAGAATATAGACAGCACACATCAACAAAAAATTCATCGAATACAATAGAAGATTAGTCTCTGAATACAATTCATCATATTAGTATCCGAATACAATTCATCATATTAGTCTCCGAATTGAAAAGACCGAACAAAGATAGAACAATACATTACAAGTCTCGAGACCGCGATTAGCGAGTTTGTCTTCACATTACAAGTCGATATCGATCATCTAAACTACCATCACATAGAAGAGAGCTGCGGTCATCACGATGAGCATCATCAAGATGAAACTCGTCTTCATCCGGTTCCTCCAACGCTCCCTCCCCTCTCCCGCTAGATAGCGGGCGTATCTAGATTCGGCCTCGGCCCTAGTGGTGTACCCTTTGTAACTGTTACCGCTGAATCGGTGAACCTGTCTCCGACACTCCTCCCAGTCGTCGTAGACTCCGGGAGCCTTACCCTTGTACATGACATACGACGGCATCGCTACTAGCCAAACGAAATGTTAGTACCAATTCACAGACAATTCATAAGCAATATATAAGTATGCAACAGAACGATCGAAAGAGAAAAGCAAGACATTAATAGCATCGATTACATCTAAGTTGAACGACTCTCGAAACCAAAGAGACATACTACAAGTTCATTAATGTTTAATTACAACATGAGCCAATCGATGTTTCAGAACTAGACACAGCATCACTGCTTTCGACTCGACTCAATGCACCGGAGCGTGGATGAAGCCGCCGTCTATCGTGGGAGTCATGAAATCACGGGCGTTGTCAGCCTGCATTTGTAGCATTGTGTCGATGTCACTGTTCGACGGTTGATTTCTGAGGTAGAACTGCCCCGAGGTACGAAGGACATCTTGATGGATGATTTCCGCAAACTCCGACTAGATGCGAAAGAAATCTTGTCTGATGTCCGCATCCTGGATTGCCGACACGCTCGCTGTCACACCCTGCATTTCGTAACATGTTATTTGTACCTTTGAAGCATGAAAGTTTGGACCAGCAAAATTTTTTAGCATCATTTGGCTTTCATTTGAATTGAGTTTTTCTTCATATGCTTTTTCATGTGCTCATTAAAGTCAACTATGACCTCTTGTAGAATTCATCTCCATACCCAAAACTTCTGCCCAATGATCATGCCAAATGTTATATAACAGTATAGTATTTTCCTACAAAATTAATTTGGCCAAAAAGTATTTTATAAATTTAGTTTTCCAAAAACCCCTGAATTGAGATTTGCACTGCAAGTACTTGATTTAGGGTGAGAAAATTATTTCAAAAGGAACATTTGAGACCTAGTAGTCATAGGACTCCCAGAAACCACAAAGGTATAATTTTAAAAGTTATTTTCCTATTTTATTTAAAAGCTTTTTCTTAAGGTCAGAAATGGTCTTTAATAGGGGAAAATTATTTAACTGTTTCAAAAATATTTGCCAAAATTCAGGGAGACTCAGAGGACATATATTGTCCATATATAAGAGTTTCAGCACTTGATCATGTTCAAAATAATGGGCTAAACCCTCTAAAACCCTTCCTGGATATTTCAAGCTTTTGAAATATTTACAAAGGAAACTTTCTCCAAAAATTCCAGGGAAATTCTATCATGTCATATATGACATATTTGATGATCTTGCCAAGTCCCATGCCTTGGGAAGCAAGAAAACATCCTCAAACCCCTTCATAACCATTCTGTCCATATTTGAAGTTTGAGCAACTTTACATTGCCAAACTTGTCCAAATGCTCTCAAACTTGGTGCACATGCTAGAATGGCCTAATAAAGCATCTAGACCAAATGGCACAAGATTTGGAATAGACCAACTTGATCAGATCACCCTAAAACCCTTTCTGTTCGAATGCAAATTTGAACAACTTTACATTACCAACTTTTTATCTGGAGCTTCAAACTTTGTGGGCATGATCAATACCCCAAATGATGATGCTACACCAAGTGGTGCATCAAGGGGAGATGATTAGCTTGACTCAATCAAGATGGAGCTGTTTCTGTTGATTTCTAGGGTTCACCAAAGTTTCATTGGCTAGTTTCTTCAGATGAGCCCAAATTTGGTGAAGCACCCTATTTTCTCATGTCTTTCAATCCTGTTAAGTGCCATGTCAAGTGGAGGTCATTTGCTTGACCAAAAACTGATCAAACACCTTCTGGCTTTTTACTAAAACCTCCATCTTGATCACTTTTACTCTTCTCCATGGCCTCAACTTTTTACCACATGATCATTCAGTTACTGGCTACCCCCAGTAACTTCCCCAGCACCCCAGCTCCATGATTGAGGGGTAAGAACCCAAGTTTACCTTGCTGGACAGCAAGTTTTCACCAAGTCACCAGCATCCTCCCTCTCTATCAGCATCTCCAGGGCATCCAAGGCCGCAGGCCATTTCTTTACTCCTCCCCTGACCTTCTAGACACTCTTGGGCACGTTGGTTTTGACCGGAGCGGCGAGGGCATGGTGGTGCCAGCCATACGCGCGCTCTGGAGCACGCAACAGTGCGGAAATGCACTATAGCTCCAGCCAATCAGCCGCCCCCGACAGCCTCGGGCCACTCCCTCGCGCCAGTCGATGCTCCTCGACGTCCGCGACCGCCCCGGCGCTGTCCCCCCTCCTCCTGCGCCCTCCAGTGATCATCGTCGCACGCGCACCGGCCGCCCGCAACGGCCACTCTTCTGCCTCGCACGCGCGCGTGCTCCAGAAGCTCCCCCGCTCCTCCTCTCACCTCTACTGGACGTGGAGCTCGTCCAGCAACTCCGTGGACACATTCCCCTCGCCCCCTGTGCGCTGTAGCTTCGAGCCGGAGCTCGCCGGCGCACTGGCCCACGGGCCTCCGTCGACCCCCTATAAATAGGACCCCCGGGCCTCTCCAGCAGCATCAACAGCTCCACCACACCTCACTGAGCCCCCCAACACCACCAGTTCCTCCCCAGGTAGTCCCAGTACTCGGGATCGACCGGAGCTCCGCCGCGTCGGGCCGCCGGTGATCTCACAGTATGGGCCTCCCCTGCCCTTCCTTTTGCCCGATTCGGAACCCCCTCACCTCACTGATCGTTTCCCCTTTGTTTCCCCCTCCTGTTGCAGTCGGAAACGACCGGGGCAACGACCTCCCGACGAGCCTCCGCCGTCCCACCTCGCCGCCGGCGAACCCGACCTCCCCGGCGTGCCACACCACCACCCTACATCCGCCACTCGATGCTGGACCCGACCCTGCCCTCCTTTGCCGTCGCCGTGGCCGGAAACCTCGCCGGTGAGCTCGCCGTCGCCGTGGCCGCAAGGTTGGAGATGACAGGCGGGCCCCGCCTGTCATCCCCACACCTCTCTCCCCCTCCTCTCAGTCACCGACCGACGGGCCCCGCCCGTCAGGTTCAAAAACCTGACGTGCGCGCGCAGGCACCCGTGCAGCTGGGCTGGTCCGCCCTGGGCCGTCCACTGTGGCCTTCTCTGGCCCAGTTGCACAGGGCACTTTTCCTTTTTCTTTTCTGTAATTGTTTTAAACATTTCTACAGAAAAGAATAATGGTCCAAATAAAATAATTCCAACTCCTAAAATCTTGTAATATTCCAACCTATTTAATGGTACCACTTTCACTCACATCTATGAAACTTTCCTGTTCTGTTCAAATTTAAATTCAAATTTGAGCAGTAAAACTGCTGTTCTAAAATCAATAGATTCCATTCTGTTACTCCAAAACTGCAACTAAGATTTTTCCCCATCTTAGAAATTCCTCTAGTATTTAACAAAAGTAAGTTGACATTTTTCTGAGCACTTTGATTTTTCTGTTTTATTTGTGGCCTTATTTTTCCGTTGTTATTATGCGACGTATAGATCCCGCATTTGACGAAGTTGTTGTGGAAGGAGAAGGGGAAGGACTTGAAGACTTTGAAGACCAAGCCAATCCAGGCAAGCAACCCTTTGACCATGATACACTTGTTCTTCGGAACTCGTTTGTTTCCGATGCATGATGATAGGGTTACGGTGGTGACCTAGTTGGAACCACCACATGATGCATGCTTGATCTTGATCTTGCTAAGTGCTAGATGACATGCAAATAGTTGGTCATGAAGCTTAAATGATGCATGTGTGATTTTAACCTTCGTAGTTAAAATATTTGCATGAACCCATCGGGTGCCCCTAATGCCCGAGGGTGACGTTGAATTAAGTCATCACTTGAGAAAGAAGTGATGTGCCGGTAGAATCATGTGCATGGTGAAATGATGGATTAAATTTATGTGTGACTACCGTCCCAACCAAACATGTGCAACCACACTACCCCTTATGGGACGGGGCTTTATTGATTACTTAGGTCGATACTAGCATGGTGCCCGCATTACTAGTGACGGGAAGACTTGAGGTCTTTCCCGGGACGGGGTCGTGCTTGGATAGACGGCCATGACTGTTTTTACAGGGCACCGGACACACCGTTGGTCCCTTCGGGTACGCGTGACATTGAAATTAGGGCAAGTCCCGTGATCTATTGTTTGTACCCGAGGGCCGTGTACCAACGAGTGGACTCTATGTTAGTGTCGTCTAAGGAAAGGTAATGACCGCGTGCTTACCCCGGGTACTTGAGGTACCGCGGGTCGTGGATGACACGGAAGTTCCCCGGATCTTGTGGGTAAAGTGCGCAACCTCTGCAGAGTGTAAAACTATTCGAATAGCCGTGTCCACGGTCATGGACAGTTGGGTGGTGCTACTTAAACTATGTCCAGAATTTTACTTCATCGGTGATAGTATGTGTGATGAGTCAAGGTGGTGACTTGACTCGATGAGTTGAATCATATTCATGTTGATATCGGTAACCTGTCTTCGAGGTTACGCGAGGTTATTGATGCATGAACTTGATAGTGGAATATTTATTCTAGCCCTTGCTAGATTGTTCATTACCATTCAAATTGCATTGTTACTTTGAACCACATCATGGGTTGCTTGCGAGTACATTCAAAGTACTCATTGCCTTGCCACTGGTTATTTAATTGGCCAGGCATGGAAGAACAGGAATATGAGGAAGAGTTCTTTGGAGACGAACATGCGAACTAGGACACTATCCCAGTCAGAATGCCTGTAGGGTTAAGGCAGATGGCATGGGTTCTACCCGTTATCGAAGGCTTCCGCTATTTGAGGTATTTGCTATTCAGCCCTTGAGGCTCTATCTATGTAAGACTTGGCCGTAATGGCCTTAATTCGTGTAAGACTATTTGTATGGATGTAAGACTCTTGTTATTCAGCTTCTGTGTGTTCAGTGAGCATTGATCTCTGGGATCAATGTACACGTGCATTCGGTGATCTCGACTTCTAAGTCGGGGTCCCCACAGAGCTGGTATCAGAGCCATCCTGACTGTAGGAAGCCTTAGTTAGCATGGGCGTTAGTTAGATGAGACCCCTTTTCAAAAACCTTCTGACCCTCTCTTCTTTTCTAAACCTGAGTTCATCAGCTTATTAACCCCTCCTATTCCACCTTTGTAGATGGCCGCTGTACCCGAAGAGCACCTGACCACTGGGTTTCCCTTACTTCTCGAGGATAGCCTCTAGGAGTGTTAGTTCCACCGAGCACCCATCCTCCAGGGTGAGCGATACTGAGGTGGAGTACCATGTGGAAGTGATCATGAAGGCAAACGATCCTCCCACAAGTTGGTTCTTCGAGGGACCCCAGATGGCAACACTCCCACTCGCTGTCGAGGCTGCTGCACTCAAGACATTAACCCGTCTCCGCGAGCTTCTTCCGGAGATGGCAGCCAAGATGACAACTCGCTTCTAACCTTACCGGAAGGAAGGTGAAGAAGAAAGCAGCGCACTAGCCCCTCCACTGAAGGAAGGACTCTCGCTTCGGTTCCAGACCTACTTCAGTCTATGTGCCGACAGCTTGGCACAAGACTTGGCCTCGGAATCAATGAAGCTTCGAGAAGAACTTCACAAGACCAAGGCACTTCTTCGTCGAGCTCAAGAGAAGGCAAATAGGATCAAGAAGAAAGGAGCACCTTCTGGACAATCCGCTATCGCATATCGAGGCGGAAGGCCCTCCGAGGATGTATCTTCCAAGAATGAAGAACCACCTCGGCGACGCCGGATGACGGCAAGGGAATGTTGCAAGCTTTTCCCTGCACCACCGACGAAGCACCGTCGTATCCAACTCCTCCACTCCCCCACACCCTCAAGTGACAAGGGGGCCCAGACAGATGAAGACAAGGAGGAAGACCCAGAAGAGCCAGAATACGCGACCGAGCATTCCGCCGCTTAGGCATTATTCGCTACTCGGATATGCCAGTTGTATCCTCTACGGTAGGATAGGTCGTGTAACCCATATGCGCAGTCGAGTCCTTGTGTGGTTCATATGAAACCATCTAGTGTTTGCTTTTGTTGTGTCTGGATGTATGTCGTATTCTTCCTTCGGGAATGTGTAAACGACTACATCACCCATTTAAATTTTAATGAGTGTGTTTTGGCCTTTCGGCCCTTGCCTGATTTGATTTAGTGTCACACCCACCCCTTACTAGGCACCCATCTATCTTGCTTTCCCTCTTCCGAGTCATGAGACCTTTTACCGCTCCAACATGATGCCTGTTGTAACTCGTACTGGTACCTCTACCCAGCAGCCCGAAGCCGGAGCATCCGCTCAGCCAGAGGCAGGCCACGACCAAACCAACGACCAAGCTCCACCACCACCTCCTCCAAGCATGGACATGGCTCAGCTTCTCCAAGCTTTCCGAGAGGAACGCCAAGCCAACACTGCAGCTCTCCAGTTGATTGCTCAAGCTGTCACCAACAACCGCCAGCCGGCGGGGAATGGCAATGGACGTTCCACGTTGGGAGAGTTCAAGAAGCATGCACCGCCAACCTTCATCGAGACTGCTGAACCCCTGGATGCAGACGACTGGGTCCGTTCCATTGAGGAGATACTGGAACTAGTCGGATGCACCGAAGACCGCGAGAAGGTGGCTTATGCAGCCCACTGCCTCGGGGGAACTGCTAGAGCTTGGTGGGATGGATTCAAGGTCATGCATGCTGAACAAGACATCACTTGGGTTAACTTCAAGGCAGAATTACGCAAGGCCCACATTCCTTCCGGAATCATGGCTATCAAAAAGCGTGAATTCCGAGCCCTGAAGAAAGGAAGTGGCACTGTCAAGGAGTACATGCAGAAGTTCAGTGTTCTGTCAAGGTATGCCCCTGAAGGTGTCAGCACTGATGCTGCCAAAAGGGAGCGCTTCATGGAAGGCCTCAATCAGACTCTGCAATACTCGCTTGTCGTGTGCGACTGCCCGTCTTTCCCTGACCTGGTGAACAAGGCACTCATGCTTGAAGACAAGCGGCGTGCTTTGGAAGACACTCGCAAGCGCAAGTTTGTCAGTAAGGGAAGTTCCAGCAACCAGAAGCCTCGTCCGTGGCAGTCAGCCCCGACCAAGCCAACCTATCAGCAGCCAAGAGCTCCTGCACCTCGCACCAACCCTCAGCCTCAGCAGTATGCCAACCCCAGGCCAGCTTTCAACCCCAATACCAGTGGTGGCAACAAGATCAATCCAAACCAAGTCACTTGCTTTGGATGTGGTCAGTCCGGACACATCTCAAGGGTGTGCCCCAACAAGAAGCCTGATGCCCCGCGCCCCAATGCGCAGAACCAGGGACAAGGCCGTGGAATGCCACCAAGGAACCCAGCTCCTCGCAATCCACCTAACCATGGGAAGGGGCATGTGAATCATGTCACTGCTGAAGAAGCCCAGGAAGACCCGGACGTCGTGCTGGGTACGTTCCTTGTCAACTCAGCACCTGCAACTATCTTGTTTGATTCTGGAGCAACGCATTCATTTGTCACTCAAAGATTTGCATTAAAAAGTGACATGACCCCTACACCCCTGAATAACCCTATGGTGGTACAAACCCCCGGAGCCGAGATGAGAGCCAAGATAGGCTGTAAAGGAGTCGGTATTACCATTAACGGTGTAGACTTCCTAGCAGACCTTATCGTCCTGAGATCGCAAGGCTTGGATGTGATCCTAGGCATGAATTGGCTCAGCAAGCACCAAGGCTTGTTAGACTGTGCCAATCGGACAGTCACTATGACCAACGACCAAGGAGTCGAAGTCAAGTTTCCTTCCAACTCCTCTTCCGCTCAAGCCGCTAAAGTCAACTGTCTGTCTGAAGTTGGGCTAGATCAAGTACCGGTGGTATGTGAGTATCCAGATGTCTTTCCGGATGAACTACCGGGAATGCCCCCTGACCGTGACATTGAGTTCATCATCGAGCTCGTGCCCGGAGCAGGACCCATCTATAGAAGCCTTATAGAATGGGGACGGAAGAATTAGCCGAGTTGAAGAAGCAGCTAGAGGAGCAGCTAAGGAAGGGATTTATTCGCCCAAGTGCCTCCCCTTGGGGATCTCCTGTTCTGTTTGTGGCAGAGAGGGACGGTACCATCCGCTTATGCATTGACTATCGTTCCCTCAATGAAGTTACAATCAAGAACAAATATCCACTTCCCAAGATCGAAGATCTGTTTGATCAGCTCAGCGGAGCCAAGGTATTCTCCAAGATCGACCTCAGATCTGGGTACTAGCAGCTGAAGATCAGACCCCAAGATATTCCGAAGACGGCATTCGTAACCAGATATGGCCTGTACGAGTGCATGGTCATGTCTTTTGGGTTAACCAATGCCCCAGCCTACTTCATGTATCTCATGAATAAAGTCTTCATGGAATATTTGGACAAGTTTGTTGTCGTCTTCATTGATGACATTCTTGTGTTCTCGAAGTCGGAGGAAGAGCACGAGCAGCATCTGAGGATGGTCCTAGATAAGCTTCGTGAGCACCAACTGTATGCCAAATGCAGCAAGTGTGAGTTCTGGCTGCATAAAGTTGGATTCTTAGGTCATGTCTTGACCGAGGAAGGATTATCTGTTGATCCTGCAAAGATCGAAGCTGTGACCCAATGGAAATCTCCAACGACCGTCAAGGAAGTTAGAAGCTTCCTCGGACTAGCGGGCTATTACCGCAAGTTCGTGGAAGGATTCTCTAGCATTGCACGACCAATGACTCAGCTCCTCAAGAAGGACGAGAAGTTCGAGTGGACGCCAAAATGCGAAGAGAGCTTCCAAGAGCTCAAGAAGAGATTGACCACCGCCCCAGTTCTGGCAACACCTGATATTCACAAGGAGTTCGTGATATATTGTGATGCCTCTCGAACCGGATTGGGAAGTGTTCTGATGCAAGAAGGCCGCGTCATAGCATACCTCTCCAGGCAGCTACGACCCCATGGGGAGAACTACGCTACTCACGATCTTGAGCTAGCGGCAGTTGTTCATGCCTTGAAGACATGGCGACATTACCTCCTAGGGAAACGGTGTGAGATCTACACTGACCACAAAAGTCTGAAGTACATTTTCACCCAAAAGGAATTGAACATGAGGCAGCGGAGATGGTTGGAACTCATCAAAGACTATGACCTCAGTGTTCAGTATCACCCCGGGAAGGCTATAGTGGTGGCCGATGCCTTAAGCAGGAAGGTTTGCTCTTTGAATGCCGTTATTCAAGTAAGGTAGCCAGCCTTGTTTAAGGAGTTCGAACAATTCAGTTTGGAATTGGTCACCCTTGGATTTATGGATCATTTGGAAGTCAGACCAACCCTGATGGACGACGTCAAGAAGGCACAAGATGGACACGCAAGCATCGAAGGCATCAAGAGGAAGATGAAGCTGGGCAAGGCCCCAGGATTCTTCGAAGACGAGCACGGGATTGTTTGGTACAAAGGTCGCATCTGCGTACCAAACAACACAGAGCTGAAGACGGTGATTCTACTAGAAGCCCACGACACTCCGTATTCCTTCCACCCCGGAGGAACCAAGATGTACCAAGACTTGAAGGCACGATTCTGGTGGCACGGGATGAAAAGAGAGATTGCAACCTATGTTGCAAAGTGTGATGTGTGCCAAAGGGTCAAGGCTGAATATCAGCAACCTGCTGGATTGCTTCAACCACTCAAGGTTCCTGAGTGGAAGTGGGATAAAGTCGGAATGGACTTCATCACTGGATTACCAAGGTCGAATAGAGGACATGACTCTATCTGGGTCATAGTCGATCATTTGACCAAGGTAGCCCATTTCATTCCTGTCAAGACCACTTATGATGGCAACCGGCTGGCAGCTCTCTACATCGACCGAATCGTAAGTCTTCACGGTGTTCCCAAGGAGATTGTGTCAGATCGAGGAACCCAGTTCACCTCAAGGTTCTGGAAGAAGTTCCAAGAAGCCTTGGGGACCAAGTTGTCTTTCAGCACGGCTTTTCACCCACAGACCGGAGGTCAGACAGAACGAGTCAATCAGATTCTCGAAGATATGCTCCGAGCCTGTGTCCTGGCATATGGAGCCAAGTGGGAAGATTGTCTCCCTTTTGCCGAGTTCTCCTATAACAACAGTTACCAGTCAAGCCTTCAGATGGCACCATTTGAGGTGTTGTACGGACGCAGATGTCGCACACCCCTCAACTGGTCAGAGACTGGAGAAGGACTAGTCTTTGGACCGGATAATCTCCGCGCAGCAGAAGAGCAAGTCCAACTAGTCAGAGAGCGATTAAAGGCAGCCAAGTCAAGGCAAAAGAGCTATGCTGACACTCACCGTCGGGACATGAGTTTCCATGTCGGGGACCATGTGTACCTGCGGGTAACTCCTCTGAAGGGAACCAAGCGTTTCCATGTCAAGGAGAAGCTTGCACCGAGGTTCATTGGACCCTTTGAGATCACTGCACGACGAGGAGAAGTGGCTTACCAGTTGGAACTACCACCTGAGCTATCCGATGTGCACAATGTATTCCATGTGTCACAACTCCGGAAATGTCTCCAAGTTCCGGACAAGCCCAATCTCTACAAGGATGTGGATCACCAAGCCATTGATCTGCAGCCTGATTTGACCTACCGCGAGAAGCCCATTCGCATTCTGGACGAAGCAGAACAACGGACGCGGAGCCGTACCATCAAGTACTTCAAGGTCTAGTGGAGCAACCACACCGAAGCAGAAGCAACCTGGGAACGAGAAGACTATCTTAGATCCGAGTTTCCCGATCTCTTTTAAGACCTAGTTTAGGAATCTCGGGGACGAGATTCTTGTAAGGGGTGTAGGTCTGTCACACCCTGCATTTTGTAACATGTTATTTGTACCTTTGAAGCATGAAAATTTGGAGCAGCAAATTTTTTTAGCATCATTTGGCTTTCATTTGAATTGAGTTTTTCTTCATATGCTTTTTCATGTGCTCATTAAAGTCAACTATGACCTCTTGTAGAATTCATCTCCATACCCAAAACTTCTGCCCAATGATCATGCCAAGTGTTATATAACAGTATAGTATTTTCCTACAAAATTAATTTGGCCAAAAAGTATTTTATAAATTTAGTTTTCCAAAAACCCCTGAATTGAGATTTGCACTGCAAGTACTTGATTTAGGGTGAGAAAATTATTTCAAAAGGAACATTTGAGGCCTAGTAGTCATAGGACTCCCAGAAACCACAAAGGTATAATTTTAAAAGTTATTTTCCTATTTTATTTAAAAGCTTTTTCTTAAGGTCAGAAATGGTCTTTAATAGGGGAAAATTATTTAACTGTTTCAAAAATATTTGCCAAAATTCATGGAGACTCAGAGGACATATATTGTCTATATATAAGAGTTTCAGCACTTGGTCATGTTCAAAATAATGGGCTAAACCCTCTAAAACCCTTTCTGGATATTTCAAGCTTTTGAAATATTTACAAAGGAAACTTTCTCCAAAAATTCCAGGGAAATTCTATCATGTCACATATGACATATTTGATGATCTTGCCAAGTCCCATGCCTTGGGAAGCAACAAAACATCCTCAAACCCCTTCATAACCATTCTGTCCATATTTGAAGTTTGAGCAACTTTACATTGCCAAACTTGTCCAAATGCTCTCAAACTTGGTGCACATGCTAGAATGGCCTAATAAAGCATCTAGACCAAATGGCACAAGATTTAGAATAGAGCAACTTGATCAGATCACCCTAAAACCCTTTCTGTTCAAATGCAAATTTGAACAACTTTACATTACCAACTTTTTATCTGGAGCTTCAAACTTTGTGGGCATGATCAATACCCCAAATGATGATGCTACACCAAGTGGTGCATCAAGGGGAGATGATTAGCTTGACTCAATCAAGATGGAGCTGTTTCTGTTGATTTCTAGGGTTCACCAAAGTTTCATTGGCTAGTTTCTTCAGATGAGCCCAAATTTGGTGAAGCACCCTATTTTCTCATGTCTTTCAAGCCTGTTAAGTGCCATGTCAAGTGGAGGTCATTTGCTTGACCAAACACTGATCAAACACCTTCTGGCTTTTTACTAAAACCTCCATCTTGATCACTTTTACTCTTCTCCATGGCCTCAACTTTTTTCCACATGATCATTCAGTTACTGGCTACCCCTAGTAACTTCCCCAGCACCCCAGCTCCGTGATTGAGGGGTAAGAACCCATGTTTACCTTGCTGGACAGCAAGTTTTCACCAAGTCACCAGCATCCTCCCTCTCTCTCAACATCTCCAGGGCATCCAAGGCCGCATGCCATTTCTTTACTCCTCCCCTGACCTTCTAGACACTCTTGGGCACGTTGGTTTTGACCGGAGCGGCGAGGGCACGGTGGTGCCAGCCATACGCGCGCTCTGGAGCACGCAACAGTGCGGACATGCACTGTAGCTCCAGCCAATCAGCCACCCCCGACAGCCTCGGGCCACTCCCTCGCGCCAGTCGATGCTCCTCGACGTCCGCGACCGCCCCGGCGCTGTCCCCCCTCCTCCTGCGCCCTCTAGTGATCATCGTCGCACGCGCACCGGCCGCCCGCAACGGCCACTCTTCTGCCTCGCACGCGCGCGCGCGCTCCAGAAGCTCCCTCGCTCCTCCTCTCACCTCTATTGGACGTGGAGCTCGTCCAGCAACTCCGTGGACACATTCCCCTCGCCCCCTGTGCGCTGTAGCTTCGAGCCGGAGCTCGCCGGTGCACTGGACCACGGGCCTCCGGCGACCCCCTATAAATAGGACCCCCCGGGCCTCTCCAGCAGCATCAGCAGCTCCACCACACCTCACTGAGCCCCCCAACACCACCAGTTCCTCCCCAGGTAGTCCCAGTACTCGGGATCGACCGGAGCTCCGCCGCGTCGGGCCGCCGGTGATCTCGTAGTACGGGCCTCCCCTGCCCTTCCTTTTGCCCGATTCGGAACCCCCTCACCTCACTGATCGTTTCCCCTCTGTTTCCCCCTCCTGTTGTAGTCGGAAACGAGCGGGGCAAGGACCTCCCGACGAGCCTCCGCCGTCCCACCTCGCCGCCGGCGAACCCGACCTCCCCGGCGTGCCACACCACCACCCCTACATCCACCACTCGACGCTGGACCTGACCCTGCCCTCCGTTGCCGTCGCCGTGGCCGGAAACCTCGGCGGTGAGCTCGCCGTCGCCGTGGCCGCAAGGTTGGAGATGACAGGCGGGCCCCGCCTGTCATCCCCACACCTCAATCCCCCTCCTCTCAGTCACTGACCGACGGGCCCCGCCCGTCAGGTTCGAAAACCTGACGTGCGCGCGCAGGCACCCGTGCGGCTGGGCTGGGCCGCCCTCGGCCGTGCACTGTGGCCTTCTCTGGCCCAGTTGCACAGGGCACTTTTCCTTTTTCTTTTCTGTAATTGTTTTAAACATTTCTACAGAAAAGGATAATGGTCCAAATAAAATAATTCCAACTCCTAAAATCTTGTAATATTCCAACCTATTTAATGGTACCACTTTCAATCACATCTATGAAACTTTCCTGTTTTGTTCAAATTTAAATTTAAATTTGAGCAGTAAAACTCCTGTTCTAAAATCAATAGATTCCATTCTGTTACTCCAAAACTCCAACTAAGATTTTTCCCCATCTTAGAAATTCCTCTAGTATTTAACAAAAATAAGTTGACATTTTTCTGAGCACTTTGATTTTTCTGTTTTATTTGTGGCCTTATTTTTCCGTTGTTATTATGCGACGTATAGATCCCGTATTTGACGAAGTTGCTGTGGAAGGAGAAGGGGAAGGACTTGAAGACTTTGAAGACCAAGCCAATCCAGGCAAGCAGCCCTTTGACCATGATACACTTGTTCTTCGGAACTCGTTTGTTTCCGATGCATGATGATAGGGTTACGGTGGTGACCTAGTTGGAACCACCACATGATGCATGCTTGATCTTGATCTTGCTAAGTGCTAGATGACATGCAAATAGTTGGTCATGAAGCTTAAATGATGCATGTGTGATTTTAACCTTCGTAGTTAAAATCTTTGCATGAACCCATCGGGTGCCCCTAATGCCCGAGGGTGACGTTGAATTAAGTCATCACTTGAGAAAGAAGTGATGTGCTGGTAGAATCATGTGCATGGTGAAATGATGGATTGGATTTATGTGTGACTACCGTCCCAACCAAACATGTGCAACCACACTACCCCTTATTGTACGGGGCTTTATTGATTACTTAGGTCGATACTAGCATGGTGCCCGCATTACTAGTGACGGGAAGACTTGAGGTCTTTCCCGGGACGGGGTCGTGCTTGGATAGACAGCCATGACTGTTTTTACAGGGCACCGGACACACCGTTGGTCCCTTCGGGTACGCATGACATTGAAATTAGGGCAAGTCCCGTGATCTATTGTTTGTACCCGAGGGCCGTGTACCAACGAGTGGACTCTATGTTAGTGTCGTCTAAGGAAAGGTAATGACCGGGTGCTTACCCAGGGTACTTGAGGTACCGCGGGTCGTGGATGACACGGAAGTTCCCCGGATCTTGTGGGTAAAGTGCGCAACCTCTGTAGAGTGTAAAACTAATCGAATAGCCGTGTCCACGGTCATGGACAGTTGGGTGGTGCTACTTAAACTATGTCCAGAATTTTACTTCATCGGTGATAGTATGTGTGATGAGTCAAGGTGGTGACTTGACTCGATGAGTTGAATCATATTCATGTTGATATCGGTAACCTGTCTTCGAGGTTACGCGAGGTTATTGATGCTTAAACTTGATAGTGGAATATTTATTCTAGCCCTTGCTAGATTGTTCATTACCATTCAAATTGCATTGTTACTTTGAACCACATCATGGGTTGCTTGCGAGTACATTCAAAGTACTCATTGGCGTGCCACTGGTTATTTAATTGGCCAGGCATGGAAGAACAGGAATATGAGGAAGAGTTCGTTGGAGACGAACATGCGAACTAGGACGCTATCCCAGTTAGAATGCCTGTAGGGTTAAGGCAGATGGCATGGGTTCTACCCGTTATCGAAGACTTCCACTATTTGAGTTATTTGCTATTCAGCCCGTGAGGCTCTATCTATGTAAGACTTGACCGTAATGGCCTTAATTCGTGTAAGACTATTTGTATGGATGTAAGACTCTTGTTATTCAGCTTCTGTGTGTTCAGTGAGCATTGATCTCTGGGATCACTGTACTCGTGCATTCGGTGATCTCGACTTCTAAGTCGGGGTCCCCACACTCGCGGCCCAATCTTTGAGCTTACTCGGTAGCAGAAGTTGATGATGGTCCCGTACGATCGCCCGCATGTGATGGATGGCGTAGTAGGCACCCTTCTGACCGCCAGGCGGCTGCTTGACGCAGCAGAACGTCGTGTTGTGGGAGAACACGTGCTTGCCGTACTTACGAGCTGTCCTGGTGAAGGTGCCTCCAGATTTGGCGTAGCCGGGGAGAACATCATCAAGAACCTTCTTGACATTTGTGTAGTCTACAGCCGACTGACGGTCCAGGTCGAAATACGTGGCCATGGAATATTTGGGGCTTAGTAGGATGAGCGTGCACTGTGTGTCACTGCAGAAAACACGGAATGTTAAAAGAAGAACGATCAAAATCTAAGAATTCATATGTTACGGGGCGGTTGAGGCGGAGGACTTACTCGGGAAAGTAAGGCACGAGGAAGTTATCCTTATCTCGGTTTGCCAGAATGACGCCTTCGAGGTAAGAACTCGCGACTTGCCGGTCCCCAGCGCTGCCCAAGAACTTGGCACGCATGTAGAAGGGGTCGACTATCACGATGTCTGGGGTCTTGTCGCGAATGATCCGCATCTCCATACTCAGCGAAAATAGCCGAACGAAGGTGTAGTGCAGCGGAAGAAGGTTCAACATAGCATGGATGTCATCAAACCGCAGGACGATCGTACCCCCGATGGAGTTATCCACAAAGCCCTTGCCCTCCGGCACCTTGGCCGCGAAAACCGGGTATGCCACATCCTTCTCTCTGAGACGCCGCTTCTCCAAAGAAAGAACACTGTCATGCAGACTCCGCATAGCACCGGTTGCAGCATCGAGCATGTTTGTCGGTAGCATCGGCCTACCCGCCACATGCACCCTCCTCATTACATCCTCAGGTGAAGGTTGCCCGTCCTGAGCACGGATCGTACTCGGTGCCGGCTAGCTCGCACCCTTGTTAGTTTTTCTTTTGCGTGCCTTCTTCTTGATCTCCTGAATTGGGACCGAGTTCTGCTCAGAGACCGCCTTCTTTAGTATGTTGGGGCTGATAATATTTCACACCTCGCCTATCTGAGGCTCGGTGAAGTCGGCAGCTGGAGGCGTCTCCTGAGAGTTGAACGGCAGACGACGCCTGTTGCAACTTGGCTTCTCCGCGGTACCGGCTTGATCGCGCAAGTCTTTTGTTGGGTTGGGTTCTTGAGAAGGAGGCCCCATGAAGTCGTCACCGTACCCATGATCGGCAAAGTACTGATCGACGTTGGCAAATGTATCGTCGTCGTCGTCGTTCTGATCCTGTGCCATATGCATGTTTGGATCCAGTGGCATAGGGATGTCCGGCACCGTTGCGGCGGACTTGCCATGGGGACGACTTGGCGCCGGCACGACTGGCGGTGTTGTCTTTGGGGTGGTTTCCCCCGCCCCCAAATGAATCTGGCTCTTCGGCCAAAGCAGGGGCCAGCTCAGGCAGGCGTTGAGGGTCATGGCGTCATCATCGTCGGCCCCGACGGGTCGAATCAGAGGTAACACCTCGTCGCAGCTTGGCAGCACCCGAACCAGTTGAACCCTAAACAAGTTGGGTGGCATCTGTGTACCGTGGAACAAGGGGTTGCCCGGTTGAACGATTTTGCCCTTGGCGATATCGACCAACTCATTGTTCACGAAGTGCAGGAGAGTGCACGGAACGTCGACGGCGCCCTGCGAAAACATGTAGGGCGTCAGGGATGCCCAGTCAAAGGCAAGGAGATGAAGTCCTCGGCCGAGAGAGGCTTAATTAGTTACTGTGATGATGGCGTCGAGCTCGGCTAATGTCGAGGCACCGCCAACGGCGGGCGTGCAGTTTACGGAGGGGCCGCTTGCTACAGAGGTGCCAGCCGGCGTACACCCGGGTGCATTAAGCTCCCGTGCCGGCGTCGGAGACACAAATGTTGCCTCCGCCGGAGACACCAATGGCCCCGCCATCGCGTTCTGCGAGTTGCTGGCCATGAAGCTGGGAATCGGGGGCGGCCCCTATTGGCCGCCCGCAATCCACGCCTGCAACCCCTCGATCAAGCTAGGCACAATGGCGGTGATCGTCGCTCCGAGCTGTTGTTGCACTTGCTCTTGGACAATCTCTGGAATCCGCGCCACCTGTGCCTTGAGTTCTTGAACCTTGCGCGCCTGGCTTTCCGAGCTGGTCTTTTTCTCCTTTCGCCCACCAGCGTTATAGTATGACGACCATTTTGTCGACAAGCCTTTGCCGGCCACACGACCAGCTGACGTCGGCTTCTCGAGCTTATCCTTGTTCTTCATTACATTCAACGCCCTATTTAGAGTCGTGTCCCAAGGGCCGCTCTTAGTCGACCCCGCGCTACTGCTTTCAGTCGCCTGCGGAAGGAATGTGAATCATTTAGAAATTTGGCTTCATTAATTAGAATGCAACCATATGGAGCTAATTACGCGGGGGTGTATTCCTTACCAGAACAGCCTCAAGCGCCCTGGTCTTCGGATCCGTGGTCAGCTCCTTTGTTTTCGGGTACTTCTTGTACCGGGCCCTGACAAAGTTCCTGGTCTGCTTGTCACCGTATTTATCGAAGAGGGGCGGTAGGCCTTGCTCGGCACGATCCGCCTCCTCCTTGTCCCATATAGGCTCCGCCACTCTATAACCGCCGGGACCGAGTGTGTGTTCCCCTAAGTTGAGCTCCCGCATTTCTTTCCCCCACTGACTTGATTCGGAGTGTGCGGTGCTCGAGCAATTGATCTTGAAGTCGTTGTAGTCATCTTCGGTGATCAAAGGATGTTTCTCCTTGATCTTCTCATAACTCTCACCTTTCTCGATCATTCTCTTCACATTGGTTTTCCAAGTAGACAGGGCCTTGCTCATCTTCGTGAGGGCAGCATTGTTCACTTTATTCCTTTTGAGGCTTGTGTTATCAAATTGAGCAGGGAACTTGTATCGTTCGTGCAGCTTCGTGAAGAGGAGGTTGCGGTAATTCCCGTTGTCAGGATGCCTCAGGTTCTCGCTGTTGATCGAGACGGTGCTCCGGAGAATGCACCCGAGCTGAAGCGAGTACCCCTTGACTATTCGTTCGGGCGCCGTTGGATTCCCGTCGGAGTCCACTTCAGTAAGTTCCTCCTTGAGGGTGCGAAGCACGGTCGGGCGCCGGTCCTTCCGTTGCCTCTTCGGTTGGCTGCCATCTGTGCGTGCGCCGCCATCATCAGTGGTGGCATTCTCGGCGGCACCATCAGTGGTGGCATCAGTGGGGTCATCCTCCGCGGTACCATCAGTGGTCTCAGGATCGGTGGGGAAGGCGGCGTCCTCATACAAGTGAGGTTGTTCCTCCATCTCCTGGGACAGCTCCCAGAATGCCTTCCCGCCCGAACCGCCGGCCTCATCGTTGTTGGCCATGTTTCTCTCTAAATAGGAACAAAGTTTGGACAAAAAGTTGGTTATTGTCAAGGAACAAGATCATGGTCTCATCATTTAGGGTTTGTCGACACCGAGGCATCCTAAAAGCTAAGCTTTTATAATTGAGGGTTTTTCGACGCCGAGGCACCCTAAAAGACTAAGCTTTCATCATTTCGGTTTTTATCGACACCGAGGCACCCTAAAAGCCAAGGTTTCATAATTTATGGTTTGTCGACACCGAGGCGTCCTAAAAGCTAAGCTAGGAAGGAGAATTCTAAGTTGGGCCTAATCACTTGGCTCTATTATTGCCGCCTATGGTTTAATGCAGCTAGAATAAAGGGGCACTTGATCCTACTTAATTAACTACTAAGATACCCCGGCCCATGCATTAGTCACAAGTACCCCATATGTCCTATTTTTTAGCAAATTCTTGCTAAAATTCACGGAAAATTTCAGCATGACCTTTGCTGAAAATAGGACATATGGAGTACCCGAATTTGGCGGAACGGAAGTTAATCGACATTCCAGCAAACTCAAGGGCCTCTCGGGGTACCTGCAAAACTATCACGACACGACGGTCGGAGACAAAACCCAGCAAAAATCTGGATGGAGTGCATCGGGCTTTCAACTCCACTTTAGACTATCCAAAAGATCACACTGAGCTCCAGCTGAGGGATCCATCAGCCATCATGCCAGCCAGCCAGCAAATTAAGCTGGCCTGGAGCAAATAAAAATACAATGCATACATACATACTAAAGCAGAAAGATAGATAGATAGATAAGCATGTTTAGTTTAGTTTACAAGAATGAGTGCATGCATGTCAAAAGTTGGCATCTACTACTTGCCTTTGCTTTTTTAGCCCATGTTCATGTAGATAGATAGATAAGCCCATCTTATTTGACACATTAGTTAACTGAATTTTGACACAGTGGTTAACTGAATTTTTACCCAGTAGTTAACTGAATTTAATTAACAAACTAGAAAACAGAAAAAACTAGACTGCATGGAGTAGTAACAAATTCAGTTAACAAACTATGCTGCATTTAATCTGAATAATACTCCAGCAATATACTCCATGATTATAAACTACAGATCTTTCTATTTACCAGTACAATAATGATGCTTCTGTTGTCATTCACTTTAGTTGTAAATTAATACTCTACTAATCAACATTGAATGAGTTTGGAGATTTGTGTATAACAAGCATGACTTCATTCATATAGCATGATGGTGTTTTTACCCCTTGAACTGCAGCCTAGGCCATGTATTTAATCACTTGAACTGTATCATTTTAAACACCACACCACAGGAGCTCCCCTGGGTCAAGTGGCCAGGTTACTACAATTTTTAGCAAATGATGACAGAATAAAGGAACACCCTGTACTAGCCTAAAAACATATAATTAGAGCAACTTCATATTGTCTAAAATCCCCCTTTTCTTTTCTTTTTCTTTTTCACCTGAGGGCATGTAAATCATGTACACCTTTTTATCTATTAAAAAAAAACACCACAAGCTAGCTAAGCTAGCTGTGGCACAAGCTTCATCCTTTTGTTCTTGGTTGCTTTTCATACTACAGTTTATCTATGTACAACTTCATATTAGAGCAACTTTATATTTAACTTAACCTAGACAAGCTAGTTGTGGCACCATCCTAGGCTCATTAGGCCATGGTCTAACCACAAGCCATTTTCTCTAGTTAGACTAGTTTTACTGAATTTTACTCTAGTTAGTAATTTTACACTACTAACTAGTCTAACTACTAACTAGTCTAACTACTGACACTAAACCTGAAAACACTAAAACTACTGTAACTAGTCTAAAACTACTGTAACTAGTCTGTAGGCTACCTCAGTTTCTTGCCTCAGACATACTTTTAAAATCATCTGCATGCCTGTCTGACTATATCTTTTCAGTTCGGCCAAGAAACTTCATCACCAGTGGTGACCACCATTCTTTCACAGCTGCTTCCTATTCTAAGGTCTTCAGAGGTAATTTCTTTTATCACCAGTTTTCCTAGTTGAGCGATAATTCCAGCTAAGTGCCTTTATGTTGTGCCATTATCAGGGACTAGACAATATATTTGTTGGAAACACAGCGGTAACTCTTGGAAGGCTTTCCTTGGTCTGGCCAATGACCGTGTCAGCTCATCTTAAACGGTCTATGCAAGCATGGTGCAATGCCTTGTGCATGTGAGTATTCTAGGCAAAGAGGGTTAAGAAAGGGTCCCATTCTTTTCTAGCTTATTAATTTCTACTCCCTTGCAGGGCAAGAGGTGATTTAGAAAAAGAAGACGGTTTTTCTGGTATGTGTGAACTATTTACCAACAAAATGAGCGCACTCTTTGTAGGTGGAAGCAAACCTATCAAGGGCTGTGGGTTCACTGGCTCATGTGTGCAGAGCCTTTGCAAGCAGTAAAACTAGGAAAACTGGTGATGGACACTACTGAAACTACTGTCTAACTACTGGCTCATCCTAGCTACTGTAACTAGTCTAACTACTGAAACTACTGTCTAACTACTAACTAGTCTAACTACTGACACTAAACCTGAAAACACTAAAACTATTGTAACTAGTCTAAAACTACTGTAACTAGTCTAACTACTGAAACTACTGTCTAACTACTAACTAGTCTAACTACTAACTAATCTAACTACTGACACTAAACCTGAAAATTTACAGAGCGAGTGGGGAGGGGGGCGGTGGGTGTGGTTAGCGGCGCACCTGGACTGCGAAACCCTCGAGGAGGTCCTTCTCGACGATGCCGCGAGCAATCACGGCGGAGGCCCGCGGCGGCGCTCCCTTCACGTGCCCCGAGTGGCCCTCGTCGGCTCCGAACCAACCGCCGCCGTGAGCCGAGTCGTCGCCGAACTAGGGTTAGGAAGCTCTTGTGCGCGGCCTGGGTGATGCCCGGGCGTCGAGGAGAGGGGGGCGAGGGAGTCGGCGGTGAGGGAGAGAGAGGCGTTGGGGAGAGGGGGGCGAGGGAGTCGGCGGTGAGGGAGAGAGAGGCGTCGGGGAGAGGGGGGCGAGGGCGTCGGCGGTGAGGGAGAGAGAAGCATCGGGGAGACAGGGGGGAGAGATCTGGCGAGAGGGAGAGAGAGGAGGGTGCGGCCGTATGTATGTGGGATTACTAATGGCGCACTTCTGCTATGTGCGCCATAAGTATGTGGACTCTAATGGCGCATCGCCCCCAGGTGCGCCATTAGTATTGTGAGAAAGCTATATCTTTCACCTAACCCACTACCTAACAGAACCCCCACACTAGCCCGACTGGTCAGCACTTTGCATACCCACCAGGAGGTCCTGGGTTCGATTCCTAGCCTCCCCAATTTTTTTTTTGCTTTTAAAAAATGTTGTTTGACACTTATTTGTGTTTAAATATGTTCAAACTTGTTTAAATCATAACAGTAATTTTTTTTATAAAAAAGTAATAATCTTTTAAAAAATATCATCAAATTTGTTATTTGAAAATATTTATGAATATGAAAAAATATCATCAAATTTATTATTTTGAATATATCATGGGTCGGCGGCGGCGGTTGAGTAGGGGAATCGAGGGTGCAGGGGGTCGGCGGCGGCGGCCGGTGGACCGGGGGGTGCTCGGCGGCGGCGGT
>LR738715.1:497978402-497991047 GCA_902687465.1 Secale cereale
GGGGGGGGAAGTGAGTGTGGTAGGAGAGGCTGCCCAAAATATCTTGTTGCTGCCCGCTTACTAATGGCGCACCAACTATAAATGCGCCATTAGTAATCAAGGTTACTAATGGCGCACTTATAGTAGGTGCGCCATTACTAGTTTTGCAAAAAAAATAACATACTAATGGCGCACTGTCGCACAGTGCGCCATTACTAGTTTAAACTAGTAATGGCGCACTCTGGGACAGTGCGCCATTAGTAGTTTTGTAAAAAAGAATAAAAAATATCATAAAAAAATAGCATTAGTGGCGCACTTTACTGCTGGTGCGCCATTACTAGTTACAACTAGTAATGGCGCACTTTGTTTGGATGCGCCATTAGTATGTTTGGACAGGCGCGCTAGTTCAAAAAAAAACTTCTTGATACTAATGGCGCACTCTGGGCCTGGTGCGCCATTAGTAGTTCGAAATCTAATGGCGTATCTGTTGCTGGTGCGCCATTACTATATACTAATGGCGCACTGCTTCTCTGGTGCGCCATTAGTATCAATTCCATCTATAGCCCTTTTCCTAGTAGTGGTTGCCGCAGCTGCCGAGGCCGCCAAGAAGGAGCTGGTGACGAAAGTGGCGCAGCTGCAGGCCGATCTCAAGGCGAGCGGTGAGGAGATTGCCGCGCTCAAGCATGAGCGGGAGAAGGACGCCCATAGCAACTCCGAGCTGCAGGTTCGCCTCACCGAGAAGGGCAAGGAGCTTACCGCCGCCAAGGACTCCAACGCCGATCTTGAGTTGAAGCTGACCACTTTGACCAAGACGCTGGACGGCGCAAGGGAGCGGGAGGCGGCCTTGAAGGAGGAAACCGTGGAGCACTGGACGGAGTGTCTCGTGAATGTTGCCGCAGATATCGACAAGGAGCTGGCACAGCTGGGGATGGAGGATCTCGGGTTTCCCTCCGACGAGAACCTCCAACCCAGCGCCAAGCTCACTTTGTTCTTCAAAGGCGTGGCGACGACCCTGCAACGACTCCGGGAGACGACTCCAAAGCGGCTGGCCGACGAGTCGCGCAAGATCTGCGCGGGAGCTCTCAAAAAGTGTTGGTGAAGGTGGCCTTCCGCAATCCAGGCCTCAACCTCACCAACGTCCTCAAGTCCCTGCCGCCGGATGCTGATCTGGAGGCGCTCAAGGCCCTTGTCGCACCCCTTGTGGACAAGGTGAGCGGGATCAAGAGGGTCACGGGCGATCGCGTGGACTAGGCTGCTCGTTTTCTTCTTTCCTTGTCGCTATTGATCATGTTTTGAAAACAATCTATTAGAGCTGCGACAAGCTACCTTGTAATATAACTCTATTTTGGGTAGTGCTTGCAATGTTATTTCCTTTACTTGATCCCTCCCTTTGTATGTTTTTACCCTACGCTTTTAGGGAACTTGCCGGCGCAGGCACCTTTAGCCGCGAGCACTGAGTGCGGGACGTCAGCAGCCTGCTGGAGGTGTCGCTACCGACAAGAAACCTTGTCGCAACTAGTTGCAGCACACTTAAGTTGTTGAGCGGACTCGAAACAAAGTAAGGGCGCGACTCTAGTCGCAGCGCACTTAAATTGTTGAGAGGACTCGAAGCAAAGTAAGGGCGCAACTAGCCACGAGTTGGTACCTCCGCGCACAGGTTTTCCATACAAAGCACGGTCGTTCAAGGAAGATAACTTAAAAATTTAAAAATCTGATTGCTCAAACTTTGGCAACTTAGCTTTTCTGTTGTTTGCTTCCCGGCAAGGCAAAACTTTCTTGAATGACGCCTGGTCCATACCATTATCTTCTCCTTCCCCCCCGGCAAACTTGTGGGCGAGGGAACCTTCCTTTCCTTGAGAAAAAGAAAGAAGAGAAAAGAAAGATATCGAGCCTTACGGCTCGTTATTGCTTACCGGGGGTAGGTGCTGCACAAAGCGTCAGATAACACATGCAAAAAATAGAAAGCATGAAATTGACAAGATGTGCGGAGCACATGAGCTTTACTTATGCACGGGGTCTGCGCCCGGCTCTGTACAGAGGATTACATGCAACAGCGGCAAGACTTGTACAAAAGGTGGTTGCCGGAAACGGGTTCCGGCAACCGCGCCTTACGGGTAAAACTTACGAAGATGCTCAATGTTCCAGGAGTTGCTCACCGGAAAGCCATCTTTGGTCTCAAGGCGGACAGCGCCAGGCCTAGTGACTCATATCACCCGGTAAGGGCCTTCCCACTTCGGCATCAACTTGTTGGAATTCTTGGCGGACTGAACGCGCCGAAGAACAAGGTCGCCTTCCTCGAGACTTCTGGCATTAACTTTGCGGCTATGGTAGTGGCGCAAAGCCTGGTAACGAGCAGCTCGTACAGCAGCCTGAACACGGTCTTCCTCAAGGAGCAGCGCGTCATATTGTCGCAGCTGCTTTTGCTCAAGCTCATCATAAGCGGAAGGCCGTAGGTTCGACCCCTACCTGGCGCGGCAAAGATGTCGGGGAAACTGATCCACGAACACCTATGGGACCGGCGGACCGAGTCCCTTTCGATTCGGCGGGGGCGGAGATCGCGCGAAGAGCAGATCGAGGCGAGGCACACGAGCAGTTTACCCAGGTTCGGTCCGCACGGATGCGTAAAACCCTACTCCTGCTTTGTGGTTAATATTGAGTTCTTGCTCGGGAGCGCTGAGTGCTACAGTACACTCTAGCAGCTAACGAGACCGAGCGTGAGAGTTCTCTGGCCTCGAACCCCCCTCTACGTTGCGCATGGGCCTCCTTTTATATGCTCAAGGGGTCACCGACAGGTGGCAACGTATTCAAGGGTAAAAATGGAAAGGTATTGTAGTTGGTACAACTACCTGTACAGTGCACCATACCTAACCCTGACGGCAGGGGACAAGGGCATTAAATTCCCGTCTGTGTCGCCCAAACAATGCAAAAAGGGGCCGTTAGGGGCGCCACCGCTTGCCACGATGGCAATCTTGTCAGCACCGCTTGCCACCGCTTACCGCTGGTTGCACAGCCTCCCGCCACGTACGCTTGGAAGGGTCCCAGAGCGACACGTTGGTGGATGCGCTAGAGCGCGGGTACGGAGTGGTAGCTTGCCACGGCAAGCGCCTTGCCGCGGTCGTTGTCTTGTCGCGTCCGGGAGCTTGCCGCTCACCGGGCCTTGCCGGGACGGGTGGCGCGTCGCGGCAAGTTCCTTGAGGTGCCTTGGTTGGCTTTCCCGGCAAGCTCCTCTCGTCGGGGTCTTGTGCCTTGAGTGGCCTTCCCGGCAAGCTCCTCTTGCCGGGGCCTTGTCTCCTTGGTTTAAATACTTTGTTCTTGAATGGCTCCAAAGGAAACACAGCGGACCTTGGCGGTCACCCAGCAAGCCTTGCCGCGGGTTGTTGCGACTGCCCGTGCACAAGTTCGGGATACTAGGGTACCCCTACTCTAGTACACCGACACAAATGAAGTACTAAGAACTCACCCATTACATGTCATCCCAGGCTTGGTACTCTTGTGGTTTCCTGAAGTTGCTTTACTTTAGAGTGTTCTTGTGTTATCTTACCCTCTTTTCTCAAGTGCACTTTTTTCAAAGCCTATTCAAGACCACAAGGTAAGTATATGCATCACAATCATGTACATGATGATCCCTTGCTGATGTACATACTGTTTGCAAGGAGGATTCATGAACATGAAGGTACACATTTCTTCATCTAATTTATTTTCTCTGATGCATATAGCCAAGATACATGTAACTCATTACTTGCTTTGTCATGCTTATGCATTCACATGCTTTTATATTCAATCCTTGCATGAATGCATACATGTAGCGCGAGCCTATGCAAGTTACATGTCTTTCCAAAGCTTTAATTATTACTCTTCATATCTTTTACCTAAATCTTTGATGTATGGTGTCATCAATTACCAAAAAGGGGGAGATTGAAAGCATAAGTGCTCCCTGGGTGATTTTGGTAACTAATGACAACACATCCCATGTTGGACTAATACCTTTACCTAGTGCATTTTAGATAAGTTCTACATTGGAGTGGCAAGGA
Organism: Secale cereale; assembly: GCA_902687465.1. NCBI lineage: Eukaryota > Viridiplantae > Streptophyta > Magnoliopsida > Poales > Poaceae > Secale > Secale cereale. The sequence continues at coordinate 497,982,413 of LR738715.1, forward strand.
CAAGATTATGTGGAACCCTTTCAAGCTGTCAACGACAAGAGGATGTGGAACCCCTTCAAGATGCTAAGGACAAAGATTGGTAAAAGCTCAAGACTCTACATTTCACATTGAGTTCATAGGAAAGCTAATACTATTAATAGGGGATGAGGTGTTGCTTAATGATCTGGTTGCTCAAGTGCTTCGTGATATTGCTCCAAAACCCTCAGCCACTTTCTCAAATTCCACGTATGTCCAAAACTAAAGTCAAACTCGGCCCCACCGATTTGATCCATCCGGTGCCACTGAGTTCATTTGACATAGCCAGTTCCAGAATCCCTAGACAATTCGATCACAACGATACGGATCTAGGTCTCACCGAGATGGCCTGACAAACTCTCTGTGATCCTATTGTAATTATTTGGGCCTCACCGACATGTGCAATCGTTCCCACCGAGTTTGCTTGACCAACTCTCTGTTTGATCTTTTGCTGAAGTCGGTCCCATCGAGTTCATGCGATCGGTCTCACTGAGATGAGGTTTGCCCTAGCCCTTCCACATAGGTCCCACCGAGTTGATCATGTCGGTCCCACCGAGATTCCTAACGTTCACATTTTGAATTGCCTCGGTCCGACCGAGTTCATCTATTCGGTCTGACCAAGTTGGGTCAAATGTGTGTTATGGTTGGATTTTGTGTAGAGGCTATATATAACCCTCCACCCCCATCTCCATTTGTTAGAGAGCCATCAGAACATGCTACACTTCCACTACACATTTTCTGAGAGAGAACCACCTGCTCATGTGTTGAGACCGAGATATACGAATCCCACCACAAGTATCTTGATCTCTAGCCTTCCCCAAGTTTCTTTCCACTCATATAATCTTTCCATCATATCCAAATCTGTGAGAGAGAGTTGAGTGTTGGGGAGACTATCACTTGAAGCACAAGAGCAAGGAATTCATCATCAACACACTATTTATTAACTTTTGGAGAGTGGTGTCTCCTAGATTAGTTAGGTGTCACTTGGGAGTCTTTGACAAGATTGTGGAGTTGAACCAAGGAGTTTGTAAGGGCAAGGAGATCGCCTAGTTTGTGAAGATCTACCAGAGTGAGACAAGTCCTTCATGGGCGTTGGCCATCGTGGGATATACAAGGTTGCTTCTTCATGGACCTTCATGGGTGGAGCCCTCCGTGGACTCGCGGATCCGTTACCCTTTGTGGGTTGAAGTCTCCATCAATGTGGATGTATGATAGCACCACCTATCGGAACCATGCCAAAAATCTCTGTGTGTCCATTGCGTTTGTATTCTCCAAACCTCCTCCTTTACCTTCATATGCAATGCTTTACTTTCCTTTGTTACACTCTTAGAATTGCATGTGTAGGTTGGTTACTTTCTTGCAACTAGCATGTGTTACTCTTTCTACTGCTTATACCTTTGCTATGCTTTCTTGAAATGTGTTGTGAATGCTTAATCTTGTGCTAGAGCTACACCTCAACCTAAAGAATTTAAAAAGTGTTATCTTTCTTGTTGAGGGTCTAATCACCACCCCCCCTCTAGACACATCTTCTTTGATCATTTCAGTTAGCTTGTCTGAGAGCTTCTCGCGAGGATAAGGATGCCAGAGGCAAGGATACTATGGCTTTGGCAAGGTGTCTTCGCGGGCGGGCCCGAGCGCATGCACTATGTCTGGCCCCATGCGCGAGGCGCGCGAGGAATAGTAGCAGGAAACTACCACTCTCCCTTAGGTAGGACATGGAAGAATGAACGATGTCAGAACAAAAAAAATTCCCAAATCTCTCAAACAAACGACGCGAAAATTTCAAATTCCACTCCAAGAAGTTGCAAATCAGCTACAAAAAGCAAGCAAAAGAACATCTGCGTCTGGCACCTATACTAGTCTTCAGGTCTTCCCACCAGCGTGGAGCATTGGGCCTCCACTAGGATGTGGGTGGGACCCCCCGTGTAGCCCAGGGGTGGCGCTCAGGAGACTCCGAGGCGTGTACAACCCCAATTCATTATTACGTGAGAGTGTCACGAGCGGAGACTTGAGACGAGCATGGCCCTGATGATACATCTCCAACGTATCTATAATTTTTGATTGTTCCGTGCTATTATATTATCCTTCTAGGATGTTTTATGGGGTTTTATATACACATTTATATGAGTTTTGGGACTAACCTATTAACCCAGAGCCGAGTGCCAGTTTTTGTTTTTCTCATGTTTTAGTGTTTCGCAGAAAAGGAATATCAAACGGAGCCCAATTGACATGGAACTCAACGGAGGACGATTTTGGACCTAAAGAATCCCAGGAAGTGCCGGAGGGGGACGAGAAGATCCACGGGCTGCCCACGAGGGTGGGGGGCGCCCCCCTACTGGGCGCAACCCCTGCCTCGTGGACAACCCGAAGACCCCCTTTGCTTGGCCCCTACTCCAACACCTCCTATATATACTGAAACCTCTGGAAATTAACCTAGATCGGGAGTTCCGCCGCAAAAAGCCTCTGTTGCACCTGAAAACCAATCTAGACCCGTTCTGGCACCCTGCCGTAGGCGGGGAATCCCTCACCGGTGGCCATCTTCATCATCCCGGTGCTCTCCATGACGAGGAGCCCGGGTGGGCATTCGGTAGAAACCGAATATTCGGTTTATGCAATTGGTTTTTTTACAAATTCGGTTTGCAAAATCAAAAACCAAAATTGGTAGTGCAAAACAACTAACCAGTATTTCGGTTAACCGACTAGTTCGGTTCGGTCTTCAGTTTATACCGACTAATGATATTGTCGTTGAGTAGTTGTGCACCCTGGCCTCTTATATAGGTGAGCACCTTGTCCCTTGAAGCATAGCTTAGCGATGTGGGACAAAGCAAGGGACACTGCTGCCGCTGCACACTCCATCGACCACTGGAAGCACTAGTTGTCCTATTTGGGCCTTAGGTGGACGGTCCCTATCGCACCTAGTAGATCTAGTAATTGAGTAGGCCTTCTTACGCTCTATGCTGGACACACGCGCACGGCCGTGAGCGGTTGGCATGTGGCGCAGCCTTTATCTCTCTCAAAAAAGGAAAAGAAATATGTCGCTGCCGAGACGTAAGGAAGCAGCGGAGCCACTAAAAAACCTAGCGATAAGTGCGGTCATGGGGTAGCCTCAAAAGGGAATTATCTGGACTAGAGGTTGGCACGTTGCGAGATGTGCGGATGCGTCTATGCGGGAGCCTCATACTTGAATCGCGTGGGGTTCGGGTTTTACCTTCGGTTATCGGTTTAATACCGAAGCTACTGATTTCAATTCGGTTATCAAGCATAAAAACATTTTAAACACACAAGCAGCAAAAATCAAAAATTCGGTTTTTTCAGTTTCGGCATCGGTTCGGTATTTGGTTGGTCGGTTTTTATGCCCACCCCTCACTACTAGGAAAAGGGCTATAGATGATATGACCACTAATGGCGCACCAGACACTTGATGCGCCACTACTATATAGTAATGGCGCACCATGAGTTGGTGCGCCATTAGTGTGGTAGACACTAATGGCGCACCAGACCCACGGTGCGCCATTAATAACAAATGTTTTTTTATTTTCCCAAAAATACTAATGGCGCACCATGGCAGAGTGCGCCATTACTAGTTTAACTAGTAATGGCGCACCTCCAACACAGTGCGCCACTACTATATATTTATTTATTTATTTTGCAAAACTACTTATGGCTCACCTCAAGCTGGTGCGCCATTAGTAACCAGGGTTACTAATGGCGCATTTGTGGGTGGTGCGCCATTAGTAACCTGGGACCAGCTAGATATTTTGGACAGCCGCACCTACACACTCACTTTCCCCACTTCATTCTATCCACCTCCTCCTCCAAGCTTTTGTTGGCTGCCTCCTCCTCCTCACCTCATTTCCACCATAGATTCATCAAAATTAAGTGGTTAAATTACCTTTTTTTGATAGGTAAGTAAGGGGAAAGCTATCTTTATGTTTTAGATCTAGATTTTTCTCCCTCGAGCTCCAACAAACGTGGACATGCACTTTTTATGGCCTAGCTAGATCTATGTATGTTTGTGGTGTTGCATATGTTTGTGGTGTTGCATATATGTTTGTGTTTGCAGGTACCAGTATTTGAAATGCGATAGTTGCCAATATTTTGCCGAAATGTTGATTCATTTCCGCTTCAGCGAGAATTTTGGCACTATGCATTCTTTTTGGTCCTATTTTTAGGGAAAGTCATGCCAAATTTTTTCTTGGTTCTAATATATCGTTTTGCTCTACCCCGCAGGCGACCATGGTCCACATGATGACCGAAGGCATTGTGAATAGGTTTTTGAGCTCCGCGAAGGCCAAGATGCTTCAAAAGAACGAGACGGAGATAAGATGTCCATGTCGAAGATGCAAGCTGAAGAGCCTTATTGCGGACCTGGATTCCGGGCAGGTGCGGGACCACCTGCTCTTGCGTGGTTTCATGGATGGCTATCGGTGGCAAGGTGATGAAGATGACTATGAAGTCATCCATGGCCAGGCAAGAAATGAGGAAGGGTAGCAAGACAACCACCGCGGCGAGGGCGGGCGAGAAGACGAAGAATCTCCAGGACATGATCACGACGGTGATGCTATACACAGTCATCATGTAGAAGATGCCGGACATGATGATGAGGAAGATCAAGATGAAGGGCATGATCATGATCTAGATGAAGATGTCACAGCAGACGACGATGGAGGCTGGGTGCAGGACCCTCATATTCAAGAGCTGCTTCTCAAGCAGACGGATAACGCAACAGCTGCCGCCCGAGAGAAAGCCAAGCTGGATCAACAGGAGATAGACGCGGTTACTCCATTGTATGAAGGATGCAGGCCCGAGGATACCCGCCTGAAAGTAACGCTCATGGCTTTGGAGATGAAGGTAAAACACAAAATGACCGACACATGCTTCAACGAGAACATGTCATTCTGGCACGAACGTCTTCCCAAGGGGAACAAGTGCCCGACCAGTTTCGAGGAGGCGAACAAAATCGTGTGTCCTCTGGATTTACCGCACATGAAATACCATGTGTGCATGAACAATTGCATCATTTATCGGGATGAGCACGCGGAGTCTACCATATGTCCGGTGTGCGGCGTCACTCGATACAAGAAGAGGAAGAAAGCTCCTCGAAAAGTGGTGTGGTACTTTCCAATCACTCCTCGTCTGCAGCGGTATTTTGCGGACCCTAAGGTAGCAAAGCTCCTGCATTGGCATGTGGATAGGGAGGAGAAGAAACGAGAAGATGACGAAAATGATCCAGAGATAAATAAAAAGGACAAAATGCTGAGTCACCCCAAGGATGCGAGCCAGTGGAAAGCGTTGAACTTCGAAGACCCAGAATTTGGGAACGATCCAAGAAACATCATGCTGGGCACGAGCACCGATGGAGTCAATCCGTTTGGCAGCCAGAGAAGCACACATAGCACCTGGCCTATGTTTGTCTAGATGTACAACCTTCCCCCCTGGTTGTGCATGAAGAGGAAGTACATTCACATGAGTATGCTAATTGAAGGGCGGAAACAACCAGGGAAAGAGATCAATCTGTATCTGGGGCTGCTGAAAGAGGAGCTATACAAGCTGTGGAAAACGCCAGCCAATACGTGGGACGCTGCAGAGAAATAATATTTCCCTATGAGAGCCACACTGCTCACGATGGTGCACGACTATCTCGATTGCGGATATTTCGCGGGGCAGATGGTCCACGGATTTTTTGGATGTGTCAGATGCATGGATGACACAACGTATCGCCAGCTAGATAGAGATCTCGGGTCTTCGAATACCGTGTTCATGGGACATCGAAGGTGGATTCGCGACGATGACCCGTGGAGGAAACGCAAGGATCTGTTCGATGGTGAAACCGAACCTCGAAGACGCCCGCGTACGAGGAGCGGCGAGGAAATAGACGAGCTGTTGAAAAATTGGAAAGATTGCCCACTGCCGGGAAAGAAGCAAAAGGCGCCAGAGCCGAGAAAGAAGCGAAAGGCGCCAACGCTGCTGCTGAAGGTATGGAAACCGAGGTCTGTTTTCTGGGACTTGTCGTACTGGAAGATCCACCGTGTGCCTCATAGCCTTGATGTCATGCATATCACGAAGAACGTGTGCGAGAGTCTGCTTCGTACCCTGCTCAACATGCCAGAGAGGACCAAAGATGGGCCGAAAGCAAGGGCAGACTTGAAATCAATGGGGATCAGGCAGGAGCTTCTCGCTAATGATGATGATGAGGCGAAGCCGGACACGGAAAGTCGTCGCAAAGGCAAAAAGGCCAAGAAGACCGGAAATGACTACCCTCCCGCGTGCTTCACTCTAAGTCAGGAGGAGATCGAGCAGTTTTTCACCTGCCTCGCAGGAGTAAAACTTCCTTACGGTTACGTGGGGAAGATAAGCAGATACCTAGACCCAGCGAAGCAGAAGTTCAGCGGGATGAAGTCTCACGACTGTCACGTGGTGATGACGCAGATACTTCCAGTTGCAATCCGTGGGATCATGGACGTGCACGTCCGTGAAACGCTATTTGGCCTATGCAACTTTTTTGACGTCATCTCTCGGAAGTAGGTTGGCGTGAGGCAACTCAGAAGGCTACAGGAAGAGATCGTGGTGATACTATGCGAGCTTGATATGTACTTCCCGCCCGCATTCTTCGACGTTATGGTGCATCTGCTGGTCCATATCGTGGAGGATATCATCCAACTCGGGCCGATGTTCCTGCACAGCATGATGTCGTTGGAAAGGATGAATGGTGTCATCAAAGGATACGTTCGCAACATGTCATGTCTAGAGGGAAGCATAGCCAGGGGCTTTCTGACCGAAGAGTGCATCTCCTACTACATGAATTATCTAGGCATCGAGAACCCCGTTGGTCTGCCCATCAACAGGCACCTCGGCAGGCTCGCTGGATGGGGTCACCGCGAGGGTCGCCGCGAAATGCATGTCGACTTCGAGGGTCGACTCGCCGACTTTGAAAGAGCAAACCTAGTCGCGCTACAACACATAGATGTGGTTGATCCTTGAGTTGTAGAGCACAAAACATTTATTGAGAAGACCTAAAATGACCGAGGCCAATAGAGGACGGACGGAGATATAATCAAAGAGCACAACTCATGTTTCATGCGTTGGTTCAAGTAGAAGCTTTTGTCGTACCCTTTACATGAGGATTCTTCCACGGAAGAACAACTCATATTCGCCTTGTCACAGGACGTCGAGCACAACCTGATGACCTATGTGGCATACGATATCAACGGCTACACATTCTACACCGAGGACAAGGATATGAAGGGAGATCGTTATCAGAACTCTGGCGTAATGATGGAATCCTACACTGGTAACGACAAGGACAGGTACTACGGAAAGATCGAGGAGATCTGGGAGCTGAGCTACGCTGGAGAGAAGGTCCCGATGTTCCGTGTCAGATGGGCCAAGAGCGTCCTAAAATAAGATCGGTATTTCACCACCATTGTTATACCCGAAGCCAAATCCAAGACCGCGGGTGCAAACGTCACCGCGAAAAATGAGCCATGGGTACTGGCTTCCCAAGTCGACCAATGCTTCTTCATTACCGACCCGTCAAAGGCCAGTCGTGTTTTCGTGAGGAGAGACAAAAGGAGGATCATCGGAATGGATGGAGTCGCCAATGAGCAAGACTTTGACAAGTACGGTGACCCGAAGATGGAACATGACGACGACGATGAAGTAGCGGCATACATCACAAGAAGAAGCAGGACCACCCTACCTAAAGGACGTCCGTTCCACAAAAGAACTCCATTTGCGAAAAAGAAGGGCAAGAAGATTGTGAACACATAGCTAGCTAGCTAAGATTGATTGTATTTAAATTTAGCCTTCATTTCTCGATTGTATTTCATGGACACTTTTTGAACTATCATGAATATTTTTAAATTTCATGGGCACGTTTTGAATTCATGAAAAAATATTGAATATTCATGAGGACACTCGATCTCGATCCCCTACATCTCGATCGCTATCCCCCCTCGCTAGATCCCCCTTGCCGATGAGCACCCCCCGCACCCTCCCCCGCTCCACCACCGCCGACGACCCCCGCACCCTCCCCCGCTCCACCGCCACAAATGAATGCAACTAAAAATCCAAAAAAAACAAATTTGATTATATTTTCAAATAACAAATTTGATGGTATTTTCAAATAACAAATTTGATGATATTTTTTTATATTCATAAATATTTTAAAATAACAAATTTGATGATATTTTAAAAAAATTATTACTGTTTTTATAAAAAATTATTACTGTTTCATATTCATATTCATTTTCTAAAAAATTATTAGATGAAATAAAAATTAATAAAAATAATAACTTATGGCGCACCACTAGCTGGTGCGCCATTGCTATCTAAAAAAATATTACTTATGGCGCACCGTCCCGGTGGTGCGCCATTGCTATAAAAAAACATTCTAATGGCGCACCGCCAGGGGGTGCGCCATTAGTAATCTTCCCCCTATAGCTAGTCGCCCGATCCCTTCGTCCCTCCCTCGCCAGATCCACTTACCCCTTGCATACTTCTCCACCGCCAAGTTCGTCCGACCCACTGCGCCGCAGCCGCCCACGCGCCCCCGCCGCCTCCCTCTCCCCATCCTCCCCTTCCTCCCCCTCCGACCCAACCCCGACGCGTCTCCGTCTTC
>LR738715.1:497993666-498012772 GCA_902687465.1 Secale cereale
GCGCAAAAACTTGCAACCATAGTGGCAGACACACTTCTACAAGTGAACCAACCTGTTTGCTGTTGAGTTGTTTCTTGTTTCTAAGATGATGCTCAAGAAGAGATGAAGTTACTAGCAGTCCTTTGTTAGTGATCAGAGAACGAGCTATCTATTGTTTCGTGTCTATTTGATGAAATCTCTGCTGATGTGCCGTGTCTCCAGGTCAGGAGACCAACCAGGACAAGAGCAAGTGCCAGCAGCAGTTCGACAACTACAAGGAGTGCAAGAAGAGAGAGGTTCACCTTCGTTTCCCCAATTCTCTCTAGCCTTTTTCTGATGGTATATGATGGATGGCTTCCAATTGATGCGCCAATCTATTTTTTGTCTTGTAACATGCGTTTGTTTCGTGCACTTGCTGAATGTTCAAGGGGGCTATGGCTTGTGTCGGACAGCAAGTGCCAAACTTGGAACTGAAACTTGTTTGTAGTGGACCTGGAGCTTAGTTCTTCAAGTATTACCTTTTAAAGAAAAAGTCAATGCACCTTACTGTTAAACTTTTTGTTTGGCCAACTGTATTAAGCAATGTTGGTACAACATGAACTGGACTTCTTGTGCCAAAATCTGTGAACTGCGTATTTTTACATTGAGAACGACTTGTAAAGATGATGATTTTGCTAGTTTGCTGGGTTTTGTCTCCGACCATCATGTCGTGATGATTTTGCAGGTACCCCGAGAGGCCCTTGAGTTTTCCGGAATGTCGATTAACTTCCGTCCCAGCAAATTCGGGTACTCCATATGTCCTATTTTCAGCAAAGATCATGCTGAAAATTTCCGTAAATTTTAGCATGACTTTGCTAAAAATAGGACATGTGGGGTACTTGCGACTAATGCATGGGCCGGGGTATCTTAGTACTTAATTAAGTAGCATCAACTTCCTCTTGTGTTATACATATAGAAGTGTGATATGTTTACTGTCTCTTGTTGTTTTTCATTAATTAAGTAGGATCAAGAATTAAGTAGGACTAGTTCTGAATAGCTTCTATCAACGGCTGATATGTTTACTGTCTCTTGGTGCCTCGGCATATATATCAGTCAACCTAGGATGCCTCGGTATCGCTAAACCCTAAATGATGAAAACTTAACTTAGCATTTAGGGTGCCTCAGCGTTGACAAACCCTAAATGATAAAACCTTGGCTTTTATGGTGCCTCGGTGTCGATAAGAACCTAAATGATGAAAGCTTAGGCTTTTAGGGTGCCTCGACGTCGACAAACCCTAAATGATAAAAGCGTAGCTTTTCGGATGCCTCGGTGTCAACAAACCCTAAATGATGAGACCATGATAATTCCTCACAAACCCTAAATGATGAGATCTTCTTCCTTGACAATAACCAAGTTTTTGACCAAACTTTTTTCCTATTTGGAGCGAAACATGGCCCACAACGATGAGGCCGGCGGTTCGGGCGGCAAGGCATTCTGGGAGCTGTCCCAGGAGATGGAGGAACAACCTCACCGCTATGAGGACGCCGCGAAAGACACCGATCCTGACTACACAACCCCTAGTGGCGTCGGGGATGACACCACTGATGGTGCCGTCGGGGATGACACCACTGATGGTGCTGCCGAGGATGCCACCACTGATGGTGCCGCCGAGGATGACACCACTGATGATGGTAGTGCACGCACAGATGGCAGCCAACCGAAGAGGCAACGGAAGGACCGGCGCCCGACCGTGCTCCGCACCCTCAAGGAGGAAGTTACTGAAGTGGACTCCGACGGGAATCCAACGGTGCCCGAACGAATAGTCAAGGGGTACTCGCTTCAGCTCGGGTGCATTCTCCGGAGCACTGTCTCGATCAACAGCGAGAACCTGAGGCATCCTGACAACAGGAATTACCGCAACCTCCTCTTCACAAAGCTGCACGAACGATACAAGTTCCCCGCTCAATTTGATAAAACAAGCCTCAAAAGGAATAAAGTGAACAATGCTGCCCTCACGAAGATGAGCAAGGCCCTGTCTACATGGAAAACCAATGTGAAGAGAATGATCGAGAAAGGTGAGAGTTATGAGAAGATCAAGGAGAAACATCCTTCGATCACCGAAGATGACTACAACGACTTCAAGATCAATTGCTCGAGCACCGCACACTCCGAATCAAGTCAGTGGGGGAAAGAAATGCGGGAGTTGAACTTAGGGAACACAAACTCGGTCCCTGCGGTTACAGAGTGGCGGAGCCTATATGGGACAAGGAGGACGCGGAGCGTGCTGAGCAAGGCCTACCGCCCCGCTTTGGTAAATACCTTGACAAGCAGACCAGGAACTATGTCAGGGCCCGATACAAGGAGGACCCGGTAACAAAGGAGCTTACCGATCCGAAGACCAGGGTCCTTGAAGTTGTTCTGGTAAGGAGTACACCCCCGCGTAATTAGCTCCATATGGTTACATTCTAATTAATGAAGCCAAATTTCTAAATGGTTCACATTCCTTCCGCAGGCGACTGAAAGCAGTAGCGCGGGGTCGACTCAGAGCACCCCATGGTACATCACTCTAAATAGGGCGTTGAACGTAATGAAAAACAAGGATAAGCTTAGTAAGCCGTCGTCAGCTCGTCGTGTGGCCGGAAAAGACTTGTCCACAAAATGGTCTTCATACTATAATGAAGCATGGGCGAAAGGAGAGAAAGACCAGCTCGGAAAGCCAGTCGCGCGAGGTTCAAGAACTCAAGGCACAAGTGGCGCAGATTCCGAAGATTGTCCAAGAGCAAGTGCAACAACAACTGGGATCGACGCTCACCGGCATTATGCCTACCTTGATTCATGGGCTGACGACGTGGATTGCGGGCGGCCAACAGGGGCCGCCCCCGATTCCCGATTCATGGCCAGCAATTCGCACAACGCGCAGTCGGCGTCATTGCTGTCTCCGGCGGAGGCCGCATTGGTGTCTCCAACGCCGGCACGGGCATTGGAGCTTAATGCACCCGGGTGTACGCTGGCCGGCACCTCTGCAGCAAGCGGCCCCTCCATTAATTGCACGCCCGTCGTTGGCAGTGCCTCGACATTAGCCGAGCTCGACGGCATCATCATGGTAACTAATTAAGCCTCTCGGCCGAGGACTTCATCTCCTTGCCTTTGACTAGTCATCCCTGACGCCCTACATGTTTTCGCGGGGCGCCACCGATGTTCCGTGCACTCTCCTGCACTTCGTGAACGATGAGTTGGTCGATGTCGCCAAGGGCAAAATCGTTCAACCGAGCAACCCCGTGTTCCACGGTAATCCGATGCCACCCATCGTGTATAGGGTTCAACTGGTTCGGGTGCTGCCAGGCACCGACGAGTTGTTACCTCTGATTCGACACACCGGGGCCGATGAAGATGATGTGATGACCCTCAGCGCCTGCCTAAGCTGGCCGATGCTTTGGCCGAAGATCCAGATTTGTTTGGGGGCAGGGGACACCACCCCAAAGACAACACCGCCAGTCATGCCAGCGCCAAGCCATGGCAAGACCGCCGCAACGCTACCGGACATGACGAACATCCCTATGGCACAGGATCCAAACATGCATATGGCACAGGATCCGAACAACGACCATCACGACGACAGTACATTTGCCAACATCGATAAGTACTTTGCCAAACATGGGTACGATGACGAATTCATTGGGCCTCCTTCTCAAGAACCCAACCCTACAAAAGATGATCGCGATCTAGCTGGTTCCACGGAGAAACCCAATTGCAATAGGCGTCGTCTCGCGTTCAGTTCTCAGGAGATGCCTCCAGCTGTCGACTTCACCGTGCCTCAGATAGCCGAGGTGCGAAATATTATCAGCCCCAATGATGCGGAGCATCCCAAGGTCACCCTCATGGCCCTACCTTCGTCTCAGCAAGTGCCAAGTGGACCCATGACATGTGCTCGAGCATGGGCTCTCGAGACCGAGGTGACTTCACTCCTCTCTCTATGTCACTTTGATTCACATGAGACATGGCTGCTACCCTCATCATAGACTCTTTGCATACTCAGGCACCTTGGGAGCAACCATGGAGAAGTCAAGGAACAAGAAGGATCGAAGGAGGAAGAAGAAGGAGAGAAGCAGCCGAGTTTCAGCTAGCCCGAATGGTCCGGACGATGTCCCGGGCGATCCGGCCGAAGCCCAGATGATCCGGACAAACGTCCGAACGATCCGACAAATGTGCCCGAAGACACCCGTAACTCCACGCCGAAGCCGGATCGTCCAGACCCCGTCCCGGATCATCCGGACGCACCCGGACATCCGGACAAAGACCCAGACATCCGGGCCACCCGCAGTAGATCAGGCATGTCCGGATCATCCGAATGCCGCCCCGGATCATCCGGACCCCCGAAGCCCGGATCATCCGGACAATGTGTGCGTGCATGATGTTGGGTCGAGGCCCATGTACCCCTTCTCCCCTCCTAGCCTATATATACCTCTCTACCTAAACTATCTAGGGTTAGCTTTGTGTTAGCTCATACAAAAACCTTAGTGGTTCCTCTCCTACGAGACCGCGGCTCTTCGGAGAAGATCCAACGGATTCAAGACCTCCTATACGGAGAAGAACATCAAGACCTCCTCACGGAGATGACTACCTCTACTTGTATCGTCCTTAGTTGATCGTGTATCATGTATCACACTTTGTGTACCCGGATCTATCCCTTGTGTGACCTAAGCTTGTTGATTTGAGTGTTTTCTCCTTGACTCTCGTGTGTTTTTCCTCGTGCCCCTCGTGTTCTTCCTCAGGATCCCTCCTTTTCGTGAAAGATCGGCCATGTAGGGTCCCACCCTACATCATCTATGGTATCATGAGCCTTGGTTGATCACGAATTTCGAGCCCCACACTTTGTTTTCTAGCTTGTTTTTGCTGTTTTTCGTCCAAATTCGAAAATCCCCACAAAAATAGCCCCACAATTTTTTAGGTGATTTGTGTGTTTTGATGAGATTTTGTTGATTGTGATCCGTGGTTGAGTTGTGTGACAAGTGGATTACCCCTCTCCCCACCTCCCCCGTCCTCAAAAACCAACGAAAATCCGAGAAAAAAAATCTTTTCCACCATTTTTCCTCTCTTCCCCGAGCTTATCCCGAGCGGATTGACACACCCGGATCATCCGGCTCCGCCCGGATCATCCGGGCAACCCTAACGAAACTGCATTTTGCAGTTTTTCGCGACACCGTTTCCGCCACCGCAAAAACCCTCGACACCCCTTCAGCTATACACTCGACATATCCACCACCACCAACATTTCCTAACCAACATCACTACGGTCTTACCTCTTTGTGCATTGGATCATTTGAGTTGTGGTTTTCTCCGTTTCCGTTTGTGTTTCGGCTATCTCGGAGCGGAACGACATCGACAAGAACACCTCTCAACCTCGACAAGGACGGTAACATCGACGACACCTCATTTACTACATTGCAATTGCATTGATAGACCCTCATCGACCATTTTGCGTAGCTTTCCTACCGAGACTAGCCATTTGATTATTGCCGGGCCACGACACTTGTGTACATTAGTGATAGTCATAGACATTGCATACTACATCATCATACCTCTGTGTGACACAAGAGTGTTCCGCATACACAAAAACTACCTTGATCCGACGAGCATGCATAAGTGGCCAAAGAAAGAGCTCACAAGCTTTAAAGCAAAAGAGCCATCCAAAGCTTATAAGCAAAAGCACAATAGTATCAAACGCCTTGCATCAAAAGAGATCATATGAAATAGCAATACATCATCTTGTGCTAAAGCATCGGCACATCATACACTCATAGTATACTTGTGATAGGAAGTCATTACATTGCTCTTATAGGTCGTGCACAAGTGCGTATCCGCCTATTAAGCAATCGGTTAGCGTCTCTCTAGCGTTGTGCAACACGAGACTTTTTCGTGGATTCCACATTTTCGCTCACTTTTGGTTGCACAACCACATTTATCTATCCGTGCGTGTGTTCCGTGTAATACCTATTCCTTGTGATCTACTTGTTGCATGAGCCAATTGTGAATCATTTTCACCATCATTGAATCTTACTCACATTTTGCATTGAATTTTTGCCACCATCCTAACCAAGCTACTCTCAAGGCTTTACTTGTGTAGGTGTGAGAATCGACAAGACTTCGTACCAATAATGCTATTTCTGGGTTACATTATTGAGTGATCATTGATTAATTGTCAACTTCGGTCAAGGTACATTTGGTATTGGCTTCTCCTTTCTCTCACTCACATACTTGTTTGTAACGATGGATAGGCCAAGTACATCTATGAACCCACTCTTCGATGATCCTCAAGAATCGAACAACTATGTCACCAAACTACATCTCTTCGGTGTCCAACGAGCTCTACATCAAGGAAGTGAAGCCATGCGAGAGCACATTAAGCAAGTCGCTGCCGACGCGCGTTAATTTGAAGCAAGAACAAGAGAGCAATTCGACATCATCAACACCAACATGGCTACTCAATTCAATGCGCTTCGAACTTTGATAGTCAACCGACGGTCTTCTTCCACATCTTCTCAAAGACGAAGCCGCTCTAGTCGACACACCGACTCCACGGACGGCTCAAGTACCCCTACATCGAACACTCTTCAACAAGCCGCACGTCAAGCTCGACATGACAACCGGAATCCACTTCATGACAAGAGCTCCCAAGAGCTGCTTGACGAACAAGAAAGTCAACATCGTCAAAACCAAGCTACACTTGAGCAAGCACAAGAACGGCAAAGACTACGCCAACAACAACAAGAGCGAGCACGTCAACACCAAGAAGCACAAGATGTCGAAGCTCACAGTCAAGCACAACACCGCCGAGAAGCTCAAGCTCTTGAGGCGCAACGAGCATTACGTGATGCACATCGCAATGTGGAAAATCGCAATCGACACACTCGTCAAGAAGAGGATTTCCTTCGCGATGAGATGCAAGAGAGGTGCCACCATGCTCGAATGCAACAAGAAGTTCCTCCTCAAGTGTGACAAGAGCAACAACCTCAACAAGAAACACAAGCTCGACAAGTACACCATGACAATGAACATCTACTCCGCCAAGAGCAACATGAGATTGACAACCATCCAAATCAAGAACGCCCTCCCAATAGACAAGCAAACAATGAAGAGCAACGCTATGGCAAGCTTAAGTTCGCCATGCCAAAGTTTTTCGGAAGCATTGATCCTGAAGACTACCTCTCATGGGCATTGAAAGTTGATAAAATCTTTCGCCTCCACAACTTTGATGAAGAGAAGAAAATTGCTATGACCTCCCTTGAGTTCCAAGACTATGTCCTCATTTGGTGGGAACAAATCATAGAAAGAAGAGAAGCAAAAGGCGAACCTGCTATCACTACTTGGGCTCAAATGAAGGAAGTCATGAGAGAACGTTTCGTGCCAACACACTACAACCGTTACTTGTTCAAGAAACTACAACTCCTCAAGCAAGGTACCAAGTCCGTTGAAGAGTACTATAAGGAGATGGAGATTGCCATGATACGCGCAAACAGCACGGAAGATGATGAACAAACGATGGCGAGATTCTTGAAAGGACTCAAGTATCCCATCAAGAAGATTGCAGACTTTCAACCATACACCAATCTCCTCGAGCTAGTACATCAAGCCACGAAAGCGGAGCGACAAGTTCAAGAGGACTAGAAGTACTCCAAGTTCACCTCCAAGAACTTCAGCTCCTACAACCAAGCTTCAACGACTTCGGCTCCTCCTACCTCTACAAAGCCATCTACAAACTTCGGTGACAAGTCCATTTTCAAGAATGCGACTACATCAAGTCGTCCACCCTCTACAAACAACTTCAAGCCAAGAACTTCATCATCTACAACTCCAACCGAGGACAACTCCAAGACGAGTTACATCAAATGTTTCAAGTGCCAAGGGTGAGGCCACAAGTCATTTGAGTGCAAGACCGTGCGTACCATGATCATCAACGATGACAGATCTTATGACTCAATAAGCGACGATGAAATGGAAGCCCTTGAACATGTAGCTATGCATCGCCAAGTGAATGATGATGAGGACCATCAAGTGTTTTGCGACAATGACTCGAGCCCAAATCTCGTTGTCTCGAAGGTCTTGACACTCCAACATCAACAAGATGACGATCAAAGATGCCACATCTTTCATAGTAAGGCCGGCATCAGTGGACGCTCCGTCAAGGTTATCATCGATGGAGGAAGTTGTCACAACTTGGCTAGCGAAGAGCTATGGGACAAGCTCAACTTGGTGAAATCGAAGCACCCTCATCCCTACAAGGTCCAATGGCTTAGCGACGCCGGAACTCTTCGAGTCGAACACACTGTGCAAGTCTCCTTCTAGATAGGCGCCTATGAGGACACACTTGAGTGTGATGTGGTCCCTATGTCCGTGTTCCACCTTCTACTTGGACGACCATGGCAATACGATCGTGGAGTCACACACAATGGATGAACGAATCACTATAGCTTCAAGATGAAAGGAAAGGAGTTCGTGCTACGCCCAATGTCACCAAGTCAAGTAGCCGCCGACAAACACATATATACCAACAATCGTCGAGAGAATGGTGAGAGAGTGAGCCACCAAAAGGAGAGTGAGAGCCACAAGCCAAATATGAGCGACTCCACGATGAATGACAAGAAACAACTAGTGCTATTCGCCACCAAAAGTGAGATGAGAGAAGTGTGTGAGAACCCCTCGAGTGTCTTTCACCTTGTGCTTTTATGCAAAGGGGAAGTCAAACCTACTGACACTTCACCACCTCCACCTTTAGTGTTGTCTCAATTGTTGCAGGAATTCTCGAATGTCTTTCTCGATGAGCTACCTCCGGTTCTACCTCCACTTCACGGAATTGAACACCGCATCGACCTCATACCCGGCGCACCACTTCCGAACAAAGCTCCTTCCCTCGTCAACCCCGAGGAAACCAAGGAGATACAACAGCAAGTACAACAACTCATCGACAAAGGTCACATACGTGAAAGCTTGAGCTCTTTTGCCGTTCCGGTTATTCTCGTGCCTAAGAAAGATGGAAGTTTTCACATGTGCTCCGATTGTCGCCCAATAAATGCTATCACCGTTAGATACTGCCACCCTATCCCACGCTTAGATGACATGCTTGATGAATTATGTGGTGCCACCATTTTTCGAAAATTGATCTTAAAAGTGGCTACTACCAAATTCGCATTCAAGAGGGTGATGAGTGGAAAACGGCTTTCAAAACCAAGTTTGGGTTATATGAGTGGCTTGTCATGCCTATGGGTTCATCGGAAGCACGTGGTTCATTTATGCGTCTCATGCATTTTGTTCTACGACCCTACATAGGCGTCTTTGTAGTGGTTTACTTTGATGACATCCTCGTCTTTAGCAAGTCGCTTGACGACCATGTGACACACATCCGTATGGTTTTGCAAACCCTTCAGAAAGAGCGCTTATATGCTAACATGGAAAAATGCACTTTTGGCGTTGCGTTTCTTAGGATTTGTCGTTTCTTCTCAAGGTGTTCACGTTGATGAAACAAAAATTGATGCAATTAAAACTTGGCCTCAATCAACGAACCTCCAACAAGTGCGTAGCTTTCTTGGTTTAGCCGGTTTCTAGCGACGTTTTGTGAAGGACTTTAGCACAATTTGTCGGTGTACAAAAAGAGGGGTACACTTATTGTACCCCTATGACTGTGCATGGGCAGTCTGAGCCACGGGCACCACCACACCAAGCATGGCAAGGGAGGTGAGCCAGGGTAAGACCGAAGCTCGATGGAACTGAAGCCCAAAGCCAAGACCACAAAGAGCAAAGGGACGAAGCAGATTCTCCCGGCAAGATCCTTGCCGGGAGCCAGTTTCAGCAGCCCCGGCAAGATCCTTGCCGGGGCCGGCTCTAGCAGCCCCGGCAAGACCCTTGCCACGACAGCTCGCCCCACGCCTACGGAGTGGATCACCCTTGAGTCTACTGCCCCCATGGGGCAAGGATTCGGGAGATATCCCCGTAGTGGCATGCACATCTTTGTGAAGACATTCAAGATCAGATACACACTAAGAAGACGACGACCCTTGGTGGGATCCCATCCAAGGAGGACCACATGACCCTTGCCGTGGCCCCGGCAAGGCCCTTGCCAAGGACATTCGCAGGGCCACCATCGGGCCCACGCCAACTAAGCTTCCACCGCCCTATGCAGCTGCCGACCCAACCATCTGGGCAGGCACCTGCGTGGCGACATGCAGATCTTCGTGGAGACCCACCACTGCGCCACCTCAGCTGCCTGCCTGCCTACATGGCATCTTAGGCATCGCTGGCCAGGGCGCGTGTCGACACAAGAAGGAGCGGTGACGGACAAGATGGATGTCTCCCTCGTCCCCGATAAAGCAAGGACACCTAAGCAAGACGCATTAAATGCGCCTTGTCATGTAATGCAAGGGATAACCTCGCATCACTGTACCCTTTCCACCTCCTGTGTGCCACTGTGGCGACCCCTTTTCCCTATAAAAGGAGGCCCGAGGCTACCATGAGGAGGATTCGGCTTTTTAGAACTCCTCACGATTCGGCTTTTTAGAACTCCTCACGGGTCGGCTTTTTAGAAGTCCTCACAATTCGGCTTTTTGGAGCTCCTCACGCCCATTGCTAGCTGAAGAACACAAACATATAATCCACCAAAGCAGGAGTAGGGTTTTACACATCTTTGCGGCCCGAACTTGGGTAAACGAACCGTGTGCTAACGGTTGGTCCGCTCTTCTCTCAACCCCGCGCCCCGCAACTGTAGTAGGGATTCTTGTGATCCCATAGGTGTCGATCCAAATACCCCGACATCTTTGGCGCGCCAGGTAGGGGGCGTAGTTGTGAGAATCGGCTTTAGCAGTCAGTTTGATGCTTCTTCATCATCATGGCGCCCAAGAAGAAGACGATGGTGGTGTTTGGCCAGTCGGAGGACGGACAGCCCGTCCCGACGCGGGCGAGCAGCGGACCGGTCGCGGAAAGGCCCCGGGGCGCTGCTCGCGAACACCAATGCCGTCCCAGCAGCCGGAGTTTGGGAGGTGGCGATGTTTGTGCGCCTGGTAACGGGCCACACACCGCCAGTTCCAAGGATGGAGCCAGGCCCTCCGCGAGTGGCGCGGGGCCTTCCAAGATCGTTGCCGCACCACCCGAAGGCGACGCAAGGGCCTCTAGGACTCCCATGCCGGCGCCAACAGCGTGCTCCTCTCAAGTAGCGCGCGACGAACGGCGTCGTCACGTCGAAGATCCCGGGCGTCGCCATGGGAAGAGCCTCGAGCGCCACTCCTGGGACGTAGAAGACCTGCCCGCCCGCCGAAGCACTGGTGGAAACGGCATGCGACCGCGGGATCATGATGGAGGTCCTCCTGACATGGTCAGGGGTCGAAGCATGTCGCGGTCCGTGTAGGTTTCGCTACCATTAACCCCAGCCGAAGCCCTGGCGCGCGTGTAGTTGCTCCTCGACTTTCCTCCCGTTACAGGGAAACTCCACGAATGGAGAGCCACCATCCGAAGCCTTGTCGCAGTCGCCAACAAGGATGAACCAAGTCTAGCGAGGCCCCCGGGTCGACGTTCCAATGGGGTCTTAAGCACCGGTGGCGGGAGGACCGGCAGCGCCGTGGCACACGGTGCATTCGCCTCCTCCTCGCCCTGTACCGTGTGTGTCGACTAGTCAAGACATCGCGGGTGACGCCATCTCCATATCGACGTCCGACCCACAGACCAACGGCGACCAGCGTCAAGTTCTTCAGGAGCGAGCTCATGAAGACGCTCGGACCACCATCGAGTGTCGGCGTGGAGCGCGCCATCAGTCAGACAGGCGAGCAGGGCCTGTTGTGGACCGCCCAGCACCGGGGAGCCCTGGAGGACTACCTTACGAGGTAGGTTGTCCGGCTTTTACCCGTGAGCTGCGGCAGTTCCAGTGGCCCACTCACCGCACCTTCAAGCCTGACGTTGGCGAGAAGTACAATGGCAAGACCCACCGTCGGAGTTCCTCGGCATCTACACCATCACGATGCAGGCTGCCGGAGCCCGCGATGATAAGGTGCTTGCGAATTACTTTCCGTTGGCTCTTAAGCCCAACGCCATGTCGTGGTTGATGCACTTGACGGTAGACTCTATTTCCTCCTGGTTGGATTTGTGCCATGAGTTTGTTGGCGCCTTTACTGGAGGTCACCAAGCCCGTGGCCAAGCAAGTGACCTACACGTCATACCCCAGTAGGAAGGCGAGAGTCTGCGCAAGTACATACAGAGGTTCAGCAGGGTACAGTACAAAATCCCTGATGTTCACCCTGCCGCCATCGTTAGCGCGTTCCATCAGAACGTGCGTAACTGCAAGATGCGTGAAGAACTGGCGATGTCCAAGGTGAAAGATGTGGTGGAACTCTATGTTCTAGCTGACAGATGTGCCCGGGCTGAGGAGGGCAGGAAGTACCCCGGCGAAGATGTCGGCGCAGAAACCGACTCTTCAGATGAGGATATTGCCACCCCGGCGTAGAAAGGCCGGCACCGCAGCAGGAAGCGCAAGGGTAAAGCCATGCTTGCCATCGAGGGATCTGATGACGCCGACTCCGCCAAGAAAACCAGGGCGGGTGACCCCGGCAAGGAAATTGCCAGGTGTGTCGCCTGCCGGGCCTTGGCGGCTACCGAGAAGCTAGGAAACTCTGGCAAGCGATACTGCAAGATCCATCGCACCAAAGGCCATGATCTCCAGGACTGCCGACAGGTTGAGCTCCTTGCTGAGAAGCAGAGGGCTGAATATGAGAGGCGGGACAAGGAGAAGGGCCAGGACGGTGCTGAAGGGTCTGGCAAGAAGCGTGACGACCAAGCAGGCCATCGCGGTAAGGATAAACAGCAGGAGAGGCCCGCCCGGGGCCGTGACAGAAGACCCGAAGACGACGATCACGAAGAGGACGACGAGTCCGGCGACCAAGAATTTCAGAAAGCTACAGAGGCCATGTGCATCGATGGTGGCGCCTTGCTGCATACTTCTCACCGCCAATTTAAACAGTGGGCGCGCGAGATTACAGCGGCGGAGCCGTCGTCCGATGCCCAAAAGCCGCTGAAATGGTCTAGCACGCCTATCATTTTTGACACTGAGGATCACCCTGATCGCACTACTACGGTCGGGTGCTTGCCATTGTTGGTTTCACCGACAATACGCAACCTCAAGGTGACAAAGATGCTAGTCGATGGCGGGGCCGGTCTGAACCTACTCTCGCCCACCATGATCGAGAAGCTGCAAATTCCTGACGGAGACCTCAAAGAGACGGGCACGTTTCAGGGGATCAACCCGGGGAGAAGTCAACCAAGGGGAAAGGTCATGCTGCCCGTGACTTTTGGAAGTGATCTGAACTACAGGGCAGAAAGGATCGTGTTCAATGTTGCCAAGATCCCCTTGCCTTACAATGGGATCCTTGGCCGCCCAGCGCTGGCCAAGTTCATGGCAGCGTCACACTACGCCTACAACACCCTGAAGATGCCAGGACCTGTGACGAGCATCACCATCCCCTCCGATAAGAAAGATGCGCTGATTTGCACTAACCAACTATACCAGCAGGCAGTTGCAGAAGCTGCCACCATGAGGTCACTTGCTCCTGCCACTGGAGCCCGGGGAGGGAAGAAGATGAAGAAGACCGATGAGACCTCGGACACCCACTCCAGCAAGCGCACCGCTTCGGAGTGTAGTGCTCCCGTCGAGGACGTGCTAGAGAGCCCCGTCAGGAAGAAGAAGAAGAAGACCGGTGCGACCTCGGACACCCACTCCGGCAAGCGCACCTCTTCGGAGTGTAGTGCTCCCGTTGAGGACGTGCCAGAGAGCTCCACCGGCAGAAACAAGAAGTCTAGGGCCACGCTGCCGGGGACCAAGAAGGTTTCTGTCAAGGAGGACGACACAGGAGGGGCTTTCACCATAAGCTCCACCCTTGACGACAAATAGGAAGACACGCTCGTCACCTTCCTGCGGGCGAATGTCGATGTGTTTGCATGGCAAGCATCCGACATCCCCGGTGTTCCCAGGGAAGTGATTGAGCACCACCTTGCTGTCTATCCTCATGCGTGGCCCGTCAAGCAGAAGGTCAGGAAGCAGGCTTTGGAACGACAAGATTCCATCACAGAGGAGATCCGGAAACTGGAAGCAGTGGGTTTGGTAAGAGGAGTGCTCCATCCAACGTGGTTGGCCAATCCGGTGGTAGTGCGCAAGGCAAATGGGAAGTGGAGGCTGTGTATTGATTACACAGATATCAATTAGGCTTGTCCCAAGGACCCCTTCCCGTTGCCGCGCATCGACCAGATTGTTGATTCCACGGCTGGGTGTGACTGTTGTCATTCCTTGATGCCTACTCTGGCTACCATCAAATATTCATGGCAAGAGAAGATGAAGAGAAGACGGCATTCATCACCCCATGTGGTACGTACTGTTTCGTACGAATGCCTTTTGGGTTGAAGAGTGCTGGCTCGACGTTTGCAAGGGCAGTCCAGATTGGTTTTGAAACCCAGCTCCATAGAAATATGGAGGCTTATATGGATGATATAGTGGTCAAAACCAAGAACAGGGCAATCCTTATACCGGATTTACAAGAAACATTTGTAATCCTACGCAAGATCAACCTCAAGCTGAACCCTGAGAAGTGCGTCTTCGGCGTTCCGTCCGGCAAGCTTCTCAGGTTCTCTGTGTCACATCGTGGGATAGAGGCCAATCCGGATAAGTTCAAAGCTATAGAACAGATTGAAGCACCCAGACAGGTCAAGGATGTGCGTCGGCTTGCTGGCCGCGTTGCCACCATGAGCAGATTCATTTCCAAGTCTGCCGAGCGCGCCCTTCCCTTTTTGAAGATTTTGAAAAAGGCAGGCCCAATGGAGTGGACGCCAGAAGCCGAAGCAGCATTGGAAGACTTGAAGATGTATCTTTCCTCCACGCCGATACTAGTGGCGCCTAGACCACAAGAACCGTTGCTGCTATACTTGGCGGCAACAAACCAGGTGGTCAGCACCGCACTAGTGGCGCAGAGAGAAATTGAAGATGAGGTGATAGCAGCGACAGAGCCTGATGCCATTGGTGTAGAGATGACACGGCCGGTTGGAGTGCCGCCAATGAAGAAAATGATGCAGCACCCTGTCTACTTTGTTAGCTCCCTCTTGCAGGGGGCTAGATCAAGGTACTCCGGTGTGCAGAAATTGCTCTTCGGCCTTCTTATGCCCTCGAGGAAGCTGCGTCACTACTTCGAGGCGCACGAGATCACTGCGTCACTCGCCTCCCTCTGCAACGGATATTGCGCAATCCAGATGCAACGGGAAGAATTGTAGAGTGGGCACTTGAGCTGTCCAGCTTAGGCCTCAAGTTTGAAAGTACCTCGACGATTGAAAGCCAAGTCCTGGCAGAGTTTGTTGCAGAATGGACCGCGACGCCTGACGAAGAAGTCCAGGAAACTGCTCTCCCCGGCAACGAGGCAAGTTGCGACTGGATCATGTACTTTGATGGAGCTTTCTCCTTACAGGGTGCCGGGGTTGGCGTACTGCTGGTCGCGCCCACTGGAGAGCACCTCAAGTACGTGGTCCAGATGCACTTCCCCAGGGAGGTATCAACGAACAATACTGCTGAGTATGAGGGGCTGCTTGCCGGTCTTAGGATCGCGGCAGACCTCGGAAGCAAGAAACTCATTGTTAGGGGCGACTCGCAACTTGTCATCAAACAAGTCAACAAAGATTACCAGAGCCCGTTCATGAAGGCCTACATCGATGAAGTGAGGAAGCTGGAAGAGCGCTTTGATGGTATACAGGCGGAGCACGTTCCCTGAGCGGAGAACGACATCGTCGATTACCTGTCAAAGCGCGCTGCCCTCAAGTTACCTGTGGAACCAGGTACCTTTGTGCTTCAGCTTTCTCAGCCATCCGTTGATCCATCAACAGAGCAGAACAAGAGGAGGAAATCAGGGCCCAGCAAGTACTTTCCCGCCGAGCTCCCTGAAGCCGCCGGCAAGGATGTTGCCGGAGACACTGAGCCCGCCACTGGACGGCTAGCTCCGGCGGAGCATCAATCTCTTGCCATCGAGACAGCCGCTCCTATAGCGGAGGAAATGCCTTTAGTCCTCGCCGTCGAGCCCCAGGCTCCAGCGTGGGCACAACATACTGTCTGATTCCTCCAAACTAGGGAACTTCCTGAGGAGCAGGAAGAAGCGGAAAAAGTAGCCCGTCGGTCTGCTATGTACCAGTTCGTCGACGACGTCCTGTAAAGAAAGAGACCGAACGGCGTGAAATTGAAGTGTATCCCTCGAGAGGAAGGACTGGGGCTGTTGGCAGAGATACATGGAGACATATGTGGATCCCACATAGGGTCAAGAGCCCTTGCCGACAAGGCATTTCGCCAAGGCTTCTTCTTGCCCACTGCCCTCTAGGATGCGAGGACGCTGGTCACCAGGTGTAAAGCGTGTCAGTTCCATTCAAAGAAACATCATCAACCAGCTCAAGCCCTTTAAACCATTCCTCTCTCCTGGCCCTTCTCGGTCTGGGGGCTCAACATACTGGGCCCTTTCCCCCGCGCTGTCGGGGGCTTTGAGTAATTGTACGTCGCAATCGACAAGTTCACAAAGTGGCCAGAGGTGGAGGCAGTGAGGAAGGTCACAGCTTAGTTAGCCGTAAAGTTCTTCAAGGGACTAGTATGTCGTTTTGGTGTACCCAACAGGGTTATCACCGACAATGGCACACAGTTCACAAGCTGCACCTTCATGCAATATACCCAAGACCTCGGTAGCAAAGTCTGTTTCGCTTCCGTTGCTCACCCACGAAGCAATGGTCAAGCTGAGAGGGCAAATGCTGAAGTACTGTGAGGCTTAAGGACAATGACCTTTGACAGGCTGCACAAGAGCGGAAGGCGCTTGATTGATGAATTGCCGACGGTTCTTTGGTCGATCAGAACGTCGCCAAATCGAGCCACCAGCTAGACACCCTTTGCCCTAGTATACAGGGCGGAAGTAATTCTCCCCACTGAACTCATATACGGGTCACCTCGAGTGCTCGCTTATGATGAGCTTGAGCAAGAGCAACTGCAGCAAGATGACGCAACGCTCCTTGAGGAAGATCATCTTCGGGCGGCTGTGAGTGCAGCACGCTACCAGCAAGCCTTGTGCCACTACCATAGCCGCAAGGTCCATGCCCAAAGCTTTGAGGAAGGCGACCTTGCTCTTCGGCGCGTTCAATCGGCCTAGAATACCAACAAGTTGACGCCAAAGTGGGAAGGCCCTTATCGGGTAATACGAGTCACCAGGCCTGGCGTAGTCCGCCTGGAGACCGAAAATGCCATTCCGGTGAACAATTCCTGGAATATTGAGCATCTTCGCAAGTTTTACCCATAAGGAGCGGCTTGCCGGGCCCCCCGACAAGCCACCTTTTGTACAAGCCTTGCCGGCAAGGCATGTAACCCTTTGTACAAAGCTAGGCGCAGACCCTGAGCATAAATAAATGAAGCGCTGGCGCCCTAAGTTATAGCATGCATGCTGAGTCGAGTCTCGTCCTTGGTTAGGGTTGATAGTGCTTAGCGGCGGCTAACCCCTAGCTTAGAGGTCGAGTTTGCATCTCTTTGTGCTTCTTTTTATCTCCTTTTGTTCACAAGACGTACAGATATCCTTGCCGAAACCACTTGGGGAGAAGGAAAAGGAACAGATCAGCATCAAGGCCCCGGCAAGCTAGTGTTGCCGGGGGTTGCAAGAGCAAAGATTCACCCACGGCAAACCAGAGTTGCCGGGGGCTGCAATTCAGATAAGTTCTTCATCCCTTATCATGCATTCCATTATGGACTGAGGTATGTGAAACCTCATTTTCTTCCTTAAAACTACCATGCTCGCATAACTCTAGGCCCCAGGGCTCGTTCTTGGGACCAAGTTTGGTCGTAGTCGCGGCATCGAAGGGATGAAACAAGGAGCCTAAACCCGCTTCATCCCTGCCTCAGCCAAAGGCATGAGAAAGGTCGAGCGAAGTGGGGGGGGGGGAGGATGGCGAGGCCTGTTGCCGGGCGAGAAAATGTTTAACTTAGAGATATCAGGGATTTATTCCCTGTTGTGGGTTCTACCTGCGAACTAATGACCCGGTAAACATTCCTCTTTCATTAAAAACATTCCATTCAGGTACAGTCCATAGGGAATGAAAAACATGAACAAGGGGATTACAAGGTTTTCTACCTGCGAACAAATGGCCGCCCAAAGGCTGGATGGTGATGACGGCGCCGGAAGCAGAGCTCGAAGACGACGCGGCAGGACGTCAGTATGCGTCGAAGGCGCCGGTGCCCGTGTACTCCGACATGACGACCTTGCCGCCCGCCCTCTTCCTCTTCCTCTTCCGCAGCCTCCCTACGCCAGCCGCCAAGGGGACGGCCCCGAGATGTTCAAAGAGCCGGTGATGCGGATGATGGGGTCGCCGGTGCCACCAGGAGCGGCGCCCGACACCTAGTCAGACCCGTCATCCTGCCGCCTACCGCCCTCGTCGTCGCTGTTGCTGTCCTCCTCGTCACCCTCTTTCGAGGAGGAGTCTCCGTCATCGGAGGAGCTCTCCACGCAGCACCTTGCACGAGTCCCAAAGTGTTCGAAGACCTTGACGGAAAGAAGGCCACCCTCCATCAACTTAAAATGGAGAGTGAGCCCATCCGTCAGGCTGTGGATACGAGAAAATGTCTTCCATCCCTGACGAAGATACATCACATGAGGAGCAGGGAAGTCGACGCGGACCCGCGTGCCACTGATCCCGCAGCCCCTCATGTGCAGCCGCAATGACTCCGGCGGATCCAGCTCCATCTCCTGCGCGAATGGAGTCGGGAGACAAAGGCGAGGGCGCGGCGGCCGCCGCAACCTGACGAAGAACTCGCAAGGGTCATCCCCAACATGGCCCTCCACTGGAGGAGGGGCTGCTGGCGGGGGCGAGGCCGGCGGGCCGCCCTGTCCTCCTCTTCCCCGGGCGCCCCGGCCTCGCCCACGGCCTCGCCCCCTCCCCCTTCCCCTCGCGGCCGACTATGCCACCGCAGGTGCCGGAGAAGGAGGGATGCGTTGTCGAGCAGCGACCCTCGCCGCCACCGTTGAAGGGCCGGGTTTTCCTCACTCCATGACGACCGGAATAGAGGAGCAGAAGCTGAAGGAGGAAGAAGATGGAAGAGTGCGAGACATTGCACCTCCCCCCCCCC
>LR738715.1:498012907-498051082 GCA_902687465.1 Secale cereale
CCCCGCTCTTTATAAAGGAACAGGGTTGGGCCTCGACCGCCCCGCTCGGCCAATCACGACGCAGGAGGCACAGGGAGCCAGGACCGACCCGTCACCCCAACCAGCGACGGCTCGGTTTCCCGCCTCCACCATCTGCTACGCAAAGCGCATGGGAGGCACGTGGCTAACGTGCATAACCGAGGGGACGGGTGAGGCGACCTCTCCCCACCCCGTGATCGTGGGGAGTGGACGCCTTGAGGACCGCGCCTCAGCCCCATTCAGTAAATGGGCCGTGCCTCCACGCCTCCCCCCGTTCATGGGGAAGGCGCGAAGCCGCCTCATTACTGCGACGTGACGCATGCCTGCGGAAACCGCCCCGCACATGCCGCCAACGTCACACACGCCCCTCCACGCCGCGCTACGCGCGCGGGTCGTGGGAGGCACAGCGCCCGGGAAATCTTACCAAGGTGAAAACCGTCCCACCTACCCACGCACCGTTCTGGGCCTAGTCCAACAACACGTCGCGCTTATGTGTGGCCCAGGCCCGGGGGCTCCTGTTGGTGTACAAAAAGAGGGGTACACTTTTTGTACGCCTATGACTGTGCACGGGCAGTCTGAGCCACAGGCACCACCACACCAAGCTTGGCAAGGGAGGTGAGCCAGGGTAAGATCGAAGCTCGATGGAACTGAAGCCCAAAGCCAAGACCACAAAGAGCAAAGGGACGAAGCAGATTCCCCCGGAAAGATCCTCGCCGGGAGCCAGTTTCAGCAGCCCCGGCAAGATCCTTGCCGGGGCCGGCCCTAGCAGCCCCGGCAAGACCCTTGCCGCGGCAGCTCGCCCCACGCCTACGGAGTGGATCACCCTTGAGTCCACTGCCCCCATGGGGCAAGGATTTGGGAGATATCCCCGTAGTGGCATGCAGATCTTTGTGAAGACATTCAAGATCAGATACACAGTAAGAAGACGACAACCCTTGGCGGGATCCCAGCCAAGGAGGACCACAAGACCTCCGGCAAGAACCTTGCCGGGGTTGACAGCAGGCGCCGCGGCAAGACCCTTGCCGAGGACATCCACAGGGCCACCATCGGGCCCACGCCAACTAAGCTTCCACCACCCTATGCAGCTGCCGACCCAACCAGCTGGGCAGGCACCTGCATGGAGACATGCATATCTTCATGGAGACCCACCATTGCGCCACCTCAGTTGCCTGCCTGCCTACATGGCATCTCAGGCATCGCTGGCCAGGGCGTGTGTCGACACAAGAAGGAGCGGCGACGGATAAGATGGATGTCTCCCTCATCCCCGATAAAGCAAGGACACATAAGCAAGACGCATTAAATGCGCCTTGTCATGTAATGCGAGGGATAACCTCGCATCACTGTACCCTTTCCACCTCCTATGTGCCACTGTGGCGACCCCTTTTCCCTATAAAAGAAGGCCCGAGGACACATGGAGGAGGATTCGACTTTTTAGAACTCCTCACGATTCGGCTTTTTAGAACTCCTCACGAGTCGGCTTTTTAGAACTCCTCACGATTCGGCTTTTTGGAGCTCCTCACGCCCCATAGATAGCTGAAGAACACAAACATATAATCCACCAAAGCAGGAGTAGGGTTTTACGCATCTTTGAGGCCCGAGCCTGGGTAAACGAACCGTGTGCTAACTGCTGGATCCGCTCTTCTCTCAACCCCGCGCCCCGCAACCGTAGTAGGGATTCTTGTGATCCCATAGGTGTCGATCCAAATACCCTGACACAAATGCTGTGACGCCCCGAGACCGATGCGCCAGGTGTCTTTGCCATGTCATCTGCCTGCGTGTTGCATCCTGCCATGTCATCATGTGTGTTGCATCAGTATGTTTTCAAAACTTGCATCCGCCCGAGTCCCCTCGTCCTTTCCGTTGTCCGTTCTGAGCCAAGACACACTTGCACGCGCCCGCGGTGCGTCCGAATATTTATTCTGTGAGTGGCTGAAAAACGTTCTCCGAATGGGTTGAAACTTGGCATGTGGTCTTATTATTGTGTAGACAAGCCGCCTACCAAATTTCATCGCATTCGGAGCTCGTTTGATAGCCCAACGCATATATATAGCGGCACTAGTTGCTGGTTAAAAACGTCGGACGTTTTCGGTCTCCGAAAACCCCCGCGGGCCTCTCCATCTCTTCTCTTCCCTAAGCCCAAGGCCTTCTACACAGCCCACCTAAGTCACCTACCTCCCCCCCCTCCGCTCGGAGCCGCACGATCGAGATCGTACGGCTTGAAACGGAGCAAAAAACCCCAAACCCTTGGATTTTTACCTATATAAACAGCCCCCATGTCCATTTTGGGCCTTCCCTAGGCCTTCCCCTACCGCCAGCCACCTCCCTTGCATCAAATTCCGCGCAGGACTAGCCCCTCCTTGCCACTTGTCGCGTCCTGAGTGGCCAACCGCCACCCAGGCGCCTCCCTCCTCCAATCCCGCTCCTCCACCTGGCAAAGCCACCTCTCCACCGCGCCTCCCAGCCGCCGCGGCCCGCCCGAGCCCGGGTCAGGCCCGCCGCTGCCGCCCACCGGGCCCGGCTACCGCGCCCCGTGGTGCCCCGCCGCCGTCGGCCTCCGCCGGAGGTCCTCCACCGGCCGGAGCTGCCTCCCCACAGCCGCCGCGCTCGGATCCGGAGCGATCTGGGCCGGACCCGCCTCCTCCGCCCGATCCGCTTCTCGCTCGGCCCGATCCGCTCCGCGTGACACTGCCGGTGGGCCCGCGCCAGCCGCCACCGACGGACGTGTCCGGGAGGAGCCCCGGACATGTCCGCCGCTTCTCTGTGACGCCCAGACGTTAGTAGTCAGTAGTGTCCGCCCCACTTCGGACATGTCTGTTTCCCGAGGTGCTGTTTTTTTGCTAAGTCCCCTGAAAACTGTTATTGTGTTGCATCTTTGACTGGTGATATCTTTTTGTGTGTATGTCCAAATTGAGTGTTTGATATGTCAGAATGATCGTGGTGATATGCTCTACACTTTGTTCCATTGTGCCATGCTCATTTGAGTTCATCTAGATGCTCTAATCTCTGTTGCAAGAGTGCTACTTGTTATAAACTGCTGCTACTTGTTATTTTGTTGCCATGTTTGAGATATGATAATTTGGTGCATGTTTATCCAAATGATGCATATGATATGTCAAAATGTTCATCATGAGATGCTCTACATGTTGGTTGCTATAGCATGCATGTTAGAGTTCATATTGCCATGTTTATATCTGTTGCAAAAGTGCATTTGGTTGTTAGGTGCTGAAACTTGTTATGAGATGCTGATTTCAATTGCTCTTTGCTCTTGATGTGTTTGTCTTCATGCCACATGTGTAGATGTTTTAGAAGCACAATAATATGGTCTTTGTTGTGGTGCAAACCTCTTTCCATGATATGCTTTGAGTTTAATTAAATATGCTTGTAAACATGCCATGTTATTATTACTGTTTTATACTTAGTGAAATTTTGGCTAAGTCTGGAATCTGTCATATCCTGATGCTATGTTTGCTTGATGCCCTAGGCAAATCCATGTTAGTTTTTGGGTGGCCATTGATCATTACTTGTTGTACATGTTGTAGTCTATCCATTCATGTCCTTACTTGCTCATATGACCTGCTGTAGCTTATTTATTTCTTGCTCTCAAGTTGCTATAAAATATTACTGTCAGGTTTTTAACGTCATGATCAAAATGTCGTAGCTTGTTGCTATTGATCCATGCCTCCTATGGAGATGCTCCAATGGAGTTGTTTGCTATAGGATATGTCTACTTCATGTCCATGCTTCTTGTCACCATGTTTGAGTGTTGTAGAGTATATATTTCTTGCTCCAAAGTTGCTATGTCGCTGTTAACTTCAGCTTGTCGTCATATCTTGTTTCATGTGTATTTTTTAGCCCGTTGCTCCGTCTTCGGTGTGCCTTATACGAATCTTGTGTGATTTTGCATGTAGAATCATAATGTCATATTGTTGTCATGTTTGGAGTGGATTTCTTGATGTTTGGGTGCATCTTGCACCGTTGCCTTGCTTGACTTGTTTGGCTCATATCTTCTAGGTCGTAGCTCCGAATTAAACAAACTTTATATGAAACTTGACTAGAATTTCATGTAGATCATCATGGTGCATGTTAACTTGCTGTTTAAAAACTTTAACTTAAGGTTTTGTTCAGATCTGGACTAATTTCATACTATGCATATGAGGGCTTACCGGATTTGTTATATGTAGTTTCCGGCCTCATTTAAACTTGTTGACTTGTGTTGTTTTTCTGTGATTCCTACCTTGCCATGTATTGCTTCCTGTATAGACTTGTTTTGCATCATACCTTGCCATGTATTGCATCATATATAGACTTGTGTTGTTTTTCTGTGCTTCCTACCTTGCCATGTATTGCTTCCTGTATAGACTTGTTTTGCATCATACCTTGCCATGTATTGCATCATATATAGACTTGTGTTGTTTTCCTGTGCTTCCTACCTTGCCATGTATTGTTTCCTATATAGACTGGTTTTGCATCATACCTTGCCATGTATTGCATCATATATGGACTTGTGTTGTTTTTCTGTGCGTCCTACCTTGCCATGTATTGCTTCCTGTATAGACTTGTCTTGCATCATACCCTGCCATGTATTGCATCATATATAGACTTGTGTTGTTTTTCCGTGCTTCCTACCTTGCCATGTTTTGTTTCCTGTATAGACTTTTAGTGCATCCTATATAGAACTGTCTTGCATCATACATGCTTGAGCATATTGTCATGTTCTTGTGTTGTTTTCATGTGCTTCCTACCTTGTCATGTATTGCTTCCTGTATAGATTTGTCATGCATCATACCTTGCCATGTATTGCATAATATATAGACTTGTGTTGTTTTCTGTGCTTCCTACCTTGCCATGTTTTGCTTCCTGTACAGACTTGCTGTGCATCATATGTAGACTTGTTTTGCATCATACTTGGTTGAGCATATTGTCATGATTCTTGTGTTGTGTGTTTACCGTATTGCTTGCTTCTTCTCGTTAGTGCTTGTTCCATTGCGATCGTGAGGATTCATTCATCTACCCGTGGTTCTTCAAGGCTTCTTCCTCGTCTTCTTCATGGATCCGTTCTTCTTCCTTGCGGGATCTCAGGCAAGATGATCATACCCTTGGATACCCTTACTATCATTGCCATGCTTAGTGTCTCGATGCTATCGTTATATGTCGCGCTACCCTTCTTATTGTCAGCCCCTCTCCTTGTTGCCATGAAACCTCTAACCTTTGACACCTTCCTAGCAAAAACCATTGTTTGGCTATGTTACCCGCTTGCTCAGCCCCTCTTATAGCGTTGTTAGTTGCAGGTGAAGATGAAGATCGTTCCAGGAGGGAACTTGTTGTTGCTATATCAACATATCTATTTTTATTATTAACACACCTATATACTGGGCATGGGTGGAAGGCTTGGCCTTTTGCTCGGTGGTTTGTTCCACTCATGCCACCTTAGGCGCCGATAAACTGGCATTATGTTCCTTGATTTTGCATTCCTTACACGGTTGGGTATATGGGGACCCCTTGACGGTTCGTGTTTGAATAAAACTCCTCCAGCAAGGCCCAACATTGGTTTTAATTTGCCTCATAATAATAACTTAATTAATTGATTAAAATTGCATAGGGGGCCGCGTCCCCAGGTATTCTTTCTACATAGCAGGGGGGCCAGTGCTGATGGTGTTGGTCCCAAACTAGAGCCACTTGCGGTGCCACCCAGTTATTTTGGGTCTTTGGTTGCTGTACGTAGTGCTCATCCGGACGTGGCCTGAGACGAGATGTGTGTGGCTACCATCAGGGTGTCGGCACGCCGGGAGGTCTTGCTGGACTTGTTTTACCATTGTCGAAATGTCTTGTGCACCGGGATACCGAGTGTTTCGGATTTCCCTAAGATAAGGGGTAATAATTATTATTACTTTAGCTGATCGTGAGAGCTTGTGATGGGCTAAGTTGGGACACCCCTACAGGGTTATGATCTTTCGAAAGCCGTGCCCGCGGTTATGTGGCAGATTGGAATTTATTAATGTCCGGTTGTAGAAAACTTGACAGGGGATCCGAAGTAAAACAGACAACTGTGTGAGTAACCGTGACTGTGTCTTTTCACTTTGAGAAGAGAATACGATGGGGTTATGTATGACTCGTAGGTAGTTCAGGATCTTTAGCGGTCACTACTAGTTTGCGACCGTTTGCGTAGATGCTCATCTTATTCTTGTACTCGTAAGCTACCACCATATTATGCTTAGCCGCTACTGCAACCTCACCACTTTACCTCTTCCTACCTATTAAGCTTTGACAGTCTTGTTACCCATGGTTATGGGATTGCTGAGTCCTCGTGGCTCATAGACACTACAACTCCAGATGCAGGTACA
This sequence comes from Secale cereale, assembly GCA_902687465.1. Taxonomy (NCBI): domain Eukaryota; kingdom Viridiplantae; phylum Streptophyta; class Magnoliopsida; order Poales; family Poaceae; genus Secale; species Secale cereale. The sequence continues at coordinate 498,019,267 of LR738715.1, forward strand.
GCTGAGTACGATGCAGGAGATGGATTAGAACTTCAGTGGGAGTTCGATGAAGAGCGTAGCCATATGTTTGTGACTTTTCGACGATCAGTAGTGGTTTCTACTAAGGGAGATTCGGACGTGTGGCTTTATGTATTTGGTACCTTTCTTTTGGATCTTCGCCCGTAGTCGGGTTGTGATGTTTTGGATGATGTTTTGCTTATGTAATGTATTGTGTGATGTGGCGAGTGTAAGCCAGCTATCCTTTTGCAATTTCATCCCTATTTTTACATGAGTCATGCAAAGATACCAAACTTGAGATCATTCCTGAATGGGCTTATACCTTTAAGTCGTGCCTCGACACGTAGGAGGTATAATCCCATCCTGGGCATGACAAGTTGGTATCCTTGATTGATCGTAGTTTGGCCGTTGTCGAGTCTAGCAGAAAACTTTTTCGGAGTCTATTATATCGGAGAGTAGGAATTCTTTTTACTCCTCAGCCCCTTCGTCGCCCTGGTGAGGAATCTTGACGTAGGTGTTTTGAATTACTCCTCTTCCCCTTCAATTTTTTTTAGGATCACGTGGATAGTTTTCATTCGTTGCGTTGTTAGTTCTTTCATCTGGTGCATCTCTCGCCAAGTGGACTCGACCCTCTTCATCTTTGCAAGTTCAACCTCAGTTATTTTCAATCAGTTTTGTTTTCCCCTTCCGAGGTTGTCTTTCTTTTTCTTTCCCACCCGCCCACCCTTTTGCTTCTCGGACCGAAGTCCTTAATCGAGTATCCATCCTACTCGTGTGATCCTTTGCTTTCTTTCATCAATTATCTCAACTGGTGAATTCTCGTCTAACTCGTCATCATTCTTCTCTTTTCTTCTCCGATGAATTATCCTCTCGATTTGATATTATTCACCTCTTATTTTCCCTTGGTTCCAATTCTATTAGTATCCGGTGTTCTTCATATTCTTTTCCCTCGGCTCGGATATTCCCCTTGCTCGTTAACTCCCGTCATTTAATTATCCGGAGTTCTGCAGAAATCTCAGGATATTCGTCGGTGTTCTAATTCATTCGAGGTTGTCACCTCATTCGTTTCATTCAATCAGTCTGGTGCATTATCTCTTTTTCAATCCTTCCAACGATGTTTTCTCTTCGGTGGGCTCATAACCCACTTGTCTTTTCCCCGGATCTTACCTGACACTTTTTTTTCCCGGAGTGTTCCGTAATTCTTTTCAAGTGTGACGTAAGTATGAATTTTAGCAGTCATATGTCTTCCCTAAGATCGTTTTCAATACTTTTCATCGGCGGTTAAACCTTTTCCTCATTTCGTTCATCCGGAGTATTTCATCAATTCTTTTCTTTGTGTTCCTCCGAAGGCCATCATTTCAGAAGATTTCTTCATTCTTAGTTTTCAACTTCGCCCTCCAAATATTCTTCATTGATGCCTCTTCGTTCGTCTCACATTCTTCTGGTGCTTGTTCAAGCATTCTTTAATCAGTTAACGATCTCTTCATTCTCTTCATTCTAATTCCATAAGTGCTTATCCTTTTCCTGGTGGTTCATTCTCTTGTGTTCACCCAATTTCAATTCTTCACGGTGGCTTGTCCTCTAGCATCGTTCAATTTCAATTCTTTACGGTGGTCATTCTCTTTCATCACTCGATTTTGATTCTCTGACGGTGGTTCGTTCCTTTTCTTCCCTTAGCTTTAATTCTTTACGTTGGTTCGCTCAACAATTCTTTTCCGGTGTTATCATTTCAATCCATTCATTTTTATTCCAATCCTACCGGTGTTTCGGGAAGATTGTCGCAAGTTCGCGTTATATCCCTCTTTATTCATTTTTCAACGCGAATAAGTGATATGCAAGTCCATTGCTTCTCATCAATTTAATTGGTGGAGGATAAGCATAACATAAATATTATTCTTTTCATCAAGTTGTGTAATCCCTTCTTTAGAGTTTATTCGAGATGAATAAATTCTTGTTCCATGTGCTTTCACCTTTTCTTTTCCGGAGTTCATACTTTCTTGGCTATTTCATCGGAAACCCCGTCTAATCATCGCGAGGCTTTATTCTTATTCTTTTCATACTCAATTCCGATTCATCATCCTTTCATTTTACCGGAGTTCTTCATGGTGGTTCGCCACGATATAATTCATTCTTTAAATAGTCATCTAATTCTTCTGGAGCAGCTCAAGTATTATTCTTTTCCTCTTGAGTGCAAATAATTCTCTGTATTTCTTTTGAAATGGAGTTTTGCATTTCTTTCTTCATTCTCATCTCTTCTATCTTTTCGTTGCGGCGGTAATTCACCTTAAGCTTTGAGATGTTTTTCATAAGTCCACAACAAGCTCATTCTTTTGTTGTTGATTTTCTCAACAACTCCGTTCAAGCTTTTCTTTTCAAGATGTTCTTTCAATTCATTCGCGCTCGAAGTTGTTCTTCTTCGTCTCCATTTTTTTCATTCCGTTCTTTCAATTCTTCCGGAGGCATTGTCTTGTTCATTTCGTCATGTTTTTTTCCATCTTCTCAGGTTCTTGCCCTATTCCATTCATGTTCAACCGGTGTGCTATTTCTTTCAGTTTCAGCCGGTGTGCTGCCCGAATTCCTTCGTGGAGATTTCTTTTCTATCTCTGTTAACCGGAGTGGTTTCATTGTCTCTTTTATCACTTAAACGCTTGGTTCTCGCCATCGCCTTGTTACCTCATTTTATCGAAGCTTCTCAATCTTGTTCACCTCCGTTGTATCCTTTATTTCAAGTTGTTCTTCCTCTCAAGGTTCTTTGGTTTCACTCTTTTGTCCTCGAAGTACTTTGTTCTTCCTTTTCCCTTCTTTCTCATTCCTAAGATCTCGGGACGAGATCTCCTGTTAGTAGGGGAGTGTTGTGACGCCCCGAGACCGATGCGCCAGGTGTCAGTCGGTTATTCGTTGTCTTTGCCATGTCATCTGCCTGCGTGTTGCATCCTGCCATGTCATCATGTGTGTTGCATCAGCATGTTTTCAAAACTTGCATCCGCCCGAGTCCCCTCGTCCTTTCCGTTGTTCGTTCTGAGCCCAGACACACTTGCACGCGCCCGCGGTGGCTCCGAATATTTATTCTGTGAGTGGCCGAAAAACATTCTCGGAATGGGTTGAAACTTGGCATGTGGTCTTATTATAGTGTAGACAGACCGCTTGCCAAATTTCATCACATTCAGAGCTCGTTTGATAGCCCAACAGATATATATAGCGGCACTAGTCGCCGGTAAAAAACGTTGGATGTTTTTGTTCTCCGAAAACCCCCGCGGGCCTCTCCCTCTCTTCTCTTCCCTAAGCCCAAGGCCTTCAACACAGCCCACCTAAGTCACCTACGTCCCCCCCCCTTCGCTCGGAGCCGCACGATCGAGATCATACGGCTCGAAACGGAGCAAAAAACCCCCAAACCCTTGAATTTCTCCCTATATAAACACCCCCATGTCCATTTTGGGCATCCCCTAGGCCTTCCCCTACCTCTAGCCACCTCCCTTGCATCAAATTCCGCGCAGGACCAGCCCCTCCTTGCCACTTGTCGCGTCCTGAGTGGCCAGCCGCCACCCAGGCGCCTCCCTGCTCGAATCCCGCTCCTCCACGTGGCAAAGCCACCTCTCCACCGTGCCTCCCAGCCGCCGCGGACCGCCCGAGCCCGGGTTATGCCCCCCGCTGCCGCCCACCGGGCCCGAGTGCCAGGCACCCCGCTCGCTCCTCCCGCAGCCTTCGTCCCTGATCTGCCCTCGATCTCCAGCGAGCTTTGCCGCCGCTCCTTCCCAGCGCCGCCGTCCCCGCCGGCGAACTTCAGCGCCGCCCAGCCGCGCCGTCCGGTCGCCACCGAGGTCCCATGCCCCGAGGACGCAAGCGCGCCCTGACCCGAGCCTCTGCCCCGCCGTGCCGGCCGGCGACCGCACCCCGCGGTGCCCCGCCGCCGTCGGCCTCGGCCGGAGGTCCTCCACCGGCCGGAGTTGCCTCCCTACCGCCGCCGCGCTCGGATCCGGAGCGATCCGGGCCGGACCCGCCTCCTCCGCCCGATCCGCTGCTCGCTCGGCCCGATCCGCTCCACGTGACCCTGCCGGTGGGCCTGCGGCAGCCGCCACCGACGGACGTGTCCGGGAGGAGCCCCGGACATGTCCGCCGCCTCTCTGTGACGCTGCCCGTGGACCCCAGATGTCAGTAGTGTCCGCCCCACTTCGGAAATGTCCGTTTCCCGAGGTGCTATTTTTTTTGCTATGTCCCCTGAAAACTGTTATTATGTTGCATCTTTGACTGGTGATATCTTTTTGTGTGTATGTCCAAATTGAGTGTTTGATATGTTAAAATGATTGTGGTGATATGCTCTACACTTTGTTCCAATGTGCCATGCTCATTTGAGTTCATCTAGATGCTCTAATCTCTGCTGCAAGAGTGCTACTTGTTATAAACTGCTGCCATTTGTTATTTTGTTGCCATGTTTGAGATATGATAACTTGGTGCATGTTTATCCAAATGATGCATATGATATGTCAAAATGTTCATCATGAGATGCTCTACATGTTGGTTGCTATAGCATGCATGTTAAAGTTCAAATTTCCATGTTTATCTCTGTTGCAAAAGTGCATTTGGCTGTTAGGTGCTGAACATGTTATGAGATGCTGATTTCAATTGCTCTTTGCTATTCATGTGTTTGTCTTCATGCCACATGTGTAGATGTTTTAGAAGCACAATAATATGGTCTTTGCTGTGGTGCAAACCTCTTTCCATGATATGCTTTAGTTGACTTAAACATGCTTGTAAACATGCCATGTTTTTATTACTGTTTTATACTTAGTGAAATTTTGGCTAAGTTTGGAATCTGTCATATCCTGATGCTATGTTTGCTTGATGCCCTAGGAAAATACATGTTAGTTTTGGGGTGGCCATTGATCATTCCTTGTTTTACATGTTGTAGTCTATCCATTCATGTCCTTACTTGATCATATGACCCGCTGTAGCTTATTTATTTCTTGCTCTCAAGTTGCTATAAAATATTACTGTCAGGTTTTTAACATCATGATCAAAATGTTGTAGCTTGTTGCTATTGATCCTTGCCTCCTATGGAGATGCTCCAATGGAGTTGTTTCCTGTCGGATATGTCTACTTCATGTCCATGCTTCTTGTCACCATGTTTGAGTGTTGTAGAGTGTATATTTCTTGCTCCAAAGTTGCTATGTGGCTGTTAATTTCAGCTTGTTGTTATATCTTGTTTCATGTGTATCTTTTAGCCCGTTGCTCCGTCTTGGGTGTGCCTTATATCAAACTTGTGTGATTTTGCATGTAGAATCATAATTTCATATTATTTTCATGTTTGGAGTGAGTTTGCTTGATGTTTGGGTGCATCTTGCACCGTTGCCTTGCTTGACTTGTTTTGCTCATATCTTCTAGGCCGTAGCTCCGAATTAAACAAACTTTATATGAAACTTGACTAGAATTTCGTGTAGATCATCACGGTGCATGTTACCTTGCTGTTTAAACACTTTAACTCAAGGTTTTGTTCAGATCTGGACTAATTTCAAACTATGCATATGAGGGCTTACCGGATTTGTTATATGTAGATTCCGGCCTCATTTAAACTTGTTGACTTGTTTTGTTTTTCTGTGCTTCCTACCTTGCCATGTGTTGCTTCCTTTATAGACTTGTTTTGCACCATACCTTGCCATGTATTCCATCATATATAGACTTGTGTTGTTTTTCTGTGCTTCCTACCTTGCCATGTATTGCTTCCTGTATAGACTTGTTTTGCATCATACCTTGCCATGTATTGCACCATATATAGACTTGTGTTGTTTTCCTGTGCTTACTACATTGCCATGTATTGTTTCCTATATAGACTTGTTTTGCATCATACCTTGCCATGTATTGCATCATATATAGACTTGTGTTGTTTGTCTGTGCTTCCTACCTTGCCATGTATTGCTTCCTGTATAGACTTGCCTTGCATCATACCCTGCCATGTATTGCATCATATATAGACTTGTGTTGTTTTTCTGTGCTTCCTACCTTGCCATGTTTTGCTTTCTGTATAGACTTGTAGTGCATCCTACATAGAACTGTCTTGCGTCATACTTGCTTGAGCATATTGTCATGTTCTTGTGTTGTTTTCTTGTGCTTCCTACCTTGTCATGTATTGCTTCCTGTATAGATTTGTCATGCATCATACCTTGCCATGTATTGCATCATATATAGACTTGTGTTGTTTTCTGTGCTTCCTACCTTGCCATGTTTTGCTTCCTGTACAGACTTGTTGTGCATCATATGTAGACTTGTTTTGCATCATACTTGGTTGAGCATATTGTCATGATTATTGTGTTGTGTGTTTACCGTATTGCTTGCTTCTTCTCGTTAGTCCTTGTTCCGTTGCGATCGCGAGGATTTGTTCGTCTACCCGTGGTTCTTCTTCAAGGCTTCTTCCTCATCTTCTTCATGGATCCGTTCTTCTTCCTTGCGGGATCTCAGGCAAGATGATCATACCCTTGGATGCCCTTACTATCATTGCCATGCTTAGTGTCTTGATGCTATCGTTATATGTCGCGCTAACCATCTTATTGTCAGCCCCTCTCCTTGTTGCCATGAAACCTCTAACCTTTGACACCTTCCTAGCAAAAACCATTGTTTAGCTATGTTACCCGCTTGCTCAGCCCCTCTTATAGCGTTGTTAGTTGCAGGTGAAGATGAAGATCGTTGTAGGAGGGAACTTGTTGTTGGTATATCAAAATATCTATTATTATTATTAACACACCTATATATTGGGCATGAGTGGAAGGCTTGGCCTTTTGCTCGGTGTTTTGTTCCATTCATGCCACCTTAGGCGCCGATAAACCAGCATTATGTTCCTTGATTTTGCGTTCCTTACACGGTTGGGTATATGGGGACCCCTTGACAGTTCGTCTTTGAATAAAACTCCTCCAGCAAGGCCCAACATTGGTTTTAATTTGCCTCATAATAATAACTTAATTAATTATTTAAAATTGCATAGGGGGTCGCGTCCCCGGGTATTCTTTCTACATAGCAGGGGGGGCCAGTGCTGATGGTGTTGGTCCCAAACTAGAGCCACTTGCGGTGCCACCCAGTTATCTGGGGTCTTCGGTTGTTGTGCGTAGTGCTCATCCGGACGTGGCCTGAGACGAGATGCGCGCGGCTACCGTCAGGGTGTCGGCACGCCGGCGGGTCTTGCTGGACTTGTTTTACCATTGTCGAAATGTCTTGTGCACCGAGATATCGAGTTTGATCGGATTTCCCAAAGATAAGGGGTAATTATTATTATTACTTCAGCTGATCGTGAGAGCTTGTGATGGGCTAAGTTGGGACACCCCTGCAGGGTTATGATCTTTCGAAAGCTATGCCTGCGGTTATGTGGCAGATTGGAATTTGTTAATGTCCGGTTGTAGAAAACTTGACAGGGGATCCGAAGTAAAACAGACAACTGTGTGAGTAACCGTGACTGTCTCTTTTCACTTTGAGAAGAGAACACGGTGGGTTTATGTATGACTCGTAGCTAGTTCAGGATCTTTAGCGATCACTACTAGTTTGTGACCGTTTGCGTAGATGCTCGTCTTATTCTTGTACTCGTAAGCTAGCCACCATATTATGCTTAGCCACTGATGCAACCTCACCACTTTACCTCTTCCTACCTATTAAGCTTTGATAGTCTTGTTACCCATGGTTATGGGATTGCTGAGTCCTCGTGGCTCACAGATACTACAACAACAGTTGCAGGTGCAGGTTTCCGTTGTCTTGACGTGAGAGCGTTGATCGTTGTGTTGGAGTTCTTTCTTCTTCTTCTTCTTCTTCTTCTTCTTCAATCTTGGGTTAGGTTCCGGGTCGGCACCCTGGGATAGCAGATGGATGTCGTTGAGCTTTTCATGTTTGTATTCGTAGTTGGATACTTTGTATTTGATGATGTTGCATTCATGTGACTTGTATGTAATGTTGTATCCCCCATGTATGTATGTAATGGTACGATGTAATAATATCCATCTTGCTAAGCGCCCGAAATGCGGTTGTGCCCCAATCACGTAAGTGTCACGTGATCGGGATAGAATCGCATCTTGGGCCTGACAATTGCTATGCCTCTACACGCCTTGAGCAAGAAGAACGGACCCTTTGTTTGGGGTACTTCGCAAGACACCGCGTTCATTAAGCTCAAAGACTTGCTCACCCACGCACCACTTCTAGCCCTACCAAACTTTGATAAACCTTTTGAGATTCATTGTGACGCTAGTGGTAACAGCATAGGTGGCGTTCTAATGCAAGAAAAGCGCCCAATTGCGTTCTTTAGTGAAAAGCTATCCGGAGTGCAACTTAACTACCCCATCTATATTAAAGAGCTATATGCCTTGGTGAGAGTTTTGCGTGTGTGGGAACATTACCTTAGACCTCATGAATGCATTCTTCATACGGACCATGAGACTCTCAAGTATCTCAAGGGTCAAACTAAGTTGAACAAGCGTCATGCTAAGTGGAGTGAGTTCATTGAGGCTTTTCCCTACGTCATCAAGTACATCAAAGGCAAAGAAAATGTTGTCGCGGATGCGCTTTCCCGCAAATGCATGCTTGTCACAAAACTTGAGTTGAATGTTATTGGCTTTGAGCACATAAAAGACTTATATGAGCATGATCCTTTCTTGGAAAATCCTTATGCTAAGTGTTTGACTCACACTTCTTGGGAACATTACTACATCAAGGATGGATATCTTATGAGAGCTAACAAACTTTGCATTCCCGAGTCTTCGCTACGTTTGCTCCTTTTACAAGAATCTCATGGAAGAGGACTCATGGGACACTTTGATCGCGACAAGACATTTGCTACGCTCTCCAAGAACTACATTTGGCCCAAGATGCTACGTGACGTCTCACGCCTCACCAACCGATGCTCTACATGTCGCAAAGCTAAGTCAAAAGCTCAATATCATGGTCTTTACATACCACTTCCTATTCCATACCATCCATGGGAAGACATAAGCATGGACTTTATACTTGGATTGCCTAGGACTCAAAATGGAAAAGAATTCGTGTTTCTTGTCGTGGATAGATTCTCTAAAATGGCTCACTTCATTCCTGGTAACAAGATCGATGATGCTTCACATGTGGCAAATCTCTTTTGTAGGGAAATCATTCGTCTACATGGAGTGCCCAAGACGATCATGTCGGACCGGGACGTCAAGTTCTTGACCTACTTCTAGAAGACTCTATGCGCCAAACCGACGGCCAGACGGAGGTGACGAACCGCACGCTTTCGACGCTTCTTCGCGTGTTGATCAAGAAGAACATCAAGGAATGGGAGCAATGCTTGCCCATCGCCGAGTACGCCTACAACCGCGCAAGACATTTGACTACCGGCAAGTCCCCTTTCGAGGTCGTCTACGGCTTCAACCCGTTGTCTCCATTGGACATCCTACCTCTACCTCTACAAGAACGCATCAACTTGGACGCAAGTGCTTGAGCAATCTATATCAATAAGGTGCATGAAGATACAAGGGCAACGATCGAGCGGCAAGTACTTCCACTAGTGTCCAAGATCAACGCAAACAAGAAGCCTATGGTGTTCCAACCGGGAGATCTCGTATTACTACATCTTCGCAAGGATTGTTTCCCCCACGAGCGCAAGTCCAAACTACTACCTCGGTCCGACAGACCATTCAAGGTGCTAGCACGCGACAACAACAATGCATACAAGCTCGACCTTCCACACGACAAGTACAACGTGAGCGATGTATTCAACGTCAAGGATCTCTCCACTTTCCATGGTGATGAAGATTTTGATCCGAGGTCGGATCTTTCCCAATGGAGGGGAGATGATGCGGAGCATCCCAAGGTCACCCCCATGGACCTACCTTCATCTCACCAAGTGCCACGTGGACCCATGACACGTGCTTGAGCACGAGCTCTCAGAACGAGGTGACTTCACTCCTCTCTCTACGTCACTTTGATTCACATGAGACATGGCTTCTACCCTCATCAGAGACTCTTTGCATACTTAGGCACCTCGGGAGCAACCATGGAGAAGTCGAGGAAAAAGAAGGATCGAAGGAGGAAGAAGGAGGAGAGAAATAGCCGACTTTTAGCCAGCTCGGACGATCCGGACGATGTCCCGGACGATCCGGCTGAAGCCCGTATGATCCGGATAAACGTCCGAACGATCCGGCAAATGTGCCCGAAGACACCCGAAGCTCCATGACAAAGCCGGATCATCCGGACCCCGGCCTGGATCATCCGGACACACCCGGACATCCGGACGAAGACCCGGACATCCGGGCCACCCGCAGCAGATCAGGCCTGTCCGGATCATCCGGACGCCGCCCTGGATCATCCGGACCCACGAAGCCCGGATCATCCGGACAAACGTCCATATCATCCGGGCAATGCCTGCGTGCATGATGTTGGGCCGAGGCCCATGTACCCCTTCGCCCCTCCTTTCCTATATATACCTCTCTACCTAAACTATCTAGGGTTAGCTTTGTGTTAGCTCATACAAAAATCTTAGTGATTCCTCTCCTACGAGACCGCGGCCTCTTCGGAGAAGATCCACCGGATTCAAGACCTCCTATACGGAGAAGAACATCAAGACCTCTTCACGGAGATGACTACCGCTACTTGCATCGTCTTTAGTTGGTCGTGTATCGTGTATCGCACTTTGTGTACCCTGATCTAGCCCTTGTGTGACCTAAGCTTGTTAATTTGAGTGTTTTCTCCTTGACTCTCTTGTGTTTTTTCCTCGTGCCCCTCGTGTTCTTCCTCGGGATCCCTCCTTTTCGTGAAAGATCAGCCGCGTAGGGTCCCACCCTACATCACCCAACACACTCAAGAAGGTGGTCTATGAGAAGAACTCGGTCCCATTACAGCAGAAGAAGAAGGGACGGAAAAGAAAGAGTAACAAGGGTGCGAGCCAGCCGGCACCGAGTATGATCCGTGCTCAGGACATGCCACCTTCACCTAAGGATATCTCAAGGAAGGTGCATGTGGTGGGTAGGCCGATGCTACCGACTAATATGATGAATGCTGCAACCGGTGCTATGCGGAGTCTGCATGACAGTGTTCTTTCTTTGGAGAAGAGGCGTCTCAGAGAGAATGATGTGGCATACCCGGTTTTCGTGGCCAAGGTGCCAGAGGGCAAGGGCTTTGTGGATAACTCCATCGAGGGTACGATCATCCTGTGGTTTGATGACATCTTCGCTATGTTTAACCTTCATCTCCTGCACTACACCTTCGTTCGGCTATTTTCGCTGAGTATGTGATGGCTTCTCGCCCCTCGTTGGTTACCCCAAGTGGAAGGTTTGAGATGCAGTGTAGCGGAAGTTTTCCCTTGGCAAAGATACCAAGGATCGAATTCCCCTGAGACTCCAAGGTTCAACAAGAAGGTGTCAACTGCTAACGGCGCCAGAAACTTAGCAATCAACTTGGACTTGCACACAGATACCAATAACTTTGCTCCCAACGAGTACAGAGAGGTTGTCAATCCCTCCGGCCTTGTCGTTTACAAAGGATCAAACGCAAGAGATAATAGTGATAGGTATTGCTGCAACTAGTAAGTAAAAACAGAAAGTAAATAGCGGATGTGATCAGTGATGGTAATATGGACCGGGGTCCCATGATGTTCACTAGTGATGTCTCTCTCCCAAAAGACGATTAAATAGCTATGTGAGGTAAATGAATTACAGCTGGGCAATTGACAGGATTATGTGCGCAAACCAATGCTAACTATGCTGCAAGAAAGGTTGAGGCTTAAAAGCATGGGCGGTACGCCAAGGTAAGTAGACCGAAATCCATCTGCATCTAATACTAATCATCCACCTTGAGATATCTATCCAGAACATCTCGCTTGTATTAAGTTGCGAGTCCCACCCATAGTGTAAACTCAAAGGAACAGACAACTGCATTAAAAAAACTTTGCGTAAAGTAAACAATCCTTGCACCCGCGAGTACAAGCACCGTTGTTTTCCCCCTTGTGGCAACAACACATCCCCTAGACTCATGTTTCTGTCACTCAAGCTAGTCATCGAGGGGCATGAACCCACAATCAAGCATAACGTTCCCTCTTGGAGTTACTACCTACTACTCGGCCAAAGCAATAAATCGCAACGGAGAACATGCAAGAATTACTCAAGAACATAAATATAAATGAGGTAAATCAAATATATTACTCACACACAATCTGAACATAATCTCACAATCCATCGGATCCCAGCAAACTCAACATAGCAACAGCATAAGGATTACATATGTGCCTCGATCATGTAGGGCAGCTCACGAGGTCTAATTAGTGAAGCACAAAGAGGGGAGGAGAACATCACATAGCTACTGGTCATGGAACCATGGTCCAATGGAGACTACTCACAACTCATCCGGGAGGCGTCCATGGTGGTGGAGAGGCTCCTGGTGGTGGTTCTCCCCTCCGGCAGGGTGCCGGGAAGAGTTCTCCTGGTGCTCCCGATCTTGGAAGCGCGGTGGCAGCGGAACAGAGATGAGATCGCGAAAAAGGGTTCCGTCCTCGAGGGTTTCGGGATGCGGTGTAAATATATGCGAAAGGGGGGCATCCGCGGAGACCTGGGGGGCCCAGGCGCCCCCCCGGCGCGGCCAGGAGGGGGGCCGCGCCACCAGGGCGCCTGGAGCCGTGGTGGCCCCCCTCCGGCCCTACTTTGGCCGCAAGGAAGCTTCTGGAACGCTGATTCTTTATATAATTTTTCCGGGATTTTTCTGGCAGTTTACGTGATGGGAAAACCTGAAATACAAAAACAGCAGAAAACAGAAACTGGCACTAGGGTGCACTGAGTTAATAGGTTAGTCCAAATATGATCAAAAGTGTATGGAAGTGTATAAATATCATAGCAATATCACACAAAAGAGGCATGGAGCAAGCAGAAATTATAGATACGTTTTGGACGTATCAGTATGGAGATGCGGATCATTAGAGACAAGACCCCGGACATCGTGATAGTCGACTCCTTCTACATGCGTGCCAAGATCTTGGGCAGCGCTGGGGACCGGCAAGTCGTGAGTTCTTACCTCGAAGGCATCATTCTGGCAAACCCAGATAAGGATAACTTCCTCGTGCCTTACTTTCCCGAGTAAGTCGTCCCCACAACCGCCCCGTAACATATGATTTCTTAGATTCGATCGTTTTTTTAACATTCTGTGTTTTGTGTAGTGACACGCATTGCACACTCATCCTCTTAAGCCCGAAATATTCCATGGCCACGTATTTCGACTAGGACCGTCAGTCGAAGAAAGACTACACAAATGTCAAGAAAGTTCTTGATGATGTTCTCCCCGGCTACGCCAAATCTGGAGGCACCTTCACCAGGCCAGTTCGTAAGTACGGCAAGCACATGTTCGCCCACAATACGACATTCTACTGCGTCAAGCAGTCGCCTGGTGGTCAGAAGGATGCCTACTACGCCCTCCATCACATGCGGGCGATCGTATGGGACCATAATCACCTTCTGTTACCAGATAATCTCAAAGATTGAGCCGCGAGCTTGTCGGCAATCCAGGACGCGAACATCAGACAAGAATTCTTTCACATCGAGTCGGAGTTTCCAGAAATCATCCATCAAGATATCCTTCGTACCTCGGGGCAGTTCAACCTCAGAAATCAACCGTCCAACAGTGAGATGGACACAACGCTACGAATGCAGGCTGACAACGCCCGCGATTTCATGACCATCACGATAAACGGCTGCTTCATCCATGCTCCAGTCCCTTGGGTCGAGTCGAAAGTAGTGATGCTATGTCTAGTTATGAAACATCGATTGTCACATGTTGTAATTAAACTTTAATGAACTTGTATGTCTCTTTGGTTTGGACAGTCGTTCAACTTAGATGTAATCGATGCTATTAATGTCTTGCTTTTCTCTTCCGATCCTTTTGTTGCATACTTATATATTTCTTATGTATTTTCCGTGAATTGGTACTATCGTTTTGCTTGGCTAGTGCATAGAGATGCCGTCGTATGTCGTTGCTACCTCTTGAGCTTGCGTTGTATTCCCTCGAAGAGGAAAGGGAGATGCAGCACAGTAGCGTAAGTATTTCCCTCAGTTTTTGAGAACCAAGGTATCAATCCAGTAGGAGACCACGCGCTAGTCCCTCGCAATCCCTTTACGGTCACTTACGATAGTGAGATTTGATAGAGATGATAGTTTATATTTTTGGTATTTTTGGTTTAATAAAACAAAAAATAAACAACGGCAAAAGAAATTAACGGGAAATTAATATGATAGAGATAGACCCGGGGGCCATAGTTTTCTCTAGTGACTTCTCTCATGATAGCGATATTCTACGGCGGGTAAACAAATTACTGTTGAGCAATTGATAGAAAAGCGAATAATTATGAGACTATCTAGGCATGATCATTGTATATAGGCATCACGTCCGTGACAAGTAGACCAAAATGATTCTGCATGTACTACTATTACTCCACACATCGACCGCTATACATCATGCATCTAGTGTATTGAGTTCATACGAACAGAGTAACGCCTTAAGCAAGATGACATGATGTAGATGGATAAACTCAAGAAATATGATGAAAACCCCATATTTTTATCATCGATGGAAACAATACAATACGTGCCTTGCTGCCCCTACTATCACTGGGAAAGGACACCGCAAGATTGAACCCAAAGCCAAGCACTTCTCCCATTGCAAGAACTATAGATCTAGTAGGCCAAACCAAACCAATAATTTGAAGAGACTTGCAAGGATATTATGAGCACACATAAAAAGTTTAGAGAAGAACCAAATATCTTTCATAGATAACCTTGATCATAAACTCACAATTCATCGGATCTCGACAAGCACACCGCAAAAAGAGATTACATCGAATAGATCTCCTCGAAGACCGAGGAGAACTTTGTATTGAGATCCGGAGAGAGAGAAGAAGCCATCTAGATACTTGCTATGGACCCGAAGGTCTGTGGTAAACTACTCACAACTCATGGTGAGGGAGATGACGATGATGATGAAGGCCTCCATGATTGATCCCCCTCCCGGAACAGGCTCCAAGATGGGATCTCCACGGGAATAGTAGCTACGACGGTGGAATTAGGGTTTTCTCTCTACCTATGGAGTTTCTGCGGTACGTAGGCATATATAGGAGGAAGAGGGGCACCAGGGGCCACTGGGCCTGCCCTCGAGGCAGGGGGGCGCGCCCTGGGAAGGGGGGCGCCCCCCACCCTTGAGGGTGGGCCCCTGTCCTCTGGCTTGGCCCCAAAGTTTATCTCACGTGATTTCCTCCAAAAATATCTCCTACGAAGGTTTCATTCCGTTTGGACTCCGTTTGATATTCCTTTTCCGCAAAACCCTGAAATAGGCAAAAAACAGCAATCTGGACCGGGCCTTTGTGTTAGTAGGTTAGTCCCAAAAATGATATAAAAGTGAATGATAAAGCCCATTACACATCTAAGACTTCATAAATAATAGCATGGAACAATAAAAAATTATGGATACATTGGAGACGTATCAGCATGCTAGTGGCGCACCAGTTTTGCCTACTAATGGCGCACTACTGGTGTGCCACTAGCACCACACCATTAGAATTAAATACTAATGGCGCACCCCTGGTCCGCCAATTGTATCTCGTGTACTAATGGCACACCACGCAGTGCGCCATTAGTATAGCCCACAGTGCACCATTAGTATGCCTCCCAGGGGGGCATATGTACCCATGTGCTTTGGCATACTAATGGCGCACTAGTGGGTGATGCGCCATTAGTGTCATTTTCATAGTGCGCCATTAGTGTCTTGAGTGGTGCACCACTAGTATGAATATTAGAGATTTTTTTTCTTTTCTGATATTTTCACAGGATACAAAATATATTATTGGACAGAATTTAGACAACACCACACAGCAACAGCAGATTCATCGAATACAATAGAAGATTAGTCTCCGAATACAATTCATCATATTAGTCTCCGAATTCAAAAGACCGAACAAAGATAGAACATTACAAGTCTCGAGACCGCGAGTAGCGAGTTTGTCTTCACATTACAAGTCGATATCGATCATCTAAACTACCATCACATAGAAGAGAGCTGCGGTCATCACGATGAGCATCATCGCGATGAAACTGGTCTTTATCCGGTTCCTCCAACGCTCCCTCCTCTCTCCTGTTACTTGCTGCTTTATTAAACCAAAAATACCAAAAATATAAACTATCATCTCTATCAGATCTCACTCTCGTAAGTGACCGTAAAGGGATTGACAACCCCTTATCGTGTTGGCTGCGAAGTTCTTATTTGTTTGTGCAGGTGCGAGGGACTCACGCATGGTCTCCTACTGGATTGATACCTTGGTTCTCAAAAACTGAGGGAAATACTTACGCTACTGTGCTGCATCTCCCTTTCCTCTTCGAGGGAATACAACACAAGCTCAATAGGTAGCAAGAAGAATTTCTGGCGCCGTTGCCGGGGAGGCTTACGCAAAAGTCATATACCAAGTACCTATCACAAACCCTTATCCTTCGCATTACATTTATTTGCCTCTCATTTTCCTCTCCCCCACTTCACCTTTGCCGTTTTACTTGCCCTTCTTCCGGCGTGTGTTTATCGTTCGCTTGCCTCTTGTTTGCTTGTGTGCTATCTGCCCTCAATTAGCTTGCATCTTCGCTTGCTAAAGTATGGATCCTCATCCACTTGCTAATCTCTTTAAGAGATCCAATTATGTTGAACCTATTGCTAGTGAGTTGACTGCACAAGCTTATCTTTATGGGGTTTTGCTTGAAATTTGTGAATCTGAAAATTGCTATGAAGTATTGAAAGAAAAACATAAATTCATTCACGATAGCTCCTTGAGTAAAAAGCATGATTGCAATGAAGCTATTATAAATTCTATTAATGTCAATTGTGTTAATGATATGCAAAACCCAAAGCTTGGGATGCTAGTATTGCTATGTCCACTACTTGTTGCAATGATCATGATTGGGGTGATGCTTCTTACAATCTTGAAATTTTATTTGAACCCCATGATGAATATGAGATTGATAATAATGTTTGCATTAATATTTAAAGTGGGTTTGGAAGAGTGTCAACTTTAGATCCCACATACTTGGAGAATGTTCAATCTTATGAAACTTTTGATAAAAGTGGGTTTGGAGAGGTCATGACTTTAGTTAATGGTAATCCCACTATTTTGGAAGAGTGTCAACTTTGCATGCATGTGGATCATGTTGAGAATATGTTATGTGATAGCTATTTTGTTGAATTTGATTACGATTCTTCATGCAATTATTATGAGAGAGGGAAATATGGTTGTAGAAGTTTTCATGTTACTAAATTACCTCTCGTTATGTTGAGATTGCTACTGTTTCCTTTTCCTTCCTTACATATGCTAGATCTTGCATGTCTTGGTAATTTGTTTTCCTATAAGATGCCTATGCATAGGAAATTTGTTTGACTTATATGTGATTTTCACATGTTTTATGATACTCTTATTGTGCTTCAAATCTTGTCTTTCATGTGAGCATCTTTAAAATTATCGTGCCTAGCTAGGGGCGTAAAACGATAGCGCTTGTTGGGAGGCAACCCAATTTTATGTTTTTTTTCTTTTGTTGGGAGGCAACCCAATTTTATGTTTTTTTTCTTTTGTTGCTGTTAGGGAATGAATATTGCATCTAGCCTCTGATTAGATGTGTTTTCATGTTTTGTTTAGTGTTTGTGCCAAGTAGAACCTTTGGTAGGACTTGTGTGAAGTTTATTTGATCTTGCTGTGAAAAACAGAATCGTTAGCACTTGCTAAAGTAGTATTCAGATTTTACTGGAGCGTGATTTTTAGTTGATTCCTTTTGCTGCTCATTGGTAGACAAATTGCGCAAATTTACCAATTTAGTTTAAATTTTTTGGAGTTCTAGAAATAGGCGAACCCAGCAGATTACTACAGACTGTTCTGTTTTTGACAGATTCTATTTTTCGTGTGTTGTTTGCTTATTCCGATGTATCTATGAGTAATATTGGAGGATATGAACCATAGACAAGTTGGAGTATAGTAGGTTTAACACTAATATAAACAATGAATGAATTCCTTGCTGTACCTTGGAGTGGTTGTTTGCTTTCTCTTACTAACGGAGCTCATGAGAATTTTTGTCTAAGTTTTGTGTTGTGAAGTTTTCAAGTTTTGAGTATTGCTTTGATGGACTATGGAACAAGAAGTAGCAAAGGCGGCACCCCAAGTAAAATCAAGATAATCAAAAGCCTAAGCTTGGGGATGCCTCGGGAAGGCATCCCTCTTTCGTCTTCATCCATCGATAACTATACTTGGAGCTATATTTTTATTCGCAACATGCTATGTGCTTTGCTTGGAGCGTCTTGTATAATTGGAGTTTTTGCTTTTTTGTTTGCCACAATCATCCTTGCTGGACACACCCATTTGAGAGAGTTAAATATGGCCTAGAAATTTTTAGAACACTCTGTGTGCTTCACTTACATCTTTTGAGTTGAATAGTTTTTGCTCTAGTGATTCACTTATATCTTTTAAGAGCACGGTGGTAGTAAGATTTTGTAGAAATTGTTGAACTCTCATGCTTCACTTATATATATTTGAGAGTCCATTAAAACAGCATGGTAATGTGTTTAGGCTAAAGAAACTAGTGTTCACATGATAAACATCCAATGTCAATGTAGTAAAAAATTCACACCAAGTGCATTGAATAGAATGAGATGTTGGATGCTTGATAATTGTTTTGAGACATGAGGATAGTGATATTAGAGTCATGCTAGTGGAGTTATTATGAAATTGAAGAATACTTGTGTTAAGGTTAGTGATTCCCGTAACATGCACGTATGGTGAACCGCTATGTGACGAAGTTAGAGCACGAGGTATTTGTGGAGTGCCAACCTTTGTGTGGAGGTCGGGGGCGCGCGATGGTTAACTCCTACCAACCTCCCCCTAGGAGCCTGCGTTGATTTCTTTGTTTTGATGACTCGTAAATTTTTGCAATAAGTATATGAGTTCTTATGACTAATGTTGAGTCCATGGATTATACGCACTCTCACCTTTCCACCATTGCAACCCTCTCTTGTACAGCGCAACTTTCGCCCCCGATCCTAAGTCACACCGATCTAGCTTGTAACACGTCATATCACTTTGCGGCCTCACGCACGGTATCCCCACGAGTGCCACCTTACCTGGCCCGGGACTGTTTGCGCATTTTGGCACACGTATATGACAGTGTCGCTAGCATCCATATGACAGAGAACCCGGGCCGACATGGCTAGTTATAAACCAAAAGTGGCACTAAATTACAGAGACAGGCATTCATGACTCAGCAACGAACGTGTCGGTCATCAACGTATGAACCCAAGTCGTAGCAAGCTACATGGAATTAAAGGAACAACGCGTGACATTTCCCCTAAGGGACAGACACAGGAACGAAGAAGGACACATGTCGGCCAGCCTACGTGTTCCTAGCAGTAGCAAGCTACCAAGGCTCAGTGGAAGCACTAGGAGGCATTTCCCTGTAAGATAGGCTACCAAAGGAAAACAACTAGGTGTCGGATCCCACACATACCAAGCATTTCAATCATACACACAATATGCTCAATACGTGCAAATACAACATTGCATCGCAACAGAACTCTATGACTCAAAAGTACTTTATTTAAGAGGCTCCGAAGAGCCATACATAACATATCCATACAGGTAGGGGTCACATGACCCAACACTCAAGTCATACAATCATACAAGCATAAGCGGAAGCTAACATGTCTGAGTACAGACAACTTGGAAAATAAAACAGGCTTGGTGTAGCCTGACTATCTACAAGGCCCTTCACAAGCTCAGGATCTCTGTCTGGGTAGCAAGCTACTCGTCGACGTCAACGTCTATGTAAAACCCATCAGAAAGGGGCAGGGTTCTCCTCTGCAACAGTTATTAAGCAAACATGAGTACAAAGGTACTCAACAAGTCTTACAACAGAACCTATCATACATGCATCATTATCAACAAGGGTAGTGGAGATCATAGCAGCAAGCCAGCTTTGACTCTTGGCTAACCTATACTGCGACTCTCAGCAGATTGCAAGATAAGACTACGTACACGAGTCCTCTACTCACCACAACAATACACCACCGTGGATTCTCTTCCGTCATCCTACGGAAGGGCCATCCACGGCACTCACACTTGTCTTGAGGCTTTTAGTAGTATCCATCAACTTGTCTATGAATTGTATTAGTAACCAAGTGGTCCGTACCGCTAACAACGGCTATTCGAATAGATTGATAACCCTGCAGGGGTGTACTTCTTCACACACGCTTCCACCACTTATTGCCGCTTACTCGACAACCTTCAAGCGGAAGCCCAGCGAGGGTGTCGGCCACGACCTGACTAACTACACAAGTCCCTAGTCCAGGTTTATCGCCTATTTGGGTTCCATCCGTGGGGAGATCCGGCCGGGGTGTCGCTCACGGCCCCAAACGATGTGTACAGGGTTCCCGAGTCACCAAACGGGCGCTCGGTACACCCGGCCACGTACCTGCCGCATCACAGCCCACCCCGAGGGTCAGCGCTGTGCACGACCACCAGTAAACTACAAACACCAGAAACTAGTTGCAACTCCTGGAGAGAGGACAAGGGTAGTTAATAAGCCGAGAGGGTCCATTGGTTTCGGGCCCAATGCATGGTAGTAGCTGAAACTTGAACCACACATACAGATCTTGGGTCCTATGGACGGTTCCATTGAAACAACCCACCATGTACTCCTACATGGCCTTTCATCGATACCTTTACCAAACATGTTCCACACTTCCCTCTCTTTATCAAGCATGATCATTTCACTCTGATCCATCACCCAGATGAACCAGACCTGACACAACTCTAAGTATAGCAGGCAACATAAACAAATAGCGTGGTGGATCACACATCACATGGCTCAATCAACTCCTACACATGCTAGTGGGTTTCAACTATTTACTGTGGCAATGACAGGTCATGCAAAGGAATAGGGTTCAACTATCGCAGCAAGTAGCAGTTCACACGCTGTTGCCTTAATGCAGTAAAAGAGAGCAGGAGCGAGAAGATGGGTTTGTATCGGAATGAACAATGGTTGCTTGCCTGACAGAGTGGTTGTCGGGTACTGCTCTTCAGCTGGATACGCAGAAGTATCCTCGGGAGCAGGACCTACCACGGAGAATACCGGCGATACAATTAATAAGCAAACAAATTCAACAATATGATGCATGCTCATGGTATGGCAAGATGCATGTGTTTTGGGCTAATGCATCTATAAACAGAAGGGTTTGAGCCCATTTGAATCAAAGATTCAAATTGAAACCCAAACTATTATTTATTAAAGTGCATTATCATGTTTTAATGTGAACAGCAAGGTTAACTTGCTCAAACGTGCATGAAACCAGTGCCATTGGAAAGATTGGAATTTTCTGATCAATTTATATATATATATCTTTTCCATGTGAGCTACTGTTGAATTTATATGATTTTTTTTTTGAAGTTTAGAGCATTTTCTGGAATTTCCTAAATTGTTTTAAAACAAATAATCCCAGAAAATCATATACTGCGTCAACATGACATCATGCTGACGTCAGAAGGTCAACAGACCTGGTCCAAGACAAACCTGATTGGTGGGTCCCGCATGTCAGTGTCACATGGGCTAATTCTGGTCAAAACTGGAGTTGACTGGGTTTGACCACGCGGTGGGGCCCAGTGTCAGTGGCTGTGGTGGTTAAACTAATCACCATTAGCTCCTAACTAACAGGCCACGTCAGCCTGCCAGAGTTTGGCCGGCGGTGACCAAATCGCACGGCGGTGACTCGCCGAAGTTGTTCGGAACGGCGCTACAGGCTGCGGTTTGCAACGGGGTTTGGTCCTACGGCGAGCTAGAGCTCTTGCGCATCTAATGGTGGTGGTGGCTGGAGCTAGGGTGGCCGGAGCTCACCGGAGCAAAGCGGCCGGAGCTCGGGCATAATCGGGTTAGTCGTTGCAGGGCACAGGCGAGCAAGGGGAAGGGCTCAACGGCATCCTGGTGAGGTCAGGAGCACGATGAAGTGCTCGGGCGTGTCTAAGGATCACTAGGACGACGGCGGCGATGAGGACGCCGGTGGTGAGCTCGGGTGCTTGCGGGACGGCGGCTACGAGACGTAATTGAGCTTGGGGAGAGGGGGTTCGACGTGTGAGCTCACGGCGGTCGCAGAGGGCGTCGACGCGGGCTTGGGGAAGGTCAGGCGGCGACGTACGTGCGGCGGCGATCTCCGGTGCCGAAGGTTGAAGACAACAGCGAGGACGGCGCTACGGGGCTTTTGGCGTCGTGTGCGTCGGTGGGGAGCTTTAGGGCGACACGGTGGAGCTGATGGGTGCGTCGGGGAGGCGAGGGAGTGGCTTAGGGCGCGGTGGCAGCGAACGGCGGCGACGAGCCCGCTCGGTGGAGCTCGGTGGAGGGGATAGAGGAGGGGGGCGACACGGGGGAGAGTGGGAGAGGGGCCAAGGGCTGCGTGGCGACGCCTAGGGGCGTCAAGGCGCCGGGGGACGCAGGCAGCCAGGCAGGAGGTGGCCGGACGCGTGCTCGCACGCCGCGGCCACGTGCCCCGTCCTCCTGGCGAGAGGAGGGGGACGACTGGCGTGCGCCAGCGGGCTGGGCCGCGCTGGGCCAGCCAGGTAAGTGGCCCAGGTGAGTGGGCTGCCCCCTGTCTCTCTCTTTTTTCTATTTTCTTTCTGTTTCATTTCTTTTGCAACTTTGTTGAATTAATAAAAATGCTAGAACATTTTTATAACTCATAAAACTAGTCATGCCCACTGTATATAATATGAACAGTATGGAACATTTTAGTTTATGATTATTTGGGCACATAAAATATTTTATAGCATTTAAATGCCCAAATGCAATTACAATATGAATTAATCCAGAGACATTTGGATGTCCTAGAAAATTGTCCACCATTTTTGGCAGAGGTTTAAGACCAAGGCAAAGATGATGAACATTTTTGAAGGGCATTTTGGGTACATTGGAAAAGTTTTTATTAAACCCTAGTTGTTAGAAGAGGGGTGCTGGGGTTTCTGTCATTCCCATTTCAAGTTTCTGTGGAAAGTAAACATGATGCACACTCTAGCTAGTCCTAATGCAAGCACTGACTAGGGATGTGACAACTCACCCCCACTCAAAAGAATCGCGTCCCGAGATTCGGGTTCCTCCGGAAAGAGGGTGGGGTACTCAAGCCGAAGACGATCCTCCCTTTCCCAAGTAGCTTCACTCTCGGAATGATGTGACCATTGAACCTTGAGAAGCTTGATATTATGACATCGAGTGATACGCTCGGTTTGATCAAGAATACGAACAGGGTATTCTCGATATGTGAGATTGTCCTGGAGATCAAGCATTTCGTGGTCCATTCCGCAGATAGGGTCCAAGAAGCAACGCCTGAGTTGAGAAATGTGGAAGACATCATGAATTCTGGAAAGGTGCGGAGGTAGTTCCAATTGGTAGGCAACTTCTCCTCGTTTGGCAAGAATGCGAAAAGGACCGATGTAACGAGGAGCTAATTTGCCTTTGATACCGAAGCGATGGGTTCCCTTAAGAGGAGTAACCCGAAGGTAAGCCTTATCACCGACTTCAAAAGTCACAGCCTTATGATGACTATCATATTGGCTCTTCTGGCGAGACTGGGCTGTTTTCAATTTCTCACGAACGATGCGAACTTGCTCTTCTGCTTCCTGGATCATATCCCGACCAAAGAATTGTCTTTCCCCGGTTTCTGACCAGTTAAGAGGTGTTCGACACCTTCGTCCATATAGAACTTTGAAGGGAGCCTTTCCCAAGCTGGCTTGATAACTATTGTTATAAGCGAATTCGGCAAATGGAAGACACTTCTCCCAATCCATACCGAAACAGATGACAGAGGCTCAAAGCATATCTTCTAGAATTTGATTGACTCGTTCCACTTGACCACTTGACTGGGGATGAAAGGCGGTGCTAAATGAGAGATGAGTCCCCATAGCATTCTCGAAACTTTCCCAAAATCGTGAAGTGAAAAGACTTCCACGGTCTGAGTTAATCTCCAACGGCACACCATGAAGTGATACTATCCGAGAGATATACAAGTCTGCTAGCTGGCTAGCTGTTTTACTCTCTCGAACAGGTAGGAAATGGGGTACTTTGGAGAGGCGGTCGATAACGACGAAGATAGCATTATTCCCTTTCCTGGTCCTGGGAAACCCGGTAATGAAGTCCATACCGATCTTGTCCCATTTCCATTCAGGAATAGCTAAAGGTTGAAGGGTGCCAGCAGGCCGTTGATGCTCTGCTTTAACTCGACGACAAACGTCACAATTAGCAATGAACTGAGCGATTTCTCTCTTCATCCTAGTCCACCAGAACATCTGGCGTAGGTTCTGATACATTTTGGTACAACCGGGATGAATCGTGAGAGGAGATTTCTGAGCCTCCTTAAGGATCAACTGCCGTAGTTGTTGTTTCTTGGGTACCACCAAGCGGTTCTCGAAGTACATGTAAGTGCATCTAGTGCCACCCCTAGTGGTTTTGGAGTATTGACGACAAACCTGGTTGAGGGACTAATGTGTTTGTGATAATTGCAGGATAACACAGGTAGTAGTCCCTCATTGATTCGGCTAACCTACCGGAGATGACCCCTAAAAATGTATGAATACATTGATATCAGTGGTGGTATATGAAGATACACATATTGAAGACTATGACATGAGAAGACATTGTGTGAAGACTATGGAGAGCGAAAACTGTTTCCTTTTCTTCTTTGTTGAGTCATAGGAACCACTGTACTGTTAAGTGGGGTCCAAGTGAACTAAGTCAGAGTGAATGAAGTGATGCTCAACCAAATCCTATGTCTTTGAGCGAAGACTATGAGAGCAAATCTTATCCAGAGGCGGATGAGTCAGCTTTACTTGGAGCTCAAGTAAAGTTGCCGTGTGTGTTTGAAATCTGACCGTTGGAACACGTGTCAGTTCCTTAGTGACTCAGGGTCACTTCGGACAAATCAGGTCGGGTTGCCCAGTGGCTATAAATAGCCCACCCCCTTCACCATAAATTGGTGGCTGCTCAGAGTTATTGCACGGCTTTTGTCGTTTGAGAGCAACCCACCTCCGAAGCATTTGAGAGAGAAATCCTTGCGAGGACAAAGCACAAACACCCAGAGGCAAAGATTGTTAGGCATCACTGAAGTCTTTCTGTCTATGTGACCTGAAGACTTATTACACTTGAGGACTATGTTTCCTCCAGCCGGTTAGGCGTCGCGTTCTGAGCATCCAAGAGTCATTGTGGATTGCCGGTGAACGAAGTCTGTGAAGGTTTGGAAGTCTACCTTGAAGACTTACCCGAGTGATTGGGCGAGGACTGGGTGTCCTTAGCTCAAGGGGAACAAGGTGAAGACGCGATCTTCTGAGTTAAATCTCAGCCTCCCTAACCAGACGTACAGTTGTCACAGCAACTGGACCTGGTCTAACAATTCACTGTCTTCCCCGAGCTACTAGTTCTATCCTTTCTTTCCCTTTACTTACTGCTATATGTTGTGAAGACATTGCATGCTTGCCTTATCTGATTGTCTTCACTGAGTATCTACTTGTTGTGATTGGCTACATTCCTTCTTCCTTTATGATCACTACTGCCTAGTTGCTATTAGTCTTCATGATTTCACTTCATTGAATACATGACTATGGCTTATCTAGTGTAGTCCACTTTCCGCTACATACCAATAGGCTTGAGCTTATCGTTAGTCTTCGAAACTACCATGTTTTGAAGCATTTCATAAAAATCGCCTATTCACCCCCCCTCTAGTCGATATACTGCACTTTCAATTGGTATCAGAGCAAGGTGCTCCCTTGTTCTGTGTGATTCGGTTTAACCACCTGAAGTTCTAGCTATGTCGACTTTAGGGATAATCAAAGTCTCCGCTGCGTGCCCCGTCTTCGATGGCACCGAATATCCCTACTGGAAGAACAAGATGCGCATGCATCTTGAAGCCATTGACGTGGACCTCTGGTTTGTCGTCAAGAACGGCGTTCCCAAGACTGGTGAAGGTATCACCCCTGCTGATGTCAAGAGGCTCGTCCAATTGGATTCAACGGCCAAGAACATCATCTGTGGTCATCTGACCAAAGGACAGTACGGTCATGTAAGTGCTCTGGACACGTCAAAGGAAGTTTGGGACTGGCTCTCAAAGGTCAATGAAGGAGTCTCTACCCAGAGAGATCAAAGGATCAGCGTCCTTCACAATCTCTTCAATCGCTTCAAGAGACATGACAATGAGAATGTCCAGCACACTTTTGATCATCTCACTGACATCTCAAATGAGCTTCAAGCACTTGGCGCCACTGAGATTACCAAGCATGAAATCGTCAAGACCCTCCTGAGATCACTCGGCAGCTCATTTGATATCCTTGCCCTGAGGATTCAAGAACACCCTGACTTCAAGACTCTCGATCCATCTGATATACTTGAGAGGCTCAACACACATGAGTTCCATCTATCTGAGAAGCGTGACATCTATGGTCCCAACTATGGCCGATCTCGCGCCTTAAAGGCAAAAGCTATTTCCTCATCTGAAGATGAATCTGACAGCAGTTCTGATGATCCTGAAGACATTGGAAAGGAGCTTGCCTTGCTTGTGAAGAAGTTCCAGAACACATTTGAGAGATGAAACAGAAGACATGGATGATGAGAGGGAGATGATGGATAGATAATGTGGGTGTATTAGCTATGTAGTCCTATATAGAGAGGTCTAGATTGATTGTTGTGTACGTGGGAAAGAGGGTGAGACCTGACTAGATATATAGATCGGTCGGTTTGTGTGGAAAACTGGAAAATACGCAGCTATATATTTACACACATAGAGGAACATCGATCGTTGCACATGCATGTGAGAGATAAAGAATGCCCAAAGTGATGAAGAGGGGGAGGTGTGTGTGTGTGTGTATGTGTGTGTGTGTGTGTGTGCATGTATGGGAGATCGACCTGAAGAAAAAGATTGCATGTGTGCGATGGATAATATCGTGTGGTAGTGTTTGTGCATGCATGCACGAGAGAAAGTTAGTGGTACAACTATAAAGAGAAGACGACTGTGTGGGTGTAAATAACTAGGTGAGGTCATAATCACTGTAAAGTTGAATTCAAATATTTGAATAAGATATCATGATGTTTGAAACCCATGTATGCATGAATATAACTGAGATATGTGTGTCTGGTTTGGAAACGAGCATGATATATTGTATACACATTGAACAAGGTCACACCGATTTGAATTTGAGATACCAATGGTAGGCATCGTTTGCCACATTGCATCCACGCATGGACACACTACACGGAATGGAGATGATGGGTCGCTTTCACATCACATATCTATACCCCTATATAGTGTGTGAATAAACTTTGAAATATGGTCGTTGGATAAAACCAATCTGACAGTGCATTGATGGAAAATCCGAGCACTACTGGCCGTTGGATATAATTTACATTCCACCAGATTCTGCTACATGTACAATCTAGAAAACTCCATGGTTGAACTTAAGCAGAATGCACAAACTTCAAAACAAAAGCATTTCCCCTATGTTGTAGAATCTCCCGTACCACAATTGCCCATTTTTTTCTAGAGGAATCACCATTATTTGTGCTTTACAACGCACAATTCCATGAATATTAAAATATATTAGCTTTTTAATAAAAACTAATTGATTTTGAATGAGATGAACTATAAGAATTAAACAAACATCTACATCATGCATATATATGACTCAAAGCTTACATGCTATAATGTGGTATTTATTCATAATTTGCTTGCCAAATCTGATGCGTGCAATGCACGTGTACCTTACTAGTCTAAATGGTGTTTGTGTGTGTGCGTGTCTGTGTGTGTTGTGTGTGTTAAACACACTATCGGTAGAATCATACATGGTTTAGATTCCGAACATCTAGCTAGAGCATACATGTGCTATGCTTTGAATTCAGCATAAAATGGAAACATATATTTGAATTCGAGATCGTATGTACATGTAGTTCATATTTATATGGGAATTTACTACTCCTATATTCATGTCATGTGTTGTGAAGACAATATTTAGATGGTAGTATAACTAACCCGAGTACAATCCCATTCAAACTATGAAAATGTACTCAAATTTAGTCCATATGCTAAACAACATGGATTGTTTTTTTATTGTTAGGGAAGTGCAAATTGATTTGGTACTGTACACGTTAAGCTTGTTGTCCCGATTTTTTGGTTTTTTATTGTTGCATTTGAATGCATTTCTAGTAATATAGTAAAACGGGACATGGCTCTCTCTAGTGGGGTGGGAATTGTTTTTTTGTACACGTTCAGCTTGTTCTCCCGAAATTTCAAGCCGCACCTTGTTATGCCGAAATTTGAAGCTAGCATCTCTATCTATCATGCTATGAAACTTCCACCTCTTCAACCCACACCTTGTTATAACGAAATTTGAAGCTAACTCTTTGTCTCATTATGCTCGGAAAACTCCCTCCATCACAACCCGCGCGTTGCCATCCCAAAAAAATGTGCGCGGAAACTCCCACCTCCTGCGAAATCCCGATAAGCGAAATTCCCGTGATACCCCCTGAACCGAAAGAACCACCTAGTTCAAATCGGCGGGGGTATTTTTGTAACTTACCCCATATTTTGGACAAGCGCGTCCCTAATCCATGGTTCCCTCCTCCCATCCCCTCCGCCACCCCCATTCGAACACCGAGGCCACGAACACCCACAAAGCCCTACACCCTCCTTCGTCCGCCACCTAGCCGGAGCCTCCTCCCAGACGACGTCGTCCACCGCAACACCTCGACCACCCTCATCCACCGCACCGGATGAGGATCCATCATCGGTTTCATCATCCCACCGGTTCAGCCACCCCGTCCACCACCTCCAAGGAGTTGCCTGACATTTCCCTCGTCTTTCACGCCACCTCCATTCCCACACCCCCGTCTTCACCTGCACCACCAAATGAGCAGCATCATCACGGATTCCTCGGATGAAGCTCAGGCCTAATCGGCGCCACCAAAGAGGTTCTACAGTAATCGCTGCATTATCTTCTTGCGTCGATCTCACGGTGCTACCGGCGCTCGGTCCCGAGCCGCTATGGCACAACTCCATCTACGACGGCATCGCCGACCATTTCCTTTACGGTGTTGCTCCGTCGGCGGCGACGTCCACATCAGTCGGAGCTGCTGACGCTTTGGCTCTTGCTCGCGCTACTGCTCTGCTCTTGCTCTTCGGTCCCCTGCCTGGTCTGCTCTTGCTCTTTCCTGCGCTACTGCTCTTGCTGTTGCTCTTGTTGGCGCTGCTGCTCTAGTCTTCCTCGCGTTGCTGCTACACGAGCATTAGATCTTGCTCTCGCTCGACGGCTCGAGTCCCTGCAGCTGCTACCCGAGATGTTGCTACACGACCAGCTACCCTAGCTCTCGCATGCGCTGCTATTCCGGGCCCTGCTGCTACTGCTTTTCTGCTATTAGTGAGTTCAGTTTCGACAGTAAAATACAGTTTCGACAGCAAAATTCAGTTTCGACGGTAAAAATCAGTTTCGACAGTTAAATTCAGTTTCGACAGTTAAGTTCAGAGATGAACGGCTGATGTATTTTACATCTAGCACTTTGTGGTTATGTATTTTACATCATCTATTGGAGATGCTATTAGAATTCCACTCAGATTAACGTTGTCTCTCTTGTCCTGCTTCTGCCTCGCCATCATACAACTCACCGGGGCTGCTCAAACGACAAAACCCTCCATCACAGCCAAGCAGTACACTTGGTTCCATCTTCAGGCGCCTAAGATCTTGTTCCCCTCCTCTGTCTGCCACATCAGTCGCAGTATCCTCAACGATCAACCCATTGATCCTGAGATTGACATGGCTTCGCCAAAGAGGTTGCACACTTGCTGCATTACTTTTTTACTCTACATGTTATATATATTGTTCACTGAGCACAAGTAGTAACGTGAATTACGATTAGTTTCTCCTATATAACAAGTAGTGAGGTACCAGGCAACCTAGCTATCCATGGTGGACTCTCTTGAAAGCCATCATTATTTATTTCTGCGTGTTTGAGCTGTGCATTTCTAGATGGGTCAGGGAGTTGAGCTAGTAGGGTAGTGACCTGGGTCCAAAGTAGTAGAAGTAGCACAAAAACACTGTTGGAGTGTAGGCTTTTCCCTGTTCAAGCCTGCCTACTAGAATCGCCAGTGCTTGAAAGGAAAAATGAAGGAAAAACATAGGAATTGGAAAGTTTCCTATGGTACTACTATTCATGCATTTGGTTCAAAGGAATGGAGCAAAGGAAAACTTAGGATTTGTTCCTTTAGTGTCTCCTTGATAGAAAAACCGTAGGAATTTTAATATCCACTTGGCCTCCTTTTCAAATTCCTATTCATGAAGCACAAGACTATGACATAGTAGCATAATAGCATTATAATTGTACATTTTCTTATGGTTTGACTTAATTTCACCATGCTTCTTTGCATTCCTATGATCTTCCAATTCTTGTGAGCGAAACACCCAAATCTTGTCTTTTTAAATTCTCTATTTTGGATGTACATTCCTATACTATTCCTTTGTATTTCCTATCCCTACATTATTAGAATCCTCCAATTCAAACAAGCCCTTGCAGAATTACTTTTGTTACAGATATGTGTCAAAGAAAATCTTGTGTGGTTTGTCCCACTCCTGCTGCGATGTGGTCCACCCCAGCTCAGCTGCTCCAACGATGGAAGCGTTCACCACAGCAGGGATCCGCCCTCCATACTATCTTTCGCCGCCTCAGATCTTCTTCCCCACCGTTGGCAGCCACGACAACTGCATTACCATCATCAATTGAGAAGATGACCTTGAGGACTACACAGGTCCACAAGAGAGGTCGCCCTCTTTCGTGTCTGCTTATGTTATGCATCGCTTAACATGATGGCATGCTACTTTATCGTCCTATTCACTGATTAGACTCCAAGTCAGGTCCAAACTAATGCTCAAACTTGAGTTTTTAAATGGTTGTGGGTTACATAATTTGGCAACAATCAATTCAATCTGTCTACTATCTGATTAATCTCGGGTGTCTACTGTGAGTTTCATGTTGGGTGGAAACAAATATTAAAGGAGTCATAATATATATATTATAACTGAAGCTATTATCTGCCTGCTATCATTGGTTTTGGGTCTATCCTAAGTATGCACTCCTTACATAATGTCACAATGTTTTATTCCTATGCATGTCAGTTATTGTACACAATGGTACTAAACATGTAGAGCAAAGAGACGAGCCTTGCGTGGCAACAAAATTTCATGCAAACGTCGCTCCACGGTGGACGCAAAAGCAACCTCCCTCTCACATTCCAGACTATAATCAAGAGGAAGATACTTGTTCCGAGGGGAATTCAGAGGGTCCTGACCACTCCTATTTAACCCCTCAGGTCTTTTGCTCTAACTTGGCATGCTGATGTTGGTCATATCATGCATATGGTGCCTTGCATTCCTTACTTTACACATAAAATGTGTCATCTTCTTAGGTCAGACATGTATTGTGTGAATGCCATCTATGTAGTTTCTATATCATATATGTGAATCATGCAATGCCATCTTGTTTAGCCAGGCACCATATATGTGAATTTTGCAATGCCATCCTGGTTAGCTAGTCATCTTATATGTCAATTATATCATGCCATCCTTTTTTATTACATAATAAATTGGTCAACGATGTTAGTACATTCAATTACTCTTCGTGTGCATCAGCCATTTGACACAGTCCTGGAAAAATCTGGAGTGAAAACAAGGTCTTCAGAGTAGACAATACTATCTGACGAAGCGCATGTCTTGCTGGTTACGGATAGCTCCTCGGAGGAGGATTTAGTGACACATGAACAGTCCTAT
>LR738715.1:498064001-498077221 GCA_902687465.1 Secale cereale
GTAGGCGACGCACGGAGCGGTCGAGTGGGGATGAGGTGGCAAACCTATGGCGACGCGTGGAGCGGCCGGGTGGTCATGAGGTGACCAACCGATGGTGATGGGCGGAGCGGCCGAGTGGTGATGAGGTCACCAACCGATAGTCGACGCACAGAGCGGCCGAGTGATGATGAGGTGACCAACTGATGACGACGCGCGGAGCAGCCAAGTCATGTAGACGCATCCCGCAGGGTGTCGATGCACGGGGCGTCCGGATGATGTGGACGTGCCCTGCGGAGTGACGACGCGCGGGGCGTTCGGGTGACGAAGACGTGTCTAGTGGAGTGATGATGCACGAGGCGTTAGAGTCGGGGAAGTTGATGAAGACGCGAGCAGCATCGTGACCGCATGCAGGACGGCTGAGTGATTAAGACATGTCTAGCTGAGCGATGACGCACGGGCGGTCAACTGGCGGCGCATGGGCGGCCGAGCGCCAGTAATCCAGTTTGGTCTGAGTGAGGTAGCCCATCCGAGTGTGGAGACGAGCTGGCGGTCGAGAGGCAGCAGACTGTCCGAATGAACGGTTGTTTCATGAGCTTTAGTCAAGGCCGAGTGAATGGTCGTGTACTGAAACTGGCGTGCGTAGGGGTGTCGCCAGCCTCTGGGCTACTGCTCGACGTTGGAGGGAGAAACCGTCAAGCACCCGTGCTGTGTCTTGTTTCCATCCGCTCAAAAGATCCATTGTGTGACCTGCGAGTTTGGAAGTAAAGCCATGGTTATAATGCTTAGTGGTTATACATGCATGCATGCATCCATTAACTGGTGCAGAAATAGCGGAACTAGAAATTCTATGAGACCAGTTCTCATATAATGCATGTGAGACCTGTCCTGATGGATGCCACGTGGCATTCACAAATCACAAAGCATATAATCTCTCCCCCCTAATTTCAGGTGGGGGTGGGGTAGATGCTTTGTGATTTGTGAATGCCACGTGTTATTCATCAGTATGGGTCTCACCTATTAATCTATGAGACCTGGTCTCATAGAATATTTTTCCCGCTTTGGCCGCCGTAATGAGGTAACCGGCGCTGGAAATCCCCACACTAACTGGCCTCTTAATGAGTCAGTCAATTAACTCCTCGGAAGAGTTATGAGGCGCACGTCCTGAACATGTAAGTGCATGTAGAGATATTAATTAGCGATAATAAAGCAAGAATTAGAACCAGCTCCGCTTGGAAGTTTCTTTCTTCCATGGAGCATTTATTGCTGCATCGTGGGGTTCGCCGGACTCGATCTTGCGGCCCCGGAAGGCGTCGAACTCAGCGGGAACAGGGCCATCGGGGGCACCGGAGAACAGCTCGAGGAGCGTGATCTGGGCCCTGCAGACGTCACGGTCACCAAGGGCGTGCTAGGCGTGGAGTAGCACGTCGACGGGCACAACGACGTCGGCGGGCACTATGAAGCTGAGTACCTGACCATGGCGTTCTGGCTGAGGTGCACTCGCTCATGTCGGGGTCGCCGAGGGCGTGCTCAGCACGGAGCAGCACGTCAATGGACACTACAACGGCGGCGGGCACGATGAATCTGACCATGGCTTCCAGGCCGGGCTCTGGCCGCCGGAGTCTTGTGTGTTCGCACGTCGTTGGATCCACTTCATAGCGGAGGCCGCCGCAGGGTAGCTGACCATAGGAAGATAAGGTTGCGTGTAAGGGGTTCGACGGCGGCGTCGAGACGCCGGAGATGACGACAGGCGGACGGTGTCAGTGCTGGTGCGTGGAAGCACGCGTCGGCATCGTAGACGGAGTTAGAGACGACGGGAAGACGGCCTCGACGTTCGTGCATGCGGTCGAGGCCCTGGCGCCGCAGACGAGACAGGAGACGACGATGGGCGGACGGTGTTGTTTCATCGTCGAGGGGTAGAGCCACCGATACGCCTCTTTTCTTTATATGATTGATTACGCATGGGTGTTCTCTGATCCTACAAGAGGAAAAGATAAACCCATTCTTAGATGATTTGTTAAAGAAAGACTAGATCAAGAAGGCACTTCCTTGATTCTTTCACTTGTATGAATGGCGCGATGACTAGAGCTTTAGCGGCCAATTTCTCTGGCGATGGTAGTTGATCCGTTGTTGAAGATTGAAGAAAAAACCATTTGCACCATGGTTCGATAGACGCCATGCCCCACCGTGGGCGCCAACTATCGTGGGAACGATTCTGACAATAATAAGGTATAGGGTAAAGGAGGATGATCTATCGAGATGCATATGGGTGACACGGTGGTTTTAACGAGTTCAGGCCTCTCGCGGTGGAGATAACAGCCCTACGTCTCGTGCTCCGGAGAGGCTTTGTATTATCTGAGTATGTATCCGGAGATTACAATGTGTGTGTGAGAGAGGAACGGATCCTCATGCCCAAGCTAATGGCGAGAGAGAGAGAGAGAGGGGGGGGGCATGAGTGCCTGCCTAGTCTTGTGGTGGGGAGTGGCTTATATAGAGTGTGCCACCTCCTCACCTCCTATGTTACAAAGTGGGCATTGATGCCATAATGTCAGCCTATTACTAAGGTGATGCTTCGAGTGCCTTGTCGACTGTTGAGCTTCGCATATCCGATTGAGTTGTACGACCGAGTGGTCGACTGTCATCCGAGTGGATGGTATGCTGCTTGTCCGAGTGGATAGTACAAAGCTTGTCCGGGTGGATAGTATGTCTGTATGAAATTTATCTGGACCGACATGCTATGTGGACCCCATGCTTTATGACATTTCGACCCTTTGTGAGCCTACCTGTTATGTGTATCCCCAACATATACCACACCCAGTCCCGCCTGCGAGGCGCTCACTTAGGGGAGGGGTAGCAGACACGAGCTTCGAAATAAAGGACACGACTAAAACGCAAGAAATGAACACGAACAAGAGAAGACTCCCCCCAAGCTTGGCAGAAAAAAGGCTTCAAGTTCATTCCAAAAAGTGCGTCGAAGAGAGTTACAGAAAAGGGGATGAAAGCAAATGGCCGTGTCCGGCACCTAGCTAGTCTTCTTGTCTTCCACCAGCGCGGAGCTAAGTGCTTTCACTCGCTGTGAACATAGTCCTTGGGGGACAATGTCGACGACCAGCGTGGAGCATGGTGCTTCCACTAGGACGTGTGCGGGAGCCCCCGAGGCCCGAGGGCGGCTCTCCGGGGACTCCGGGGTGTGTACAGCCCCACTCATTATTACGTGAGAGTGTCATGGGCG
The DNA here is from genome assembly GCA_902687465.1 of Secale cereale. Classification (NCBI taxonomy): domain Eukaryota; kingdom Viridiplantae; phylum Streptophyta; class Magnoliopsida; order Poales; family Poaceae; genus Secale; species Secale cereale. The sequence continues at coordinate 498,067,210 of LR738715.1, forward strand.
GAGACCTTCATATCGCCAGCCGAGGGCCCCGCCCTGCGCCACCGCCGACCACCGTTGGGGTGTCCAGAAACCAGGACTAGGCCAAGGGGCAAGGGGACGGTAGCGGCGCCCTCGGTGACCACGGGCCCTCTGCCGAGGGGGAGGATCCACCGACGCCTCCCCCGGCAGAGGACCTACCTCTGTGCAGCGCCTTGCTCCGTGCGACGCGGGGGATGCCCTGGCTCTAGGCTCCTCCCGCGTAGTTCCTAGAGCGGCACTTCGGCCCGGGTTGGAGCCGCTGCTCTGGGGTCTCCGACTGCCGCCGCGGGCTGGTTCGCCTGCAGCCCATGGTTAGTGTATGCCTGCTCCCGAGGTACTAGCTGTACCCCGTCATCGTCGTCGCTAAAGGGGTCGGCAAAGCCTTCGGACAACTCGCGGAAGGCCTCCGCTTCGGGCATTCCGCCGACCCATCCTGGCCTAGGGAACGAGTCGGGGCCTTCCCCCGGCATGTACTCCAGGTTCACCATGCGGGGCACGTAGGCGTCCGTGGTCGCCCCGCCAGTGCCATCACCTGGGTGCCTTGCGCCTTCATCCACTAACCGCGGCACCTGGCCCTAGTGGCCGCTGGGTGGCACCCCGACGCGTCCTCGCGGCGGATCGCTTGCGCTTGCCTCTCCTGGTGATGGCGCTGCAGAGGCAGGGCCGGCTACGCCGGGGTCCGTGCTGGTGTTGTCTGGTGCCCCTAGCGCTCCAGGGGATGCATGAGATCGCCGGGCCCTCTCGTGCGCTTCCGCCACAACCTGAGGCATGGGCATGGAGCAGAAAGGTGGCGTACCTCTACAGGCGGCGTCCAGTAGTTCGGCGACACAATCAAGTAGCACATCGTGGCCGCTCTCAGCCAGCCTGCATCGTAACAGCTCCCGCTCCTCGATGAGCGTGGCCCGCATGTTGGCCTACTCCCGCCGGGTGTGTGGTGCCACTGCTGCAGTGTAGCTTGAAGACCGCGTTGCGAGGCGCGTGTGCCGTAGTGCGAGGGCGGAGGGCGCCGGTCCATACCGCCCGCGTCTGGCGGCGTGCGGGCCGCCTGGAGCGTGGAACTGAGGTCTTCCTGAGCGGATGGACCCACCCTGGCGGGCCAGGCAGCCCAGTGGTCGGCATGAGTCCTCGCATCGTCAGCCATCGGGGCCGTAGGGCGGCGGCGAGCTGAGATGGAAGAGAGGGTTGCGCGCACCCCTCCCTGGAGCGCCAAATGTCAGATTTTGGGCTCCGCAAACCCTAGAGAGGTTTGTACTCTGGGGTGCGCACGAAGAACACTCTCTACCCTGCACACTCGCCCTATGATCCCACGGCCTAGCTCTACGAACTCAAGGAACAAGAGACACAGGGGTTATACTGGTTCGGGCCATCTTGCGGTGTAATACCCTTCTCTAGTGTGTGTGGTGGATTGCCTCGTGGGGCTGAGGATGAACTAGTAAAATGGATGAAAAGCCTCGATAGGCGAGGTGTTCTTGGGCTCGATGAGCTGGTGAGAGTGAGGATGATCTCGGTGATCCGCTCCTCCTTGTGGTGGAATACTCTCTTAATCTCTCTAGTCGGGCTGGAGTTCCCTCTCTATGGTGGTGGCTAGGTCCTATTTATAGTGGCCTTGGTCCTCTTCCCAAATGTAAGCGGGAAGGGATCCCACAATGGCCAAATTTGAAGGAGAACAACCAGTACAAGCTATCCTGACAAAAGCGGTCTTCACCTGCCAAAGGCTCTGGTGGTGACGCTGTGCCGGGCTCCACGGTGACCTCCATCCTGCCATCCTGGCGGTCCTTGGTCTTGTTGCACCAATATGGAAACCTTTCCTTGATTCCTCGGGACTCCGCGCCTGTGCTTGCCCCCTTGGGACCCAAGGGGAAACTGGTACACTGCGCCTGCTGGCGCCCGGCTGGCATTGGTCATCATGGCTCGCATCACGTGAGCCTCGCGAGGTGTGCCTTGCATAGATATCTCCGCTCCTTGGGAGCTAGCCTAGAGAGGCAGTCCCCAAGGAGGTGTTGACATCGTCCGCCTCGCAAGGGTCTCGAGTTGTGGTTGCTGAAGCTACGCCGCACTAGGCCGTCGATGGAGCCACGTTATGGGCCGCAGTCACGTAAGTCTGGGTACAAGAAACCAAGAGATTTGAGGAACCAACAAGCAGATCAGAGGAACCAAGACCAAGCCAGAGAAGCATGATATCGCCAAGAGAAAGGCCTCCCTTGCCGGGCAGGCGAGCCTGGCAAGGGGTGAGGCCACCCCCAGAAGAAGACAACCAAGGCGCCCCGATAAAGCCTGTCGGGACTCGCGGAAGCTAAATCACCTCACCAACCGCTCCACCATGACTCAAGTCGTCGATCAGTGTGGTGTCAAGCCACAGAGTGACTAAGTGGCAGCCATTCGCCACATGGCAGCCTCTCCCTACAATAAATACCCACAGATGACACCCGTCCTGCAATGTGTCATCCAAGGAGGCGCGGAGCTGGAAAGATAGCCCCGCAAGCCTTGTCGGGCAACCGGTGATGTGACGTTGAGTGGTGCATTTAATGCGCCCTGTTAGCCCGCTGAGTTAGGTATGATAGCACTGATTGCTATCTTATCAGTGCATAATTACTACTTTGCCATTGTGGTAATCCCTTATTCTCTAAAGGGAGGCCCATGGCAACCGTAGACATGGTTAGAAGATTGGATAACTCACACCCCCATACGTGCGTAGTCACTAACGCCCTGAGGTAACCCTTGCCAGGCAATTGTATTACACTCCACCACCTCATTTCCACCATCAATCCAGCAAACAGGAGTAGGGTCTTACGCCATCATGGTGGCCCAAACCTGGGTAGAACTGCTCGCGTGAACTCTGTCGTGCTGCCCCATGCTTGTCTGTTGTTTATGCAACACGACGTCCCCCAGCCGAACTAACAAGGGGCCTCCTGGTCCCATAGGTGGTCGTGGTTTCCTGCAACATCTTTGGCGCGCCAGGTAGGGGGCTCTCTTGCTCGAACCTAAAGCCGTGTGCAACACATCATCGCCATCTTCATCTTTGACGACGCTATCGATGATGGCACCAAAGAAGAAACCCGCTTCTTCGGCGAATCCATCCACCTCGAAGGCTCCACCGCCCGCGGCCTCTAATGCTGCGGGAGGTGCGGAGGCACATGAAGACACGGACGCTACTCGAGATGTGGTCGGAGCAGGCGGAACCATCACCACTTCACCCGCGGCCAGCGCAGGAGCAGGAGGTACCGGAGGAGAGCAACATCAGCAACACCTCGACGGCCATGTTCCCCAAGGCCCGGGCAAAGGGGTTACTCCATCTACGCCCCTTTAGCCCGCCCACGAGAACAGACGCAACAAGTAGCTCAGACAAGGGAGAATCACCGCCCTCCAACCGTTCGCACCACACGTGCAGTCGTAGCGTGTGCGCCTCCCCCGGGACGGGCTGACCACGCTGCTGCGCTCGACGGAGCCACTGGCCCTCGTGTGCCTTTGCTAAACCACCCTGCCATCCAGATGGATGCCCCACAACAGTGGGGGAGTAGTGTTGCCACCGCAGGCACCGTCAGCAGCCGAGCGACAGTGCGATCGACTTCATCATCGCCCATGCCAAGTACAGCCTCGGAGGCCATGGCACAGGCTCCGCTGCTGCTGAGGTTCCCGCCAGCGGCCGAGCAGATGGAGGAATGGCGTGCCACCATCCAAAGTCTGCTCGGTTTCACCAAAGTTGGGGGCTCACGGCGAGCTGGCCCTCCGCGGCCTCCCCAAGTAACAGCAACGGCTCGTGCTGCTGATCCCATGGAGGGAGCCGTCCCCACGTTGCAATCCCCACCACGGCAGCCAGCGCAAGCGCAACAGAATGAAGACCCCGGCGATGTCTTGATGGCCTCTTCTGACCCTCAAGCGTGTCTAGGCCAACGACGAGCCCCGGAGGATAGGCGGAGAGGAGACGTGTGCGTCGTTTTTAACCAACACCGCGACAACCTCTGCCGGACTGACGGATGCGACGGCCCAACGTCAACGAGCCCGTGCTCGGTATTGGCGTGTACCTACCTTTTGAGGTTGGCTGCCCTGTCTTTACTCGTGAGCTGCGACAAGTCCGTTGGTCGTCCGTTCGCACGTTCAAGCCAAAGATACCTAAGAAGTACGATGAGACGCTGAACCCGGCAGAGTTCCTGAGCATCTACACCATCGCTGTTCAGGCTGCCGGGGGAAGAGATGAGAACGTGTTTGCCAACTACTTCCCCTTGGCTCTCAAGTCCAATGCGACATCTTGGCTAATGCACCTGCCAGAGAACTCCATCTCATCGTGGGCGGAGATGTGCCATGAGTTCATTGGTGCCTTCACGGGTGGCCACCAAGAACCCGACAGGCCTAGTGACTTGCAGCTTCTCTAACAGAAGGAAGGAGAAACCCTCCGTAAGTATTTACAATGATTCAACAGAGTTCACAGAAATATCCCAAATATCCACCCGGCAGCCATAATAGTCGCCTTCCAGTCCAATGTGCGCAACCCCGGATTCATTCTAAGATAAACGTGCGGTTGCCAAAGACCGTGAAGGAGCTCTACACGCTAGTGGATAAGTGTGCTCAGATGTAGGAGGGAAGGAAGTTACCTGGAGAGGAAGATTGCATCAATGTTGATTCAAAGGATGATGATGAATCAACCAGTCGAAAGAAGAGCAAGAAGCACAGCAAGAAGCGGAGAGATAAGGCAGTGATGATTGTTGAAGGATCGGGTACGCCAAGTACCAGCTGAGGGCCCTGGCAAGGAAGCTACCGTGCGCACTAACTACCGGGAAGCCGCTGGTGCCGAGAAAGTCGGGAAAGGTAATGGATCGTATGGCAAGGTTCATCGTACCAAGGGCCACGACCTTCAAGAGTGTCATCAGGTTAAGCAGCTCGTCAAGATACAGTGAGCAGAGTATGAGAAGCGTGATATGGAAAAGGGTCATATTGTTGCTGACGGTAAGGGCCGAGGTGGTGAAGTAAATCGCCCTAGCAAATTCCTTCGGAACCAAGGAAAGCCCGCCAGAGGTCGAGAAAATGTAGCCTGTGATGATGAGAGCGATGGAGGGGATGAAGAGGAAACTAACGAGCAAGAGTTTCTGAAGTCCACATTGAGGTGCGTCTCTGCACGCCTCTCACTGTCAACTCGGGCGATGGGTGCGAGAAGTCAATGTCATGGAGCCAGTGCCAGAGGCCCGTAAGCCGCTCAAATAGTCTCGTACGCCCATCATCTTTGACAAGGAGGATCATCCTAGCCATACCACTGCAGTAGGATGCTTTCCACTGTTGGTCTCCCCAACAATTCGCAACCTCAAGGTCACAAAGATGTTGGTGGACTGCGGGGCCGGGTTGAATCTGATTTCCCCAACAGTTATCAACAAGCTTCAGATAGCAGAGGAAGAGCTAGAGGTTACTGGCACGTTTCAGGAAGTTAATCCCGGCATGAGTCATCCTAAGGGAAAAATCACGTTGTCGGTAACATTTGGGGGAGAATTGAACTACCAGACTGAGAGGATTGTGTTTGATGTGGTTGATCTCCCCCTGTTGTATAATGGGATTCTTGGACGCCCGGCCCTGGCTAAATTCATAGAGGCATCCCACTATGCCTACAACACCTTGAAGATGCCTGGGCCACTGAGAGTTATCACCATCCCATTAGATGAGAAGGACGCAATCATTTGTGTGGACAAGATGTACCGGGAAGCGGTCGCGGCAGAGGGATTGTAGGACCTCCGACAAAGAGTCCGGGAAGCGTGCCCCCATCGAGTGCACGCCAGCCATTGACGACATGCCGGAGTGTTCCAACAGCAAGAGATCTAGGGTCGCTACACCCCAGGTGAAGAAGGTCCCGACAGGGCTCACTGGCGTTGATGGTACTTTCACTATCAGCGCCACCCTCAATGACAAATAGGAAAGCGCGCTCATTTCCTTCCTATGGGCGAATAACGATGCGGTTTCCTGGCAACCATCTAATATCCCCGGTGTTTCTAGGGAGGTAATCGAGCACCACCTTGCCTTCTGCCCACATACCCGACCTATCAAGCAGAAAGTCCAGAAGCAAGCCTTGGAGAGGTAGCAGTTCACTGTAGAAGAGATCAAGAAACTTGAGGCAGCTGGTTTGGTTAGAGGAGTGCTACATCCAACATGGTTGGCAAATCCAGTGGTAGTCCAGAAGGCTAACGGGAAGTGGAGGATTTGCATAGATTTCACATATCTCAACAAGGCTTGCCCGAAGGACCCGTTTCCCTTGCGACGTATTTATCAGATTGTGGATTCCACTTCATGTTGTGATTTGCTCTCCTTTCTGGATGCGTACTCTGGGTATCACCAAATCTTCATGTCCAAGGAAGATGAAGAGAAGACGTCATTCACCACTCCATGTGGTACTTACTGCTTTGTCTGCATGCCATTCAGATTAAAGAGTGTCGGGTCCACTTTTGTAAGGGCAGTCCGGATTGGTTTTGAGCCACAACTGCATAGAAACATAGAAGCCTATATGGATGATATTGTGGTCAAGACCAACGATAGGCCACCCTTATCCAAGATTTGGGGGAGACATTTGGTAACATGTGCAAGATCAATTTGAGTCTCAACCCGAAGAAGTGTGTATTTGGTGTTCCCTCTGGCAAGCTGCCTTGGTTCTTTGTATCCCATCGCGGGATCGAAGCCAACCCCGACAAGATCAGGGCTATCGAGCAAATCCAAGCGCCAAGGACAGTTAAGGATGAGAGGCGTCTAACAGGATGCGTTGCCGCGCTAAGCAGATTCATCTCCAAGTCTGGCGAGTGTGCCCTGCCGTTCTTCAAATTTTTTAAGAAGGCGGGGCCCATTAAGTGGACCTCGAAAGCAAATGCAACTTTGCAAGAGTTGAAGGCCGATTTGTCCTCTGTGCCTACCTTGGTCACTCCCAAACCCCAGGAGCTATTGCTGCTATACTTAGCGGCGACCAACCAAGTGGTCAGTGCAGCCTTTGTAGCACATCGAGAAGTGGATGAGGCAGAGAGTGAGAAGAGGCCGATAGAGTCAGAGAAGGACCATGACAGCAGTGAGCACGGCACCAAGAGTAACCCGAAGGACGCGGCAAGGAAGAAGTGGTGCAGCTCCTAGTTTACTTCGTCAGATCCCTGTTACAGGGGGCTAGATTAAGGTACTCTGGCGTGCAAAAGTTGATCTTTGGTCTCATCATGGCCTCAAGGAAACTGCACCACTACTTCTAAGCCCATGATATTATGGTTTTCACTCGCTTTCCATTGTAAAGGATACTCCGAAACCCTTAGGCTACCGGCAGGATAGTCGAGTGGGCTTTGGAATTATCCAGCTTTGGTTTGAAGTTTGAGAGCACATTAACTATTCAGATCAGGGTATTGGCAGAGTTTATTGCAGAATGGACGCCAACCCCTGATGAGGAAATAATAGAGATAGTTATCCCCGACAAGGAATCACCCCAGGAATGGATTATGTATTTTGATGGTGCTTTTTCCTTACAAGGTGCAGGAGCTGGCGTGCTTCTCGGCGCCCCCTCAGGGGAGCACTTGAAGTACGTCGTCCAAATGTGTTTTTCCTAGGAAGAAGCAACCAACAATACAACTGAGTATGAAGGGCTCCTTGCCGGGCTAAGGATTGAAGTGGAATAGGGAATTAAGAAACTGATCATTCGAGGAGATTCACAGCTTCTGGTGAGACAAGTCAACAAGGATTACCAAAGTCCATTGATGGAGGCATACATCGAGGAAATGAGGAGATTCGAGGAGCACTTTGACGGATTGCAAACAGAGCACGTAACCTATCCAGAAAACAGCACAGCTGATCATCTGTAAAAGTGTGCTGCGCAGAAGCTTCCTGTGGAAATAGGAACTTTTGTTCTCCATCTCACTCAACCCTCCGTATCCCCAGTGTCGTGGGATTGTCACGGCAGATGTCCTAGTGTAAGGACTTAATCCTAGAGCCATCACGCCTAGGTTAGCTTAAAGGGGTTAATTAGGACAAAGGACACAGAGAGTTTATACTGGTTCGGCCCCTTGCAGTGAAGGTAAAAGCCTAATCCAGTTTGAGGTGGTATTGCTAGGTTTTCGGTTACTAAGGAGTGAATACACTTGGCCTAGTTTTTTATCTCTTCTTTCTTACTCTAAACAGCCGCCGGGTCGTCCGTTTATATACACAGGTTGACGCCCGACGGCTAATGGAGTCCCGGCCGGCTCATACACAACGTGTTTCGGGTCGGTGAATATTTACATTTTCCTTACATTACAAGTCATACATACATGGCGGTTCACCCTCCTGGGCCTTGAAGCGCCTTTGGGTCTTGGGCCGTCTGACAGGCTCATATAATCCACCATCTTCATCGGTGAGTCGCCAGGGGTATAACTCGGCCCCTTCTGGGCGGTCTATACTAGTAGTTATATCCTCATCATTAGGCCCCGGGTTGATTTGAACTTGTTCATATCAATCTTCAACACTTCTCAAAGTCTGCATCACCTTATCTGATAAACCTCACGGTAAACCGCCATGATGTTAGCTCGTAGAATTTTATTAAGCCGCCATGATGTCATTTCACATTAATATCGTAGGAAGACCAGAGCACTTTAATTGACACTTATATTCATGAACCTCCCAAAAATCGAGGCGTCCATATAGCCATATAATGATTTTGGCCTCCTCGATTCCCGCGCATGCCTTGTATCCGTTGCCTTATAAATAGGGACAGGGGGCCCCTGTTTTCATTTTTACCCCCTGCCACTGTATCCTCTTCTCCTTCCTCTCGATGCCAGCGCAACTAGAGCTCCGCCGCCACTTTCGAACTTCCTCCACAGCCCGAGGCCAGGCCGTTGCATCAACCTGAACGCATCCAGAAAACACGTCACTTCCCCGCTGTCTATCAGCGCCAACAGGTATTCATTATCCCTTGCTATAGATATTCATTAGGGTTCTACTGTTCGTCGGTGTTCTTGCGGTTTCTTCATTTTCTGTCTTCTCTTCTTCAGATTGTGTAGTCGATCCTGAATATGATACTGAAAATCGCACAGTAATAACCTTATCATCATTTTCCCAAATAACAGTAGATACTTTCCATGTACAAGACCCATCTGATCACACAAGTTCTTTTACTGCTCTCACTTTAGGTCTAGAATTTTATTTTATTTCCAAACTGCTGTAGATCCAAATTTTCTGCGCCGATTTGTAAAATATGTTTGTCTAACACTTAGCCATTCCTGACTTATAGATCTGGAATATACTCACTGTCCGAGCTGCTTAACTGATAATTCATAACCCGCCATCCGCAAAGTATGTCTTGATTTTTAGACTTTGCTTGGTTTGTCAGCAGAACTCTTAACCCGGTAGGTATCATTAGTCCCTACTTAAGCTGCCAATATGAATATTTGCACACTTCAAATGTTCAGCCTTCGGCTTAAACTTTCAGCTTTTCATAGGACCTTTCCTTTTGAATTAATAGTCTGTCCTTAACATCAGAACGATTAAACCGGAAATAATTTTCTTTGTAGTAAAAAATGTCGAAGGCAAAAACCGTCACCTCCTGCAATTGGGTCGTTTCCCAGGTTATCGAGGAAGGCTTGAACCAATATGTTCAAACAGGTGTTCTGGCCAAAAAGGATGTCATCCATTGGAGGGTGCCAGGCACTGAGACTCGCCCTGAACCTAAAGATGGTGAAGTAATAGTTTTCCTAGACCATATAAACCGGAGGTTCAGCCCTCCCGGCTCAAAATTATTCTGTGATGTGCTGCATTTTTTCAAGCTCCATCCACAAGATATCGGACCCAACTCCTTTTCGAACATCTACAACTCCCAAGTGTTTTGTGAGGTGTACCTTCAATAGGAGCCTACTGTGGAACTGTTGAGGGAGTTCTACTATTAGAACCAGCAGAATGAATTCACCAATGGTCCTAGCCTTCAACTAGGTGGCATATCCATACAGCGCCGGAAAGAGGCCACCTTCCCAGCTGCTGCTCTTCCCAGTGACCTCAAAGATTGGAACCAGACTTGGTTTTATTGTCA
>LR738715.1:498077231-498129976 GCA_902687465.1 Secale cereale
CCAGGCACTGAGACTCGCCCTGAACCTAAAGATGGTGAAGTAATAGTTTTCCTAGACCATATAAACCGGAGGTTCAGCCCTCCCGGCTCAAAATTATTCTGTGATGTGCTGCATTTTTTCAAGCTCCATCCACAAGATATCGGACCCAACTCCTTTTCGAACATCTACAACTCCCAAGTGTTTTGTGAGGTTTACCTTCAATAGGAGCCTACTGTGGAACTGTTGAGGGAGTTCTACTATTAGAACCAGCAGAATGAATTCACCAATGGTCCTAGCCTTCAACTAGGTGGCATATCCATACAGCGCCGGAAAGAGGCCACCTTCCCAGCTGCTGCTCTTCCCAGTGACCTCAAAGATTGGAACCAGACTTGGTTTTATTGTCAAGATACCTCCCTAGAAGGGGAAAACCCCCTGCTGGGTTACCGTGCCAGCCGACTTAGCAATAGGCGTCATCTTCTGGATCGTATCAGCACAGCAGAACGGAAGAAATATGTATCAGTTTTTGCCAAGGTCCGAGCCTTTATGGCCAACAGTTTAACCGGGATCGACCTAGTTCGATGCTAGGTTGCCTGGAGAATCTTGCCTCTAAGCCGCCGGCCTGGTTTAATGTGTGAGTATACAGGCGAGCTAACAGACCCTCAGCGCCACTGTCAGATCGAAATCACCGAAGAAGACATCAATAGCATGACCAAGACTTTGCTAAACGAGAGCTTGGAAGATTGCAGTCAATTCGAACTGAGTCCTTTCTGTACTCTGAACAAGCCGCCTGATGTAAGTTTTTTAACCCAGCTCTTAGTTAACTCATATCTCTATTTATAATGTCTGCTTATACTCACTGAAATGCTCACAGGCCGATTCATCCTTTTGGACCAAGAGACTTCAGGAGAAACCCAAGAAAACCCTAGCAAAGAGCAAAGCGATCAAAAAACCTGCCAAGAAGAAAACCACCCCTACCAAGTTACATAATGTGGATGATGATGATGAATCTGATAATGAGTCGGAGGTAGAACTTGATTCCCTTGGCTCATTTTTTGTACATCTTATTGACAATGATCATTATCAAGATGAAACTCGCGCCAGCCATGTAGATGACGCAGAGGTAATTATTCTTTCCTCTGGCTCAGAACCTCTGCCAACACAGAAAACCCGACAAGCAAACCGGAAAGTAAGCTTTTCTCACCCTTTAGCTCACTTGGCTCCCAACTTTCTTTTGAAGAAGAAGCAGCATGAAGCTCGCCGTACGACCCGGAACAGTGGCGGAGGTGTTTTATCCTTCTGTTTACCGTACACCCCAGCACCTCGAAAACATCGACCGGAGGTCCCAAAAATTTCTAACTTAGAATACCCCAAGGCGGGTCTTGTTCGTCAACCTCTTAACCCGTCTGATTCGAGTTATCAGGGAACATCTCACTCTTCCTCTGGCGACTCAACGACAACTCAAATCCCAGCTTTCAAGACTGTGCCTGGGTAAGGATATACTTTATCATTTAAAACTTCTTGCTTGTTCCACATGCTGACATCTGCACATTTCTTATTGTCAGTGGTCAGGCAAAACCCAGCAAAAAGGCGAAGCTGAGTAAACCGGCCGATGGTTCCAACCTATCTAAGCCAGAAAAACAACTACTATAATCCTCTCATCCAAATGCAGAAGCTACCATTGATGATCCGCTATCTGAAAACCATGAAGTCCCTATGGACTATATGGATGTTGAACCGGCTATCTCTAAGCTGCCAAGCCCAGCTAAACCTGTTGAAGAAAAAACTGATGATGTCATCTTCACCAGGCTTGGTTATATAGCACCGGGCAACTCCACTGTTGTATCCAAACAAAGCGCCAAGGAAGAAATCATCGCTGATGATAAAGGCAAGTGGAAAGAAGATTTAGAGAGCTACTCCCAGTTCAGTGCCCAAGACATCCACTTTGCTTATTTGAACCGTCCGTACACCAGTCGTGATTTTGAAGCCGACTTAATCAATTTGATGATGGAACGCTGTATTGTGGTTGGGACTTTCGAAAAGTACTCATTATCATAATACCTTCCATGTTTGTTTATACAACAGGCTGAATTGTCTAAGAAAAATGCATAGCTGAATGATCTGAAGGCCGACATTAAAACTCAATAAACTGAGACATCCAAGGCCAAGCCAGAACTGAAGTCTGTGTCAGAAAACATTGAGCAGCTTAAACAAAACTTCAACACTAACAAAAACAACTGGGAGACCAAAAAAATGGCTCTACTACAGAGAGCAGAGGATGCTGAAGCCGCACTTAAACCGGTGACTGACGAGTTGTCTGGTTTAAGACATCAAATCATTAATATGTCGTCAGCCATCTTTGGTAAGTAGAACACATGACTCCTTTGCATCTCCATAATCATATTGTAAACACCTGCCGGCTTACCAGTACAGTTTACTACCACAGGTTCTCGGAGCGCTAGACTTGGCTCAGATATGTGCATCCGGCATAAAGTTGTTTACACCCTCGTACAACAGTTATACACTAGCACCCAACGTACCATCGCCATTGCCATGCACAAGAAATCCGCTCCCATTCTTATCAAAGATACACTAGAAAAATTGTTAGTGCCACCCCCAAAGGATTGATGATTTGAAGCGAGCCTCTGCCAGAGCTGACGCGCTAACGGCCTTAAGCCGGGGAAAAGCGTAGCAAGCAGATCTTGACCCTGAAGATTTGGCTAATGGTTCCCCAAGTGTTAAAGAGGACGGATCTCCCTTCAAGTTTGATGACTTTGTGGATATCGCAAGAGCAATGCGTCCATTAGCAAGTAAGTTGGCTGAAGAAACCAATCTATCCACCTACCAGGCAGCTTATGACGCTGAAAACAAGAAAGTGAAGGCGCCGGTTCATCAAAAGCAAGATCTCATTCCGCCAATTCGTAAGCATACCTTCGCCTGACATTGATCCATCCAACCTTATTGATGATGAAGTTGTATTTAGAGCGTTGACCGGTATCAACTAGGCTATGCCATACTTCCAGCTGATGGATAATCAAAGAGCTGAAGAGGAAGAAGAAGCGCAGGATGACCCGGAGCCTTCAACCCGCCAACAGCTATGAGCTGGTGTATAAAGCATAATACTTTTATGTCTCCAAAACCATTTGGGCCATCGGATACCCTATAATAGGCTAGTTAAACTCTTGATCTGCCATGCCATCGTGCATGTTATACTTGCATAACCCTGCTGATCCGTTAGTTGAAGATCAGCCACTAATAATATCATTAATTATGCAGATCAGTTTTATCATTTTCCCTGCAGGTAAAACAGATCACAAGTGCCCTGGTGGTTTACACCAGGGCGGGTCATAATACCCCAGATAAAGACCACTGGCGACTAAAATAGTTCATAACCAGGGCCGGTTTAATCATAATTTTATATAATCATAATCAAAATACCATACATGTGATATTTTCTCACACTGTCGGCTTATCATACCTTTGCAGTAAAGGTCACAACCCAAAGGTTGAGAGGACAATGCCCTTGTTCAATTGATTTACACTGCTAGCTTATGACACCATGTGCAGCAAGGGGTAATACCCAAAACTTGAGTACAGGGCTCGAAGCACGGAAAATAATCATACACTGGCGACTTATAGTCCAAAGGCAGGCCGGGTTGAAAACGCCGGATAGATTTAGATATGAACCATAAGGCAACATAGCCATCATCGGTTTTCAACCACGTTAACATGTCATAAGACAAGAATCTCAAAAAATGCTCAAATCAAAAGTAAATCGAAAAAACGAGGCTTTCATAGGCGGCCAGGCCTAAAACCCAAGTGCTTCTCATGGGCTTGCACAAGCCACTAGCTAATCCTTTAGCCCTGTAGCCGGACCTCACATGATCAACCGCCATTTTAACCTTGGCAAGTTCAGTGTCTATAATAAGATTGACTGCTCAAGAATTTGACGGGTCATTCCAGGATTACCTGGGCGGAGTGGCAGACATACAAGGTGGGATAACTGAAATTTTTTGGTGTTATACACTTGGCGTTTCAAACCAAGAAGGGGTTAAAGCTATGTTTTGTCAACAGGGAGCCCCCGAGGGATATTTTTGAGTTGTGCTTGCTGGGTACCTCTGTTTGAGCTGTGATGTGCAACAGGCTCTCTTTGGCCCCTTTAAACCGGGCGTCAAGCCTTGAAATGGTATATTTTTGAGTTGTGATCACTGGGTACCTATGTTTGAGATGTGTTGTGCAATAGGCTCTCTATGGCCCCTTTAAACCGGGCATCAAGCCTCGAAATGATCATATGAAGTGACAATATAGACTCATTATTCCTAGAAATGAAATGATAGAGGCCCTGAAGTATCAGGGATGCCGGCTTTATTATATTCATCATAATATATACATTACCAGAATATGTACATCATAAGAGCGAGTGGCTCAGGTGTAGTAAGGCCGAAGATGAGCAATATTCCACGGCTGGCGGGTCTCCTCCTCCGACGTGCGTGAGTCCTTGTGGTCTCAAACATCGATAAGGTAGTATGGCCTGTTGTTCAGATTTTTGCTGACCACAAAGGGCCCTTCCCAAGGTGGGCATAACTTGTGCATATCAGTTTGATCCTGGATAAGCTGGAGCACCAAATCTCCTTCTTGAAAGGTCCTGGTTTTAACCAGGCGGCTATGATAACGGCACAAATCTTGCTGGTAAATCGTCGAACGAGCCGCCGCAAGGTCACCCTCCTCATCCAACAGGTCAATAGCATCCTGACGTGCCTTTTCATTATCATCTTCAACATAAGCTACCACTCGGGAGAACCGCTTCTGCTCCATAAACCATGAAGAAAGGCATGTAACCCATAGACCTGTTGGGGTGGTATTGATACTCTATAACACTGAGGGTAATTCCTCCACCCAACAACTCGGCGTCCTTTGCAAAGGAACCATAATCCGGGGATTGATGCCTCTCAAGATTTCTTGATTAGCTCTCTCAGCTTGACCATTGGACTTGGGGTGTGCTACTGTTGATACATCAAGCTGAATATGCTCTCATTGAAAAAACTCTTTCATAGCACCCTTGGACAATTTGATGCCATTATCAGTTATAATGCTGTGGGGAAAACCAAAACGGAAAATCACTTTTTGGATGAATTGAACCGGTGTTGCCGCGTCACACTTACTAATCTATTCTACTTCAACCCACTTCATGAATTTGTCAACCACCACCAATAGCTGGGTGTTTTATCGTTGGACCTTTTGAAAGGTCCAACCATATCAAGCCCCCAGACTGCAAATGGCCAAGTGATTGGAATCATCTTCAATTCTTGAGCCGGCACATGAGCTCGTCTTGAGAATTTCTGACAACCATCACATTTACTGACTAAATCCTCAGCATCAACGTGAGCCATCAGCCAATGAAAACCATGACGAAAAGCCTTGGCCACGAGCAATTTAGAGCTGGCATGATGACCATAATTTCCTTCATGAATTTCTAATAGGATCTCACAACCTTCTTCAGGAGAGACACACCATTGAAATGCTCCATAAAACTACAATGACGTAACTCTCCATTGACAGTAGTAATTGACTTGGACCGATGGGTTATGTGCCTGACAAAGTTTCATCTTCAGGTAACTCACCTCGGATCATATACGCCAATACAGAAGAGTTCAATCAGGAATAGCATGAATAGCCGCCACCAGCTCTGTCTCCGGGTCAGGAATAGCAAGACCTTCCTCTGTAGGCTATTTGACCGAAGGATTATGCAAAATATCAAGGAAATATTGGGTGGCACTGGCTTACGCTAGGATCCCAACCGTCTCAACGTACCAACCGCCTCGTTTTTCCTCCCATCACCATGCTCTACTTGATAGCCCTTGAAGTGACCAGCGATAGCATCAACCTCTCGATGATAAGCCGCCATGAGCGGGTCCTTGGAATCCCAAGTACCAGAGACTTGCTGAGCTACCAAATCTGAGTCGCCAAAACACCTCACCCGGCTTAAGTTCATCTCTTGAGCCGTCTGAAGACCGTGGAGCAAGGCTTCATATTCTGCTGCATTGTTAGTACAAGGGAATATCAACCTTAAAATATAACAAAATTTATCACCTCGTGGGGAAGTCAAGATAACTCCAGCCCCCGAGCCTTCCAACTGTCTGGATCCATCGAAGTGAATAGTCCAATATGTGCTATCCGGCTTCTCCTCAGGCATCTACAGCTCTGTCCAATCATATGAAGTCCACAAGTGCTTGAGATTTGATAGTTGTATGAGGCATATACTTCAAACCATGGGGTCCAAGATCAATGGCCCACTTGGCTACCCGGCCTGTGGCTTCTCTATTTTGAATAATATCCCCCAAAGGAGCAGAACTAACCACAGTGATGGGGTGACCCTGAAAATAATGCTTGAGCTTTCAACTAGCCATGAATACCCCATACACAAGCTTGTGCCAATGTGGATACCTATGCTTGGATTTAATGAGATCCTCACAGATATAGTAAACCGACGGTTGAACCAGATATTCCTTGCCTGACTCCTTCCTTTCCACCACAATTGCCACACTGACAGCTCAGTTGTTGGCAGCCACATATAACAGCAAAGGCTCTTTATCAATGGGAGCAGCAAGAACCGGTGGCTCAGCCAACAGTTTCTTCAAGGCCTCAAACGCTTCATCAGCAGCATCACTCCAAACAAAGTGATATGTCTTCTTCATCATCTTGTAAAGAGGGGTTGCCTTTTCACCCAACCGGCTTATGAACCGACTTAAGGCCGTGATACGACCCGCCAGACGCTAAACATCATTAATACACGTCGGTTTAGCCAGAGAAGTGATGTCATTTATCTTCTCCTGGTTAGCCTCAATGCCTCTTTCAGAAACTAGAAAGACCAAAAGCTTGCCCGCTGGTACGCCAAAAACACACTTGGCCGGGTTAAGCATCATCTTGTAGACCCGAAGATTATCAAATGTTTCTTTCAAATCACCTATCAATGTTTCCTTCTTCCTGGATTTTACCATGATGTCATCCACATAAGCATGAACATTCACTAGTGCAGAATCGGGCTATAGCATCGGTTCGTATGGCCCTTTAGTGCCGGTCCTGCAACCGGCACTAAAGGGTGGGGACTAAAGGTCCCCCCCCCTTTAGTACCGGTTCAGCATGAACCGCCACCAAAGGGCCACCAGGTGGTATGAGCCAGCGCCAGGGGTGGGGAGACCTTTAGTACTGGTCGGTAACACCAACCAGTTTATGATTTCTTTTTCCTTTAATTTTGTGTGTCCATGTAATTCTTTTTCATTTGCTGGTACTTTATGATACTATATATTGTACACGTATGCATGTATATAAATAGAATTTCTTGCAGAACCGATCATATATATATATACATCATCGAATGTCTCACACCATTCACATGCATAAACATGCATGCATATCCTACAATTTGATATATATATATATATATATATATATATATATATATATATATATATATATATATATATATATATATATATATATATATATATATATATATACACACACACACACACACACACACACACACACAATTTCTCCTACATGAAGGCATTACTGCGGTAGCGGGTAATGATATTGTCCGTTGGGATTTATGACCTTGTCGAGCAAAAATCCCGCTATTTCCTCTTGAATTGCTCGTACCCGACCCTCCGGTAGGAGCTGATCCCGCATCTCATTGAACTTCAAAAGAAGGAGATCAATATGCATGCATGTATTAGTTGTGTGATTAGATATCGATAATGATGTAAAAATTGTGAGTAGTGTTCTAGCAAACGTACCCATCGTTTTCTAGCATCCGGTGTCCTTTTGGACACCATCATGCGAATGTTCTCGCAAACATAGTATGCACATAAATTATTCCCCGACACTTGCTTCATGGCCTTTACGAGAATAGAATTCAACCTGATAATAATAAATCAAGCATGATAATTAATGGTATTGAAAGTAGAATTAAAGAGATGGTAGCTAGCTAGCTAGAACTACTTAGTTAATTACCTTGGGTCGACACAAATACAGTTCTTGTTTCCATGGCGGGCCTGGAACCACTTTGATGAACTTTTTGCTAGCCCTGCCCGCCGGCAAAGAAAATGAATAAATGAGTTATTATAATTATTTGATATCAGGAAATGACGAACTAAAGAGGCTGACATATAGTTCAATAATGATTGAAATTACTTGTTGACTATCCCCTTCACGATTGAGTAGTCTCTAGGATCTTTAAGTAGTAAGTCCAGTAGTATAACCTTTCCTTCTTCAACTTGAATGTCTAACAAGATCCAGTGGAAACTGCATGCGCACACGTTTGCATGTATAAATAAAGCGGGCATGTGCATAACACTCATCAACTACCCTAAACCATATACACTTATTAACATCTAGCTAGTAAGCAAAAACAGAATTTGTAGTATACAAGACAGTGTGACTCACGTGAAGTTGTTACGAAGTAGTATATCTCGATTGGTATTGAGGCGCTTCAAGAACTCTAGCATCTTTCCCCCTACGTCCTCTCGATACCATGCAAGTGTCTATGTCTCTTCATTAACGGTATTTGGGTTAATGAACCCAATGCCATAACATCCAGCTTTTTTCATTTCATAGATCTTCATCCTGGATAATTCATACCACAGAAAAGAATATAGTGAGGATAATTACAGGTAAAGATCAACGAGCACTAAGCTATCTTGAGACTTAAATTACAGAAAGAAATCACTTACAGACAATAGCAACTGACGATAGATTTGTCGAGTGCATCTTGATTGAATAACTGAAACAGTTCTGTATACTCAACGAACAGAGCTGACTCATGGAAGTAATGCTCTGCCTTGACTTTCACCATGAGTGACTCTCGATTGTGAGTCTTGCAAATTTTCATGTACCAATCATGCAATTTATACATTCTGGTTGAGAGCTTCTTGTCCTCCTCGGGCTCTAGCATAGGTTCGCCGCGGACATATTGTCGTTTTAGTTCCTCCTCTGTAAAAGTTTCCATGGGCTCGAGCCCTAGGAGTTGTTCTACAATGCATCCGATCTCTGTAGCCTGCCTTATATGATCGTCAGTTATTAGCACATCATCATCGGCGCCGGTACTCGCATGCGGGGGGATCTTCGCTGGTACAATGAGCAGGGGGGTCGATTGCACCGCCTGTTCTCTCAGACGGGGAACAATTTTCCCGCTTTTTTGGCAGCTGCTTGGCTCGAGCTCGAGCTCGACTCCTTCTTTTGTTGTGCTCGATGTGCCTTCCTGATTTGGTGCTCATAGTCTGAGTCAACAGGCTTGGGAGGTGGTGGTTTAGCCATACTAAGAAAGTGGTCAACGACTTTATCAGACACTTTCTCCTTTGGCGGCGCTGGTGGTGTCGGTCCTAAATGGGCATCCAATTGGGCCCTCACTTCGTCTTCGGTTTCCTCCTCGGTCATGTCATAAGGCCTCTTCGAAAGATGTGCGAGGCTTGGACCATATTGAAATTGCTTTCCTCCTCCTGTACCTCCTGTACCTTTACTTGTACCGCTATGCGCGATAGCTGCAGCAGCTCTCTTACGATGTTGCAGAGGTGGCGAAGATGGCTGACATGGCTGACTTGGAGGAGGAGGAGTGGGCTGACGCGGTGCAGGACTTGGAGGAGGAGGAGTGGGCTGACGCGGTGCCGGACTTGGAGGAGCAGGAGTGGGCTGACGCGGTGCAAAACTTGGAGGAGCAGGACTCTACTGAGGCGGTGGCTGATGACTTGGAGGAGCGGCAGTCTGTTGAGGCGGTGGCTGATGACTTGGAGGAGCGGCAGTCTGCTGACGTGGATGCGGAGTTTGAGGAGGAGTCTGATGACACAGTGTCGGTGGCCTTGGAAGGATTATGCAATCCTTTCTCCATAGGATGATACGATGTATGGCATCTCCCAGTGTGCGCTCGTCATCACCTCCAGGACTGACAAGGTCTAGCCCCGGGTATTGTGCCACCACTTCATCTACCTAGACACGAGCATAGCTAGCTGGAATCGGGTTGCAATGGTAGGTTGCTCCAGGGGGATTTGTGTAAGCAAGGCTGTCCGCCACTTTCATGGATATGTTCTTCATTTTCAAGTGTAGCTCACAATTAGTGTTCTCCATGATGTTATCCACAGGGTATGTATCCAGCAGCAGTGCCTCATCGCCCGGGGCGGAACCCACGCTGCTTCTCGACATGGATGGGATGTTGCTATCCAATGTTGGATACGCTAGCTGCTATTGAGACCCCCTTTCCTGGCAAAGTGAGTTGATTTGCTCCTACTGCCGCTCGGAATTGTGTGCCAACTCTACGTGCTTTGCTTCGACTATGCGCAGGCGTTCTGCTTCCTGCCTCCTCTCATCCTCCTCCGGCTTATTCTTCTTCTCCTCCTACATCTTCTTTCTCGCACGGCTTCTGTAGTCGGCGTTCCATTCCTCAAACCCCTCATACCACGGAACAACGCCTTTGCCTTGTGTTCTTCGCGGGCGTTCAGGATTTCCCAGGGCGCACGTAAGCTTGTCATTCTCTCTGTTGGGCATTAACACCCCCGTTCAAGCCTCTTCTATTGCAACAACTAACTTGTCTTTGGCTCCTTTAAGACTTGCCTTCTTCGAAACCTTGCCTGTCTTCAGGTCCAACGCCCCCCTAGGGGGCCAGCTCAATGTAACTGGAGTGACCTCTGCATCCAGCATCTCTTGCTCAAACCTATCCCACTTAGGCCGGGCCACCGCGTAGCCACCTGGCCCCAGCCTATGGAAATGCTTCTTTTTTGGGCATTGGCCTTGTTTCTTTTTGACCGTTCCTTAGATAATTCCAGTTCCTTGAATGCCACGAAGGTGGGCCAGTGATTTCTTTGCTTCTCTAGTGTTCCCTTGAATTCTGGAGTCTCCTTTCCTTCGTTGACATAGTTGGCCCATATTTTTTTCTTGTGGTTGTAATTGCCATCTTCCTAAGAGCAGCTTCCTTGACTTTCTGCAAATCTTTCTTTGTGAAATGATTTGGTAGGGTGAAATGTTCCATAAGAGATTCCCAAAGCCTATTTTTTGCTCTTTCATCGACAAAAGTAAGATCTGGATGTGGCTTTCCTGGATCTTTCCATTCTTGAATGAAGATCGGGAGTTGGTCCTTCACAAGAACTATGCAGTGACGAACGAACTTGTTCGCAATGTTCTTAGGCTTGCATGGTTCGCCATTAGGTTTGCATCTATGTTGTACTTTACGCCCTCCATCAACTTTTTGGCCGGGCCTTGCACTGTCTTGCTCCCTGTAGAAGATTTGCTAGATCCGGAGGGCTGAAATAAAGAAGAAATATCAATTCGTTAATATATCTTCAAATCATTTAAAACATGTGATGATCACCAGATGCCTGCTTATATAAATTTACCTCACCGGTCTATGCTATTTCAAGATCAATATTTTCTTCGTCATCAGAATCATAGTTCTGCACTTCATCAATTTGGTCGTCTTGATCGAATATCTTATCATCACCCTCCCTGGTATTGTTCAGATATTGGGAGCCGTCATCTTCTTTATTCTGATCATCTGGCTGGCGAGATGAGCGTATGATCTCGAACAGGGCATGTTCTCCTTCACTGTCGGTATTGTCCGCCATAGCTAAAAATATAAAATTTCTAATTAACATTTATATATCTAATTAACATTTATAAATCTAAAATTCATCTAACATTTCTATTACTAAAAGTATAAAAAACTTAAAAAAAACTTGCATCTAACATTTTTTATATATAATTCATCTAATATTTTTATATATCTAATGTCAAAATTACATCTAATCATCTAGTGAAAGAAAATGTCAAAATCCATCTAACTAACATTTTTATATCTAAAATTTATCTAACATTTCTATAACTAAAACTATAAAAAAAACTATTTCAGCTAACATTTCTATATATATAGCTATTCATCAAATTCATCTAACATTTGACATATTAGATATCTATACTTTGACATTAATCTAAAAAACAGCAAACATTTCTATATATCTATTATTTGACATTAATCTAATAAAATAGAAAATAAAAACAAAAAAATGTATGTGTGAGTGGGTGTGTGTGTATGTGTGTGTGTGTACGAGGACGGCGGGGTGGCGATGCGCAGGGCGACCAGGGCGGCGGCGGGGCGGCGATCGACGGCGGCGGCGTACGGGGAAGGCGACGGGCGACGACGACGGGGATGGCGATGGGTGGCGACGGGGGCGGCACGGCGACATGCAGCAACGGGGACGGCAACGGGCGGCGATGGGGACGGCGACGGGCGGCGACGGGGACGGCGACGGGGAGGACGACGGGAGGCGATGGGGACCGGGGCGGCGGCGGGGGCTTGCGACGACGGTGCAGAGGAGAAGAAGCAGAGGAAGAAGGGAAGAAAACTGACGAAATTCATAAGTGTTGCATATATATGAGGCACCTTTAGTACCGGTTGGAGCCACCAACCGGTACTGAAGGTTAAATTTGGCCAGGTCAAGCGGTGGGAACACCACCCTTTAGTACCGGGCCGTGGCTCCACCCGGTACTAAAGACCCCCCCCCCTTTAATACCGGTTGGAGCCACGACCAGGTACTAAAGGTGTGCGCTGGCACAGGTGCGGTCCGGAAGTTTAGTCACACCTCGCCTAGCGAAGAGCGGCTACACCTGTTTAAAAGCCACGACGCGGGGGCTGTATTTAACTCCTCTCCATAGCAGGTTTCTCGGCCTAACTTTGCCGTGCTGACCTGTGAGCCTGCTGGGCCTTACGGGCCTGCATTCTAGGCCCAAAGCCTAGTAGGCTCACTGGAAAGCGCCCAATTCTTTTATGTAGACTTTTTCCTTTTCTGCTTTATTTATTTTCTTTTATTTATTTCTGAGTTGTTTTCTGCTGTATTTAGAGTTTTTTGTGAATATTATTGCTTTAGGTAAAAACAATTAGAAACTTTCTGTTAGTGCCAGTAGTTTTTAAATTTGAATAGTTTAAATTACAAATTATTTGAAAAATTTATGAATCACAAGTTTTTGAATAAATTAACCTTAATAATAGATTTTTCAGTGACCGATAATTTTCAACCTTTTCAGAGTTCATTTGAAGTGTTTTTCAATTTCAGGGTCATATAGCTCTAAAAAAGTTCAATAAATGCATGAAAATAACCATATGAATTCAGAAAGGGTTGATAATTTTCTGATGTGGCTTTGAATGGTGCATTTTGAACACGCAAAAAGTCTAAAGTTAAAATGAGTTCAAAAAATGAAATGCCTCTATAACAGATGAGTTTTCGTGCGAAACCCTGATACTTCGAAAGAGATTGTCCATTTTATACACGAAGTGCATCCAGTTTTTTGTCGTAACCCTCTCTACTTTTTTGCACATGCTATGTGGGTGAAATGATGATACCATGCCAACTTTCAACCTTTTCGGAGTTCATTTGAAATGTTATACAATTTCAGGGTCATTTAGCTCTAAAAAAATCAGTAAATGCATGAAAAATACCAGATGAATTCAGAAAGGGTTGATAACTGATGATGTGGATTTGAATGTTGCATTTTGAACAAGCAAAAATATGGAGTTCAAATGAGTTCAAAAAAAAGGAAATGCCTCTGTAACAGATGAGTTTTCGTCCGAAACCCGGATACTTCGAAAGAGATTGTCCATTTTTTACAGGAAGTGCATCCTGTTTTTGCCATAACCCTCTCTACTTTTTTGCACATGCTATTTGGGTGAAATGATGATACCATGCCAACTTTCAACCTGTTCAAAATTCGTTTGAAGTGTAATTCAATTTCAGGGTCATTTAGCTCTAAAACAATTAAGTACATGCATGAAAAATACCAAATGAATTCAGAAAGGGTTGATAATTTATGATGTGGACTTGAATGGTGCATTTTGAGCACGCAAAAAGTCTGGAGTTTAAATGAGTTGACAAAAATGAAATGCCTCTGTAACAGATGAGTTTTCATCCGAACCCATGATACTTCGAAAGAGATTGTCCATTTTGTACATGAAGTGCATCCAGTTTTTGCAGTAACCCTCTCTACCTTTTTGCACATGCTATGTGGGTGAAATGATGATACCATGCCAACTTTCAACCTTTTTAGAATTCATTTGAAGTGTTATTCAATTTCAGGGTCATTTAGCTCTAAAAAAAATAAGTAAATCCATGAAAAATACCAAATGAATTTAGAAAGGGTTGATAATTTTTTGATGTGGATTTGAATGGTGCATTTTGAACATGCAAAAAGTCTGGAGTTCAAATGAGTTCAAAAAAATGAAATGCCTCTGTAACAGATGAGTTTTCGTCTAAAACCTTGATACTTCGAAAGAGACTGTACATTTTGTACACGAAGTGCATCCAGTTTTTTTCGTAACCCTCTATACTTTTTTGCACATGCCATGTGGGTGAAATGATGATACCATGCCAACTTTCAACCTTTTCAAAGTTAATTTGAAATGTTATTCAATTTCAGGGTCATTTAGCTCTAAAAATATCAGTAAATGCATGAAAAATACCAGATGAATTCAGAAAGGGCTGATAATTGATGATGTGGATTTGAATGGTGCATTTTGAACACGCAAAAAGTCTGGAGTTCAA
Organism: Secale cereale; assembly: GCA_902687465.1. Lineage (NCBI taxonomy): Eukaryota > Viridiplantae > Streptophyta > Magnoliopsida > Poales > Poaceae > Secale > Secale cereale. The sequence goes on from LR738715.1 coordinate 498,091,784, forward strand.
ATGAGTTCAAAAAATGGAAATGCCTCTGTAACAGATGAGTTTTTGTCCGAAACCCTGATACTTCGAAAGAGATTGTCCATTTTGTACACGAAGTGCATCTAGTTTTAGTTGTAACCCTCTCTACATTTTTGCACATGCTATGTGGGAGAAATGATGATACCATGCTATGTTTCAACTTGTTCAGAGTTCATTTGACGTGTAATTCAATTTCAGGGTCATTTAGCTCTAAAATAATTCAGTAAATGCATGAAAAATACCAAATGAATTCAGAAAGGGTTGATAATTGATGATGTGGATTTCAATGGTGCATTTTGAGCACGCAAAAAGTATGGAGTTCAAATGAGTTCAAAAAAAAATGAAATGCCTCTGTAACAGATGAGTTTTCGTCTGAAACCTTGATACTTCGAAAGAGATTGTCCATTGTGTACACGAAGTACATCCAGTATTTTCCGTAACCCTGTCTACCTTTTTGCACATGCTATGTGGTGAAATGATGATACCATGCCAACTTTCAACCTTTTTAGAGTTCATTTGAAGTGTTATTCAATTTCAGGGTCATTTAGCTAAAAAATCAGTAAATGCATGAAAAATTCCAAATGAATTCAGAAAGGGTATATAATTGATGATGTGGATTTGAATGGTGCATTTTTAACACGCAAAATTTCTGGAGTTCAAATGAGTTAGAAAAATGAAATGCCTCTATAACACATGAGTTTTCGTCCGAAACCCTGACACTTCGAAAGAGATTGTCCATTTTGTACACGAAGTGCATCCAGTTTTTGTCGTAACCCTCTCTACTTTTTTGCACATGCTATGTGGGTGAAATTATGATACCATGCCTACTTTCAACCTTTTGAGAGTTCATTTGAAGTGTTATTCCATTTCAGGGTCATTTAGCCCTAAAACAAATAAGTAAATGCATGAAAAATACCAAATGAATTCATAAAGGGTTGATAATTGATGATGTGGATTTTAATGGTTCATTTTGAACACGCAAAAAGTCTGGAGTTCAAATGAGTTCAAAAAAATGAAAGGCCTCTGTAACAGATGAGTTTTCGTCTGAAACCCGTCTACTTCGAAAGAGATTGTCCATTTTGTACACGAAGTGCATCCAGTTTTTACCGTAACGCTCTCTACTTTTTTGCACATGTTATGTGGGTGAAATGAGGATACCATGCCAACTTTCAACCTTTTCAGAGTTCATTTGAAGTGTTATTCAATTTCAGGGTCATTTAGCTCTAAAAAATTCAGTAAATGCATGAAAAATACCAAATGAATTCTGAAAGGGTTGATAATTGATGATGTGGATTTTAATGGTGCATTTTGAACACGCAAAAAGTCTATAGTTCAAATGAGTTCAGAAAAAATGTGATGCCTGTGTAACAGATTGATCATCAAAAATACATTGACCATCAATGATCTCTTTGTGTACAATCTGAATTGTCAATATGAGTCCTCACTGGTTTAGAAACCGGAGAAGACTTATATTGCTGCCACAAATTCTACACATGGAGTTCAATGAATACCAAGTGGTTGTGATAGTTTGAGAAGTAACATATTTAAGGTGGTAAAAACACTCTTAGCGGAGCGAGGTGGGACTAAAAAATCGCTACAAAAAGAATCAACGGAAAAACTCTAGTACCGGTTTGTGGCACCAACCGGTAATAAAGGGGCGGGTGGGGCTCTAGCATGACAAAAGCCGGCCACAACCTCTTTAGTACCGGTTCATGGCATGAAACGGTACTAAAGGTTCGCCACGAACCGGTACTAATGAGCGCCGCCCGCCTAGCCGTTGGAACTGGCACTAATGTGATCATTAGTGTCGGTTCAGTTACAAACTAGGACTAATGTGCTTCACATTAGGCCCTTTTACTACTAGTGATTGCGCCCAATCTGATCGTGAAGGAAATTTTGCACACACCGCTGATAAGCCGCCTGGTCACTCTTGAGCTCAAAAGGCATAGACACATAACAGAAGGCTCCAAAGTGAGTGATAAAGGCCGTCTTCTCCTGGTCCTTCGCTACCATCTTGATCTGATGATAACCAGAATAAGCATCCAAAAAACTCAAATGCTCAAAACCCATCGTAGCATCAATGATTTGATCAATACGGGGGAGAGCAAAGGGATCAGTTGGACAAGCCTTGCTAAGATCCATATAATCCATGCACATGTGCCAAGTGCCATTTTTCTTAAGCACCAGCACTGGGTTAGCCAACCATTCCGGATGAAAGACTTCAACAATGAACCCTGCAGCCAAGAGCCAGGCCACCTCTTCACTAATACCTTTGCACCTCTCATCGTTGAAGCGTCGAAGGAATTGCTTGACCGGTTTAAACTTTGGATCAATATTAGGAGAGTGCCCAGCGAGTACCTTCAGTACACCAGGCATGTCTGAAGGTTTCCATGCAAAGATGTCCCGGTTCTCACGGATGAACTCGATCAACGTGCTTTCGTATTTTGGATCCAGATTAGCACAGATGCTGAACTGCTTGGATGAATCACCAGGAACAAAATTAACTAATTTAGTGTCATCCGCCGACTTAAATTTCAATAGGGGGTCATGCTCGGTGGTCGACTTCTTCAAAGATGTCATATCCACCGGGTCAACATTATCCTTGTAAAATTTCAATTCCTCTGTCGCACATACAGACTCAGCATAAGCATCATCGCCTTCTTCACACTCCAAGGCTATTTTCTGACTTCCATGCGCTGTGATGGTACCCTTGTGACCCGGCATCTTAAGCTGTAAAAAAACATTAAAAGGCCTTGCCATGAACTTAGCATAAGCCGGCCGCCGAAACAGAGCATGATAAGGGCTCTTGATCTTAACCACTTCAGAAGTCAATGTCTCAGATCTTGAATCCTGATCATCTCCAAAGACAACTTCCAAAGATATTCTGCCCACTGGATATGCCGACTTACCAGGCACCACGCCATGAAAGACCGTGTTTGATGGTTTAAGATCCTTGTCAATTAAGCTCATGCGTCGGAAAGTTTCATAATACAGAATGTTGATGTTGCTACCCCCGTCCATGAGTACTTTAGTAAACCTGTACCCTCCAACTTGAGGCGCCACCAATAAAGCCAAATGACCCGTATTATCAACCCGGGGCGGGTGATCCTCGCGACTCAGGAGAATAGGGTGTTCAGACCATCGCAAGTAACGGGGGATCGTCGGTTCAACTACGTTCACTGCCCTCTTATGAAGCTTCTGATCCCGTTTGCATAAATTTGGGGTGAAAACATGGTACTGTACGCTATTCAACTGCTTTGTGTTACTCTGATAAACAGACTGCTATTGATGATTCCCCTGATTAGACTGCTGATGATTCCCTGGACCAAGCTGCTGATTAATACCGCCTTGGTTGCCTTGGCCTTGGAAACCGGTATTAGAACCGCCACCACCAAAGTTTGGTCCATGAGAGTCGGGTCTTGAACCGCCGTTCGGGCCCTGATTGTTCTGGAAAAGATTGGAATCCTTGAACTCCTTCATGATAAAGCAATCCTTCCATCAATGAGTGGACAGCTTCTCACGTGTGCCGTGGCTCGGACAAGGCTGATTCATCACCGCCTCAAGGTTGAATCTTGGCCCGTCAGGCTATGCCGGCCTACCCTTGCGATGCTGATTATTATTCTGTGTACTGGTGTTGTGAAAGTGCAACTATCCCTGGGTGGTTTTGGTAATTTCTAACAACATATAGCTCATTGAACTAATGCTCTTTGAAGATGATCATTTCAGAAAGTTCAATGATTGGCATGGCATGGACTAGGAATATGGACCCCTCAGAATTCTAAGGACACATATTAGCTCAAGATCAAGACTCTACATTTTCATTTTAGTGATTCAAGATCACATTGAGTCCATAGGAAAAGCCAATACTATTAAAAGGGGATTACGTGTTGCTTAATGGCTTACTTGCTCAAAATGCTTAGTGATATGCTCCAAAATCTCTCAACCACTTTCTCACATCCACATATGTCCTAAACCTAAAGTCAAACTCGGCCCCACCGATTTCATCTATCTAGCGCCACCGAGTTCAGTTGACATTCCCATAGCCGAAACCCTAATCAGTTCGGTCTCACCGATAGGAATCTCGGTCACACCGAGATGGGATTGCAAACTCTCTGTTTCCCTTCGTAACGTTTTGATCTCACCAAAATGAGTGATCGGTCCCACCGAGTTCGCAACGCAAACTCTCTGTTTCCCTTTCGTAACATTTCGGTCTCATCGAAATGAGTGAATCGGTCCCATCGAGTTAGCCTGACCCACACTTTGTTTGCCTATTATAGAAATCGGTCTCATGATGTGATCGGTCTCACCAAGATAACGTTATGCCCTAACCCTAATGAAATCGGTCCCACCGAAAAGCCAAACGTTCAAATTTTGAACTAAATCGATCCGACCGAGTTTCATGATTCGGTCCCACCGAGTTTGGTAAATTGTGTGTAACCATTAGATTTTGTGTGGAGGCTATATATACCCCTCCACCCACTCTTCATTCGTGGAGAGAGCCATCAGAACATGCCTACACTTCCAGAATACAATTTCTGAGAGAGAACCACCTACTCATGTGTTGAGACCAAGATATTCCAATCCTATCATATGAATCTTGATCTCAAGCCTTCCCCAAGTTGCTTTCCACTCAAATCTTCTTTCCACCATATCCAAACCTGTGAGAGAGAGTTGAGTGTTGGGGAGACTATCATTTGAAGCACAAGAGCAAGGAGTTCATCATCAACACACCATCTATTACCTTTTGGAGAGTGGTGTCTCCTAGATTGGTTAGGTGTCACTTGAGAGCCTCCGACAAGATTGTGGAGTTCAACCAAGGAGTTTGTACGGGCAAGGAGATCGCCTACTTCGTGAAGATCTACCCTAGTGAGGCAAGTCCTTTGTGGGTGATGGCCATGGTGGGATAAACAAGGTTGCTTCTTTGTGGAGCCTTCGTGGGTGGACCCCTACGTGGACTCGCGTAGCCATTACCCTTCGTGGGTTGAAGTCTCCATCAACGTGGATGTACGATAGCACCACCTACCGGAACCATGCCAAAAACATCTATGTCTACACTTGCGCTTGCACCATCTAAACTCTTCCCTTTACCTTCATATGCAATGATTTACATTCCACTGCTATACTCTAGAATTGCATGTGTAGGAAGATTGCTTGACTTGTGCTAAATTGCTAAAAATTGTCAAAACATAAAATTGGGAAAAGGCTAAGTTTTTATTTGGTCAAGTAGTCTAATCACCCCCTATAAACATACTTTCGATCCTATAAGTGGTATCAGAGCTTTGGTCTCCATTTGCCTTGATTTCCATAGCTTTGGTGATCATAGTCTTGGTTGCACAACCTAGGAGAGTATGGCATCTAGCGAGGGAAATTAGCACCGTAGAGGTCCTTACTTTGATGGTACTAATTTTGCTAGTTGGAAGTATAAGATGAAAATGCATTCTTGGACAGAACCATGCTGTTAGGGCTATTGTGTGTATTGGTTTGCAAGGTGAATTCTTCGATGGAAAGGAACCAAACCATGAAGCCTCCGCTGAAGAATTGAAGATGTTGCAATACAATGCTCAAGCTTGCGATATCCTCTTCAATGGATTGTGCCCCAAAGAATTCAACAAAATTAGCCGTCTTGAGAATACAAAGGAAATTTGGGACACTTTGCTTGATATGCACAAAGGTACCGACTCTGTCAAGGAATCCAAGTTAGATGTGCTTCAAAGTCAACTTGTCAATTTCAAGATGAAGGATGATGAAGGTGTCGCTGAAATGTACTCTAGGATTGCTCTCATCACAAATGAGATTGCCGGCTTAGGAAGCAAAGAAATGACCGATAGATTCATCATCAAGCAGATCCTAAGAGCCTTGGATGGAAAATATGATACCATGTGCACATTGATCCAAATGATGGCCAACTACAAAGATCTCAAGCCAAAGGAAGTCATTGGAAGAATTGGTGCTCATGAGATGTCAAATAAGGATAAATAAGAGCTTCACAACAAGTCTAGTGGTGCTTACAAAGCCTCATGTGATGCTCCTACATCATCAAGTGAGAAACAAGTATTCAATGAATAATTGAGCTTAATGGTGAAGAACTTCAATAAGTTCTATAGGAATAGAAGCAAAGGGAGAAGTTCCAAGTCAAGGTCCTACAATGACAAAAGATCTTCTAGTCGTGAGCATAATTACTACAATTGTGGAAGACCCGGACACTAGTCCAATGAATGTACGGCTACCCACTGATAACCCTCAACCGTAAGGGATTGAGATAGTCTTCGCGGGTAAGAATAACCCAATTTATTGATTCGACACACGGGGAGCCAAAGAGTATTTATAAGCTTTGACAGTTGAGTTGTCAATTCAACCGCACCTGAAATATACTTACTTGCAACAAAAGATAAGTGGTAACAGTGATATGATAGTGATAATAGTGATAGTAAAAGTAAACAACAAAAAGTAAATAGTGAAGGTAAATGGCAGAAGTAGCAACTAGTGACAAGCAAGGTTTAAAACACTGTAGGCTAGGGAGATGGATGGTTGGGCGCTGCATGGATGAGATAGATTCTAACTTGGGGCACGGCACACGGAAAAGTAATGATCATCTAGGCAAATAACAAACATTAGGCATGTATCCCGTAGGTAGTTGTACGTGCTTGCAATAAGAACTTGCACAACATCTTTTGTCCTACCATCCCGCTACGAACGGGGCCAAAAGGAACTTATGGAGATTAAGGTGCTCCTGTCAAAGAGCACCGGAACAAAGCAATGAACTCAATGGATACATGTAATCCTCAAACTACGAACCATCCCCTTTGGTGTCCCAAGCTGTCACTTTTGGGATCGCCGGTTCCGAACCGTAATAGGTGCAAACAACTCATAGATAGGATCACGAACACAAATATATTCATGCAAACACATATGGTTCAGATCTGAGATCATGGCACTCGGGCCCTAAGTGTCAAGCATTAAGAATAACAAGTTGAAGCAAAGATGATAAACACCATAGTAGATGATAGGCAACATGCCCCCAATGATCTGACAAACTATTACATGATCTAACGCATCCAATCCCTACCATCCCCTTCGCCTACAGCAGGGGAATTACTCACACATGGAGGGAGAAGTCATGGAGGGATGATGGAGTGGTGATGATGATGACGATGGCGGCGATCTCCCCTCTCCGGAGGCCAACTCAGCCTCCAGATTAGCCCTCCCGAGGAAGAACAGAGGGTGGCAGCGGCTCCGCGACGGAAAACTGCGAAAAGAACTTCTGATCTGGGGTTTCCGCGTCGTGAGTAAAAATACGAGGCAAAGTAGGGCACCAGGGGGTGTGGGCCCCACCCAGGCGACCCCCGGCGCGGCCTAGGGGGGGGCGCGCCCACAGGGCGCCTGGGCACCCCCTGGCCCCCCTCTGGCCCCACTTCTGGCTCCTGGTTCCTTCGGGTGCGTGGAGTTTCTATGATTTTTCGTGGATTTTTCTGAGATACTTAAAAATTCGTTTTCCTGCACACAATAAAACCATACAGGCAGCTCTGCTGAAAACAGCGTCAGTCCGGGTTAGTTTAGTTCAAATCATGCAAGAATGAGGTCAAAACAATATCAAAAGTGTTTGGAAAAGTAGATACGTTTGAGACGTATCAACTCCCCCAAGCTTAGCATATTGCTTGTCCTCAAGCAATTCAGTTCAACCAAGTGGACGCGACAAAGAAAACTTTGACAAACTCTTTTGCTTCATTAGATGTATATAAGCATGTACTACGAAAAGAGTTTAGCAAGTATTGAAACAGTACTTATGACGACAATGCAAGGAGCAATCCTTCTTTCAAGTGACCAGTCACAAATACTTAAAAGTAAATAATATATTACTGAAAATCAAGACCAGATTACATTGCACATAGCTTGAGCATAATAGGGTGGTATCTCGCTAGCCTCCATGAGTGAAGCAAAACATAAATGCAGAGACTCCTCTAGAGTTTTTAAAAGAGACTAGAACTAAGAATTTCAGAATAAATCATATCACAAGTATGCAGAAGACAATGTAATACTTTGGGACAATGCACGTTACACTCAGAATGACAATTATGCTCTCATAGTTGGTGCTTTGAAGAAAGAAGGTGAGACTCTCGAACCGTGGCTTTTACTGGCAAGGTTGAAAACCCGTGGTCGGAAACAAAAACTAAACATGTACCCGAGCTCTTGGTTTTAAAAACAAAGATAAAAACGTTTTGAGAGCTACATATTTCGTCAACGAATGCTAGTAGATAACTCATTCACTTCTTGAGCTGGACAAGTTTCGAGGAACGGCTCCCGCATGAGGACAATCACATCCTCTTAATCTCCTTTGTTTATCACTGCCAAAGTTTTCTGATTTCTCATGAACAAAGCGTGAAGGAGGGTTTGTTTGTTATATTATCTTTTTGAGCCGGGCGCACTCAATGCCAGTCCCTTTCGTATTAGGGGTTTGCACATTATACATGCAATCCAGGGGTGAAACTTGTCCAACTTAAAAAGATTATGAATTAACTACTACTTCCTCATGAGCTAAAACATAGGCACAAAAGAGAAATGCTTTTGATTAATTTCGAGATGGTACACGAAAGTCTTCGTTAGGAATGGCAGGTAAATACCATGTATAGGAAGGTATAGTGGACTCATATGGCATAACTGGTTTTAAGGATTTTGGATGCACAAGCAGTCAGTCCGCTTAGTACAGGTGGAAGTTTAGCAAAAGACTGGGAAGCGACCAACTAGAGATCAATAACGGTCATAATCATGCAGAGCGACAAAGCAACATTGAGTCGGGCATGAAAGTGATATAACTACTCTGAAACTCAAAGATCATCAAGGAAGAGTAGACTTTTTAGTCTTAAACATGTGTAAGCATGTGCCAAGTCAATCCAAAAATTCTCTAAAGGGAAATACCACCTTAGTATACCAGACTATGAACAGTGCAATGGATGTAGATCATTTCAATTAAACACTTTAACAGTCGCGACAATAGCGCTCGCTAGTTGTGTCCACGTGTCCTTTACTGTGCCAAATGAAAGAGAAAAAAAAGATGAAAACGCGTCCAGCGATGAAAACCCTAAACTATTGTTTCCCCCAATCCTGCCGCCGCACGCTCTCCCTTCCGTGCTCGTCCTCCCTCCTCTCCACCTCCACGCCCCACCTTCCCCACTTCCCTCCCAGAGCCGCCGCACCCCTCATCTCTTCCGCCTTCCTCCTCCTTCCCGGATCTCCACCATAATCCCCGCCCCCGCCCCGCCCGCGCAGCACGCACGACCAACCCCCGCCCCCGGCGAGGCGAGCGAGCAGCCTACCGTCCCCGGCGCCGGTGGCAGGCGAGGATGGGCCGCAACAATTCCCGGATGCTCTCGGGCAGCCGAGACTTCCGACAGTGACTGGTGCTGGCTATTTCCTTCTCTTCCCCAATCACCACAGAGGCAGCCCAACACGCGACCTCCCCCCCCTCTCTCTCTCGTTTCCTGCAAGCACGCCACCGGCGCTGGGTGTGACCTGTGAGATCCTGGTAAGGGCCCTCGCTTCGACCCGTCATCCCGCCCCACGGTGCCGTCTGCGTCAAAACTGAAGAAGACCATGCGACGCTTGGGGGCCATAGTCCCTGTGGATTTGTTCGTCAATTCGTTCTCCAGTGGAAGATGATGGGTTCGTGGTGGCGCCCTGGTCAATAGGAGAAGCACACGCCTCCACCATAGCCCAGCAGCTGTATGGAGCGCCTCAGTCTCTGCTCCACCAACGTATCTATTTGGCCTTTGTAGGTACCAATTACCAACACCCCTCCAGTCCCCCCTGATTCTGAATAGCCTCCTACGGTCCTACCTCTCTCTCTTCCACTCCTATTTTTGGATGCCATGATTTAATGCCCAGAACCATCATCTTTGTTTGTGCAGATTCGTTTTTATATTTGCCTACAAGGTGTTCGATGAAAATCAAAGAAGCACCGCCCCGGGTTTAGGCTCGCCAAGAAGGTTTGCGGCTGGAAGATAGTGGTAATCGGCTTTATACACTACCCTTCCTGCAAGTTTATCTATGTCTTTTCTTTTCACTTATGTGATTAATTATTCAGTCCTCTTAGTTGTTCATATATTCTGATGTCGAATCATGTCTAATCCTGATGGTAAACTTATTTAGTTCAGAATTATGAACCTGGGCTTTATATGTAATTCTTTTGCTTCTATATATGTGGTGTTTCTTATTCAGGTCAAATGAATGAGCCAGTCCATTCTGTATCGGCTTTGAGGGGGTTGTCCATGTTTCATCTGCCATCCAGGTGGTCACAAAATTGACTCGTGTCTATTCATGATGGTGACCAATTTTGACTGTTGTTTATGCTTCTCAAAATAATTGTTGGGAAAGGAGGACCATTCGTAATTTGGCCTCAAGATATCATGTTCGTCCAGTAGATACGTCAACAGATTTTGAAGGAATAAAAAGCCTTCAACCAACTCAGCCAGTAATAGAAGCTCTGTTTCTACCTAAATCTTAATTTTTCAATCTCTAAAAATCAGTTTTGACAATGACATGAAACTTGTAAATCATATTATTTCATTTTCAGCCACTACATTGTACTCATGTATCAACATGTTCCATAGAAAGCTTATACAGAACTGAATCAAAAGAAGCTTCTTTCATTTTAAGAATTCGTTGAATCCTAAAAAATGTTAAATCTATCTGAGGAAGTGCTTACCACATTGACACACAGCGTGTGCTTAGTCACAATTTTACATACATCATAGCTGAGTCACCATCATATAAACTGATACCATTTCATTTTCATTCCCTGCACTCTTTCTTCCTGTTTAATCCTACAATTGGACTCATTCAGTGTACTGTTACCTACTCTTTTCACTGCGAGATGCATGCCTCATTATCTGTATGTGCCATTCTGTAAAGGGAGTCCAGGACTAGCTAATTCCACTTAGTACAAGATGTATGCCTGATTATCTGTGTGCGCAATCTGTGAATACTCTATTAAAGTTTTATCACTGCTGCTTGCCCAGTTACTCTCTTCTCAGACTGCATAACTGAATTGCCTTAGGATCTTGTAGTTTTTCATAGTTTTCTTTTAACTGGCACATATATGTATTTTCACTGCAAACATTCTTTCTCCATTGCTAACATAACACATTTTACCTGTTAGGTACTCCATCTGGTTGGATGGATCTGCAGGGAAGCGTCACCGAGGGATGACTGATGTCAAGGTGAGCTTTTGTCAATCCTTCCCCCCCTTTAACTCCTGATCTTTGTCACTCTCTCTTTCTGCCCATATATGCAAAGATTGCACTGTTTATTTCATTCTGAATGTTGCTACCTTGTTCATCTCTTTTTGGAAATTAAGAGGACTGTATGCACTTTGTAAGCATATAAATGTTTTTTTCTCCTATCATTTTTGTTCACATGATGATAGGTTCTGGAATTTGGGATGTTAACAAATTTGCTTACATATTTGTTTGTTAGGCACACATAGCTCCGGCTGCCGCGGATAGGCAGTACTCGACACATGATATCCCTCTGACTGAACCCTGTTTCGTGCAAATTCAGACATGCTCTGTGTTTTTTTGGTAGGAGTATTAAGCTCTAAAAACATAATTATTCATACTAAGTCTTTTGCTTTGTGTTTCAGAAAACTGTACACACCTGCTTGCAAGACAAGAACGTCTTTACTGTAGTACATGATCATCTTCTTGGTGGCATGATTAGAATTATGCTGATTAACTCGCTTTGCACTTGGGGTAAACAGGCCAGACTAAAAGGTGCGATTATAATTATGCTAATTCACTCGCTTTGCCCTTGTCCCCAGCCCTTCTACGAGCACTTTCTCATGTCCACGGGAGCCCCCTTTCCACCGAGCTCCAGATCCATGACACTAGCAGTGGCAAAGGGTACCACCTAGCAACTCCTCTTTCGTCATCTTTTCATTCTCTCCAACCCGTCTAGCAACTCCTCTTTCGTCATCTTTCATCCTCTCCAACCCATTTGGAGGTATGCCCACTCTTCTTCTCTTGTTCTTTTATACAGCAAAGAGGATAGGCGCAAATCTGAAGATAGTAGTTTAGTTTTTCTTTTCTTTTGTATTGTTTCTCCATCCTACAAAATTGCAACTTGTGTTTCTTTGGAAGCAATATTTTCATCTTATATCAATTTTGATAGGCTACATCGGGACCTTTTGTTCTGACCAGAGTTGACGATTTGTCTGATACAGTTGATGATGTAGTTGAAGATGAATGGTTCTTACTAAGATACATATGTATATGTATGTGGTTTCTTTGCTTCGGTTGAAGATATATATATGTGTGGCTTAAAGATATATCTGAAGTTAAATTTCGAAGACATACCATCCGTCAGTGATTATGTATTAATGATTGTTGGGAACTCCTATTTTACTGACAACGCCCATTGTAGGTAAAATCTCATCAAGATTACTAGACGATCCAAGTGAACAACTATTTCACTTTCAACTTGTATATCACTGTCTGGCCACAGAAGGCTAGATGGTAATATTGCATCCAAAAAGATGGATGCCAACTATCTAAAACACGCCTCTCACAAAAAAGTATAAACGGATTGCTAACTTGAGTCATGGGATTGTTGTGTTTAGTTTGCCATCTCTTGAATTGGGTGAATTTCATCACAAGAAAGAAGAAGGAACTTGAAATCCGTTTTGGCATTTTAAAACAAGTTGATAGTATTTGTGTTTCCTTAATGAGTTGCTAGAGTTTCTTTACAAATGTAGTGATGAGAGGCTATGGAATGATCCATATATTCGGTAGGTGTTTATTTTGCACTATAATTATGTGAAGTCTTCATCTATACACAATATTTGAGGGGTGGCCGAACTGAAATAAGTTGACAATGTATGGATGACAATTCAATGACTAACGGTTCTCTTTGGCAATTAAAGTGGGCTAGAAAGTTTTCTTTAGCGCACTAACTCTTGACTTCTTTTGTGATCACGAGAATTGGGATCATGTATTTGTTTGATAGATTATGTAAACTGGAATCATATATATACTGGCTTTTGTGAAGCTGCAGGTATATGTTTCCATTTGTTTTTATATTTAATAGAATGTCTATTGTGGATTTTGAGAAACTGTAGGTATATGTTTCCATCCATCTCTTTGCAAGATTGGCTTATAAAGTATGGAGTATTGATGAATATCAATTGATAGTCACTGGGATGTGAAATTACAACGATGTCAGTATGTATAAGCTTTCTCAATTCCACTTTATCTCGAGGAACCGCGAGAAATGTAGTGTACGATGAGTTCATGGCTTCGCAAGGCATATAATTTTAGGTATCCAATCTTTTCACTTAGGCGTGTTTGGATGGGTGTGTCGCACCTGCCTCGCACCCGAGGTGCAAAATCCAACGCGTTTGGTTTCCTGTTCGGCCCTCTCAGCCTGTCCCATCAGATGCAAAAAGGGCCCTCTCAGCCAGGCTGAGTGAAACGCGAGAATCGGGTGTACCCCGCATCCAGGCTCGCGCATGCATCCCTTCGCCCTTACCTTTCTCTATCTCTCACGCTTCAGATCCCATCGAGCACACCAACCCGCCGCCGCGGCCGCCGTCTAAGCCCCCTTGTCTGCCACCGGTGCGAACTCCCTCGCCGAAGATCGAATCCGCCGGTGCTCCTCCGCGCCCGCGTCAAGGGATCGCCGCCCTGCTTCAACATCGACGGGATTCACCGCCGCCGGAGATCGAATCCGCCGGTGCTCCTCCACGCCCGCGTCAAGGGATCGCCGCCCTGCTTCAACATCGACGGGATCCGCCACCGTCGAACAATGCCGCCGCCGGAGATCGAATCCGCCGGTGCTCCTCCACACCCGCGCGGGATCGCCGCCCTGCTTCAACATCGACGGGATCCGCCGCCGTCGAACAACGCCGATGGCCACGCCGGAGCTCGCCACGCCGCCCGTCGCACATAGAGATGAAGAAGGGGAGGGAAGGGGAGCACATGCACGTTGCTGTCTCCGCGACCGGCAACTAGCGTCGTCTTGCTGTCTCCACCGCCGGCATCTCATCTTGGTTGCTGTCTCCCCATTTCACTACCATCTAATTGTCAGATTGGAGAAAATGTTTTGATTGTTTTGGTTCAGATTTCATCATTCTTTTTTTTTTGTCCATGAAATGGTCCAGATTCAGTTGGAATGCCTAAAATTGAAAGAGAAAATTTCACGGAACGAATCTCAAACACAGCCTACCAAACAACATCTATCGTATATAGCATCTCTCATGCATTCATACCATGCAGTCCACCAAACACACATTTTAGCCCATCTTTGCATCAACTCAACCAGGCCAAGCTCACCCAGGATCCCTCATGCGATGCAGTCCATAGTCACCCAGGCAACCAAACATGCCCTTAGTGTATGTTGTTCCCGTATGTAGACTTCCTTTTTGATGATATTCACAAATATGTTGAACATGGTTGTAAGTGAACAAATTCTTGTGGAATATGAATATAAAGTTTTGCCTGCTCTTTTTTGGATTTTCTTTTTCTGAATGAATTTTGTCAAGTGTGAAAATGGCCGCACCTAAGACACAATAAAGCGCTTCAGCAATACAAGTGTGCCACAAGCACGCCTCAAGCGGCGCGCCAAGGGTGCGCCCCAACCTCTAGTAACACATTATATACTCTAGTTATTCGAGACTAGCCACAAGGAAAGCATGAACCACCGAAAGAGCATTGTAAACATAGCACTATGTCGCTACAAGCTGGTCTCTAGATCATAAGTATAAGCATATGTACAAAAGTAGAAACAAAAAGAGTTTATACTGGTCTTCCTTGTTGCTTCCCTTCAGTCGATCTTCGTCATTACTGCTTGTCACTTGCACGATCGAACGTAGGAAATATAATTAAATGCCATCACGGACTCGAGCTGAACTCTGAAAACAAAGCAAACTAAAGAGAGAAAGGAAATCTTTTTGGATTTTTCAAAGGTTGAATAAAAGCAAAAGAAAGAGAAAATCTTTTTGTTGTTTTTGCAAAGAGAGAAATAAAGAAGAACGGGCAAAAACTTCGAAAAGATCAAAGTGAATAAAACGGATAATACAATGGAAAAGTAAGAGGGGCACGTACTCCGCCAAGCTTAGGCTTTTTGCCTAAGTTGTAGCAGCTACTGCCCCCAGGAGCCTCCTGCTCCGGGGGTATGGTGGTGAGTCCAAGGGTCGTAGAATGATGCTGGCGCGTACACCGAACTCCTCGGAGTCTCCCACGAGGAAGGTTCTGAGCGCCAAACAGAGGAAGAACCATCACCAAACTCGGTGGCGGTCTCTTCCTGAAAATGTGGTAACTCACCGTGCTTCTCCTCGTCGGGCACAACCCCCTCCATGGGGTTATGAAACTGATGCTGGACCATGAACTCATCGAACTGGACAACATCAAAGGACCATCGGTTCCTGCGAGAAAAATCAAACAAAAGAGGTGCAGGTAGACGGATCTCGCGTTCCGCGGTAATTCCGAAACGCAAGATATAAACAAGATTATCAAGCTCAGAACCCATGGTGACAAACTTATGCCTTTTCATAGCAGCAAGATCAAAGCTTAAATAAGTAAAAGGATTATCATCAGGGTGTGGGGTGCCTCCAAGATGTTCTAAGATAAGTGTGGCATAAACGCCACCATGTAAGTCCCCCTTGTTACCGTTCATAGCAAGGCGTCGAGCAATTAAGGCACCCAGATTATAATCAGACCTCCCTGAAAGGGCTGCTGCCAGGATAGTAATATCTGGAGCAGAAATGCTGCTCGTGTTTTCACGAGCTAACAACCCTCTGGCAATATAATATGCAAAATACCTGAGGTGAGGAAATAAGATGCTGGAAATCTTCGACCGATGAATATCCCTCGTACCCATGCTGCAGAGAGAGTTGATGACGGTTTTCAGCTCGGAGGGCTGAGTGGCCATCCTAGCCGTCCTCCCAACGTTTGGCACACCTATTATTTCACAAAAATTTCCCAAAGTCACGGTGATAAGTTCATTGTAAATTTTAAACTCAATAGCACCTGAATCAGGATTATATCTAAAACTGTTAATGAAACTGGAGGTGAGTTTTTGATACTGAGTAACATGGCTCATGACGAGTCGTGTCAAACCTGCATTAGCACAAAGATTATAAAACTCATCCTTGATTCCCGCAGCTTCCATGAATTCATCACATGGAAATGTCATCGCACGTGCTGGACTTGTGTCTTCCAACAACTCCAGGGGCACATGATCTTCATTATAGCTCACCCTAGCAGTCGATGGTGAAGCTGCGGCTCTAGTAACTCGATCGGAGTGTGCGGGCCTCCTCTTCTCAAGCCACCCTTTTGCCCTTCCTAACAAACTCATTTCTGAATTTTTTTTGCAATTTACAAAAATGAGGATTAAAACAAGGTGAGCTAAGGCAAACTACTCAACTCACTTGCCCAAGGCATAAACTTGCATCAAAACTTGAAAAATAACTTTCTACATATGCATGCAAGCTCATCTATACAGCACCAAGAACTACTAAATACTCACAAATGAAGCCACCAATCAAAAATCTAATTGGAGGGGTGGAGGAGTCACATACCAGGGAGTATTTGCTCAAAATTTCAGCTCAAATGATGGGCTGTAGAGAGAGATCGAAGAATCGCCTCCAAGAACAGCAAGAACACAAGAACAAGTGCAGAACTCGCGTTTTTGGAGAAAGAGAGAGAGGGAGGAAGAAGACATACTTGGAGGGGGTCCTATGGGCCCCAGGCGCCCTATGGGCGCGGCCAGGGGCTGGCCGCGCCAGCTGGCCGCCTGGGCCACTGGTGGGTCCCCCTGGCTGGCCCTAGGACTTTCTGGGTCTCTCCCGACGTGGAAATTTTTATTTAAATTTTTCTAGAATTTTTCTGAAAACTTCACTGTTGAAAATTTTTCGAAGTTCAAAAAGCTACGAAACTCTCTGAAAACTTGAAGTAGTGAGTAGTATTGTGAAGCTTCAAAACATAAATACTTGGTACAGCAAGTAGGACAAAAACTAAAAACAAATGAAAATATAACAAGCTCAACTTTTTATCCATATAAAACATATTTTTTAATAAGGTTGATCAAGTCTTACCAACAAACAGGCGATATATAGAGCAAAAAGTCTCACCTCTCACGAAGTAATCACTGAACCTTTACCTTGATGGACATTGTCCCTACCATGATAGTTTTGTATTTGTGAGGCGCATGTAGTGGACAATCCCATTCTCCAATCTTCACGGTCTCGATATTTTCTATAGAGTTGAGGCCATGCCTCCTGTCGATCTTCTTTGGAAAATATACCGTGTGTTCTTTATCATTCACATGGAAGGTAACCTTCCCTTTATTGCAATCAATAATAGCACCTGCGGTGTTAAGGAAAGGTCTACCAAGAATAATGGACATGCTTCCATCCTCGGGCATGTCAAGCACAACAAAATCAGTAAGAATTAAACAATTAGCAACTACTACGGGAACATCCTCACAAATACCTATCGGAACAGCGGTTGACTTGTCAGCCATCTGAAGGGAGATATCTGTAGGGATTAGTTTCTCTAAACAAAGCCTCTCGAAAAGAGAGAGAGGCATAACACTCACTCCTGCTCCAAGATCACATAAAGCAGTTTTGACATAATTATTCTTTATGGAGCAAGGAATGGTGGGTATACCTGGATCACCGAGCTTCTCAGGAATATTGCCACTGAAAGAGTAGTTAGCAAGCATAGTAGATATTGCATCATTAGGAACTTTTCTTTTATTAGTGACAATATCTTTCATATATTTTGAATAAGGAAGTAACTTAATAGCATCAGTCAAAGGGATTTGAAGAAAAAGAGGTTTAATCCACTCACAAAACTTATTATAATGCTCTTCTTCTTTAGATTTGATGGACTTACCTGGAAAGGGCATGGGTTTCTATACCCATGGTTCTCTTTCTTTCCCATGTTTTCTTGCGATGAAGTCTTCTTTAGTGTACCTCTTACGTTTGTCAGGTGCTTCTTCTTCTCGAACTTCAAGCGGATCATTCTTCTCATTATTATTACCTTCAGGTTCAGCACCGTCTTCAGTCTCAGCATCGGAGATAGATACGCTGTTAGGATCAATAGTTGGCTCTTCATCTGCAATAGGATCATTAGAATTGTCAGTCTCCTTATGTTTCTTCTTTTTCTTTGGAGAGCCAACAATTTCTTCTTCCTGCATTTGAGAATCCTGCTCGATTCTCTTCGGATGTCCCTCTGGATAGAGAGGATCTTGAGTACTAGTTCCTCCTCGGGTCTTAATCCCGAAAGCCTGCAAATTATCTTGTTTGGCATTGTTAGCAAGCAAATCTCTTTGCACTTTAGAAATTTGGTCAAGCTGAGTTTGAACCATTTGAAAATGCTTCACAAGACATTGAACATCATTAACTGTTCTATCTAAAACATCAAGCAGTCTTTTGATAGCAAGGGAATTATCATGCAATTGACTTTCTATCCTCTCATTAAAATGATTTTGTTTCATAATAAAATTATCAAACTCATCTAAACATTGATCAGGAGGCTTACCATGAGGGATGTCACTTGCGTTGAAATCTAAAAGAGAGTGTACCTCTACCATAGGAGGGTGAGTGGTAGGCTCACACAGCTTCTCAATAGGGGGTAGATTCTTCATGTCTTCAGCTTTAATACCTTTCTCTTTAATAGACTTCTTTGCTTCTCGCATATCTTCGGGGCTTAGAACAAATATGCCCCTCTTCTTTGGTGGTGGAGGTGGTTCAGGGACGGACCAATCTTCATGGTTTTTCGCAATCCTGCCCATCAAATCTTCCGCATCGTCCGGTGTTCTTTTCCTGAAAACACAACCAGCACAACTGTCCAAATAGGACCTGGATTCATCAGTTAGACCAGCATAGAATATATCGATTAATTCATTCTTAGGGATTTCATGTCCTGGTCTAGCCCGAATCAGACCGCAGTACCTCCCCCAAGCTTTTAGGGAGGGACTCATCCTGCAACTGTTTAAAGTTATAAATTCTTTGTAAAGCAGCATGTTGCATGTGAGCAGGAAAGTACTTATCAACAAAATAGTGAGCTAAGTCTTGAGGACTCTTAATGGAACCGCATGGAAGCAAATCATACCATGCTTTAGCACCTTCCTTCAAGGAGAAAGGAAGAAGCTTGGTGATATAAAAGTATCGTATCTTCTCATCTGTGGTAAACAGGCCACCTAACTCACCGAGTTTAGTCAGGTGTGCAATAGCATCATCATTTTCTCTGCCATAAAAGGGGTCAGCTTCAACCATAGGTATAAGTGAAAGATCAACAGAGAAATCATAATCAGGATCATCAATGCATATAGGAGATGTAGCAAATTCAGGATCAGGAATGGTTTTGTTCTTCAAAGAGTGTTTTTCAAATAGTTTCTTAATAACTTCAGGGTCAGAGCCAGAAAACTCTGTCAGTTCCCTGCATAAATCTTCATCAAGCATATAGTAATCATCATCAAGGAGCCTCTCTTTGAGTTTACTCAAATCAGGATAATCATAAGTTTCACCAATAGGGTAGCGAGTAACAGGAAGTTCAATTCCAGACTTTTTAGCAGCAGCAGCAATTTGTTTCTCAAGAGCATAACTAAGCAAACTAATATCATCAAAAGTAGTAGAAGCATCATCAAGAGTATCAGACATAGTAACAGATTCTGTAGGAGCATCATGTGGTGGTGGTGAGGCAAACTTACTCATAACGGAAGGTGAATCAAGTGTAGCACTAGTGCTCAGAGCAGTACCTCTTCTTGTAGTAGATAGTAAGATCGGAACCTCGGGGTCTCCTTTCTTACCCATAGTGGATAAAGTGCAGCAGGTAGGATACCTCAAGTAGACTTGTAAATATTGCTATGCTCTCCGGCAACGGCGCCATAAAACGGTACTTGATAACCCTCAACCGTAAGGGATCGAGATAGTCTTCGCGGGTAAGAATAACCCAATTTATTGATTCGACACACGGGGAGCCAAAGAGTATTTATAAGCTTTGACAGTTGAGTTGTCAATTCAACCGCACCTGAAATATACTTACTTGCAACAAAAGATAAGTGGTAACAGTGATATGATAGTGATAATAGTGATAGTAAAAGTAAACAGCAAAAAGTAAATAGTGAAGGTAAATGGCAAAAGTAGCAACTAGTGACAAGCAGGGTTTAAAACACTGTAGGCTAGGGAGATGGATGGTTGGGCGCTGCATGGATGAGATAGATTCTAACTTGGGGCACGGCACACGGAAAAGTAATGATCATCTAGGTAAATATCAAACATTAGGCATGTATCCCGTAGGTAGTTGTACGTGCTTGCAATAAGAACTTGCACAACATCTTTTGTCCTACCGTCCCGCTACGAACGGGGCCAAAAGGAACTTATGGAGATTAAGGTGCTCCTGTCAAAGAGCACTGGAACAAAGCAATGAACTCAATGGATACATGTAATCCTCAAACTACGGACCATCCCCTTTGGTGTCCCAAGCTGTCACTTTTGGGATCGCCGGTTCCGAACCGTAATAGGTGCAAACAACTCATAGATAGGATCACGAACACAAATGTATTCATGCAAACACATATGGTTCAGATCTGAGATCATGGCACTCGGGCCCTAAGTGTCAAGCATTAAGAATAACAAGTTGAAGCAAAGATGATAAACACCATAGTAGATGATAGGCAACATGCCCCCAATGATCTGACAAACTATTACATGATCTAACTCATCCAATCCCTACCATCCCCTTCGCCTACAGCAGGGGAATTACTCACACATGGAGGGAGAAGTCATGGAGGGATGATGGAGTGGTGATGATGATTACGATGGCGGCGATCTCCCCTCTCCGGAGGCCAATTCAGCCTCCAGATTAGCCCTCCCGAGGAAGAACAGAGGGTGGCGGCGGCTCCGCGACGAAAAACTGCGAAAAGAACTTCTGATCTGGGGTTTCCGCGTCGTGAGTAAAAATACGAGGCAAAGTAGGGCACCAGGGGGTGTGGGCCCCACCCAGGCGACCCCCCGGCGCGGCCCAGGGGGGCGCGCCCACAGGGCGCCTGGGCACCCCCTGGCCCCCCTCTGGCCCCACTTCTGGCTCCTGGTTCCTTCGGGTGCGTGGATTTTCTGTGATTTTTCGTGGATTTTTCTGAGATACTTAAAAATCCGTTTTCCTGCACACAATAAAACCATACAGGCAGCTCTGCTGAAAACAGCGTCAGTCCGGGTTAGTTTAGTTCAAATCATGCAAGAATGAGGTCAAAACAATATCAAAAGTGTTTGGAAAAGTAGATACGTTTGAGATGTATCACCCACAAAAGAAGAGAAGACTCACCTAAAAGGAGAAGTAGAAGAGAAGAATCACCACCAAGAGAGAGAGGGAGTAGAGATGATCGTTATGAACGAAGACCTCTCGAAGAAGCAAGCATTCGGAAAGGAAAGACAAATCATCGAGGAGCTATACAAGACGAAGACATCAAGCTCATGTTGGTGAATGGGTATCTGGTTCTGACTCTGATAACTACTCCGAGAGAAGCTATCACTCCAACTCAGAAGATACTCTAGATGAATGTGTTGTTGGAATTACTCTTGTGTCAACCAACTCCTATGACATATTTGACTCACCAAATGAAGGAATTGGAAGATGCTTCATGGCTAAAAGCCCAAAGGTATCACATCCTGGGTATCTTGATTTTAATAGTGATGAAGATGACTTGCTAGGAGATGATGATTTACTTGTTGGTAGCAATAGTGATGAAACCTATGATGAAAACTATGATGAACTTGCTATTAATCATGTTAATCAAGATAAAATGAATGACAATGATAAGGAGAGGATTGGGCATCTAACTAAATAATTAAACACTCTCAAGTTAGCTCATGAAACTACCTTAGAGGATCATCGAGAACTTTTGAGGACTCGTGAGAAGCTACGCTTTGAAAAGCTCAATCTAGAGCAAGAGAATGAGTTCTTAAAAGCAATCAATGATGATCTTCATAAGAAAATTTCTTCTTACATTGCCAAGCTTTTACTCTTGTCTACTTACATCCCAAAAGTAAAATCTAGCAACAAGAACAAGAAAGATTCTTCCTCTAGTAGTAACAACAATCGTGCTAAATCCAATATTGGTGCTTCTAGTAGTTCTCTTTATTTCACTGATGATTCTCTTAGCCAAGTTATACTTGAGCAAGCAAATAGCTTATTGAAGGGAATTATAGAGAAAAGTGTTTACAAGAGTCTTGCCGAAAGGAAGCAATTTGAGGAAATTTTACGCAAGCAGGGAAGGCATCGGAAGAATCAAGGTGGTGGTTTCGAACGAAAGTTCGATGCCAATGGAGTTCAGTGGGAAGAAGATCAATACCCCAAGACGAAGTTTGTTCCCCAATAAGAGAAGTATGGTCCTACTTCTTTCAAGGGAACACAAGCTCAAGATGATCTTCCACCACAAGACCCCAAGCTAAAAGGCAAGGACAAGCTTTAAGAAGAGATTGATGCATTTGAAGAAGCTCCTAAGGCCTTGGTCAAGTGGGTTCCCAAGACTACATCAAGCTCTACTTCATCAAGTACGACTACAACTCCATGGATTCCCATCAAGTTGATGTGGATCCCGAAGAAGAAGAACTAGAGAGTTCTCAAGGATGACTCTGCCAACATACTTCACTCTTATTCATATTGGCGAGGACAAGTGCAAAAACTTCCACACCTAGCACTAGTTTAAGGAGTCACAAACCCTCTTGTTGGTAAGACAAGGGAGAAGGTAACCTAATGCTTTCATGGACATCATCTTCTATGCAATTCACTCTATATCCATGGATATCTTTGTTTGTTCCTTGTGGGACTAACCCATGTAGATATTCAAAGTGCAACTCACTCCAATGGATTGCTCCAAATGATCCACATCAACATTGAGCATCCACATCTTCAACATCTACATGAAGTCATCATCGACAAAACCCAAGGTTTGTTCATCCCTCTTAGGGGGGATATCACATCTAGGTGGAGATTTACTCTAAGAATTGAGCTAAAGCAACTCTAATGGTGTGAACACAACAATGCTTTATGTAAAAGTGGCAACCCCACTTGTGCTTAAACGATGAGTATGACCTATGATCAAATGTTCTCATTTGACTCCTAAGTCAATATACTGATATATAGATGACCTAGTCATCGTCAATTGCTTGATAGATGCTAGAATGGTTGTGCATGCTTTGCCACATGTTTCATCTGCTATCTTATTGTGTGAGCATGTTGAATGCATATTTTTCTCATTCGAGGACTGTTGCTTTGATTTTTTGGCTCTTTATCTTTTGCCAAATGGATGTACAAGAATGCCTAAGAACCCTCTCTAGCTATCTATGCTTTTCTTGTCTCAAACTCTATTCATGCTACAACACAAAGTTTGATCAAGTCAGATTCGAACACTCTGTGTGAGGAGCACTCGGAGTCCCCGATTCGTCATAGACTTAAACTTCCAAAACCTCTCTGTGCATTTTGGTCTGGCCGATTCATCCACTTCGGTCACACCGAGTTTGCTGAGTTGATCTAGGTTCCCAATCTCGGTGCAACCGACTAGAACAATTCGGTCTTACCAAGTTGCAGTAACAGCCAGCAGTTTTGCATCTCGGTGCCACCGAGTTGTTCCAGTCGGTCACACCGATAGGTCTGGTTATATATACCCATGTGCCGAAATTTGGAAAGTTTTCTAGAATCCTTCACCCGCGCCTAACCAGCCCTCCCGTCTCAGATCTCCGGATCATCTTATCGTCGCGAGCGACCTCCCGCCGCTGGTTTCCATTGCCGTCAACGGGATTATGCCCCGCCGTTGCTGCCGTAGCGAACTCACCGCCGAACTAGGGTATGAGTTCGATCTTTTGTGCTAATTCCTTACTCCGATTCTTAGCACATTGCTTTGACATGTTCATTACCACGTATGAGATCTTCCTGTCCAGCAAATACTCCATTTGGATTAGTTTTGATTCAAAGTTTTAGGGTTAGGTTTCCGCTGAACTCATCTCGGCCCGACCGAGTTGTAGAAATTGGTCTCACCGATTTGGCTTAGGCCATTGCACATGTAAGGTTCGGTCTGACCGAAACTTGCAAATCAGTGTGACTGAGTTCATATCTCAGTGAAACCCTAGCAAACTCACAGTCACCGAAATGTGTCTTGGTCTGACCGATTTCACTACTTTAGACTCCAAAGTTGCTTCGGTGTCACCGAGTTTAACAAATCGGTAGCTCCGAAATGCTTTCTGTAGAAACCCAAAACTAAGATTTTGACTCATTTGTTTTGCAAAACCTCTGCACTTTGTTATGCTCATCCACTCTATCTCATATATTTCTATTCACAGGGTCAACTTTCAGTGTGAGCCATGTCTGATCAAAGTGACAGCCAGAAAAGGTCGGAGGATCAAGCACAGTTGAGTGAGGGCTCTAGTCCCTCAAATAGTAGTTACTATGAGAGTAGCAGGATCACTCCAAGTAATCTTCCAAAGGCTGCTACCGAGTCAAGGAATAATAAAACTTCTGACACTGAAGATGAGGATTTTGTGGCTGATGAGTCCACTTCAAAGAAGAAAGTGACCAAGAAGGAGTATGGCACAGTTGCTTCAACAAAGCTTGGACTGAACAAGAAGGCCCCTGCCAAAAGAGCTCCAATGTCGAACTCCAGAGCATCAACTCAAGAAACAATGGTGTTCACTTTTGAAACCAGAGATGATGAGCCAGAAGGAACAAAGAAGAGAGCTAGAAAGACCACAATCACAATGATTGGCAAGCCATCTATGAGAGATGATGTTGATGATGATGAAGCTGAAGAAGATACTGAAGAGCCTGTTGCACCAGCTGCAAAGACTCAGAAGTTGATGGGCGATGCCATCAAAGCCAGATCTGCTCCATCTAAGCCCAAAGCCGCCCCCAATGCTACTGCACCCAAGAAGTCCACTAGAGACAATCTAGGAGCTGAGAAGAACAAGGCCCTAGTGCCAGATGTTCATGAGGGAGATGAAGATTCAGATCAACAATCCTCAGATGATGATGAGTCTATGATGCTTAGAAGACTCAAGCCAAAGATTCCAGATCACAATGATGCACATCTTGTTGTGGAGAACATGAAACTCAGAAAGGATGCAGGTCTGAGAAGATGGAGACAGACTGATCCATATGCCACAAGGAGGAAGACTGTTGTGGATTACTTGTTTCACACCAAGGAACAACAGGACTTCTATGAGAAAGTGCTATTGGACAAGCAGCCCATTGTCTGTGATATGAAATGGCTTGACTAGAAATACATCGATAAACATGCTGACTTCTTTCCAGGTGTTCATGAGAGCTTCAGGGAAAATGAAGTTGACAAGTTTGTGGGAAAGAAACTGACTTGATGGAACGATGAGATGATCATGCAATTCTACTCCACTCCTCTATCCGGATGGTAGGATTGTATGGATAAATGAGGGTACAAGGTACCAATCAACTGTGGCTGAATGGGCAAGTCTGATAAATGTCCCCAAGGAGAATGAGAATGACACTGATGTATATGCCAATTCTGGGATGGATCCAAACTCTATGGCAAATATGTACAAGCCCATTCCTGACAAAGAAGTGAAAAATCACAAGTTTGGCTCCATATATCATCTGTTGTCTGGATTGACCACAATCAACACTATACCGAGGCACACTTTGCTGGCCAAGTTAGGAGATCATAGAATGATCCGAGGTCACTCCATTAACTTGCTCCACATGTTTGATGTTCCCGAGAAGTTCAAGGTCATGGGTCTGATTGTAGAGACAATCAAGAGGACATCAGCTGACCAGAAAAGGTCTTGTGGATATGCCCCTCACATTCAGATGCTAATCAACTCTAGGGTGGAGAAAGGGACATATCTGTTGGGGAACATAGTAATTTCAAAAAAAATACTACGCACAGGAAAGATCATGGTGATGCATATTAACGAGCGGGGAGAGTGTCGTCCACGTACCCTCGTAGACCGTAAGCGGAAGCATTATGACAATGCGGTTGATGTAGTCGTACGTCATCACAATCGACCGATCCTAGTACCGAACGTACGGCACCTCCGCGATCTGCACACGTTCAGCTCGGTGATGTCCCACGAACTCACGATCCATTAGAGCTTCAAGGGAGAGTTCCGTCAGCACGACGGCGTGATGACGGTGATGATGATGTTACCGACGCAGGGCTTCGCCTAAGCACCGCTACAATATGATCGAGGTGGAATATGGTGGAGGGGGGCATCACACACGGCTTGGAACAATCAACTTGTGTGTTCCAGGGTGCCCCCTGCCCTTGTATATAAAGGAGCAAGGGGGAGGGCTGGCCGGCCCTAGGGCGTGCGAAGGAGAGGATGAATCCTCCTCCTAGTAGTACTAGGACTCCCCTTTCCTAGTCCTGCTAGGAGGGGGAAAGGAAGGAAGGGAGAGAGGGAGGAAAGAGGGGGCGCCGCCCCTCCCCTCCTTGTCCAATTCGGACTCCTAAGGGGGGAGGCGCGCGGCGAGCCCTAGGCCCTTTCCTCTCTCTCCCACAAGGCCCATGTAGGCCCAATACTTCCCCGATGGGGTTCCAGTAACCCCTCCGGCACTCCGGTATTCTCCGAAATAACCCCGAACACTTCCGGTGAACGAATATAGCCGTCCAATATATCAATATTTATGTCTCCGATATTCCGAGACTCCTCGTCATATCCGTGATCTCATCCAGAACTCCGAACTACCTTCGGTACATCAAAACTCATAATCTCACAATACTGATCGTCATCGAACGTTAAGCGTGCGGACCCTACGGGTTCGAGAACTATGTAGACATGACCAAGACACATCTCCGGTCAATAACTAATAGCGGAACCTGGATGCTCATATTGGTTCCTACATATTCTACGAATATCTTTGTCGGTCAAACCGCATAACAACATACGTTGTTCCCTTTGTCATCGGTATGTTACTTGCCCGAGATTCGATCGTCGGTATGATCATACCTAGTTCAATCTCGTCATGGGCAAGTCTCTTTACTTGTTCTGTAATACATCATCCCGTGACTAACTCATTAGTCATTTGCTTGCAAGGCTTATTATGATGTGTATTACCGAGAGGGCCCAGAGATACCTCTCTGGCATTCAGAGTGACAAATCCTAATTTTGATCTATGCCAACACCACAAACACCTTCGGAAACACCTGTAGAGCATCTTTATAATCACCCAGTTACGTTGTGACGTTTGATAGCACACATGGTGTTCCTCCGGTATCCGGGAGTTGCATAATCTCATAGTAATAGGAACATGGATAAGTAATGAAGAAAGCAATAGCAATAAAACTAAACGGTTAAAGTGCTAAGCTAACGGATGGGTCTAGTCTATCACATCATTCTCCTAATGATGTGATCCCGATGAGCAAATGACAACTCATGTCTATGGTTACGAAACATAACCATCTTTGATTAACGAGCTAGTCTAGTATAGGCATACTAGGGACACTCTGTTTTGTCTATGTATCCACACATGTATCAAGTTTCCTGTTAATACAATTCTAGCAGGAATAGTAAACATTTATCATGATATAAGTAAATATAAATAACAACTTTATTACTGCCTCTAGGGCGTATTTCCTGTAGTCCCCCACTTGCACTAGAGTCAATAATCTAGTTCATATCGCCATGTGATTTAATACCGATAATTCACATCGTTATGTGAATAACACCCGTAGTTCACATCGCCATGTGACCAACACCCAAAGGTTTTGCTAGAGTCAATAATCTAGTTCACATCGCCATGTCAGTAATACCCAAAGAGTACTAAGGTGTGATCATGTTTTGCTTTGTGAGAGAATTTAGTCAGCGGTTCTGTTATATATTCAGATCCGTATATATTTCACAAATTTCTATGTCTATAATGCTCTGCATGAAGCTACTCTAGCTAATTGCTGCCACTTTCAATACGCATCCAGATTGATACTTAGAGTCATATGGATTAGTGTCAAAGCTTGCATCAGCGTAGTTCTTTACGACAAACTCTTTATTACCTCCATAATCGAGAAACATTTCCTTAGTCATCCACTAACTAAGGATAATTTTGACCGTTGTCCAGTGATCTACTCCTGGATCACTATTGTACCTCCTTGCCAAACTCATGGCAAGGTACACAACAGGTTTGGTACACGGCATGGCATACTTTATAGAACCTATGGCTGAGTCATAGGGAATGACTTTCATTATTTCTCTATCTTCTGCCGTGGTTGGGTTTTGAGTCTTACTCAACTTCATACCTTATAATTCAGGCAAGAACTGCTTCTCTGACTGATCCATTTTGAACCACTTCAAAATCTTTATCAAGGTATGTACTAATCGAAAGTCTTATCAACCATCATGATCTATCTCTATAGATCTAGGTGCCTAATATGTTAGCAGCTTCACCGAGGTCTTTTATTGAAAATCTCCTTTTAAACAATCCTTTATGCTTTCCAGAAAATTCTACATCATTTTCGATCAACAATGTTTCATTCACATATACTTATCAAAAATGTTGTAGTGCTCCCACTCACTTTCTTCTAAATACAGGCTTCACCGTAAGTCTGTATAAAATCATATGCTTTGATCACCTTATCAAAGCATATATTACAACTACGAGATGCTTGCACCATTCCATACATGGATTGCTGGAGCTTGCACACTTTGTTAGCACCTTTAGGATTGACAAAACCTTCTGGTTGCATCAGATACAACTCTTCTTTAATAAATCTATTAAGGCATGAAGTTTTGTTATCCATTTGCCAGATTTCATAAAATGCGGCAATTGCTAACATGATTCGGACAGACTTAAGTATCGCTATGAGTGAGAAAAAACTTATCGTAGTGAACACCTTGAACTTGTTGAAAAACCCTTTTGCGACAAGTCGAGCTTTGTAGATAGTAACACTACCATCAGCGTATGTCTTCCTCTTGAAAATACATTTATCCTCAATGGCTTGCCGATCATCGGGCAAGTCAACCAAAGTCCACACTTTGTTCTCATACATGGATCCCATCTCAGATTTCATGGTCTCAAGCCATTTTGCAGAATCTGGGCTCATCATCGTTTCCTCATAGTTCGTAGGTTCATCATGGTCTAGTAACATGACTTCCAGAACTGGGTTACCGTACCACTCTGGCGTGGAATGTACTCTGCTTGACCTACGAGGTTCAGTAGTAACTTGATCTGAAGTTTCATGATCATCATCATTAGCTTCCTCTCTGATTGATGTAGGAATCACTGGAACTAGTTTCTGTGATGTACTACTTTCCAATTCGGGAGAAGGTACAATTACCTCATCAAGTTCCACTTTCCTCCCACTCACTTCTTTCGAGAGAAACTCCTTCTCTAGAAAGTATCCATTTTTAGCAATGAAAATCTTGCCTTTGGATCTTTGATAGAAGGTGTACCCAACAATTTTCTTTGGGTATCCTATGTAGACACATTTCTCCGATTTGGGTTCGAGCTTATCAAGTTGAAGATTTTTCACATAAGCATCGTAGCCCCAAACTTTAAGAAACAACAACTTTGGTTTCTTGCCAAACCATAGTTCATAAGGCGTCGTCTCAACAGATTTAGATGGTGCCCTTATTTAACTTGAATTAATGCAGTTGTCTCTAATGCATAACCCAAAACGATAGTGGTAAATCGGTAAGAGACATCATAGATCGCACCATATCTAATAAAGTACAGTTTATGACGTTCAGGCACACCATTACGTTGTGGTGTTCTAGGTGGCGTGAGCTGTGAAACTATTCCACATTGTTTCAAATGAAGACCAAACTCGTAACTCAAATATTTGTCTTCGCGATCAGATTGTAGAAACTTTATTTTCTTGTTACGATGATTCTCTACTTCACTCAGAATTTTTTTTGAACTTTTCAAATGTTTCAGACTTGTGCTTCATTAATTAGATATACCCATATCTGCTCAAATCATCTATGAAGGTCAGAAAATAACGACACCCGCCACAAGCCTCAACACTCATTGGTCCGTCTACATCAGTATGTATGATTTCCAAAAAGTCAGTTGCTCGCTGCATTGTTCCGGAGAATGGAGTTTTAGTCATCTTGCCCATGAGGCATCGTTCGCAAGAACCAAATGATTCATAATCAAGTGATTCCAAAAGCCCATCAGCATGGAGTTTCTTCATGTGCTTTACACCAATATGACCTAAACGGCAGTGCCACAAATAAGTTGTACTATCATTATCAACTTTGCATCTTTTGGCTTCAATATTATGAATATGTGTATTACTATGATCGAGATCCAACAAACTATTTTCATTGGGTGTATGACCATCGAAGGTTTTATTCATGTAAACAGAACAATAATTATTCTATGACTCTAAATGAATAACCGTATTGCAACAAACATGATCAAATCATATTTATTCTCAACACAAATGCCAAATAACATTTATTTAGGTTCTACACTAATCCTGAAAGTATAGGGAGTGTGCGATGATGATCATATCAATCTTGGAGCCACTTCCAACACACATCGTCGCTTCACCTTTAACTAGTCTTTGTTCATTCCGCAACTCTCGTTCCGAGTTACTAACTAGCGATGTGTCCTGCGCATTTGCGCGGCTAGATGATTGAAGCATTAATAGTTGCATAGGTCAGAGAGCCTTTCATCATTCACTACTTGTGTAAACAATTAAAGAGAATATCCATCAGGAATGATTCTAAACATCTATAGCTCATACGCACACCTAAACTTAGAGATTTTTCTATCCAACAACCTTCTCGATGGCTTTGTTACCCATATATATTGTTTTATACATGGTTTGCCTCCAAATGCTTTCTTGGCGGATCATCATACCCTCATTGTCTATGCTCTGTGTGTGTGCGCGTGCGCCCAGAGGTCGGGGGTCATCCTTTTTGAAGAAAATGTGTGGCTAGGTTTAAACATTTTAGTCCCCCTACCATATTGAATAAAATCATTTTCTTTCATCATTCACTCCATGTGCAAATACATAAATAATATATCGATCAAGAATTAAATCTAAACATCTATAGTCCATACTCTTGATTAAACCTAGAGATCTATGTATATACCTACCTTCTCAGTAATAGCCCTTGTTCTGACATCTAACTAGATCTGCCAACATCAAAACGTGAGTGGTGTTTCCTTATTTAAGGCATTGTCTTGGAGCGACGCACCCTTTGTATGTAACTACATAGCTTCTAGGTTTTGTGGTAGGATTTGAAGAAGTTGTCGCAAGCCTTGTCCTAGGCTAATCACCTACTGTTTCTTTCTTTCATTTTTGTACGTGCTGAGTTGATCGGCCTTATTGCTTATCTTTGCTTGGAATTGTTTCAAACATTTTTTTGTGGAACAATTTCAAACATTAATAATATATATTTAATGTGTCGCTATGAGACCTTTGATTTTTACCGCAAGTAAACAATTAAATGCAGAATAACATTTTCATTCCGTGCGTTACGCTGCTCACACATGTATCGCATTGCAACATTCTTTGTATTCCGTGTGCCTGATATTTTCCATACATTGGACCTGGTTCTCACACATGTCCCTATTTTTCTTTCTTATTTTCTTTCGCCGTGAGGGACATGTCTATATTTTTCATTATTGCAAATCTACCATACCTCGTTAGCGACCATGAATTCAATCAGAACTCAACTCGTCTTTATCTAAGTCCTGCAACTTCATTTCATATACGGTCGAAACCATTCTATAATTTTAGGATGCCATGAGGACAATGCTTATAAATTTGTATGCTTTGTGTGTTTTTCCATCTTGTATGCATTATTCTACATATATACTCTTCTAAATTTAATTCACAACATTAAACTTCTAATTTCAGTAAACTTTATTTTTTATGGGGAAATAAAAAATATTCTAAAGTGTGTGAAATTTTCTAGGAAATTGTGAAAATAGTTCTCATTAAGTTGGATTTTTACTTTATATATCTTCTTGCACAAAGTAAATTATATTTATAATTAGATCTTGCATAGGTTAATTGAACTGTACTCACTCGTATTTTCTCATTTAGGTTTGCATCCAAGTAGCCGGGCATTTTTCTACTAAAAAGGAGAGTAGCTGGACAATATTAGACTGCTGACTTGATGGATGATGTCATCACTTGGAAAAGTACACCGTCAATCAATCTACTCAAGTACAATCCGGCTGCACTATGGCTCGCTATGTGCCTAGAATTGGACAGCTTCCTTATTAGCCGTCGTTTATCTCGTCGTTTTATTTTCACTGAACAAACTCTAACCTTCCGATCAGTACATACATCAACAAATTTGGACTTTTGTAGAGTCCTACTACCATATGCATCAAGCTTGAAGACGTGTGTATTATTCTAGTGGAATTTGGCTTTGTTGGTTTTCCTGTATGTTTTTTTAGTGGATCGTTTCTTGTATATAGATGTACGTAACTGGTTATATAGATGCAGCCCTTCTCACATACTTTTTTATGTGTGAACATATTTTTTATATATTGAAAAAAGAATATTGTGAATTGGTTTGCCCCCACACTGTATTTTATGTACGTACACATGTATCTTTTTTTGAACCGCACACATGTATATTGTAAATTTTGTTATAGCAGATTGGAAGATAATTAGTTTTTGAGACTACGTAGAGGAAGAAGTCACTTATCCCATGCGATGCGCTAACGTGGTACTGTAGTTCAGATGTAGACATGTAGTATTGCGGTCAGACACTTGTTTTTGTATGGCACTCGGGCTCTTTAAATTGGCAGTCGTGCCTTTTTATGTTTGTTGGCTGCCGAGCCTTTTTTTATGGAGCTTGGCACCCTTTCTTTACAATCCGAATCGTACGTTCACTTTTAGTATTGTCTAGGCCAGATTTTTTTATAACAGAGAAACCATATATGTGCGGAACTACTTCTACGTGTTATGCCAAATTATTTGTATGCGACTATATTTGTATGTAACGTTAGATCTATTAAATCCTAGCCCGTGTTATGCCAAATTATTTGTATGCGACTATATTTGTATGTAACGTTAGATCTATTAAATCCTAGCCCTTAATATATAAAATTGACGGTCAAGGTAATTTAATAGATGCGGACGAACGTGATGTCTTGTTTGACTCTTGTTTTAATTATATAATAGATTTTAGCAACTGAACCGGTATCAAATACCCAGGTGTTGCTATGAACACTAGTAAAGTACACATCAATAATCTGTATATCAAATATACCTTTGTTCACTTTGCCATCCTTCTTATCCGCGAAGTATGTAGGGCAGTTCCACTTCCAGTGACTATTTTCTTTGGAGTAGAAGCACTTAGTTTCAGGCTTGAGTTTAGCTTTGGGTTTCTTCACGGGAGTGAAAACTTGCTTGTCATTCTTTTTTGAAGTTCCCCTTCTATCCCTTTACCCTTTACTTGAAACAAGTGGTCCTGTTAATCATCAAAACTTGATGCTCTTTCTTGATTTCTACCTCCGTCGATTTCAGCATCGCGAAGAGCTTAGGAATTACTTTCATCATCCCTTGCATATTATAGTTCATCACGAAGTTCTAGTAACTTGGAGATAGTGACTAGAGAACTTTGTCAATTACTATCTTATCTGGAAGATTAACTCCCACTTGATTCAAGCAATCGTAGTACCCAGACAATCTGAGCACATGCTCACTGGTTGAGCTATTCTCCTTCATCTTGTAGGCAAATTACTCTCAGAGGTATCATACCTCTCGACACGGGCATGAGTCTGAAACACTAATTTTAACTCTTGGAACATCTCATATGCTCCGTGGCGTTCAAAACATTTGAAGTCCCGGTTATAAGCCGTAAAGCATGGCGCACTAAACTATCAAGTAGTCATCATACCAAGCTTGTCAAACGTTCATAATGTTTGCTTCTCCTCCTGCAATAGGTTTGTCACCTAGCGATGCATCAAGGACATAATACTTCTGTGCAGCAATGAGGATAATCCTCGGATCACGGTCCTAGTCCTCATCATTGCTACTAACATCTTTCAACTTAGTTTTCTCTAGGAGCATATCAAAAACATAGGGGAGCTATAACGCGAGCTATTGATCTACAACATAATTTGCAAATTCTATCAGGACTAAGTTCATGATAAATTAAAGTTCAATTAATCATATTAATTAAGAACTCCCACTTAGATAGACATCCCTCTAGTCATCTAAATGATCACGTCATCCAAATCAACTAAACCATGTCTGATCATCACGTGAGATGGAGTAGTTTTCAATGGTGAACATCTTATGTTGATCATATCTACTATATGATTCACTCTCGACCTTTCGGTCTCAAGTGTTCCGAGGCCATGTCTGTACATGCTAGGCTCGTCAAGTTTAACCCAAGTATTCTGCATGTGGAAAACTGTCTTACACCCATTGTATTGGAACGTAGAGCTTATCACACGCGATCATCACGTGGTGCCTCAGCACGACGAACTTTCGCAACGATGCATACATAGGGAGAACACTTGTACCTTGAAATTTTCTAAGGGATTATCTTATAATGCTACCGCCGTACTAAGCAAAATAAGAAGCATAACAAGATAAACATCACATGCAATCATAATATGTGACATGATATGGCCATCATCATCTTGTGCTTTTGATCTCCATCTCCAAAGAATCGTCATGATCTCTATCATCACCAGCTTGACACCATGATCTTCATCGTAGCGTCGTGGTCGTCTCACCAACTATTGCTACTACTACTATTGCTAACTCATAGTGATAAAGTGAAGCAATTACATGGTCTTCGCAATTCATACAATAAAGAGACAACGATAAGGCTCCTACCGGTTGCCGATAACTTTACAAAACATGATCATCTCATACAATAATGTATAACTCATCACATCTTGACCATATAACATCACAACATGCCCTGCAAAAACAAGTTATACGTCCTCTACTTTGTTGTTGCAAGTTTTACGTGGCTGCTACGGGCTTAGCAAGAACCGTTCTTACCTACGCATAAAAAAAGCCACAATGATTTTTCGTCAAGTATGTGATGTTTTAACCTTCACAAGGACCGTGTGTAGCCACACTCGATTCAACTAAAGTGAGAGAGACAGACACCCGCTAGTCACCTTTAAGCAACAAGTGCTCGTAACAGTGAAACCAGCCTCGCGTAAGCGTACGCGTAATGTTGGTCTGGGCTGGTTCATCTCAGAATACCACCGAATCAAAGTATGACATGCTGGTAAGCAGTATGACTATCATCGCCCACAACTCATTGTGTTCTACTTGTTCATATCATATACGCATAAACCTGGCTCATGATGCCACTTTGGGGAACGTAGTAGTTTCAAAAAAATTCTTACGCAAACGCAAGATCATGGTGATGCATAGCAACGAGAGGGGAGATTGTCGTCCACGTACCCTCATAGACCGTAAGCGGAAGCGTTATGACAACGCGGTTGATGTAGTCGTACGTCTTCACGATCGACCAATCCTAGTACCGAACGTACGGCACCTCCGCGATCTGCACATGTTCAGCTCGGTGATGTCCCACGAACTCACGATCCAGTAGAGCTTCGAGGGAGAGTTCCATCAGCACGATGTCGTGATGACGGTGATGATGAAGTTACTGATGTAGGGCTTCGCCCAAGCACCTCTATGATATGACCGAGGTGGAATATGGTGGAGGGGCGCATCGCACACGGCTTGGAACAATCAACTTGTGTGTTCTAGGGTGCCCCCTGCCCCTGTATATAAAGGATCAAGGGGGAGGGCGGGCCGGCCCTAGGGCGCGCCAAGGAGAGGAGGAATCCTCCTCCTAGTAGGACTAGGACTCCCCTTTCCTAGTCCTACTAGGAGGGGGATGGAAGGAAGGGAGAGAGGGAGGAAAGAGGGGGCGCCGCCCCTCCCCTCCTTGTCCAATTCGGACTCCCAAGGGGGAGGCGCACGGCCAGTCCTAGGCCCTTTCCTCTCTCTCCAACAAGGCCATTGTAGGCCCAATACTCCCCCGGGGGGTTCCGGTAACCCATCCGGCACTCCGGTTTTCTCCGAAATCACCCGGAACACTTCCGGTGTCCGAATATAGCCGTCCAATATATCAATCTTTATGTCTCGGACATTCCGAGACTCCTCATAATCTCCGTGATCTCATCCAGAACTCCGAACTACCTTCAGTACATCAAAACTCATAATACCGATCGTCATCGAACGTTAAGCGTGCGGACCCTACGGGTTCGAGAACTATGTAGACATGACCGAGACACATCTCCGGTCAATAACCAATAGCGGAACCTGGATGCTCAAATCGGTTCATACACTCTACGAAGTTCTTTATCGGTCAAACTGCCTAACAACATATGTTGTACCCTTTGTCATCGGTATGTTACTTGCCCGAGATTCTATTGTCGGTATCATCATACCTAGTTCAATCTCGTCACTGGAAAGTCTCTTTACTCGTTCAGTAATACATCATCCCGTGACTAACTCATTAGTCATTTGCTTGCAAGGCTTATTATGAAGGGTACTATCGAGAGGGCCCAGAGATACCTCTCCGACATTCGGAGTGACAAATCATAATCTTGATCTATGACAATACCACAAACACCTTCGGAAAGACCTGTAGAGCATATTTATAATCACCCAATTACGTTGTGACGTTTGATAGCACACAAGGTGTTCCTCCGGTATCCGGAAGTTGCATAATCTCATAGTCATAGGAACATGTATAAGTCATGAAGAAACCAATAGCAATAAAACTAAACGATCGAAGTGCTAAGCTAGCGGATGGGTCTTGTCCATCACATCATTCTCCTAATGATGTGATCTCGTTGATCAAATGACAACTCATGTCTATGGTTAGGAAACATAACCATCTTTGATTAATGAGCTAGTCTAGTAGAGGCATACTAGGGACTCTCTGTTTTGTCTATGTATCCACACATGTATCAAGTTTCCGGTTAATACAATTCTAGCATGAATAATAAACATTTATCATGATATAATAAAATATAAATAACAACTTTATTATTGCCTCTAGGGCATATTTCCTTCAATACCTGCTTGACAAGAGGCATCTTCGTCTTAGGCCAGATTTCGAGGACAATGAAGTTGTCATGGATGCATCTCATCCTACTTCTGTTGAGGACCAAGAGAAGATTTCTCAAGCAAAGGCAGCCAAGCAAGCAAGTGCTTCTGTAGCTCCTAAGACCAAGATCAACTCAATCATCTGCTTGAGGCCACTCTGAGGATTGAGAAGAGTTTGGCCAACTTGACTCAGAATCAAGCGAGCCTGGAGAGGATTATTGAGGCAAAATTCTATGATCTAGATGTGAAGGTCATGGAGATCCAAGCTACCGTTGAGAATCTCAAGGAAGAGGCTGAGGATAGAGACATGGAAAATGTCTTTCAGTGAGTTCCAAGAGGGTAGAGATCTGCTGCAGTGCCCATACCTAACACTAGAGCTACTACTTCAGCACCAGCAGCATTAGCTTTAGTGCCACCTCCAGTTACCACTCCACCAGCTCCAACAACATCGACAGATGCCTTCATCCTTGGAGTACTCTCAACACCACCTCCCGAAGATCAAGCCTAGAGAGACGCATAGTGCATTTTCAAGCTTTCTGGTAACTTGTTGCCAAAGTAGCAGAAAGTGTATAGATCATAGGCTGAGAGAGAGAGAGAG
This sequence comes from Secale cereale, assembly GCA_902687465.1. Taxonomy (NCBI): domain Eukaryota; kingdom Viridiplantae; phylum Streptophyta; class Magnoliopsida; order Poales; family Poaceae; genus Secale; species Secale cereale. Next base: position 498,129,420 of record LR738715.1, read on the forward strand.
AGAGCATTGCTTCTTTTTGCTTTCTTTGGTTTTTGCTTGGTACTTCGTTTGATTGTTGGGTTCTACAATTTATTCTATGGTTATGTGTGTGAGATACTTGTATGATCATGTGTTTGATCATATCATACCTTAATGCTTGCTTGAATGATGATATTATTTTATCTCTCAAATATGATCGTTCACTTTGCCTTGGTGATGAGTGCATATTTTTACTCTCTATCATTTTGAGCGCTCCACCAAGATTTATGTGACATGGAAGAGTAACCCATGATCCTAAAGTCGATTGTGCACTTTCATTCAAAAGCAAATTTTAAATAATGCACAAATTTAAGGGGAGCTCTTGCTTATCACATACTTCTAAAAGCGACGATGTATTTCAATCTTATAATCATTTGTCGAAGCTTTGATCTATATGTTGTCATCAATTACAAAAAAGGGGGGGATTGAAAGTGCAACTATCCCTGGGTGGGTTTGGTAATTCCTAACAACATATAGCTCATTGAACTAATGCTCTTTCAAGATGATCATTTCAGAAAGTTCAATGATTGGCATGGGAT
>LR738715.1:498131603-498167445 GCA_902687465.1 Secale cereale
ACGATGTATTTCAATCTTATAATCATTTGTCGAAGCTTTGATCTATATGTTGTCATCAATTACAAAAAAGGGGGGGATTGAAAGTGCAACTATCCCTGGGTGGGTTTGGTAATTCCTAACAACATATAGCTCATTGAACTAATGCTCTTTCAAGATGATCATTTCAGAAAGTTCAATGATTGGCATGGGATGGACTAGGAATGTGGACCCCTCAAAATGCTAAGGACACATATTGGCTCAAGCTCTAGACTCTACATTTTCATTTTAGTGATCCAAGATCACATTGAGTCCATAGGAAAAGCCAATACTCTTAAAAGGGGATGAGGTGCTGCTTAATGGCTTACTTGCTCAAAATGCTTAGTGATATGCTCCAAAAGCCCTCAACCACTTTCTCACATCCACATATGCCATAAACCTAAAGTCAAATTTGGCCCCACCGATTTGATCTATCTGGCGCCACCGAGTTTAGTTGACATAGACATAGCCAGAAACCCAAATCAGTTCGGTCTCAGCAATAGGGATCACGGTCTCACCGCGATGGGATTGCAAACTCTCTGTTTCTCTTCGTAACGTTTCGGTCTCACCAAAATGTGCGATCGGTCCCACCGAGTTCACAATGCAAAGTCTCTGTTTCCCTTTCATAACATTTCGGTCTCACCAAAATGAGTGAATCGGTTCCACCGAGTTTGGCTTACCAACTCTCTGTTTTCCTATTACATAAATCGGTCTCACCGAGTTGATGTGATCGGTCTCACCGAGATTACGTTATTCCCTATCCCTAATGAAATCGGTCCCACCTAAAAGCCTAACGCTCACATTTTGAACTAAATCGGTCCGACCGAGTTTCAAGATTCGGCCCACCGAGTTTGGTAAATTGTGTGTAATGGTTAGATTTTGTGTGGAGGCTATATATACCCCTCCACCCATTCTTCATTCGTGGAGAGAGCCATCAAAACATGCCTACACTTCCAGCATACATTTTCTGAGAGAGAACCACCTACTCGTGTGTTGAGACCAAGATATTCCAATCCTATCATACGAATCTTGATCTCTAGCCTTCCCGAAGTTGCTTTCCACTCAAATCTTCTTACCACCATATCCAAATCAGTGAGAGAGAGTTGAGTGTTGGGGAGAATATAATTTGAAGCACAAGAGCAAGGAGTTCATCATCAACACACCATCTATTACCTTTTGGAGATTGGTGTCTCCTAGATTGGTTATGTGTCACTTGGGAGCCTCCGACAAGATTATGGAGTCGAACCAAGGAGTTTGTACGGGCAAGGAGATCGCATACTTCATGAGGATCTACCCTAGTGAGGCAAGTCCTTCGTGGGCGATGGCGATCATGGGATAGACAAGGTTACTTCTTCGTGGACCCTTCGTGGGTGGAGCCCTCCATGGACTCGCGCAACCGTTACCCTTCGTGGGTTGAAGTATCCATCAACGTGGATGTACGATAGCACCACCTATCGGAACCACGCCAAAAACATCCGTGTCTACACTTGCATTTGCACCCTCTAAACTCCTCCCTTTACCTTCATATGCAATGAATTACATTGTGCCGCTATACTCTAGAATTGCATGTGTAGGAAGATTGCTTGACTTGTGCTAAATTTCTAAAAAACTGTCAAAACATAAAATTGGGGAAATGCTAAGTTTTTATTTGGTCAAGTAGTCTAATCACCCCCTATAGACATACTTTTGATCCTCCATGTTGGCCACAAAGTCCAGACTGCCATCAACTTTACACTTACCATTACCACCCTGGCCCGCCGTATTGTGTTGCTGCCTCTTTGTATTGTCGTTCTTCTTTCCCTTACCATCCTTTTCTTCATTAGATTCAGGGTCTTTGGTGCTATCAAAATCGGCATACTAGACAAGAGCTTCCATAAGCTACCCCATGGAATCACAGTTGCGCTTAAGCCGTCCAAGTTTCTGCTTGAGGGGGAGGAAACGACAATTTTTCTCCAACATCAGAACGGCTAAACCGACATTGATATTAGCTGATGAGGGGATGATAGTTGAGATCCGGCGCACCCAATGGGTTGTTTATTCACCCTCACCTTGAACACAAGCATCCAAATCCAGGATTGACATTGGCTGCTTGCACATGTCCTTGAAATTTTTGATAAACTGGGCTTTCAACTCTGCCCATGAACCAATAGAATTGGCGGGTAACCCTTTTCAACCAAGTGAGAGCCGGCCCATCCAACAACATGGTGAAATATTTAGCACAAGTGGCATCACTAATCTCGAGCATCTCCATGGCCATCTCATAACTTTCGACCGAAGCTTCAGGGGGTTGATCTGCTATGTAATTAGGGACTTTACGAGGACCATTGCAATCCTTAAGCAAACACTCATTACGCGAAGCCAGCACTAAACAGGGCACAACCAATATCTTAGAGGTTATGCCTACCTCCAGCGAAGCTCCCGGATAAACCGGTGAATATTGATGAGCAGCTTGATGAGCCGCCAGCTCGGCCTCCCGATACGCTCTGTCCTGATCCACCAAAGCCTGAGCATTGGCCCCACCATGCGTCGGGTCATGCCCACGAGGCATATTACGGCATTGTTCACTGCTTGAAACTACTGGTGAGTCAATGTGCCTGCTATAACTCCGGCTTGGATGGGGGGTTGAGTGAATCCGCTCGCGACTGACGATAAGGTGCCTATTGTGCCATAGCTGTCTAAAGAAACTCTCTAGCCCTCTGTGTCTCTATTGCTGCTGGAGACTCACCTTCCACTAGTAGAGCCGCCAATCGTGTTGCCTCCGCAATCATATTGTCCACTGGGTTGGAATAATGACCCGGAGTTATCAGAACATGCTGCGGTGGAGTATTATTCAAACGTGGCAGATCCGTCGTGCGCAGCTGGACCAACGTTCCAGCCACTAGCGGTTCACCTCTAGCGGATCACTGGTCCCTACTCCAGGTGTGTTGAAGAGGTTCCTTGCCTCGTAAACCGGGGGCAAACAAGTCTGGTGCCTCCTCCTCATGATCTCATTTGAGGCGTTTTGATCCAGAGTGAGCCGGAAAGAGTCTCCCTAAATTCATTGCGCCCGAGCCTCTTAAGTAGCTCGCTCCATAGTCATCCTAGCATTCTTAGCCGCAAGTTCTTCCTTAGCCTGTGCTATCTCATCCCTTAGCTTTGCAAAGTCCACCGTATGATGTTCTTGATTATCTGGGGTTATCTCCACCCCCATTAACGTCGCCAAAGCCTCCAATAGTTCTGTTAAAACCTGAGCCGACAGGCGTGCAGAGCCGCCAGCACCAGCTTGCACCGCAGCCGCTGAGCCAGATGACATAGCTACAGCGGTTGTTGAACCGAGCGCCAGCTCCATGCCGGCCATGAAGATCGCCATCCTGTTCGGCGGCTCATAGGGCTCTGGAATACTATCACCATCGGAACAGCCCCCAAGCCGGCCGTCCTTGTCGGCGTTCCTAGAACAGGGGTACCCAGACTTGCCTGCCTGCGGCCCAGGGCGTGGCTCATCGGGCGGCCTGGTACGGCCCAACGTCTTCAGCAACCACTCAAGATCCTCGCGAGGGGCCAAGCCTTGCGAGGCGGACGACGCAAGACCTCCCCAGGAGCGGCCTCACTAGGCCGGCTCATGAGGATCGGAGATATCGAGGCGAGGGGTACCTCGCGAGGTCCTCGTGACGTGAGAAGTAACGACCAAGGCCAGGCGGGCGCCAGCGGGCGCAGTGTGCCAGTTTCCTCTTTGGTGCTAAAGGAGTAGGTGCAGGAGAAGAGTCCCGAGGCGTCAGGCAAACGTTTCCGTATCAGTGCAACAATGTCACATCCCTAGATCAACCCCTGTGGTCCTTGCCTGATCATCATGTCATCATGTTTTAAAATTTAAATGAACTTGAATTGGGGATGTTGAAACCCTAGCACCAAAGGAACTCAACTAGGTTGAACCTAAATACTTTTCAATGTATCCAAAGTGCCCTTCACAAAATGTTCATCATTTTGGGTCTTGGCTAAAACCTCTGCCAAAAATGGTTTCATAATTTCGGGACCCCGATCCTAAGTCACACAGGTCTAGCCTGTAACACATCATATCACTTTGCGGCCTCACTCACAGTATCCCCACGGGTGCCACCTTACCTGGCCCGGGACCGTTTGCGCATTTTGGCACACGTATATGATAGTGTCGCTAGCATCCATATGACAGAGAACCCGGGCCGACATGACCAGCTATAAACCAAAAGTGGCACTAAATTACAGAGACAGGCATACATGACCCAGCAACGAACGTGTCGGTCATCAACGTATGAACCCAAGTCGTAGCAAGCTACAAGGACTTAAAGGAACAATGCGTGACATTTCCCCTAAGGGACAGACACAGGAACAAAGAAGGACACATGCCGGCCAGCCTAAGTGTTCCGGAGCAGTAGCAAGCTACCAAGGCTCAGTGGAATCACTAGGAGACATTTCCCTGTAAGATAGGCTACCAAAGGTAAACAACTAGGTGTCGGATCCCACACATAGCAATACACATTACACGTACGCATAACATGCAAGTATGTGTTGTACAACATGGCATCACAACATGACTCAACAACTCATATAGATAAAGGCCCAGAAGATCCATCATAGCATTTATTACAATTAGAGGTCACATGACCCAACATACAGAGCATACAGGCAACGGAAGCATAACATGTCTGGGTACAGACAACTACAAACGAAAAAGGCTGGGAAGCCTGACTATGTACAAGACCCTCCCAAGGGCACAAGACCGTAGCTGAGGTAACAAGCTAAACGTCGAAGTCCACGCGGAACCACTAGCGAGACTGAAGTCTCTCTGCAAAACATAAATTAAGCAAACGTGAGTACAAAGGTACTCAGCAAGACTTACATCAGAACTAACTACATATGCAACAGTATCAACAAAGGGGTGGTGGAGTTTGACTGCAGCAAGCCAGCTTTGACTCGGTGGCTATCCTCAACTATGACTGCAGGTAACTTTTTTGAGGTGGCGCACACGAGTCCACATATTCACCAATCAATACACCACTATGGATCTGCTCCCGTCTCCCTACGAGAAGGCCATCCATAGTACTCACACTTGTCTTGAGTATTTTAGAGTATCCACTTTCAATTGTCTATGTACCACGTAAGCATCCAAGAAGTACATAACCGCGGACCCGGTTATTCGAATAGATCATGTTAACCCTGCAGGGGTGTACTTCTTCACACACGCTCTCACCACTTACCGCCATGTACACGTCATGTATCTCGGCAACCTTCAAGCGCAAGCCTGGCGAGGGTGTCGGCCACGACCTGACTAACCACACAAGTCTCTCTTCCAGGTTTATCGCCTATTCGGGTTCCATCCGTGGGGAGATCCGGTCGGGGTGTCGCTCACGGCCCCAAACGATGTGCGCAGGGTTCCCAAGCCCACCTCGACGGATGGATCTATGATTGGTACACCGTGCCACGGTGCCTTGTCTGCCCCAAGCCCACATGTACCGTGTGCCACTTGGTAGACTACTAACACTACCTACAAACACCAGAAACTAGTTGCAACTCCTGGACAGAGATCGAGTTGATTAATAAGTCGAGAGGGGCACTTAAGCATTCCAATGCGTGGTAGTAGCTTTGTCATTGGACAACTTACACAGAACTCAGTTCTTAAGGACGGTTCCAGTGAGACAACCCACCATGTACTCCTACATGGCCTCTCACCGCTACCTTTACCAAATCGTGTTCACACACTTAGCTCTCAACGGTAGGGCATGTTCACCACATTCCAATTCATCCCCGATGAATCAGACCTGACACAACTCTAAGCAATAGCAGGCATAACCAGAAAGCATGAATGAGTAGGCACAACATGGCTCAAACAACTCCTACTCATGCTAGTGGGTTTCAACTATTTACTGTGGCAATGACAGGTCATGCAGAGGAAAAGGGGTTCAGCTACCGCAGCAAAAAGCAGTTCAATCGTTGTTGTCCTAATGCAGTAAAGGAGAGCAGGAGCGAGAGAGTGGGATTGTATCGGAATGAACTAGGGGGTTCTGCTTGCCTGGCACTTCTGAAGATATTAATAGCTCTTCATCGGTGTCATCGAACTCATCGTCGGAACGTCGTCTACTGAGAGAGAACAAAACCGGCAAACAAAGAAAGAACACAATCAATGCAATGCGACAATATGATGCATGATCATGACATGGCAATATGCTTTTGGTTGAGCTAATGCAACTAGCAACACAATTAAATGAAGTTGGTTTGAACCAAAGGTTCAAATTCAAACTCCATATGTGATTATTCAAATGCCATTTATTCAAATTGCCCTAAACAGCAGCCATAAGTTGTTCTAACATGCATGAAAATGCCATAAACAGATTCCTTGGATTTTTCTGATCAATTTTCTTATATAAATTATTTCCATCTGAGCTACGGTTGATTTTATATGATTTTTTAGAAGTCTAAAGCATTTTCTGGAATTTCTAAACCTTTTCTGATTTATTTTAATTCCAGAAAGGCTTTGCATCAGCACTGTGTCACTGTGATGTCAGCAGTCAACAGAGCTGGTCCAGGTCAAACCTGACCAGTGGGTCCCACTGGTCAGTGGCTCTGGGCTGGTTTGTGTGGATGACAGGTGGGACCAGTCAAGGTTGACTTGACCAAAGTCAAAACTGGCACGTGGGGTCCACGGAATTAGTACTAAACTAAACAGGGGAATTAAACAGATTAACTAAAGCAATGGGCCCACATGGCAGTGTCTAATTAAGTTAATAACAACAATTAGCACTTAACAAAACCCTAAACTAATTTTGTCACAGGCTGGCCCCACATGTCATGGATACAGGGGGGGTCCAGCCGTGGTCAAAGGGGGCAAACCCACCGGCGACTCGACGCCGGCGAGTCCAGACACGGCGGCGAGGTGCGGAAATCCTCCACGGGGCTCGGATCGATGCGCTGAGGGCATAAATGAGACGCTGGTGATGTGCCGCGTCGGATGGTGGTGGTCTCCTGGCCTGGGGTGGCCAGAAACAGCGCCGGCGGAGGGATTTGCGGCGGCCGGAGCTCGGGTGTGTGCGGGTTTGGGGTTGTGGTGCACTAGGAGGGGAGAGGGTGCGTGCGTTCGGCTCCTGGGAGCACGGTGAGCACGTTGGGACGCTCATCCGCGGGCTGTGGCCACTATGGCCACGACGACGACAAGCTCAGCGGCGGCCGGGGTTCTGCCGCGGCGGAGCTATGGCCTAGAGGTCATGCGCGGCTAGGGGAGGAGGGGGAAACGGCTCGGGGGCTCACGGTGAGTGCGGAGGCGTCGACGTGGGCTCGGGGGAGGCTCGGAGCAGAGCAGGGCGTCGAGGGGGATCTCCGGCGACGGCGGTCGGAGACAAGCTCAGTGAGGGCGGTGCAGGGCAGACGAGCGCTTGCGGCTCGGACTTCTCGATGAAGAATTTGACGGTGGAGCTCTCGGGCATGGCGCTGCAGCGAGGGGGCGACGGTGGCCGCGGTGGTGACGAGCGGCGGCGACGGACGCGAGCGAGGGAAGCGGGGAAGAGAGACAGAGGAGGGGAAGGAACACAGGGAGAGGCCTAGGGGGTTCCAGGGTGTGCGTGGCGTCCATAGCAACGTTTGGGAGGGGCAGGTAGGCAAGGGGAGAGGAGGTGGCCATGGCGTGTGGCCGCGGGCGCCGGGCACGCGCTCGTCCTCCTGGCAAGGAGGAAGACGACAGGGAGGAGGCGGTGGCGGGCTGGGCCGCGAGCTGGGCCATTTCGGCTGGGCCACTAGGTAGAAAGCCCAGGTACTTCCACTCTCTCTCTCTCTTTTCTAAAATAGTTTCTGTTTTCTATTTTCTGCTTTTGTTTTGATTTAATAAAAATGCCAGAACATTTTCATAAATCTTGGAAATATTTGTGGGCACTGTCTCGATTAATTCCAACAACCCTCATTTACTTCCAAGATTATTTGGGCATTTAAAATTATCTATAGGATTTAAATGTCCAAAAGCAAATATCTATAATTTAATTCAAGGATCCAAAATGGCTCCCAAAATTATGAAACCATTTTTGGCAGAGGTTTTAGCCAAGACCCAAAATGATGAACATTTTGTGAAGGGCACTTTGGATACATTGAAAAGTATTTAGGTTCAACCTAGTTGAGTTCCTTTGGTGCTAGGGTTTCAACATCCCCAATTCAAGTTCATTTAAATTTTAAAACATGATGACATGATGATCAGTCAAGGACCACAGGGGTTGATCTAGGGATGTGACAACTCACCCCCACTAAAACAAGAATCTCGTCCCGAGATTCAAGCGTAGGGTAAGAAATCAGAGGGGACACAAGCTAGCACAATCTTCAGGATCCAAATTTCCTTCTCGGAGATATTGATTTATTGCATCATATTGATCTTGTCATCCTTGCTTTGAGATCTTCATCCAACCAGATGATAACGGGGACATACTCTGTAGAAATCGATCTTCCCGGAGATCGAGGAACTCAAGATCAACTTATGGTGTGAGACATTGAAGCATCTCTTGAGCTGAGACACGGAACACACATCCAGGGGGGATGGAGTGAAACAAATGATGAAGGTTCACTTGGTTGGCACTAATTACACACCTAAGGAAGATGGTGATCGACGTCACCAGACGGGGCACCTTAGAGGAGGTGACTCGTAGAACTATCCCTTAAGTGGCAAAAAGAATTACTTTTGATTCAAAAATCATTGAAACTCTTTTATACCAGCTTAAGGCAAATTTCAATCGATCATTTGACGGAGTTCGAAGGAATAACATTCCCGGGCCAGAATGGATGATGTGGACTACCTTGTTGAAGACAACACAAGGGATGATTTTGCTTATCATCGGAAATGGATGGGACCCATGGTAAGTTGTCACATCCCTAGTTTAGTACTTGCAATAGGACTAGCTAGAGTGTGCATCATGTTTACTTATCAAAGAAACTTGAAATGGGAATGACAGAAACCCCAACACCCCTCTTCTAACAACTAGGGTTTGATAAAATCTTTTCCAATGTACCCAAAATGCCCTTCAAAAATGTTCATCATTTCTGCCTTGGTCTTAAACCTCTGCCAAAAATGGTGCACAATTTTCTAGGACATCTAAGGGCTCTGGATTAAATCATAAGGTATTTCAATTTGGGCATTTAAATGCTATAAAATATTTTAAATGCTCAAATAATCATAAACTATAATGTTCCATACTGTTCATATTATATACAGTGGGCATGACAAGTTTCATGAGTTATAAAAATGTTCTGGCATTTTTATTAATTAAACAAAGTTGCAAAACAAATGAAACAGAAAAAGAATAGGAAAAAGAAAGAGAGAGAAAGCACTTACCTTGGGCCCAGCACTGTTGCAGGCCAGCCCAGCCCACAAGCCCCGTTCTGTCGCCTTCCTCCTCGCGCCAGTCGGCAGCGCGCGTGGCCACCGCGCGCCGGCACGCGCCCGACCACCTCCACCCTGCCTGCCTGCCTCCCGACGGCCTGGACGTCTCCTCGCATCGCCACGCAGCTGCCCCGACCCCTCTCACACTTTCCCCTCGTCCCCATCGCCTCCCCTGGCTCTCTCCCTCTCACCACCGAGCCGCTCGTCGCCGCCGCTCGCCGTTGCCGCACCTAGACCCTCCCCCTCGTCCCGTGACCGTATCCAAAAGGTTCGCCGCGACGCTCTCTACCTCCTCGCTGAGCCACGGATCGCCGGGAGCCCTGCAACGCCTTCACGCCGTCGTCCCCGACCTCGGATCGTCGGAGCACCTCGCCGTCGATTAAGAAGCTGCAGAGCATCCCCGACCCCTCCGTCGAGCTCGCTAGCACCGCTGTGAGCTCCTACGCCGAACCCCTCTCTTCTCCGCTTCGTTTGCGCCGTGTAGCCGCCGCTCCGCTGATCACCGAAACTCACCGCCGCCATGTTCGCCGCCGGCGATGCTCCGGTGGCCATTTGGCCACTGGCACATGTCCATCTCGCTCGCCGCAGCACGTAGACGAGCTGGGTACTACGCACGCATCGCCTAGGCCACGGTAGCCGCGTCTCCACACACACCCGAACGCCGGCCGCCGCCGTCGAGCTCATTGCCGTCGTCTCCGGCCACCACAGGTCCGGCGACCACCACCGTTCGACGCGCAACGACAAGGGCTCTCCAACGCGCCCAACCGCGGCTCGAACCGAGCCCTGTGGACGTTTTCCGAAGCACGCCGCCGTGTCTGGCCTCGCCGGCGTCACTTCGCCGGCGAGTTGGACCTGTTTGACCACGGGTTTGACCACGGGTTTGACCCCCCTAGGTCACTGACATGTGGGCCCTGCCTGCAAGTCAAACCTAGTTTAGGTGTTAATTTAATTCTAATTAGTTAATTAGTTAACTATGACACTGACCAGTGGGTCCCACTGGTCAGGTTTGACTTGGACTAGCTCCTGTTGACTGACTGACGTCAGCATGATGTCATGCTGACGCAGTAAAGGTTTTTCTGGGATTTTTAGATTTAAAAATAATTCAGGAAATTCCAGAAAATGCCTAAACTTCAAAAAATCATATAAATTCAACAGTAGCTCAGATGGAAAAGATTTATATATGAAAAATGATCAGAAAAATCCAATATTTCCAATGGCACTGGTTTCATGCATGTTTGAGCAAGTTAACCTTGCTGTATACATTAAAGCATGATAATGCACTTATTTAAATAATAGCTAAAGTGCCAATTTGAATCTTTGATTCAAATAAGCTCAAACCCTTCTGGTCTTAGTTGCATTAGCCCAACACACATGCATCTTGCCATGTCGTGAGCATGCATCATATTGTTGCATTTGTTTGTTTAATGATTGTATCGCCGGTATTCTCTGTGTTAGGTCCTGCTCCCGAGGATACTACTGCGTATCCAGTTGAAGAGCAGTACCCGACAACCACTTTGTCAGGCAAGCAATCATTGGTCATTCTGATACAAACCCAATCTTCTCGCTCCTGCTCTCTTTTACTGCATTAAGGCAACAACGTGTGAACTGCTACTTGCTGCGGTAGTTGAACCCTATTCCCTTGCATGACCTGTCATTGCCAGAGTAAATAGTTGAAACCCACTAGCATGTGTAGGAGTTGACTGAGCCATGTGATGTGTGATCCACCATGCTATTTGTTTATGTTGCCTGCTATGCTTAGAGTTGTGCCTGGTCTAGTTCATCTGGTTGATGGATCAGAGTGAAATGATCATACCGATAAAGAGAAGGAGGTGTGGAATACGCTTGGTAAAGGTATCGATGAAAGGCCATGTAGGAGTACATGGTGGGTTGTTTCATTGGAATCGTACATAGGACCCGAGATCTGTATGTGTGGTTCAAGTTACAGCTACTACCACACATTGGGATCCTTAATTGACCCTCTCGGCTTATTAATTACCCTCGATCTCTGTCCAGGAGTTGCAACTAGTTTCTGGTGTTTATAGCTTATTGGAGGTCATGCACAACGCCGACCCTCGGGGTGGGTTGTGATGCGACAGGTACGTGGCACGGTGTACCGGTTGCCCGTTTGGTGACTCGGGTACCCTGTACACATCGTTTGGGGCCGTGAGCGACACCCCGGCCGGATCTCCCCACGGATGGAACCCAAATATGCGATAAACCTGGACGAGAGACTTGAGTAGTTAGTCAGGTCGTGGCCGACACCCTCGCTGGGCTTCCGCTTGAAGGTTGCCGAGTACACGTCGAGTAAACGGCGATAAGTGGTGGAAGCGTGTGTGAAGAGGTACACCCCTGCAGGGTTATCAATCTATTCGAATAGCCGTTGTTCGCGGTACGGACTACTTGGTTACTCTTACAGTTCATAGACAAGTTGATGGATACTACTAAAAGTCTCAAGATAAGTGTGAGTGCCGTGGATGGCCCTTCCGTAGGATGATGGAAGAGGATCCTCGGTAGTGTATTGTTGTGGTGAGTAGAGGACTCGTGTTCGTAATAACATCTTGCAATCCATTGAGAGTTGTAGTATAGGTTAGCCAAGAGTCAAAGCTGGCTTTCTGCTATGAACTCCACTACCCCCTTTGATAATGTTGCATGTATGATAGGTCCTGTGGTAAGACTTGCTGAGTACCTTTGTACTCATGTTTGCTTAATAACTGTTGCAGAGGAGAACCCTGCCCCTGCTGATGGGTTCTACATAGACGTTGACGTCGACGAGTAGCTTGACACCCAGACGGAGATCTGGAGCTTGTGAAGGGCCTTGTAGATAGTCAGGCTACACCAAGCCTGTTTTATTTTCTAAGTTGTCTGTACTCAGACATGTAGCTTCCGCTTGTGCTTGTATGACTGTATGACTTGAGTGTTGGGTCATGTGACCCCTACCTGTATGGATATGTTATGTATGGCTCTTGGAGCCTTTTAAATAAAGTACTTTGAGTCATAGAGTTCTGTTATGATGCAATGTTGTATTTGCACATATTGAGCATATTGTTTGTATGGTTGAAATGCTTGGTATGTGTGGGATCCGACACCTAGTTGTTTTCCTTTGGTAGCCTACCTTACAGGGAAATGCCTCCTAGTGATTCCAATGAGCCTTGGTAGCTTGCTACTGCTCGGAACACGTAGGCTGGCCGGCATGTGTCCTTCTTCGTTCCTGTGTGTGTCCCTTAGGGGAAATGTCACGCGATGTTCCTTTATGTCCATGTAGCTTGCTACGACTTGGGTTCATACGTTGATGACCGACACGTTCGTTGCTGGGTCATGGATGCCTGTCTCTGTAATCTAGTGCCACTTTTGGTTTATAACTAGCCATGTCGGCCCGGGTTCTCTGTCATATGGATGCTAGCGACACTGTCATATACATGTGCCAAAATGGGCAAACGGTCTCGGGCCAGGTAAGGTGGCACCCGTGGGGTTACCGTGCGTGAGGCCGCAAAGTGATATGACGTGTTACAGCTAGATCGGTGTGACTTAGGATCAGGGTCCTGACATAAGTCCACTTTTGAAGATGATCCTGAACAACAATTGCTGAAAAGGGCAGCCCATGGTAAATGGCACAATGGTGGTGCAAGCTGGGAACAAAATGCAAATGCTGGGAATGATTCTGGTAACTGGGGTAAATCCCAACAGTAGAGAGTAAATCTACTATTTGAGGGGTTATAGCATAACCAAGAACACTGGGAGCAATCTCGGTTAGTATCGGTGATAACGCCTAGTGCTTGTGCGTGCTCTCAAGAACTTGAGCATTCCCATATTCATCAAGGTTTTACCAATATCCGTGCCAATGGTGCTGATAACACAACATACGACCATGATGAATAGCGATGGACGATGCAGATGCAAAGAAAGATAACACTTTCTCATATTTCACCTTGGCAGAGTCAAGGAAACAAAATCTGGATGATCGATCGAGAAGCATTTTAGCGCTCCGCTTCTAATGTTCTCCTTGATGTGCTAGCACAACCCATTTATTAAAATGGTTTGGTACCTAGAACGTCAAGTATAAGGTCGGACTTCGGGAGCACAAGAATCCATAAGAAGCAACTAGGAACTAAATCCTATGAAATCCTTATGGGGAAGGTGGCCAACTTCTTCAATCAAGATACTACAACAATAGGTCTTCCGGCTGGGTGTGTTGGCCACGACATCCACTTTACCGGTTATCGAGAGACCAATATTATAGTTCTTGGAAAATGCTCCAACCATCATATCTGCCTGAGATTCAGATCTGGCTGGTGTCAGGATATTCCAGACTCATCGAGTCTAGAGAGAAAAAAAATGAAAGTTTGCAATTCAAATCGATGAGACGACGTCGCGAGATTCTTGGGAAATGAACTGCGATAGTAAGCTCCAAAACACGAGCTGGTTCTGCTACACACATGTGAACACGTTGTTCCAGACAACATGATCACATGGCAGTCTTACAATAAAATACTACCAAGTTCAGGTGGGGAACCATCATTGAGGATATCGAAGTCTCTATGCAAGTCCATGGATTAGATCCCAAGCATAGACTTCTCTTCCTTGAACAAATCAGTCGGTGGCTTGATGTGCTAGGGAATACCGATAGGATGGAGGTAGCTAATCTCTCAAGCCATAGCATACTTCGCACGTGCATGACTGACTTGGAATGATTCCGGAGGAAGCAAAACTAACTTTCTCAAATTCATGGCGGCAACTTGCACCTAATGCACGTGAACTGGGAGAAAGTCACTTCTTGCACCAAACATATACTTCATGAACAGGACATGAAGATAACTCTTATAAAAGTTTCCAACACTAGCTGGAGGTTCAACGAAATCATGGAGAAGATAAGGATGTTGTCGATGGGCTCAACAATAACTCATCCAGGTTTCCATATAGATAGAATTCCATGACAATGTGAACAAAGTGATAGCATTGGTCAGACCCAAAAGATATAATGGTGTATGCTCAAGGGAACAACCATGAGTAAGACAACATTAGGAATGTCGTTGGTTCTGATTTGACTTGACGATAACCCATACTCAAATCAAAGTTTAAACAAGACAATAGATCCACAAATGATCACGGGGATCAATTGAAGAAGATATCATCTATCTTCAATACACACACAAGATATCCCTTTGGAGTGAGCTATGTGGGTTAAGCTTTTATCTTCCAACTCTCCAAGTTGTTGTTTAGCTTAACCAACTAGTTCGGGGTATCCACCACAGATTCTTGGAGAAGTGGTGGTTTATAAGAAACCAACTTGATCACGAGCTCAACATAGCGGTCAGGGGACAACCTGGAAATACTTCCGAGAAGATAATCGGAAAATCACGAACCACCGATATGTTATTAAGCTTACAAACAAACTTGCTTTTCAGGGCGAGATGATATGATCAGCCGAGTGAGGGATTTACGCAATCCTAACTCATTGATCAAAGAGTGCACCAGATAAATGGACTAGGTAGCACGATCAATCTTAGAATGGCGATTTAGTAACCAACACACTAAGAATGAAATTGTTGTCCTTTAACTACCAAGCAACGAGGTTGCTAGGGGTATTGATTCACACATCATGGTTCATTTGTCGGTATTCCGGTTACAACAACACGGAGACCGAGGAATAAACGACGATGGCGAGAGGTATCACTGTATCAAGGGTTCGTAGGAGGTTGTGCCATTCCCATGACATTCTTGATATAAAGATGGTAATACTCCAAGTTAGAACAGAACAAAAGTTGGAATGTTATTTTGACCTGTGGAGTACAATTGCTTTGACCCAATCCTAGATATGGATAAGGTACTGGAGTTTGTTTCTCCTAGTCATTCCAGAATAGAATGGCTTGACGGACCACAAGAGTAAAAGGCATCGATGAACACAAATGCACAACTACTCCTGACTATCAACTGATAGACGAAAGTCAGAATACAACTAAAAAGGCACAACTCAAAGGAACATATAACTTTCCGAGTTGTGGATGCATAGACTAGCATGTCAAACGAGTTCAACATATTTCTTCCGGATAACCCATGCAGAAAGGTAGAATTGGCAGAATCACAATGTGGAATGGAGAACTCATCAAGAGCACTCTGGTTGTGGTCTTTTGGTTCAAAAGAACTTCTGCCATAATGGTTCATGGTATTGGAAGAATGACATACCACGGACCTCGAGGACTATCACAAGGTTACTAATATCCTAAAGGGACAAGCAAATACTACCAACATGAAGTAGGTAGAATGAATCTTGGGTTCAAGAACCAAAAGATAGAAGGCCTACTAACTAAATGGCATCACGGGATGCTTTCGAGATTGACGGCCAGAATTATCACACTGGGAATATAAAGCATTGCTAGATTACTGGGTGATCTTCTAAGACACCTAGGGTCATAATAATAGTTCCAACACATATGTCGAGGCTACGGAGTACCTTAACACACCGACTAGTGTGGTTAATCTGGCCTGAAAGGACATTCAGAACAAGGAGGAATGATTTGTAAATGCATCAGATTGTTTAGAGACCTGGGATGACTGGGACAGCATAACGGCAGTAAATGCTCGAAAATACTGTTGAGACTCATGCACAAGGATAGCATAACCACTCAACAAGGTTCTGAGATCAACATTTGAACACAGAGAAGTAGAATAAACTGAACTGAGAGTTGAATCCACAATTAACGTGATCCTGATAGGCAGAAGAGAAAGCCTGGTTCTTAATCCCCGTAGAAAGAAGAAGGTGACTCAGATCAGAAGGGCATGGGGCAAAGGAGTAAAAAGAGCCTTACGTTCCCTTCCACAATCAATTCCCTTATATAACTAAAGAATTTCTAGACACGACTTCGACCAGTTTGGCTTGCTAATCCTACAGGCAGTCAGGCTCTGATACCAAAGTTGTTGGGACCCCGATCCTAAGTCACACAGGTCTAGCCTGTAACACATCATATGTAATGCCCAGGATGGGACTATATCTCCTACGTGTCGAGGCACGACTTAGAGACATAACCCCATGCTGGAATGATCGCAAGTCTGGTATCTTTGCACAACTCATGTAAAAGATGGGGATGGAAAACATATAATAGTTGGCTTACACTCGCCACGTCACACAAGTACAATACATGTCTCAATCATCATTCAATAAAACATCACAGCCCTCTAAGGGTAAAATCCAAATGACAAGATACCAAACATAATTTAAATCCACAGGTCGGATCGAATCCTAGTAGAAGTCTCCACTACTGATCATCAGGATAACGAACATAGTATCGACTACGCTCCTCGTCATACTCCCAGTCTATCTCGGTGCCATCACCTGGATAGCTCACCACCGGACCTGCATCTGGTGTGGTGAAGTAACTGTGAGCCACATAGGACTCAGCAATCCCGTTCCCGGGTAACATGACTATTTAAGCCTTGGGAGAGGATAAGGCTGAAGAAAAGAATAAGTGTCTGCAGCAGCATCTAGCACTAGCTTACGTGAAAGAGTGCGAGAAGACAAGTGCCTCGGTCGAGAGATGATCACGAAGTGATCCTAGCTAAGCTCAACAAACATAACTCCACCATGTTCAACTCCCGAATCCCTATTCGGAAATTGATAGTCACGGTACACACGCTGGTAGTGTATTAGAACAATGTGTCAAGTTTTCTACAACCGGATATTAACAAGCTCCCATCTACCACGTAACCGCGGGCACGGCTTTCGAAAGTTCATAACCCAGCAGGGGTGTTCCAACTTGGCCCATTACAAGCCCACGATCCGCGGAGTCGCAACTCCAAAGTGGGAAGACCCGAGTATTCTTGGAATCCCGTGCTCAAGATACTCCGAACTAAGGTAAGGCTAATCCAGCAAATCCTCCCGGTGTGTCGACACCCTGATGGTAGCCGCGCGTATCTAGTCTCAGGACACGACCGGATGGGCGAAGCTACGGGTTTATATCAATCCTCGAGTTCCCTCGTGGTGACCCCGCAGGCTCCCCGTTTCGGACCAACACTCATGTGGAGCACTGGACCGGGGGAGTTGATTAAGAACTCGGGTTTGCAAGACCCTATGCAAGTTTTATTAGTTATTAGGCGAATAGTACCAATGTTGGGACTTGCTGGAAAAGACTTAGCACTTAGCGGTTTATCAAGGGGGTCCCATACACCCCAACCGTGTTAGGAACGCATAATCAAGGAACATAACACCGGTTTAAACGGTTCCTAATGGCATGAGTGGAACAAATCACCAAGCAAAAGGCTTAGCCTTCCACCCTTGCCAATATATAGATGGTTTCATTTTAAGCATTTATATAGTGTGATATAACCCAACAAACTTCAACATGAAGCAAGCATCTTCAATCTTCACCTGCAACTAGCAATGCTATAAGAAGGGCTGAGCGAAGCATACTTAGCCAAGCAACGGTTTGCATAGGTAGGGTGGTTAAACATGGTCATGGTTACAAGTAGGAGGCTGGCAGGAAAAACATGGGCATCGAGGCAAAACTATAGAGCGTTACTCTAGCAATAGGCAAGGATAGTAATGTTATCGGGGTTCGGCCATCTTGCCTGAAGAGTAGTCGTTCGGATCATAAGAAGGATCCTCGTGCTCAACCTCATTGGTAACCTCGTGCTCGTACTCGGTCTCAGCTTCCGGCTCTAAACAATACAATCACACAAGGCACGAATCAACAAGATGCAATGCGCACACCAAAATGATGGATGCATGATGGATGCACTAAGGGAGCACACGGAGCACGGAAAAAATAAACATTCAAGCAAAAGCTTCAAAACATGAAAACAATAGGATATTATGAATCTACACGGAAAATAAATCAAGTTTCATATAAGACTCGCTGAAAACGGAGCTACGGGCTAAAAGTTATGCCTGAAACAAGAAATATGCACAAGCTGAAAATTACAGCAACATAGCAACTTCGGAGCACTAGAAAAATAATCTACAGCACTCAAACAACATGGCAAAGAGCATGAACATAAACTAGACATATCCTACAGCAAATAAGTCCAAAGGTGCACCCCCAAAGGAGCCACGGATCAATAGCAACAAGCTTGGACATATTGAACTTGACAACAAAATCCTGACAGCAGAATTTTATTGAAACTTTGGAGCAGAAGTTAAATATGCTACAGCCACTTAAATAAGCATGTGAGAACATGAATGGATAGCCAACAATATATACTACAAGGAACCATCAAGAATCACTCCAAAACTATCATGGTTTCTCCTAGAACAGCAAGCAAACATGGCATCGGAACAATAACAGATTCCAGATTTAGTGAAATCCACTAAGTGTTAAAACAACAGTTTCATCATGGCATCTATAAGAGAAAGTTTAAGTCACCTCGAAACTAAACATGGCAAGTGGTAAGCACCACATCAAAGTACACATGATGGTGATTCCGAAACATACAAGCATGCCTCATGGAGATAAATACAGCGATAGCAATGAGCTCAACAAGATGGAATTTCATAACAAGTTTATCAACTAAACAGCCACATAGCACTTTGCAACGGAGATAAACATGTCAAGAATAAATCTATCATGCAACCTAACACAAACAACATGTAGAGCATGGCAAGATGAACACGTGGACATGTCATTTGCATCATTAGGATAAACGAGCTAAAAGATATCACTATGCAAAGATGGCATAAAAACAACACATAGCAGTAGTTTATAACGGGATGCACTCTTGCAACAGAAAAATAAGCATCTAGATGATCTCAAACATGCATGGCACAAAGGAATGAAACGTAGTGCTAGTCACCACGAACGTCTGGACATGTCATTTACGCAAAACGGATCAACACACAAGAAGTTATCGCAGTTTGAAAAGTGCATCAGAGAACAAAATACAGGGACTTAGGGATTTAGGATTTGGGAGCAACCTCTCTCAGATCTGAAAAAGGAGTCACGGGCCTCGATCTGGATCTGGTGCGGCCCGCGGGTGGGCGAAGTGGCGCGGCCCGGCGTGGAGGAGACGAGGTGGCTGCGGTGGCCCGGCTAGGAGGTCGGCCCAGGAGGGAGACGGGCGGCGCGGCCTACGGCTGGAGAGGCCCGGCTCGGCCTGGGCCTGGGCGAGGGAGGCGTCCGGCGGCTGAGGCGGCGAAGGCTGGGCGGCCCAGGTGCGGCGATGCGGGATGGCGGCTGGGCCCTTGCGGCTGGAGAGGCCCAGCGAGGCGGGAGCGATGCGACTTGGGCCCGGTGGCGCGCGGTAGCGGCCTACGACGGGAGCCTCGAGCCTGAAGGGGCGATGCGGGAGCCTGGCGGTCGCGGGAGTTGGCCGCTGCGAGGGGACGGGCCCTGTAGTGGCGCTAGGGTTCGGCGCCTAGCGGGCCACCTGAGAGGCCCAGGCGGCGCTGCGGGATCCTTCGATCTGGATCGGGGAAACGCTCTCCCCGACCGATCCCAGGTGCGGCGGCGGTGTTGACTGCTGAGGAGTCTGGCGCGGCTCGATTCTGCGAAGGAGGAGGCTCTGGCTTGCGAGCCTGGCGCGGGAAGAGGCTGGATCCGGCGGTAAAACGACCCGGAGCGGCGGTGGAGATGAGAGAGGAAAGAGAGGTGTTTCTCCGGCGAGGTGGTGGTATTCCGGCGAACTCCGGCGAAATTCCGGCGAAGCTACGGCAAGGTGATGGTGGCTGGAGGAAGGGGATGAAGTGGGGGCTAGGGTTTCCTTGTTTTGGGGCACAAATTTGGGGGAGTGGACAAATATATAGGCACAAGGAGCTAGGGTTGCCCAAATGGAGTGCGGTTTTCGGCCACATGATCATATTTGGATGGCCTAGATGATAGAAGTGGTTAGGAGTGGTTTGGTGGGCTGTTGGGGGTGTCTTGGGCCACAAAGTGGAGGCACTTTGAGCCCACGAGAATAACTGTTGGGGTAGCAAACGGACTCGAAACGCGACGAGATTTGACAGGCGGGTTACACACACCAAAACAACAACACACGACAAGCCTCGCGCCCAACCGGTAACGTTACATGGCCAAACACCAAAGTAGGTCTACGGGACGCCACGGACACGTGAGGGAGCTCCGGAACGCGAAACGGACAACGGGAAGGAACGCGTGGAACCGGATGCAAACGACAACACAAATGCAATGCGATGCACATGACTATATGATATGAATGAATGCCACACACGCACACAACAAAACGACGAAAACCCGAAAGACAGAACCCGAAATGAAATAGATGAAGCCAGAGATATATTATATGCCCAAAAGGGAAAGTATTACATCCGGGGCATTACATCATATCACTTTGCGGCCTCACGCACGGTATCCCCACGGGTGCCACCTTACCTGGCCCGGGACCGTTTGTGCATTTTGGCACACGTATATGATAGTGTCGCTAGCATCCATATGACAGAGAACCCGGGCCGACATGACCAGTTATAAACCAAAAGTGGCACTAAATTATAGAGACATGCATACATGACCCAGCAACGAACGTGTCGGTCATCAACGTATGAACCCAAGTCGTAGCAAGCTACAAGGACTTAAAGGAACAACGTGTGACATTTCCCCTAAGGGACAGACACAGGAACGAAGAAGGACACATGGCAGCCAGCCTAAGTGTTCCGGAGCAGTAGCAAGCTACCAAGGCTCAGTGGAAGCACTAGGAGACATTTCCCTATAAGATAGGCTACCAAAGGTAAACAACTAGGTGTCGGATCCCACACATAGCAATACACATTACACATATGCATAACATGCAAGTATGTGTTGTACAACATGGCATCACAACATAACTCAACAACTCATATAGATAAAGGCCCAGAAGAGCCATCATAGCATATATTACAATCAGAGGTCACATGACCCAACATACAGAGCATACAGGCAACCGAAGCATAACATGTCTGGGTACAGACAACTACAAATGAAAAAGGCTGGGAAGCCTGACTATCTACAAGACCCTCCCAAGGGCACAAGACCGTAGCTGAGGTAACAAGCTAAACGTCAAAGTCCACGCGGAACCACTAGCGAGACTGAAGTCTCTCTGCAAAAACATAAATTAAGAAAACGTGAGTACAAAGGTACTCAGCAAGACTTACATCAGAACTAACTACATATGCAACAGTATCAACAAAGGGGTGGTGGAGTTTGACTGCAGCAAGCCAGCTTTGACTCGGTGGCTATCCTGAACTATGACTGCAGGTGACTTTTTTGAGGTGGCGCACACAAGTCCACATATTCACCAATCAATACACCACTATGGATCCGCTCCTGTCTCCCTACGAGAAGGCCATCCATAGTATTCACACTTGTCTTGAGTATTTTAGAGTATCCACTTTCAATTGTCTATGTACCACGTAAGCATCCAAGAAGTCCATAACCGCGGACCCGGCTATTCAAATAGATCATGTTAACCCTGCAGGGGTGTACTTCTTCACACACCCTCTCGCCACTTACCGCCATGTACACGTCGTGTATCTCGGCAACCTTCAAGCGGAAGCCTGGCGAGGGTGTCGGCCACGACCTGACTATCCACACAAGTCTCTCGTCCAGGTTTATCACCTATTCGGGTTCTATCCATGGGGAGATCCGGCAGGGGTGTCGCTCACGGCCCCAAACGATGTGCGCAGGGTTCCCAAGCCCACCTCGACAGATGGATCTACGCTTGGTACACCGTGCCACGGTGCCTAGTCTGCCCCAAGCCCACATGTACCGTGTGCCACTTGGTAGACTACTAACACTACCTACAAACACCAAAAACTAGTTGCAACTCCTGGACAGAGATCGAGTTGATTAATAAGTCGAGAGGGGCACTTAAGCATTCCAATGCATGGTAGTAGCTTTGTCATTGGACAACTTACACAGAACTCAGTTCTTAAGGACGTTTCCAGTGAGACAACCCACCATATACTCCTACATGGCCTCTCACCGCTACCTTTACCAAATCGTGTTCACACACTTAGCTCTCAACGGTAGGGCATGTTCACCACATTCCAATTCATCCCCGATGAATCAGACCCGACACAACTCTAAGCAATAGCAGGCATAACCAGAAAGCATGAATGAGTAGGCACAACATGGCTCAAACAACTCCTACTGATGCTAGTGGGTTTCAACTATTTACTGTGGCAATGACAGGTCATGCAGAGGAAAAGGGGTTCAATCGTTGTTGTCCTAATGCAGTAAAGGAGAGCAGGAGCAAGAGAGTGGGATTGTATCGGAATGAACAAGGGGGTTCTGCTTGCGTGGCACTTCTGAAGATATTAATAGCTCTTCATCGGTGTCATCGAACTCATCGTCGGAACGTCGTCTACTAAGAGAGAACAAAACCGGCAAACAGAGAAAGAACACAATCAATGCAATGCGACAATATGATGCATGATCATGACATGGCAATATGCTATTGGTTGAGCTAATGCAACTAGCAACAGAATTAAATGAAGTTGGTTTGAACCAAAGGTTCAAATTCAAACTCCATATGTGATTATTCAAATGCCATTTATTCAAATTGCCCAAAACAGCAGCCATAAGTTGTTCTAACATGCATGAAAATTCCATAAACAGATTCCTTGGATTTTTCTGATCAATTTTCATATATAAATTATTTCCATCTGAGCTACGGTTGATTTTATATGATTTTTAGAAGTTTAAAGCATTTTCTGGAATTTCTAAACCTTTTCTGATTTATTTTAATTCCAGAAAGGCTTTATTGCGTCAGCACTGCGTCACTGTGATGTCAGCAGTCAACAGGGCTGGTCCAGGTCAAACCTGACCAGTGGGTCCCACTGGTCAGTGGCTCTGGGCTGGTTTGTGTGGATGACAGGTGGGACCAGTCAAGGTTGACTTGACCAAAGTCAAAACTGGCACGTGGGGTCCACGGAATTAGTACTAAACTAAACAGGGGAATTAAACAGATTAATTAAAGCAATGGGCCCACATGGCAGTGTCTAATTAAGTTAATAACAGCAATTAGCACTTAACAAAACCCTAAACTAATTTTGTCACAGGCCGGCCCCACATGTCATGGATACAGGGGGGTCCAGCCGTGGTCAAAGGGGGCAAACCCACCGGCGACTTGACGCCGGCGAGTCCAGACACGGCGGCGAGGTGCGGAAATCCTCCACGGGACTCGGATCGATGCGCTCAGGGCATAAATGAGACGCTGGCGATGTGCCGCGTCGGATGGTGGTGGTCTCCTTGCCTGGGGTGGCCGGAAACAGCGCCGGCGGCGGGATTTGCGGCGGCCGGAGCTCGGGTGTGTGCGGGTTTGGGGTTGTGGTGCACTAGGAGGGGAGAGGGTGCGTGTTTTCGGCTCCTGGGAGCACTGTGAGCACGTTGGGACGCTCATCTGCGGGCTGTGGCCACTATGGCCACGGCGGCGACAAGCTCAGCGGCGGCCGGGGTTCTGCCGCGGCGGAGCTATGGCCTAGAGGTCATGCGCGGCTAGGGGAGGAGGGGGAAACGGCTCGGGGGCTCACGGTGAGTGCAGAGGCGTCGACGTGGGCTCGTGGGAGGCTCGGAGCAGAGCAGGGCGTCGAGGGGGATCTCCGGCGAGGGCGGTCGGAGACAAGCTCAGTGAGGGCGGTGCAGGGCAGACGAGCGCTTGTGGCTCGGACTTCTCGATGAAGTAGTTGACGGCGGAGCTCTCGGGCATGGCGCTGCAGCGAGGGGGCGACGATGGCCGCGGTGGTGACGAGCGGTGGCGACGGACGCGAGCGAGGGAAGCGGGGAAGAGAGAAAGAGGAGGGGAAGGAACACAGGGAGAGGCCGAGGGGGTTCCAGGGTGTGCGTGGCGTCCATAGCGACGTTTGGGAGGGGCGGGCGGGCAAGAGGAGAGGAGGTGGCCATGGCGTGTGGCCGCGGGCGCCGGGCACGCGCTCGTCCTCCTGGCAAGGAGGAAGACGACAGGGAGGAGGCGGTGGTGGGCTGGGCCGCCAGCTGGGCCATTTCGGCTGGGCCACTACGTAGAAAGCCCAGGTACTTCCACTCTCTCTCTCTTTTCTAAAATAGTTTCTGTTTTCTATTTTCTGCTTTTGTTTTGATTTAATAAAAATGCCAGAACATTTTCATAAATCTTGGAAATATTTGTGGGCACTGTCTGGATTAATTCCAACAACCCTCATTTACTTCCAAGATTATTTGGGCATTTAAAATTATCTATAGGATTTAAATGTCCAAAAGCAAATATTTATAATTTAATTCAAGGATCCAAAATGGCTCCCAAAATTATGAAACCATTTTTGGCAGAGGTTTTAGCCAAGACCCAAAATGATGAACATTTTGTGAAGGGCACTTTGGATAGATTGAAAAGTATTTAGGTTCAACCTAGTTGAGTTCCTTTGGTGCTAGGGTTTCAACATCCCCAATTCAAGTTCATTTAAAGTTTAAAACATGATGACATGATGATCAGGCAAGGACCACAGGGGTTGATCTAGGGATGTGACAAGATGAATTGGAATGTGGTGAACATGCCCTACAGTTGAGAGCTAAGTGTGTGAACACGATTTGGTAAAGGTAGCGGTGAGAGGCCATGTAGGAGTACATGGTGGGTTGTCTCACTGGAACCGTCCTTAAGAACTGAGTTCTGTGTAAGTTGTCCAATGATAAAGCTACTACCACGCATTGGAATGCTTAAGTGCCCCTCTCGACTTATTAATCAACTCGATCTCTGTCCAGGAGTTGCAACTAGTTTCTGGTGTTTGTAAGTAGTGTTAGTAGTCTACCAAGTGGCACACGGTACATGTGGGCTTGGGGCAGACAAGGCACCGTGGCACGGTGTACCAAGCATAGATCCATCCGTCGAGGTGGGCTTGGGAACCCTGCGCACATCGTTTGGGGCAGTGATCGACACCCCGGCCGAATCTCCCCACGGATGGAACCCGAATAGGAGATAAACCTGGACGAGAGACTTGTGAGGTCAGCACCATTGGCACGGATATTGGTAAAACCTTGATGAATATGGGAATGCTCAAGTTCTTGAGAGCACGCACAAGCACTAGGCGTTATCACCGACACTAACCGGGATTGCTCCCAGTGTTCTTGGTTATGCTATAACCCCTCAAATAGTAGATTTACTCTCTACTGTTGGGATTTACCCCAGTTACCAGAATCATTCCCAGCATTTGCATTTTGTTCCCAGCTTGCACCACCATTGTGCCATTTACCATGGGTTGCCCTTTTCAGCAATTGTTGTTCAGGATCATCTTCAAAAGTGGACTTACCATGGGTCCCATCCATTTCCGATGATAAGCAAAATCATCCCTTGTGTTGTCTTCAACAAGGTAGTCCACATCATCCATTCTGGCCTGAGAATGTCATTCCTTCGAAATCCGTCAAATGATCGATTGAAATTTGCCTTAAGCTGGTATAAAAGAGTTTCTATGATTTTTGAATCAAAAGTAATTCTTTTTGCCACTTAAGGGATAGTTCTACGAGTCACCTCCTCTAAGGTGCCCCGTCTGGTGACATCGATCACCATCTTCCTTAGGTGTGGAATTGGTTGCCTGCCAAGTGAACCTTCATCATCTGTTTCACTCTATCCCTCCGGATGTGTGTTCCGTGTCTTAGCTCAAGAGATGTTTCAATGTCTCACTCCTTGAGTTGATCTTGAGTTCCTCGATCTTCGGGAAGATCGATTTCTATAGAGTATGTCTCCGTTATCATCTGGTTGGATGAAGATCTCAAAGCAAGGATGACAATATCAATATGATGCAATAAATCAATATCTCCGAGAAGGAAATTTGGATCCTGAAGATTGTGCTAGCTTGTGTCCCCTCTGATTTCTTACCCTACGCTTGAATCTCGGGACGAGATTCTTGTTTTAGTGGGGGTGAGTTGTCACATCCCTAGATCAACCCTTGTGGTCCTTGCCTGATCATCATGTCATCATGTTTTAAAATTTAAATGAACTTGAATTGGGGATGTAGAAACCCTAGCACCAAAGGAACTCAACTAGGTTGAACCTAAATACTTTTCAATGTATCCAAAGTGCCCTTCACAAAATGTTCATCATTTTGGGTCTTGGCTAAAACCTCTGCCAAAAATGGTTTCATAATTTTGGGAGCCATTTTGGATCCTTGAATTAAATTATAGATATTTGCTTTTGGACATTTAAATCCTATTGATAATTTTAAATGCCCAAATAATCTTGGAAGTAAATGAGGGTTGTTGGAATTAATCCAGACAGTGCCCACAAATATTTCCAAGATTTATGAAAATGTTCTGGCATTTTTATTAAATCAAAACAAAAGCAGAAAATAGAAAACAGAAACTATTTTAGAGAAGAGAGAGAGAGTGGAAGTACCTGGGCTTTCTACCTAGTGGCCCAGCCGAAATGGCCCAGCTGGCGCCCAGCCGCCACCGCCTCCTCCATGTCGTCTTCCTCCTTACGAGGAGGACAAGCGCGTGCCCGGCGCCCGCGGCCACACGCCATGGCCACCTCCTCTCCCCTTGCCTGCCTGCCCCTCCCAAACGTCGCTATGGACACCACGCACACCCTGGAACCCCCTCGGCCTCTCCCCGTGTTCCTTCCCCTCCTCTGTCTCTCTTCCCCACTTCCCTCGCTCGCGTCCGTCGCTGCCGCTCGTCACCACCGCGGCCACCGTCACCCGCTCGCTGCAGCGCCATGCCCGAGAGCTCCGCCGTCAACTGCTTCATCGAGAAGTCCGAGCCGCAAGCGCTCGTCTGCCCTGCACCGCCCTCACTGAGCTTGTCTCCGACCGCCGTCGCCGGAGATCCCCCTCGACGCCCTGCTCTGCTCCGAGCCTCCCCCGAGCCCACGTCGACGCCTCTGCACTCATCGTGAGCCCTCGAGCCGTTTCCCCCTCCTCCCCTAGCCGCGCATGACCTTTAGGCCATAGCTCCGCCGCGGCAGAACCCCGGCCGCCGCTGAGCTTGTCGCCGCCGTGGCCATAGTGGCCACAGCCCGCGGATGAGCGTCCCAACGTGCTCACCGTGCTCCCAGGAGCCGAACGCACGCACCCTCTCCCCTCCTAGTGCACCACAACCCCAAACCCGCACACACCCGAGCTCCGGCCGCCGCAAATCCCGCCGCCGGCGCTGTTTCCGGCCACCCCAGGCCAGGAGACCACCACCATCCGACGCGGCACATCGCCAGCGTCTCATTTATGCCCTCAGCGCATCGATCGGAGCCCCGTGGAGGATATCCGCACCTCGCCGCCGTGTCTGGACTCGCCGGCGTCGAGTCGCCGGTGGGTTTGCCCCCTTTGACCACGACTGGACCCCCCCCCCTGTATCCATGACATGTGGGGCCGGCCTGTGACAAAATTAGTTTAGGGTTTTGTTAAGTGCTAACTGCTGTTATTAACTTAATTAGACACTGCCATGTGGGCCCATTGCTTTAATTAATCTATTTAATTCCCCTGTTTAGTTTAGTACTAATTCCGTGGACCCCACGTGCCAGTTTTGACTTTGGTCAAGTCAACCTTGACTGGTCCCACCTGTCATCCACACAAACCAGCCCAGACCCACTGACCAGTGGGACCCACTGGTCGGGTTTGACCTGGACCAGCCCTGTTGACTGCTGACATCACAGTGACGCAGTGCTGACGCAATAAAGCCTTTCTCGAATTAAAATACATCGGAAAAGGTTTAGAAATTCCAGGAAATGCTTTAAACTTCTAAAAATCATATAAAATCAATCGTAGCTCAGATGGAAATAATTTATATATGAAAATTGATCAGAAAAATCCAAGGAATCTGTTTATGGCTTTTTCATGCATGTTTGAATAACTTACAGCCACTGTTTAGGACAATTTGAATAAATGGCATTTGAATAATCACATATGGGGTTTGAATTTGAACCTTTGGTTCAAACCAACTTCATTTAATTGTGTTGGTAGTTGCATTAGCTCAACCAACATCATATTGCCATGTCATGATCATGCATCATATTGTCGCATTGCATTGATCTTATTCTTTCTCTATTTGCCGGTTTTGTTCTCTCTCAGTAGACGACGTTCCGACGATGAGTTCGATGACACCGATGAAGAGCTATTACTATCTTCAGAAGTGCCAGGCAAGCAGAACCCCCTTGTTCATTCCGATACAATCCCACTCTCTCGCTCCTGCTCTCCTTTACAGCATTAGGACAACAACGATTGAACTGCTTTTTGCTGCGGTAGCTGAACCCCTTTCCTCCGCATGACCTGTCATTGCCACAGTAAATAGTTGAAACCCACTAGCATGAGTATGAGTTGTTTGAGCCATGTTGTGCCTACTCATTCATGCTTTCTGGTTATGCCTGCTATTGCTTAGAGTTGTGTCAGGTCTGATTCATCGGGGATGAATTGGAATGTGGTGAACATGCCCTACTGTTGAGAGCTAAGTGTGTGAACACGATTTGGTAAAGGTAGCGGTGAGAGGCCATGTAGGAGTACATGGTGGGTTGTCTCACTGGAACCGTCCTTAAGAACTGAGTTCTGTGTAAGTTGTCCAATGACAAAGCTACTACCACGCATTGGAATGCTTAAGTGCCCCTCTCGACTTATTAATCAACTCGATCTCTGTCCAGGAGTTGCAACTAGTTTCTGGTGTTTGTAGGTAGTGTTAGTAGTCTACCAAGTGGCACACGGTACATGTGGGCTTGGGGCAGACTAGGCACCGTGGCACGGTGTACCAAGCGTAGATC
This sequence comes from Secale cereale, assembly GCA_902687465.1. Taxonomy (NCBI): domain Eukaryota; kingdom Viridiplantae; phylum Streptophyta; class Magnoliopsida; order Poales; family Poaceae; genus Secale; species Secale cereale. Next base: position 498,160,600 of record LR738715.1, read on the forward strand.
CATCCGTCGAGGTGGGCTTGGGAACCCTGCGCACATCGTTTGGGGCTGTGAGCGACACCCCGGCCGGATCTCCCCACGGATGGAACCCGAATAGGCGATAAACCTGGACGAGAGACTTGTGTGGTTAGTCAGGTCGTGGCCGACACCCTCGCCAGGCTTCCGCTTGAAGGTTGCCGAGATACACGACGTGTACATGGCGGTAAGTGGCGAGAGCGTGTGTGAAGAAGTACACCCCTGCAGGGTTAACATGATCTATTCGAATAGCCGGGTCCGCGGTTTTGGACTTCTTGGATGCTTACGTGGTACATAGACAATTGAAAGTGGATACTCTAAAATACTCAAGACAAGTGTGAGTACTATGGATGGCCTTCTCGTAGGGAGACGGGAGCGGATCCATAGTGGTGTATTGATTGGTGAATATGTGGACTAGTGTGCGCCACCTCTAAAAAGTTACCTGCAGTCATAGTTCAGGATAGCCACCGAGTCAAAGCTGGCTTGCTGCAGTCAAACTCCACCACCCCTTTGTTGATACTGTTGCATATGTAGTTAGTTCTGATGTAAGTCTTGCTGAGTACCTTTGTACTCACGTTTGCTTAATTTATGTTTTGCAGAGAGACTTCAGTCTCGCTAGTGGTTCCGCGTGGACTTCGATGTTTAGCTTGTTACCTCAGCTACGGTCTTGTGCCCTTGGGAGGGTCTTGTAGATAGTCAGGCTTCCCAGCCTTTTTCATTTGTAGTTGTCTGTACCCAGACATGTTATGCTTCCGTTGCCTGTATGCTCTATATGTTGGGTCATGTGACCTCTGATTGTAATAAATGCTATGATGGCTCTTCTGGGCCTTTACTATATGAGTTGTTGAGTTATGTTGTGATGCCATGTTGTACAACACATACTTGCATGTTATGCGTACGTGTAATGTGTATTGCTATGTGTGGGATCCGACACCTAGTTGTTTACCTTTGGTAGCCTATCTTACAGGGAAATGTCTCCTAGTGCTTCCACTTAGCCTTGGTAGCTTGCTACTGCTCCGGAACACTTAGGCTGGCCGGCATGTGTCCTTCTTCGTTCCTGTGTCTGTCCCTTAGGGGAAATGTCACGCTTTGTTCCTTTAAGTCCTTGTAGCTTGCTACGACTTGGGTTCATACGTTGATGACCGACACGTTCGTTGCTGGGTCATGTATGCCTGTCTCTATTATTTAGTGCCACTTTTGGTTTATAACTGGTCATGTCGGCCCGGGTTCTCTGTCATATGGATGCTAGCGACACTATCATATACGTGTGCCAAAATGCGCAAACGGTCCCAGGCCAGGTAAGGTGGCACCCGTGGGGATACCGTGCGTGAGGCCGCAAAGTGATATGATGTGTTACAGGCTAGACCTGTGTGACTTAGGATCGGGGTCCCGACAAACAAGACCAAGACCAACTGGATAACAGAACGGAGGTCACCGCAGAGCTCACGGCAGCGTCACCACCAGAGCCTTTGGCAGACGAAGACCTCCTTTTGTCAGGATAGCTTATACTAGCTGTCCCCCTTCAAATTTGGCCGTTGTGGGATCCCTTCCTGCTCAATATTTAGGAAGAGGACCCGAGCCACTATAAATAGGGCTAGCCACCACAATTAAAATCATCTCATCTTGAGTTGATCAGCCAGTAAGCTACACACCGCAAGCTCACCCGAGCACAAGAACCCCTCTCCTCAGGAGGCGGTTCATCCATGTACTGGTTCTTCATCAGCCTACAACGCAATCCACCACATCACATTGGATTAGGGTATTACACCACAACGGTGGCCCGAACCAGTATAAACCTTGTGTCCCTTGTGTCACAGCCCTAGACCAGCCTTGCCTGCCTTGCTTGGTCTTCATGTGCATCATATTTATTTTCACAGAAAATCTAAATGGGGATGTTCAAACCCTAGCACTAAATGAATTTAACTAGGGTCAATTTAAAATCTTTTTCAATGAACCCAAAATGCCCCTTGGAAAAGTTCATCATTTTTGGATTGATTAAAAACCTCTGCCAAAAATGTTGCACATATTTCTAGGACCATTCTGGATTTTTGAATTAAATCATATCTTACTTGCATTTGGGCATTTAAATTTTATATATTATTTTAAATGCTCAAATAATCATAAACTAAAATGTCTACTGTTGGATTTATTCTAAACAGTAGCCATGCTTGGTTTCATGATTTTTGAGTGTGCCTAAGTATTTTTAATAAAGCCCAGAACAAAATAACAAAATAGAATAACAGAAACTAAATAGAAAACAGAGAAAGAGGAAGCGCACCTAAGCCACTTACCTGCGCAGCCCACCTGGCGGCCCAAGTGGTCAGCCCAGTCCACCAGCCCACCACCGCCGTCGTCCTCCTGGCGCCAGTCGGCCAGGCGTGTGGCTGGCGCGCGCGCACGGCCGTGCCTCCACGCCACCTGCCTGCCTGGCCCTCCCCTCGCCAGCGCGACGCCGCGGATGACCACCCCACTGCCGTCCGGATCGATCTGACCTCTCACTCGCCCCCTTCCTCCCTCCCTCGTCTCTCCCGAACGATGGCCGAAGCCGCCATGGCCGTGCCGCCGAGAACACCGCGCCCACCGCCGTCCCCTTACCCCTTCGTCGTGTCCAGAAGCCCCGCAACTGAGCACCACATCCCCAAGCCGAAGGAATCGAGCCGGAGGGCTCCGCTTCGTCGTCTACGTCATCGTCTTCAACCTCGGGTGCCGCCGTTCATCGCCGTCGATTTGTTCCGGTCAAGCCTTCCCCGAGCCCGCTGAACCTCTCTCCGTCCTCCCTGTGAGCTGTTGAGTCCTTCCCCTCTTTTTCCACTGCTGTACGTGCATCCTAGCTAGCTCCACCACTGATGCCCGACCTCACCGCCGCCGACGATGCCGCCGCCGTGGCCATAGTTGCCACAGCCCGCGGATGTGCACCCCAACATGCTCACCGAGCTCTCAGGAGCCGAACGCACCCACCAGCTCACCTCCCCGTGCCCCATAGCACCTATCCCGTCGGTGCCCGAACTCCGGCCACCGCCGGGCTCGACGCCGGCGACGATTCCGGCCACCCCAGCTGCTGTCGCCTAGTGCGTTGGATGCGCAAGAACCAGCGCATCCTGTAGGTGCCATCCGCCGCTCGAATGGTCGTCGGAGGCGGTTTTCCGACGCCCTCCGCCGCGTTCGACCTCGCCGCCGGCGAGTCGCCGGCAGGTTTGACCTCCGCCGTTGACTAGTTTTGACCCCTGTGAGTCAATGACATGTGGGGCCAGCCCTGACTAATTTTAGTTTAGGGTTTTAATTAAGTTTTAATTGCTGTCATTAATCTAATTAGACACTGACATGTGGGCCCCGTGTCTGTTTAGTTTAGATTTACACTTTTAGTTAAGTGCTGAGAGACTGACCAGTGGGACCCACTGGTCAGGTTTGACCTGGACCCGCCTGTTGACTTGCTGACGTCACACAGACGTCATGCTGACGCAATAAAGCCTTTTCTGGTATTTAAATAAATCTTAAATGATTTATTTATTCTCAGAAAATGCCTTAAACTTCTAAAAATCATATAAAATCAACCGTATCTCAGATGAAAATAATTTATATATGAAAAATGATCAGAAAAATATGAGGAATCTGTTTATGGCATTTTCATGCATGTTTGAACAAGTTAAACCTGCTGATCAGGTCAAATCAATTAAATGGCATTTGAATAATCACATATGGAGTTTGAATTTGAACCTTTGGTTCAAACCAACTTCATTTAATATGGTTGCTAGTTGCATTAGCTCAATCAACAGCATATTGCCATGTCATGATCATGCAAAATATTGTCGCATTGCATTGATTGTGTTTCTTTCTCTGTTGCCGGTGTTGTTCCCTTTCAATAGACGTGTACCGACGATGTGATCGATGACACCGATGAAGACCCAATGTTATCTTCAGAAGTGCCAGGCAAGCAAAACCCCATTGAGCATTCCGATACAATCCCACTCTCTCGCTCTTGCTCTCTTTTAATGCATTAGGACAACAACGCTTCAATTGTTACCTGCTGCGGTAGTTGAACCCCTTTCCACTGCATGACCTGTCATTGCCACAGTAAATAGTTGAAACCCACTAGTATGAGTAAGAGTTGTTTGAGCCATGTTGTGCCTACTCATTCATGCTTTCTGGTTATGCCTGCTATTGCTTAGAGTTGTGTCAGGTCTGATTCATCGGGGATGAATTGGAATGGTGATGAACATGTCCTAATTTGTGTGAGCTAAGTGTGTGAACACGATTTGGTAAAGGTAGCGATGAGAGGCCATGTAGGAGTACATGGTGGGTTGTCTCATTGCAGCCGCCCTCAGGAACTGAGTTCTGTGTTGGTTGATCCATGACCAGTTACTACCATGCATTGGGCCCGAAACCAATGGACCCTCTCGACTTATTAACTGCCCTTGTTCTCTGTCCAGGAGTTGCAACTAGTTTCTGGTGTTTGTAGTTTACTGGAGGTCGTGCGCATCGCTGACCCTCGGGGTGGGCTCTGATGCGGCAGGTACGTGGCACGATGTACCGATTGCCCATTTGGTGATGCGGGAACCATGTACACATCGTTTGGGGCCGTGAGCGACACCCCGGCCGGATCTCCCCACGGATGGAACCCAAATAGGCGATAAACCTAGACGAGAGACTTGTGTGGTTAGTCAGGTCGTGGCCGACACCCTCGCTGGGCCTCCGCTTGAAGGTTGCCGAGTACATGTCGTGTAAATGGCGGTAAGTGGTGAGAGCGTGTGTGAAGAAGTACACCCCTGCAGGGTTATATATGATCTATTCGAATAGCCGTGTCCGCGGAAATGGACTTCTGGGTTGCCTCTACAGTTCATAGACAAGTGAAAGTGGATACTCTAAAACGCGCAAGATAAGCGTGAGTACTATGGATGGCCTTCTCGTAGGGAGACGGGAGCGGATCCATAGTGGCGTATTGATTGGCGAATATGTGGACTCGTGTGCGCCACCTCAAAAGAGTTGCTTGCAGTCGTAGTTTAGGATAGCCACCAAGTCAAAGCTGGCTTGCTGCAGTCAAACTCCACCATCCCCTTTGTTGATACTGATGCATATGTAGCTAGTTCTGATGTAAGTCTTGCTGAGTACCTTTGTACTCATGTTTGCTTAATTTATGTTTTTGCAGAGAGACTTCAGTCTCGCAAGTGGTTCCGCGTGGACTTCGACGTTTAGCTTGTTACCTCAGCTACGATCTTGTACCTTTTGTAATGCCCAGGATGGGACTATACCTCCTACGTGTCGAGGCACGACTTAAAGGTATAAGCCCATCCTAGAATGATCTCAAGTTTGGTATCTTTGCACGACTCATGTAAAAGAGGGATTAACTTGCAAAAGAGAGATAGTTGGCTTACACTCGCCACTTCACACAAAACATGTCATAAGCAATACATCATTCAAAACATCACAACCCGACTACGGGTGAAGATCCAAAAGAAAGATACCAAAACAACATAAAGCCACAGGTCAGGATCGATTCCTAGTAGAAACCACTACTGATCGTCGAAACGTCACAAGCATACGGACACTCTCTTCATCGAGCTCCCTGCAAAGAACTTGAACCAGCTCCTGCATCGAACTCGGCTGAACCTGCATCTGGTGTTGTAGTATCTGTGAGCCACGAGGACACAGCAATCCCATAACCATGGGTATCAAGACTAGCAAAGCTTTAAGGGTAGGAAGAGGTACAGTGGTGAGGTTGTAGCAGCGGCTAAGCATAATATGGTGGCTAACTTACGAGTACCAGAATAAGATGAGAAGCTACGCAAACGGTCGCAAAAGGAGTGATCGCTAAAGATCCTAACTACATACGGTCAAACATAACCCCACCGTGTTCTCTTCTCAAAGTGAAAAGAGACAGTCACGGTTACTCACACAGTTGTGTGTTTTACTTCGGATCCTCTGTCAAGTTTTCTACAACCGGACATTAACAAATTCCAATCTGCCACATAACCGCGGGCACGGCTTTCGAAAGATATTAACCCTGCAGGGGTGTTCCACCTTAGCCCATCACAAGCTCTCACGATTAGCTGAAGTGATAAATATAATATCATCACTCCTTATCTTAGGGAAAATCCGATCAGGCTCGGCATCCCGGTAGCACAAGTCATTTCGACAATGGTAAAACAAGTCCAGCAAGACCTCCCGGCGTGACGACACCCTGATAGTAGCCGCGCGTATCTCGTCTTAGGCCACGTCCGGATGAGCAGTACGTACACATACCGAAGATCCCAGCGAACTGGGTGGCATCCGCAAGTGGCTCTAGTTTGGGACCAACACCATCAGCACTGGCCCCCCCCCCTGCTATGTAGAATTAAGAATCCTCGGGTAGCGCTAACTCCCTATGCAATTTAATTAATTAATTAAGTTGTTATTATGAGCAAATTAAAACCAATGTTGGGCCTTGCTGGAGGAGTTTTATTCAAAGTCGAACTGTCAAGGGGTCCCCATCCACCCATCGTGTAAGGAACGCAAAATCAAGGAACATAATGCCGGTTTATCGGGGCCTAAGGTGGCATGAGTGGAACAAAACACCGAGCAAAAGGCCAAGCCTTCCACCCATGCCCAGTATATAGGTGTGTTAATAATAATTATAGATATTGTGATATACCAACAACAAGTTCCCTCCTGGAACGAACTTCATCTTCACCTGCAACTAACAACGCTATAAGAGGGACTGAGCAAGCGAGGCTGAGCAAGCGGGTAACATAGCCAAACAGTGGTTTTGCTAGGAAGGTGTCAAGGTTAGAGGTTTCATGGCAACAAGGAGAGGCTGACATAAAGATGGGTAGCGCGACATGTAACGATAGCATCGAGACA
>LR738715.1:498167455-498189632 GCA_902687465.1 Secale cereale
ACACCACATAATAATTATTTAGTTGACTCTCGTTATTTACAAGACAAGATTAAATGTTTGTTAACATGGCAAGAGGTGAAACATAATAAAACAACACTATAAGACATTTTAAAAGAGGCCGGAAATAACAACAACAATATTCGGAAAATCCTCATGAGCATGTTTAACAATTATTAAAGCAACAACAATTATACATTCTCATGTTGTTAACATGATGCGGATGACATGAACAAGTTTTATGCAAGTTATTAAAAGGTTAACATTAACATGAAGAGATAAGAAGCATTTGTCACCGTGGTGGAATGAAAAAGGGTGCCACGGCAACGATCCGAAAATGATGCAACGGCATCATAACGGTTCCTGTAACTCGTTGAGAGTCCGGTGCAAAAGGAAAGATGGCGAGAGCGAGTCAAACGAGATGAAAGGTGGGGCGATCCCGGCTTCCGGGTTCCCACGAGTCGGTGACGAGGCAACCGAGGAACACGACAAAAGGTGAAACGGCACGGTGCACACAAGGAAACATTTCATACAACCACAAGCAAGCATCACACGGGTCATCCACGGGGTCGTCTCGTTATACCTTTGAAGCGTGCATTTCGGGGCGGTTCGAGATCGTAGTGGAAGGAGTCGTTCACGTGTCCGAAGAGGAAGAAGTCGTTCACATAGCGGTAGTGGAAGTAGACGTTCTCGTAGATGTACATGTCGACGGTAGACGTTCGGGCGACGGTAGGGGTACTTGGTGCATCTCCGAGACGGTAGTTGTTCACGTTTCCGTAGCCGTTCGGTCGTCGTGGTACTTGTTACTTCGCGATCGTAGGGGTACTTGACACGCCACCGTGTAGTCGTACTCGAGGCTCGTAGCGGTCATGTCACGTGTCGTGGAACTTGTTGCTTCGGGTCTTGGCGACGGTAGTTGTTCGGGCCCAAAAGTAGTTATACTTGCTGCTCCATGATTATCTGAGATTAACATTAACAGCAACAATACAACAAAACCCAAGGGAAAAATTGTCGTCTCGGCGACGAAGTAGAGGCCTGGCAGCAGCAAAAACAGTCTTGGGGGCGCCGAACTCGTGCTCCTCGACAGAGGCAGCAGCAACTTGGCGAAGAGGCGAGGTAATTTCAGGCGGCGAGGACGGGGCCCTTGGTCATCCATGGCGAGGAAGGAGCGATGGTGTACGGAGGCTGGGCGCCGGACGGGGCTGGAGAAGGGAGGCCATGGCGACGAGGCAGAGGCAGCAGGGCGATCCGGCTCCCTGGACGAGCGACGGGAGGGCGGCGTCCGCGCGAGGGAAGGCGGGCGCTCGAGAAGGCCGCGGCGAGGGAGACGGGAGCGGTCGCCGGCTCTAGCTCGGGCCAGGCGAGGCGAGGAGGAGGGGTGCAGGAATGGCGCTGCGGGGAAGAGGCGAAGGCAGAGGGGCGCCGGCCTGGGGCTCCTGGCCGCGCGCTTGCTGGAGGCGAAGGGCGCCGGTGATTCCTGGCCGGCCCGCGGGTGCTCGGGGCCGCGAGGAGCAGAGGGGCTCGAGGCGCTGCAGAGTCGATGGGGTTGAGAGAGAGGGAGGCAGAGGGCGATGGAATGGGGAGATGGGGTGATGGGATTCGCTCCTGGCGGCGCTCTGTGGGAGCGAAGGGAGCGAGAGGGACTGGGAGGAGCGAGGGAGAGGTTAGCGCTAGGATTAGGAGCGGTCGGGCTGAGGCCTGGGGAGGCCTGGGCCGGCTTGTGGCTGGGTCTAGGAGGGAAAAAAACAGAAGGAGTTGGGCCGGCTGGGAGGGAAGAATGGGCCAGCTGGAGCTAATTACCCAATACAGAAAAAAAACAAGGAAGAAAGAGAGAGAGAAAAAGAAAGAAGGGTTAGGAACAGAATTTGGACAAGAGGTTAATTTTCTCGGGCTCGTAAAAATGAGCATGACCGGAGAAAAATATAAAAGGCCAGATCGGAAAAATAATTCAAACATATTTGAATTTAATTCAAATAGGTTTGAACTAAGACTTGATTAAAGAAGTGTCCAAAATGTTCGAATTTTTGGAGGAACCTCGAAACAACGGAAAAGAATTTCAGGGAGGGTTTTGAAGGTGAAACTCGAAGTGAAAAAGACATGGGGAAATTATGCACGTGTGTTGCAGGTAATTCCAAACAATGGAATAATTATTTATAATAGCTCCATAATATTTGGAGGATATGTTATAAAGAGAAGTCACCTTCCCTAGATTTAGATGAACCGAAGGTCCACACGATTTAATTAGGTTGAGATGCAAAATAAAATATGTCATGATGGCATGATGACATGATGCAATGCAAAAATAAATAACACAAGCAAAATAAAACACACGGGAGACCCCGGAACATCTGGAATCTTCTAGAATCTTCTGGGACGTCGGTCTCGGGCGTCACAACTCTCCCACACTAACAGAGGATCTCGACCCGAGATCCTATTGATAGCACCGGGTAAAAAAAACGGAAGAGGAAGAGGTAAAACAAAGTTGCTTCTTAGACAGACGAGTGAAACCAAGGAACCTTGAGAGGTTAGACAAGTTGAAAAGAAGAATAGAACGGAGATGAACGAAGATGAAACACTCTGTTGGAAAAAGAGGAACAAGGAGCATTATGAGAACCTTGCAGGTTGAAAGACATGAAACACGAGCTTACGAACCAAAAGAATATGAAACTGCAACGGTATAGCCAAGGAATAAGAATGACAGAATTTGGACAGCACTCCGTCTGAAAATGGAAGGAATTAATAAGAACTTGAGGAGATGGAAAGATACTTGATGAAAACAACAACACACAGCCTCCGGAACAATTAAAAGAATGGCACAAGGGTAAGAAAGATTCAGATAGCACTCCGGTTAAAAGATAAACAAGGAAAATAACATGATCTTGACAAAACGATATGATGGTTAAAGAGAGCAATATCACAATGCCTCCGGAATGAAAGAATAGCATAAAGATCAACGAAAGAAATGAATGGAGAAGAAATATGACAACCTCTCTCAAAATTAAATTTGAAAGAGCATCTTACAAAGAAGGGTTGAACTGAGTTGTTGGAAATTCAACAACGAAAGAATAAGCTTGATGTGGGCTTATGGAAACATCTCAAAATTAAGAGGTGACAACTAGCCACTAATGAAAACAATTGATTGGATTGAGATCAACAAGGAGACGAAAGAGTTATTTCACCGGAATGATAAATGAAGAACTTGGGTCATTATAAGCACCATAATTGCAACAATCCTCAGGGAAGCTTTTAGGTGAAATACAATCCAAGATTACTCCAACGAATAAATTGAATGGTTGGAAAGATCTCCTGAACAAGGAAAATGATGGTTTTAAATATCTCATTCTTGAAAACTCGTGAATCATAAAACATGAAGGAATTGACAAGAATGACATAACACCATCTGCAAAGATAAGGTAGAAAGGATTGCAATTGGAATGCATGATGAAAATGCTTGAGCTCCAACACGAATCTTGATGAAGACTGCAAGGATGAATTAAATGATGATGAACCACCATGAGAACTCCGGTAATGAAAACATGAGAAGTGAAAGATGAAAGAATAAGATTCAAGGCCGCGATGAATTAGATGGAGCTTTGGAATGATAATTGAAATAACTTGGAACTCCAGAAAACAAGATGAACAACTTAGAACCGAGAATATGATATGATGAACAAGCTCCGGAAAACAGAGATTAAATCACCTTGAAGGAATAAGAATAAGAATTATGTCATGCATCTCCTTCACCAATTTAAATTGATGACAACCAAAGGATTTGGCATACTACTTATTCTTGTTGGAAAGAATTAAAGAGAGATCTAGCACAACCTTGGATAAATCTTCAACGAACCACCGGTAGGATTATGAAATGACAAATGAATTGAAATGATAACAACGAAAGAGTAAACTTGAACGAGCCACCGTAAGAATATGGAGATGAACGAAGAGACATCGATGAAGAATAGTTGGAGGACGAAGTTGCAAACAGAAAACGAAGAAATATTCTGAAATGATGGCCTTCGGAGGATCACAAAGAAAAGAATTCATCAAATGCTTCGGGTGGGTATGAAAATGATTCCTCACAATCGGAACAATAATGAGGAAGGCATGAATCTAGAACCACGAATCTTAAAGAGAACGGGCCAAGATTTAAGAGAAACACTTCTCCGGTCTCCAAATGTTGAGAATGAAGACGAGAAAAGCCATAAGAATTGTTGAGCACTCTGGAATGAAGAATTAAAAAGGTTGAACCAATGCTGAAAAGAATTTGAAAACGATCTTGGAGAAGGCATATGACTGATGGAAATCATTCTTACGTCACACTTTGAAAAGAATTTGAGTATAACTCCGGAAAATATAAGAGTCAGGTAAGATCCTGGGAAAAGACCTGTGGGTTAGGGCCCACTCAAGAGAAATCACCGTTGAAAAAGATTTCTTAAAAGATATAGCACCGGTTGAATTAAATGGCTTGAATAAGATACAATCCTCAAAAATTGCTTGAACGGATTAAGAATAGAATTACGAATCTTCCGAGATATGTTCAACACTCCGGATAAGAATAACAAGAGGAGAATGATTAATTGGGCACCGGAATAAGAAAGCATTGTGAAAAGAGGAAAAAAGGATAAGATCAACACCGAAATCTTGAATTACATCCACCGGCAGAATATTAGAATTAAGAATGATGAGCTTGAAGCTCTTGAGCATTTCCACGATAATCACCGGATAAGAATATTGAAGGAAAAGAATGAAGAAACCTCATATGAATAAAATGGATACTTCATTTAGAATTGCTGGCTCCATAAAGAAAAAGGGTGGGAGGGTGGGGAAAACAAAGACAAATTGGGATGAATGAAATGGACACCGGTTGAAAAGACTTTAACATGACCATCTTGATGATCAAGAAGGACCTGCACTCCCATAGAAATATGAGAATACCGATTAGGAAAGGTATGGAATCAACATTTGACATCGAAGCAACTCGAATACCAGAATCAAAACAAAACAAAGGGTAGATATTGAACGAATGAATTCCGCAGGTACATCAACTAGACGAGAAGCCACTTGGAGAACAAAAGGTAAATAAAAAAAGGAACAAGGATCAAATAGAAAAAATACAAGATAGAAGCTTCGTTCGACATCTTCGTGCTGAAAGCTCATGGAACGTGTTACAAAAGGGTTTTGCATTCCCCGGATCAGCATAGCCAAGGACCCTTTAAGATGCAACTCCCGATCAGAACAAGTCCATAAAACCACTTCACTCAATGTAGAACCCCGAACTTCATATCGAGCATCCGTTGGAAGAATGCCTAGAACTACTAGATGAACCCACCTATAGATTTCCGAAAGATTCTAGTTATGCAATCAGGTGTTGGGGATACACGGGAAGCACCGCGCAATCAACTCTAAACCTACATCCATGTGTATCCATCCTTCAACACATAACCAGTCTTTCTCGGAAACTGTTTACCTGGGACCTTCGAAAAGCATCCACTATAACAAGCTATGGCAATACTCTCGAACTACCTCCCCAGTACTGGGTGATGTCGGGGTTATCTTGCCACTGGCCGTATAGGAGAGATTTTCGATGTCGGCCGTCTTAAGTATTTAGTACTGCCGCGATATGCTTGTGACGACAATACCCCGAAGCTCAACTCCTCGGGAACAGGAGGCATCGAGAACAATATCCTCGTCACAAGAACATCGAAACAATCCCAGAATACTCGCGGGATCCTAAAAAAAATTTGGTGCAATTTTTGAAAGTAGAAGAGGTAAGAGTAGACGTCAGGAGTCCTCACCAGAATGTAAAGAGATGAGGAGCAAAAGAAATCCTACTCTCTGATATATATATAGGACTCAAAACATTTCAGTGTGTGCCTAGCCTCAACCGTCAACGATTCGATCAATCAGTGGGGGCTTCTAGGTCGGAGAAGGCTCTGAATACCAACTTGTAATGCCCAGGATGGGACTATACCTCCTACGTGTCGAGGCACGACTTAAAGGTATAAGCCCATCCTAGAATGATCTCAAGTTTGGTATCTTTGCACGACTCATGTAAAAGAGGGATTAACTTGCAAAAGAGAGATAGTTGGCTTACACTCGCCACTTCACACAAAACATGTCATAAGCAATACATCATTCAAAACATCACAACCCGACTACGGGTGAAGATCCAAAAGAAAGATACCAAAACAACATAAAGCCACAGGTCAGGATCGATTCCTAGTAGAAACCACTACTGATCGTCGAAACGTCACAAGCATACGGACACTCTCTTCATCGAGCTCCCAGTGAAGAACTTGAACCAGCTCCTGCATCGAACTCGGCTGAACCTGCATCTGGTGTTGTAGTATCTGTGAGCCACGAGGACTCAGCAATCCCATAACCATGGGTATCAAGACTAGCAAAGCTTTAAGGGTAGGAAGAGGTACTGTGGTGAGGTTGCAGCAGCGGCTAAGCATAATATGGTGGCTAACTTATGAGTACCAGAATAAGATGAGAAGCTACGCAAACGGTCGCAAAAGGAGTGATCGCTAAAGATCCTAACTACATACGGTCAAACATAACCCCACCGTGTTCTCTTCTCAAAGTGAAAAGAGACAGTCACGGTTACTCACACAGTTGTGTGTTTTACTTCGGATCCTCTATCAAGTTTTCTACAACCGGACATTAACAAATTCCAATCTGCCACATAACCGCGGGCACGGCTTTCGAAAGATCATAACCCTGCAGGGGTGTTCCAACTTAGCCCATCACAAGCTCTCACGATTAGCTGAAGTGATAAATATAATATCATCACTCCTTATCTTAGGGAAAATCCGATCAGGCTCGGCATCCCGGTAGCACAAGTCATTTCGACAATGGTAAAACAAGTCCAGCAAGACCTCCCGGCGTGCCGACACCCTGATAGTAGCCGCGCGTATCTCGTCTCAGGCCACGTCCGGATGAGCAGTACGTACAGATACCGAAGATCCCAGCGAACTGGGTGGCATCCGCAAGTGGCTCTAGTTTGGGACCAACACCATCAGCACTGGCCCCCCCCTGCTATGTAGAATTAAGAATCCTCGGGTAGCGCTAACTCCCTATGCAATTTAATTAATTAATTAAGTTGTTATTATGAGCAAATTAAAACCAATGTTGGGCCTTGCTGGAAGAGTTTTATTCAAAGTCGAACTGTCAAGGGGTCCCCATCCACCCATCGTGTAAGGAACGCAAAATCAAGGAACATAATGCCGGTTTATCGGCGCCTAAGGTGGCATGAGTGGAACAAAACACCGAGCAAAAGGCCAAGCCTTCCACCCATGCCCAGTATATAGGTGTGTTAATAATAATTATAGATATTGTGATATACCAACAACAAGTTCCCTCCTGGAACGAACTTCATCTTCACCTGCAACTAACAACGCTATAAGAGGGACTGAGCAAGCGAGGCTGAGCAAGCGGGTAACATAGCCAAACAGTGGTTTTGCTAGGAAGGTGTCAAGGTTAGAGGTTTCATGGCAACAAGGAGAGGCTGACATAAAGATGGGTAGCGCGACATGTAACGATAGCATCGAGACAACTAAGCATGGCAATGGTAGTAAAGGTATCCAAGGGTATGATCATCTTGCCTGGGATTCCACAAGGGAGAAGAACGGATCCATGAAGAAGACGGAGCAACAGTCGAGCGAATCCTCACAACTCCAGAACGAAACCGAAGCTAACAAGAGAAGCAACCGGAAAGAAGCAAACAATACGGTAAACACACATAGCATAAACATGGCATACGATGCACACCCAAATATGATGCATGTCCGGTTTAAATATGCATGGCATGGCAAAGTGCACAAACAAAACTACAAGTTAAGTGGAGATCAATATGCAACGAGTTGCATATTGACGAAACACCACATAATAATTATTTAGTTGACTCTCGTTATTTACAAGACAAGATTAAATGTTTGTTAACATGGCAAGAGGTGAAACATAATAAAACAACACTATAAGACATTTTAAAAGAGGCCGGAAATAACAACAACAATATCCGGAAAATCCTCATGAGCATGTTTAACAATTATTAAAGCAACAACAATTAAACATTCTCATGTTGTTAACATGATGCGGATGACATGAACAAGTTTTATGCAAGTTATTAAAAGGTTAACATTAACATGAAGAGATAAGAAGCATTTGTCACCGTGGTGGAATGAAAAAGGGTGCCACGGCAACGATCCGAAAATGATGCAACGGCATCATAACGGTTCCGGTAACTCGTTGAGAGTCCGGTGCAAAAGGAAAGATGGCGAGAGCGAGTCAAACGAGATGAAAGGTGGGGCGATCCCAGCTTCCGGGTTCCCACGAGTCGGTGACGAGGCAACCGAGGAACACGACAAAAGGTGAAACGACACGGTGCACACAAGGAAACATTTCATACAACCACAAGCAAGCATCACACGGGTCATCCACGGGGTCGTCTCGTTATACCTTTGAAGCGTGCGTTTCGGGGCGGTTCGAGATCGTAGTGGAAGGAGTCGTTCACGTGTCCGAAGAGGAAGAAGTCGTTCACATAGCGGTAGTGGAAGTAGACGTTCTCGTAGATGTACATGTCGACGGTAGACGTTCGGGCGACGGTAGGGGTACTTGGTGCGTCTCCGAGACGGTAGTTGTTCACGTTTCCGTAGCCGTTCGGTCGTCGTGGTACTTGTTACTTCGCGATCGTAGGGGTACTTGACACGCCACCGTGTAGTCGTACTCGAGGCTCGTAGCGGTCATGTCACGTGTCGTGGAACTTGTTGCTTCGGGTCTTGGCGACGGTAGTTGTTCGGGCCCAAAAGTAGTTATACTTGCTGCTCCATGATTATCTGAGATTAACATTAACAGCAACAATACAACAAAACCCAAGGGAAAAACTGCGGTCTCGGCGACGAAGTAGAGGCCTGGCAGCAGCAAAAACAGTCTTGGGGGCACCGAACTCGTGCTCCTCGACAGAGGCAGCAGCAACTAGGCGAAGAGGCGAGGTGATTTCAGGCGGCAAGGACGGGGCCCCTGGTCATCCATGGCGAGGAAGGAGCGACGGCGTACGGAGGCGGGGCGCCGGACGGGGCTGGAGAAGGGAGGCCATGGCGACGAGGCAGAGGCAGCAGGGCGATCCGGCTCCCTGGACGAGCGACGGGAGGGCGGCGTCCGCGCGAGGGAAGGCGGGCGCTGGAGAAGGCCGCGGCGAGGGAGACGGGAGCGGTCGCCGGCTCTGGCTCGGGCCAGGCGAGGCGAGGAGGAGGGGTGCGGGAATGGCGCTGCGGGGAAGAGGCGAAGGAAGAGGGGCGCCAGCCTGGGGCTCCTGGCCGCGCGCTTGCTGGAGGCGAAGGGCGCAGGTGATTCCTGGCCGGCCCGCGGGTGCTCGGGGCCGCTGGGAGGAGAGGGGCTCGAGGCGCTGCAGAGTCAATGGGGTTGAGAGAGAGGGAGGCAGAGGGCGATGGAATGGGGAGATGGGGTGATGGGATTCGCTCCTGGCGGCGCTCGGTGGGAGCGAAGGGAGCGAGAGGGACTGGGAGGAGCGAGGGAGAGGTTAGCGCTAGGGTTAGGAGCGGTCGGGCTGAGGCCTGGGGAGGCCTGGGCCGGCTCGTGGCTGGGTCTAGGAGGGAAAAAAACAGAAGGAGTTGGGCCGGCTGGGAGGGAAGAATGGGCCAGCTGGAGCTAATTACCCAATACAGAAAAAAAAACAAGGAAGAAAGAGAGAGAGAAAAAGAAAGAAGGGTTAGGAACAGAATTTGGACAAGAGGTTAATTTTCTCGGGCTCGTAAAAATGAGCACGACCGGAGAAAAATATAAAAGGCCAGATCGGAAAAATAATTCAAACATATTTGAATTTAATTCAAATAGGTTTGAACTAAGACTTGATTAAAGAAGTGTCCAAAATGTTCGAATTTTTGGAGGAACCTCGAAACAACGGAAAAGAATTTCAGGGAGGGTTTTGAAGGTGAAACTCGAAGTGAAAAAGACATGGGGAAATTGTGCACGTGTGTTGCGGGTAATTCCAAACAATGGAATAATTATTTATAATAGCTCCATAATATTTGGAGGATATGTTATAAAGAGAAGTCACCTTCCCTCGATTTAGATGAACCGAAGGTCCACACGATTTATTTAGGTTGAGATGCAAAATAAAATATGTCATGATGGCATGATGACATGATGCAATGCAAAAATAAATAACACAAGCAAAATAAAACACACGGGAGACCCCGGAACATCTGGAATCTTCTAGAATCTTCTGGGACGTCGGTCTCGGGCGTCACAACTCTCCCACACTAACAGAGGATCTCGACCCGAGATCCTATTGATAGCACCGGGTAAAAAAAACGGAAGAGGAAGAGGTAAAACAAAGTTGCTTCTTAGACAGACGAGTGAAACCAAGGAACCTTGAGAGGTTAGACAAGTTGAAAAGAAGAATAGAACGGAGATGAACGAAGATGAAACACTCTGTTGGAAAAAGAGGAACAAGGAGCATTATGAGAACCTTGCAGGTTGAAAGACATGAAACACGAGCTTACGAACCAAAAGAATATGAAACTGCAACGGTATAGCCAAGGAATAAGAATGACAGAATTTGGACAGCACTCCGTCTGAAAATGGAAGGAATTAACAAGAACTTGAGGAGATGGAAAGATACTTGATGAAAACAACAACACACAGCCTCCGGAACAATTAAAAGAATGGCACAAGGGTAAGAAAGATTCAGATAGCACTCCGGTTAAAAGATAAACAAGGAAAATAACATGATCTTGACAAAACGATATGATGGTTAAAGAGAGCAATATCACAATGCCTCCGGAATGAAAGAATAGCATAAAGATCAACGAAAGAAATGAATGGAGAAGAAATATGACAACCTCTCTCAAAATTTAATTTGAAAATGCATCTTACAAAGAAGGGTTGAACTGAGTTGTTGGAAATTCAACAACGAAAGAATAAGCTTGATGTGGGCTTATGGAAACATCTCAAAATTAAGAGGTGACAACCAGCCACTAATGAAAACAATTGATTGGATTGAGATCAACAAGGAGACGAAAGAGTTATTTCACCGGAATGATAAATGAAGAACTTGGGTCATTATAAGCACCATAATTGCAACAATCCTTAGGGAAGCTTTTAGGTGAAATACAATCCAAGATTACTCCAACGAATAAATTGAATGGTTGGAAAGATCTCCTGAACAAGGAAAATGATGGTTTTAAATATCTCATTCTTGAAAACTCGTGAATCATAAAACATGAAGGAATTGACAAGAATGACATAACACCATCTGCAAAGATAAGGTAGAAAGGATTGCAATTGGAATGCATGATGAAAATGCTTGAGCTCCAACACGAATCTTGATGAAGACTGCAAGGATGAATTAAATGATGATGAACCACCATGAGAACTCCGGTAATGAAAACATGAGAAGTGAAAGATGAAAGAATAAGATTCAAGGCCGCGATGAATTAGATGGAGCTTTGGAATGATAATTGAAATAACTTGGAACTCCAGAAAACAAGATGAACAACTTAGAACCGAGAATATGATATGATGAACAAGCTCCGGAAAACAGAGATTAAATCACCTTGAAGGAATAAGAATAAGAATTATGTCATGCATCTCCTTCACCAATTTAAATTGATGACAACCAAAGGATTTGGCATACTACTTATTCTTGTTGGAAAGAATTAAAGAGAGATCTAGCACAACCTTGGATAAATCTTCAACGAACCACCGGTAGGATTATGAAATGACAAATGAATTGAAATGATAACAACGAAAGAGTAAACTTGAACGAGCCACCGTAAGAATATGGAGATGAACGAAGAGACATCGATGAAGAATAGTTGGAGGACGAAGTTGCAAACAGAGAACGAAGAAATATTCTGAAATGATGGCCTTCGGAGGATCACAAAGAAAAGAATTCATCAAATGCTTCGGGTGGGTATGAAAATGATTCCTCACAATCGGAACAATAATGAGGAAGGCATGAATCTAGAACCACGAATCTTAAAGAGAACGGGCCAAGATTTAAGAGAAACACTTCTCCGGTCTCCAAATGTTGAGAATGAAGACGAGAAAAGCCATAAGAATTGTTGAGCACTCCGGAATGAAGAATTAAAAAGGTTGAACCAATGCTGAAAAGAATTTGAAAACGATCTTGGAGAAGGCATATGACTGATGGAAATCATTCTTACGTCACACTTTGAAAAGAATTTGAGTATAACTCCGGAAAATATAAGAGTCAGGTAAGATCCTGGGAAAAGACCTGTGGGTTAGGGCCCACTCAAGAGAAATCACCGTTGAAAAAGATTTCTTAAAAGATATAGCACCGGTTGAATTAAATGGCTTGAATAAGATACAATCCTCAAAAATTGCTTGAACGGATTAAGAATAGAAATACGAATCTTCCGAGATATGTTCAACACTCCGGATAAGAATAACAAGAGGAGAATGATTAATTGGGCACCGGAATAAGAAAGCATTGTGAAAAGAGGAAAAAAGGATAAGATCAACACCGAAATCTTGAATTACATCCACCGGCAGAATATTAGAATTAAGAATGATGAGCTTGAAGCTCTTGAGCATTTCCACGATAATCACCGGATAAGAATATTGAAGGAAAAGAATGAAGAAACCTCATATGAATAAAATGGATACTTCATTTAGAATTGCTGGCTCCATAAAGAAAAAGGGTGGGAGGGTGGGGAAAACAAAGACAAATTGGGATGAATGAAATGGACACCGGTTGAAAAGACTTTAACATGACCATCTTGATGATCAAGAAGGACCTGCACTCCCATAGAAATATGAGAATACCGATTAGGAAACGTATGGAATCAACATTTGACATCGAAGCAACTCGAATACCAGAATCAAAACAAAACAAAGGGTAGATATTGAACGAATGAATTCCGCAGGTACATCAACTAGACAAGAAGCCACTTGGAGAACAAAAGGTAAATAAAAAAAGGAACAAGGATCAAATAGAACAAATACAAGATAGAAGCTTCGTTCGACATCTTCGTGCTGAAAGCTCATGGAACGTGTTACAAAAGGGTTTTGCAATCCCCGGATCAGCATAGCCAAGGACCCTTTAAGATGCAACTCCCGATCAGAACAAGTCCATAAAACCACTTCACTCAATGTAGAACCCCGAACTTCATATCGAGCATCCGTTGGAAGAATGCCTAGAACTACTAGATGAACCCACCTATAGATTTCCGAAAGATTCTAATTATGCAATCAGGTGTTGGGGATACACGGGAAGCACCGCGCAATCAACTCTAAACCTACATCCATGTGTATCCATCCTTCAACACATAACTAGTCTTTCTCGGAAACTGTTTACCTGGGACCTTCGAAAAGCATCCACTATAACAAGCTATGGCAATACTCTCGAACTACCTCCCCAGTACTGGGTGATGTCGGGGTTATCTTGCCACTGGCCGTATAGGAGAGATTTTCGATGTCGGCCGTCTTAAGTATTTAGTACTGCCGCGATATGCTTGTGACGACAATACCCCGAAGCTCAACTCCTCGGGAACAGGAGGCATCGAGAACAATATCCTCGTCACAAGAACATCGAAACAATCCCAGAATACTCGCGGGATCCTAAAAAAAATTTGGTGCAATTTTTGAAAGTAGAAGAGGTAAGAGTAGACGTCAGGAGTCCTCACCAGAATGTAAAGAGATGAGGAGCAAAAGAAATCCTACTCTCTGATATATATATAGGACTCAAAACATTTCAGTGTGTGCCTAGACTCAACCGTCAACGATTCGATCAATCAGTGGGGGCTTCTAGGTCGGAGAAGGCTCTGAATACCAACTTGTAATGCCCAGGATGGGACTATACCTCCTACGTGTCGAGGCACGACTTAAAGGTATAAGCCCATCCTAGAATGATCTCAAGTTTGGTATCTTTGCACGACTCATGTAAAAGAGGGATTAACTTGCAAAAGAGAGATAGTTGGCTTACACTCGCCACTTCACACAAAACATGTCATAAGCAATACATCATTCAAAACATCACAACCCGACTACGGGTGAAGATCCAAAAGAAAGATACCAAAACAACATAAAGCCACAGGTCAGGATCGATTCCTAGTAGAAACCACTACTGATCGTCGAAACGTCACAAGCATACGGACACTCTCTTCATCGAGCTCCCAGTGAAGAACTTGAACCAGCTCCTGCATCGAACTCGGCTGAACCTGCATCTGGTGTTGTAGTATCTGTGAGCCACGAGGACTCAGCAATCCCATAACCATGGGTATCAAGACTAGCAAAGCTTTAAGGGTAGGAAGAGGTACCGTGGTGAGGTTGCAGCAGCGGCTAAGCATAATATGGTTGCTAACTTACGAGTACCAGAATAAGATGAGAAGCTACGCAAACGGTCGCAAAAGGAGTGATCGCTAAAGATCCTAACTACATACGGTCAAACATAACCCCACCGTGTTCTCTTCTCAAAGTGAAAAGAGACAGTCACGGTTACTCACACAGTTGTGTGTTTTACTTCGGATCCTCTGTCAAGTTTTCTACAACCGGACATTAACAAATTCCAATCTGCCACATAACCGCGGGCACGGCTTTCGAAAGATCATAACCCTGCAGGGGTGTTCCAACTTAGCCCATCACAAGCTCTCACGATTAGCTGAAGTGATAAATATAATATCATCACTCCTTATCTTAGGGAAAATCCGATCAGGCTCGGCATCCCGGTAGCACAAGTCATTTCGACAATGGTAAAACAAGTCCAGCAAGACCTCCCGGCGTGCCGACACCCTGATAGTAGCCGCGCGTATCTCGTCTCAGGCCACGTCCGGATGAGCAGTACGTACAGATACCGAAGATCCCAGCGAACTGGGTGGCATCCGCAAGTGGCTCTAGTTTGGGACCAACACCATCAGCACTGGCCCCCCCTGCTATGTAGAATTAAGAATCCTCGGGTAGCGCTAACTCCCTATGCAATTTAATTAATTAATTAAGTTGTTATTATGAGCAAATTAAAACCAATGTTGGGCCTTGCTGGAGGAGTTTTATTCAAAGTCGAACTGTCAAGGGGTCCCCATCCACCCATCGTGTAAGGAACGCAAAATCAAGGAACATAATGCCGGTTTATCGGCGCCTAAGGTGGCAAGAGTGGAACAAAACACCGAGCAAAAGGCCAAGCCTTCCACCCATGCCCAGTATATAGGTGTGTTAATAATAATTATAGATATTGTGATATACCAACAACAAGTTCCCTCCTGGAACAAACTTCATCTTCACCTGCAACTAACAACGCTATAAGAGGGACTGAGCAAGCGAGGCTGAGCAAGCGGGTAACATAGCCAAACAGTGGTTTTGCTAGGAAGGTGTCAAGGTTAGAGGTTTCATGGCAACAAGGAGAGGCTAACATAAAGATGGGTAGCGCGACATGTAACGATAGCATCGAGACAACTAAGCATTGCAATGGTAGTAAAGGTATCCAAGGGTATGATCATCTTGCCTGGGATTCCACAAGGGAGAAGAACGGATCCATGAAGAAGACGGAGCAACAGTCGAGCGAATCCTCACAACTCCAGAACGAAACCGAAGCTAACAAGAGAAGCAACCGGAAAGAAGCAAACAATACGGTAAACACACATAGCATAAACATGGCATACGATGCACACCCAAATATGATGCATGTCCGGTTTAAATATGCATGGCATGGCAAAGTGCACAAACAAAACTACAAGTTAAGTGGAGATCAATATGCAACGAGTTGCATATTGACGAAACACCACATAATAATTATTTAGTTGACTCTCGTTATTTACAAGACAAGATTAAATGTTTGTTAACATGGCAAGAGGTGAAACATAATAAAACAACACTATAAGACATTTTAAAAGAGGCCGGAAATAACAACAACAATATCCGGAAAATCCTCATGAGCATGTTTAACAATTATTAAAGCAACAACAATTAAACATTCTCATGTTGTTAACATGATGCGGATGACATGAACAAGTTTTATGCAAGTTATTAAAAGGTTAACATTAACATGAAGAGATAAGAAGCATTTGTCACCGTGGTGGAATGAAAAAGGGTGCCACGGCAACGATCCGAAAATGATGCAACGGCATCATAACGGTTCCGGTAACTCGTTGAGAGTCCGGTGCAAAAGGAAAGATGGCGAGAGCGAGTCAAACGAGATGAAAGGTGGGGCGATCCCAGCTTCCGGGTTCCCACGAGTCGGTGACGAGGCAACCGAGGAACACGACAAAAGGTGAAACGACACGGTGCACACAAGGAAACATTTCATACAACCACAAGCAAGCATCACACGGGTCATCCACGGGGTCGTCTCGTTATACCTTTGAAGCGTGCGTTTCGGGGCGGTTCGAGATCGTAGTGGAAGGAGTCGTTCACGTGTCCGAAGAGGAAGAAGTCGTTCACATAGCGGTAGTGGAAGTAGACGTTCTCGTAGATGTACATGTCGACGGTAGACGTTCGGGCGACGGTAGGGGTACTTGGTGCGTCTCCGAGACGGTAGTTGTTCACGTTTCCGTAGCCGTTCGGTCGTCGTGGTACTTGTTACTTCGCGATCGTAGGGGTACTTGACACGCCACCGTGTAGTCGTACTCGAGGCTCGTAGCGGTCATGTCACGTGTCGTGGAACTTGTTGCTTCGGGTCTTGGCGACGGTAGTTGTTCGGGCCCAAAAGTAGTTATACTTGCTGCTCCATGATTATCTGAGATTAACATTAACAGCAACAATACAACAAAACCCAAGGGAAAAACTGCGGTCTCGGCGACGAAGTAGAGGCCTGGCAGCAGCAAAAACAGTCTTGGGGGCACCGAACTCGTGCTCCTCGACAGAGGCAGCAGCAACTAGGCGAAGAGGCGAGGTGATTTCAGGCGGCAAGGACGGGGCCCCTGGTCATCCATGGCGAGGAAGGAGCGACGGCGTACGGAGGCGGGGCGCCGGACGGGGCTGGAGAAGGGAGGCCATGGCGACGAGGCAGAGGCAGTAGGGCGATCCGGCTCCCTGGACGAGCGACGGGAGGGCGGCGTCCGCGCGAGGGAAGGCGGGCGCTGGAGAAGGCCGCGGCGAGGGAGACGGGAGCGGTCGCCGGCTCTGGCTCGGGCCAGGCGAGGCGAGGAGGAGGGGTGCGGGAATGGCGCTGCGGGGAAGAGGCGAAGGAAGAGGGGCGCAAGCCTGGGGCTCCTGGCCGCGCGCTTGCTGGAGGCGAAGGGCGCAGGTGATTCCTGGACGGCACGCGGGTGCTCGGGGCCGCTGGGAGGAGAGGGGCTCGAGGCGCTGCAGAGTCAATGGGGTTGAGAGAGAGGGAGGCAGAGGGCGATGGAATGGGGAGATGGGGTGATGGGATTCGCTCCTGGCGGCGCTCGGTGGGAGCGAAGGGAGCGAGAGGGACTGGGAGGAGCGAGGGAGAGGTTAGCACTAGGGTTAGGAGCGGTCGGGCTGAGGCCTGGGGAGGCCTGGGCCGGCTCGTGGCTGGGTCTAGGAGGGAAAAAAACAGAAGGAGTTGGGCCGGCTGGGAGGGAAGAATGGGCCAGCTGGAGCTAATTACCCAATACAGAAAAAAAACAAGGAAGAAAGAGAGAGAGAAAAAGAAAGAAGGGTTAGGAACAGAATTTGGACAAGAGGTTAATTTTCTCGGGCTCGTAAAAATGAGCACGACCGGAGAAAAATATAAAAGGCCAGATCGGAAAAATAATTCAAACATATTTGAATTTAATTCAAATAGGTTTGAACTAAGACTTGATTAAAGAAGTGTCCAAAATGTTCGAATTTTTGGAGGAACCTCGAAACAACGGAAAAGAATTTCAGGGAGGGTTTTGAAGGTGAAACTCGAAGTGAAAAAGACATGGGGAAATTGTGCACGTGTGTTGCGGGTAATTCCAAACAATGGAATAATTATTTATAATAGCTCCATAATATTTGGAGGATATGTTATAAAGAGAAGTCACCTTCCCTCGATTTAGATGAACCGAAGGTCCACACGATTTATTTAGGTTGAGATGCAAAATAAAATATGACATGATGGCATGATGACATGATGCAATGCAAAAATAAATAACACAAGCAAAATAAAAGACACGGGAGACCCCGGAACATCTGGAATCTTCTGGAATCTTCTGGGACGTCGGTCTCGGGCGTCACACCTTTGTAGGATCTTGTAGATAGTCAGGCTTCTCAGCCTTTCCATTTGTAGTTGTTTGTACTCAGACATGTTATGCTTCCGTTGCCTGTATGCTCTGTATGTTGGGTCATGTGACCTCTGTTTGTAATAAATGCTATGATGGCTCTTTTGGGCCTTATCTATATGAGTTGTTGAGTTATGTTGTGATGCCATGTTGTACAGCACATACTTGCATGTTATGCGTACGTGTAATGTGTATTGCTATGTGTGGGATCCGACACCTAGTTGTTTACCTTTGGTAGCCTATCTTACAGGGAAATGTCTCCTAGTGCTTCCACTGAGCCTTGGTAGCTTGCTACTGCTCCAGAACACTTAGGCTGGCCGGCATGTGTCCTTCTTCGTTCCTGTGTCTGTCCCTTAGGGGAAATGTCACGCGTTGTTCCTTTAAGTCCTTGTAGCTTGCTATGACTTGGGTTCATACGTTGATGACCGACACGTTCGTTGCTGGGTCATGTATGCCTGTCTCTGTAATTTAGTGCCACCTTTGGTTTATAACTAGTCATGTTGGCCCGGTTTCTCTGTCATATGGATGCTAGCGACACTATCATATACGTGTGCCAAAATGCGCAAACGGTCCCGGGCCAGGTAAGGTGGCACCCGTGGGGATACCGTGCGTGAGGCCGCAAAGTGATATGGTGTGTTACAGGCTAGACCTGTGTGACTTAGGATCGGGGTCCTGACAGCTTTGGTATCAGAGCCTGACTGCCTGTAGGATTAGTAAGCTAAACTGGTCGAAGTCGTGTCTAGAAACTCTTTAGTTATGTAAGGGAATTGTTTGTGGAAGGGAACGTAAGGCTCTTTTTACTCCTTTACCCCATGACCTTCTGATCTGAGTCACCTTCTTCTTTCTACGGGGATTAAGAAATAGGATTCTCATTCTATTTATCAGGATCACGTTATTGTGGATTTAACCCTCAGTTCAGTTTCTACTACTTCTGTTTGTACAACTGTTGGTCTCAGAACCTTGACATTATGATGTCAAGTGGATATGCTACCCTTTTTGCTTGGATCTCAAAAGTATTTTCGAGCACTTGCAGCCGTTATGCTGTTCGAGTCATCCCAGGTTTCTAATAGTCTGATGCATTTACAAACCATTCCTATCTGTTCTTAATGTCCTTTTAGGCCAGATTAACCACACTAGTCGGTGTGTTGAGGCACTCTGTTACCTCGACATATATGTTGGACTTATTATTATGACCCTAGGTGTCTTAGAAGATCACCCAGTAGTGCAGCAATACTTTGTATCCTCAGTGTGATGATTCTGGCCATTATTCTCGAAAGCATCCCGTGATGTCATTTAGTTAGTAGGCATTCTAATTCCGGGTTCTTGAACCCAAGATTCATTTTACCTACTTCATGTTAGTAGTATTTGCTCGTCCCTTTAGGTTATTAGTAACCTTGTGATAGTCCTCGAGGTCCGTGGTATATCATTCTTCCAAATACCATGAACCATCATGGCAGAAGTTCTTCTGAACCAAAAGATCACAACCAGAGTGCTCCTGAGTAGTACTCCATTCATATCGTGACTCTGTCAATTCTATTTTCTGCATGGGTTATCCGGAAGAAATATGTTGAACTCGTTCGACATGTTAATCTATGCATCCACAACTCAGAAGTTATATATTCCCCGAGTTGCCCCCTTTAGTTATATTCCGATCCTCGTCTATCAATTGATAGTCAGGAGTAGTCGTGCACCTGTGTTCATCGATGCCTTTTACTCTTGTGGTCCGTCAAGCCATTCTATTCCGGAATTACTAGGGAAACAAACTCCAGTACCTTATCCATATCCAGGATTGGGTCAAAGAAGTTGTACTTCGCAGATCAAAATGCAATCAAGCTTTTGATCCGTTCTACTCTGAAGTGTTACCCTCTTTGCGTCAGGATCGTCATGAGAATTGCACTATCTCTTATGAATTCTTGACGCAGTAATACTTCTTGCCATCATTGTTCATTCCTTGGTTTCCATGTTATTGTAACCGGAATGCTGACAAGTGAATTGTGATGTGTGAAATCAATACTTCTAGCAACTTCGTTGCTTGGTAGTTAAAGGACAACAATTTCATTCTTAGCGTGTTGATTACTAAATCACCATTCTAAGATTGATCGTGCTACTAGTCCATCTTTCCTGGTGCACTTATCGATCAATGAGTTAGGATTGTGTCAATCTCTCGCTCATTTGATCATATCGTCTTGCCTTGAAAAGCAAGATTGTTCTCGAGCTTAGCAACATATCGGTGGTTCGTGATTTTCCGAATATCTTCCCGGAAGTATTACCAGGTTGTCACCTGACCGCTATGTTGAGTTCGTGATCAAGCTGGTTTCTCTCTAAACCCCCCTTTCTCCAAGAATCTGTGTTGGATACCCTGAATTAGTTGGTTAAGCTAAACAACAACTTGGAGAGTTGGAAGATAAGAGCTTGCCTGACTTAGTTCCTTCTAAGGGATATCTTTTGTGTGTGTGTGTTGAAGAAAGATGATATCTTGATCGGTTGATCCTTGTGATCAATTGCTGGATCTATTGTCTTGTCCAAAACTTTGATTTGAGTATGGGCTATCATCAAATCAAATCAGAACCAACGATGTTCATAATGTTGTCTTACTCGGGGATGATTCCTCGAGCATACACCATTATATCCCCTTGGCCTGACCAATACTATCACTTGTCCACATAATTATGGAATTCCATCTCCATGGAAACCTGGATGAATTGTTGTTGAGCCCATCAGCAACACTGTTATCTCCTCCATGATTTTGTTGGACATTAAGCTAGTGTTGGAAACTTTGTAAGCATTGCCTTCGTGTCCCGTTAATGAGGTATATGTTGGTGCAAGAAGTGACTTTCTCCCAGTTCACGTGCATTAGGTGCAAGTTGCCGCCATGAGTTCGAGAAAGTTAGTTTTGCCTCCTCTGGAATCATCCCAAGTCAGTCATGTATACATGCGAAGTATTCTGTGGTTTGGAGACTTGCAACCTTCACTCTATATGTATCCCTAGCACACCAAGCCACTGATTGATTTGTTCGAGAAAATGAAGTCTGTTGTGATAATCCTAGGTCATGCACGTGACTTCGCTATCTGCAATGATGGTTCTCAATCTGAACTCGGTAGCATCTTATTATAAGACTACCATGTGGTCACGTTTGTCTGGGACAACGTGTTCACCGGTACGGAGCAGAACTAGCTCATGTTTTGGAGCTGCTATCGTAGTTCATTCCCGAGAATCTCGCAACGTCGTCTCGTCGAATTGTGTTGCAAACATTCATTCTTTCTAGACTCGATAAGTCTGGAATATCCTGACACCAACCAGAACTGAATCTCAGGCAGATATGATGGTTGGAGCATTTTCCAAGAACTATAATATTGGTCTCTCGATAACCGGTAAAGTGGATGTTGTGGCCAACCCACCAGCCGGAAGACCTATTATTGTAGTATCTTGATTGAAGAAGTTGGCCACCTCCCTATAAGGATTGCGTAGGATTTACTCCCTAGTTGTTCCTTATGGATTTTTTGTGCTCCTGAAGTCTGACCTTTTACTTGACGTTCTAGGTACCAAACCATTTTAATAAATGGGTTGCGCTAGCACATCAAGGAGAACATTAGAAGCGGAGTGTTAAATGTCTCTTAGTCGATCATCCAGATTTCGTCCCCTTGGCCTCGCCAAGGTGAAATCCGAGAAGGTGTTATCTTCCTTTGCATCTGCATCATCCATCATTATTCATCATGGTAGTATGTGATGTTGCCAGGATTCTTGACACGGATATTGGTAAAAACCTTGATGAATATGGGAATGCTCAAGTTCTTGAGAGCACACACAAGCACTAGGTGTTATCACCGGCACTAACCGGGATTGCTCCCAGTGTTTTTGGTTATGCTATACCCCTCAAGAGTAGATTTACTCTCTACTGTTGGGATTTACCCCAGTTACCAGAATCATTCCCAGCATTTGCGTTTTTGTTCCCAGCTTGCACCGCCAATGTGCCATTTTACCATGGATC
>LR738715.1:498189642-498205708 GCA_902687465.1 Secale cereale
TCTATATGTATCCCTAGCACACCAAGCCACTGATTGATTTGTTCGAGAAAATGAAGTCTGTTGTGATAATCCTAGGTCATGCACGTGACTTCGCTATCTGCAATGATGGTTCTCAATCTGAACTCGGTAGCATCTTATTATAAGACTACCATGTGGTCACGTTTGTCTGGGACAACGTGTTCACCGGTACGTAGCAGAACTAGCTCATGTTTTGGAGCTGCTATCGTAGTTCATTCCCGAGAATCTCGCAACGTCGTCTCGTCAAATTGTGTTGCAAACATTCATTCTTTCTAGACTCGATAAGTCTGGAATATCCTGACACCAACCAGAACTGAATCTCAGGCAGATATGATGGTTGGAGCATTTTCCAAGAACTATAATATTGGTCTCTCGATAACCGGTAAAGTGGATGTTGTGGCCAACCCACCAGCCGGAAGACCTATTATTGTAGTATCTTGATTGAAGAAGTTGGCCACCTCCCTATAAGGATTGCGTAGGATTTACTCCCTATTTGTTCCTTATGGATTTTTTGTGCTCCTGAAGTCTGACCTTTTACTTGACGTTCTAGGTACCAAACCATTTTAATAAATGGGTTGCGCTAGCACATCAAGGAGAACATTAGAAGCGGAGTGTTAAATGTCTCTTAGTCGATCATCCAGATTTCGTCCCCTTGGCCTCGCCAAGGTGAAATCCGAGAAGGTGTTATCTTCCTTTGCATCTGCATCATCCATCATTATTCATCATGGTAGTATGTGATGTTGCCAGGATTCTTGACACGGATATTGGTAAAAACCTTGATGAATATGGGAATGCTCAAGTTCTTGAGAGCACACACAAGCACTAGGTGTTATCACCGGCACTAACCGGGATTGCTCCCAGTGTTTTTGGTTATGCTATACCCCTCAAGAGTAGATTTACTCTCTACTGTTGGGATTTACCCCAGTTACCAGAATCATTCCCAGCATTTGCGTTTTTGTTCCCAGCTTGCACCGCCAATGTGCCATTTTACCATGGATCCCATCCATTTCCGGTGATAAACAAAATCAACCTTGGCATTGTCTTTTACAAGGCAGTCCACATCATCCACTCTAGATGTAGAATGTCATTCTTTCGGACTCCGTCAAATGATCGATTGTGATTTGCCTCCGGCTGGTATAGAGAATTTCAATGATCGCTATATCAAAAGTAATTCTTTTTGCCACTTAAGGGGATAATTCAAGGAGTCATCTTCTTTAAGGTGCCCCGTCTGGTGACCTCGATCACCATCTTCATTAAGTGTGGAATTATTGCCTGTCAAGTGAACTTTCATCGTTTGTTTCACTCCATCCCCCTGGAGGTGTACTCCGTATCTCATCTCAAGAGCTGTTTCAACGTCTCACTCCATGAGTTGATCTAAGTTGCTCGATCTTTGGCAAGATAGATTACTGTAGAGTTTCTTCTGTTATCTCTGTGATGGACAAAGATCTGGTAATCAAAGATGTCAGGATCAACATGATGCAATGAATCAGCAACTTCGAGGAGGACAGTTGAATCGAGAAGATTGTGTTAGTTAGTGTCCCCTCTGATTTCTTATCTCACGTCCTGAATCTCGGGACGAGATTCTTGTTTTAGTGGGGGTGAGTTGTCACAGCCCTAGACCAGCCTTGCCTGCCTTGCTTGGTCTTCATGTGCATCATATTTATTTTCACAGAAAATTGAAATGGGGATGTTCAAACCCTAGCACTAAATGAATTTAACTAGGGTCAAATTAAAATCTTTTTCAATGAACCCAAAATGCCCCTTGGAAAAGTTCATCATTTTTGGATTGATTAAAAACCTCTGCCAAAAATGTTGCACATATTTCTAGGACCATTCTGGATTTTTGAATTAAATCATATCTTATTTGCATTTGGGCATTTAAATTTTATATATTATTTTAAATGCTCAAATAATCATAAACTAAAATGTCTACTGTTGGGTTTATTCTAAACAGTAGCCATGCTTGGTTTCATGATTTTTGAGTGTGCCTAAGTATTTTTAATAAAGCCCAGAACAAAATAACAAAATAGAATAACAGAAACTAAATAGAAAACAGAGAAAGAGGAAGCCCACCTAAGCCACTTACCTGTGCAGCCCACCTGGCGGCCCAAGTGGTCAGCCCAGTCCACCAACCCACCACCGCCGTCGTCCTCCTGGCGCCAGTCGGCCAGGCGTGTGGCCGGCGCGCGCGCACGGCCGTGCCTCCACGCCACCTGCCTACCTAGCCCTCCCCTCGCCGGCGCGACGCCGCGGATGACCACCCCACTGCCATCCGGATCGATCTGACATCTCACTCGCCCCCTTCCTCCCTCCCTCGTCTCTCCCGAACGATGGTCGAAGCCGCCATGGCCGTGCCGCCGAGAACACCGCGCCCACCGCCGTCCCCTTGCCCCTTCACCGTGTCGAGAAGCCCCGCAACTGAGCACCACATCCCCAAGCTGAAGGAATCGAGCCGGAGGGCTCCGCTTCGTCGTCTACGTCATCGTCTTCAACCTCGGGTGCCGCCGTTCATCGCCGTCGATTTGTTCCGGTCAAGCCTTCCCCGAGCCCGCTGAACCTCTCTCCGTCCTATTTGTGAGCTGCTGAGTCCTTCCCCTCTTTTTCCACTGTTGTACGTGCATCCTAGGTAGCTCCACCACTGATGCCCGACCTCACCGCTGTCGACGTTGCCGCCGTCGTGGCCATAGTTGCCACAGCCCGCGGATGTGCACCCCAACGTGCTCACCGAGCTCTCAGGAGCCGAACGCACCCACCAGCTCACCTCCCCGTGCCCCGTAGCACCTATCCCGTCGGTGCCCGAACTCCGGCCGCCGCCGGGCTCGACGTCGGCGACGATTCCGGCCACCCCAGCTGCTGCCGCCTAGTGCGTTGGATGCGCAAGAGCCTGCGCATCCTTAAGGTGCCCTCCGCCGCTCGAATGGTCGTCGGAGGCGGTTTTCCGACGCCCTCCGCCGCGTTCGACCTCGCCGCCGGCGAGTCGCCGGCAGGTTTGACCTCCGCCGTTGACTAGTTTTGACCCCTGTGAGTCAATGACATGTGGGGCCAGCCCTGACTAATTTTATTTTAGGGTTTTAATTCAGTTTTAATTGTTGTCATTAATCTAATTAGACACTGACATGTGGGCCCCGTGTCTGTTTAGTTTAGATTTAAACTTTTAGTTAAGTGCTGAGAGACTGACCAGTGGGACCCACTGGTCAGGTTTGACCTGGACCCGCCTATTGACTTGCTGACGTCACACAGACGTCATGCTGGCGCAGTAAAGCCTTTTCTGGTATTTAAATAAATCTTAAATGATTTATTTATTCTCAGAAAATGCCTTAAACTTCTAAAAATCATATAAAATCAACAGTATCTCAGATGAAAATAATTTATATATGAAAAATGATCAGAAAAATATGAGGAATCTGTTTATGGCATTTTCATGCATGTTTGAACAAGTTAAACCTGCGGATCAGGTCAAATCAATTAAATGGCATTTGAATAATCACATATGGAGTCTGAATTTGAACCTTTGGTTCAAACCAACTTCATTTAATATGGTTGCTAGTTGCATTAGCTCAATCAACAACATATTGCCATGTGATGATCATGCATCATATTGTCGCATTGCATTGATTGTGTTTCTTTCTCTGTTGCCGGTGTTGTTCCCTTTCAGTAGACGTGTACCGACGATGTGATCGATGACACCGATGAAGACCCAATGTTATCTTCAGAAGTGCCAGGCAAGCAAAACCCCATTGAGCATTCCGATACAATCCCACTCTCTCGCTCTTGCTCTCTTTTAATGCATTAGGACAACAACGCTTCAACTGTTACCTGCTGCGGTAGTTGATCCCCTTTCCACTACTTGACATGTCATTGCCACAGTAAATAGTTGAAAGCCACTAGTATGAGTAGGAGTTGTTTGAGCCATGTTGTGCCTACTCATTCATGCTTTCTGGTTATGCCTGCTATTGCTTAGAGTTGTGTCAGGTCTGATTCATCGGGGATGAATTGGAATGGTGATGAACATGTCCTAATGTGTGTGAGCTAAGTGTGTGAACACGATTTGGTAAAGGTAGCGATGATAGGCCATGTAGGAGTACATGGTGGGTTGTCTCATTGCAGCCGCCCTCAGGAACTGAGTTCACTGTTGGTTGATCCATGACCAGTTACTACCATGCATTGGGCCCGAAACCAATGGACCCTCTCGACTTATTAACTGCCCTTGTTCTCTGTCCAGGAGTTGCAACTAGTTTCTGGTGTTTGTAGTTTACTGGAGGTCGTGCGCAGCGCTGACCCTCGGGGTGGGCTGTGATGCGGCAGGTACGTGGCACGGTGTATCGATTGCCCGTTTGGTGATGCGGGAACCTTGTACACATCGTTTGGAGCCGTGAGCGACACCCCGGCCGGATCTCGCCACGGATGGAACCCAAATAGGCGATAAACCTGGACGAGAGACTTGTGTGGTTAGTCAGGTCGTGGCCGACACCCTCGCTGGGCCTCCGCTTGAAGATTGCCGAGTACATGTCGTGTAAACGGCGGTAAGTGGTGAGAGCGTGTGTGTGAAGAAGTACACCCCTGAAGGGTCATATATGATCTATTCGAATAGCCGTGTCCGCGGAAATGGACTTCTGGGTTGCCTCTACAGTTCATAGACAAGTGAAAGTGGATACTCTAAAACGCGCAAGATAAGCGTGAGTAATATGGATGGCCTTCTCGTAGGGAGACGGGAGCGGATCCATAGTGGCGTATTGATTGGCGAATATGTAGACTCGTGTGCGCCACCTCAAAAGAGTTGCTTGCAGTCGTAGTTTAGGATAGCCACCGAGTCAAAGCTGGCTTGCTGCAGTCAAACTCCACCACCCCCTTTGTTGATACTGATGCATATGTAGCTAGTTCTGATGTAAGTCTTGCTGAGTACCTTTGTACTCACGTTTGCTTAATTTATGTTTTGGCAGAGAGACTTCAGTCTCGCTAGTGGTTCCGCGTGGACTTCGACGTTTAGCTTGTTACCTCAGCTACGATCTTGTACCTTTGTAGGATCTTGTAGATAGTCAGGCTTCTCAGCCATTTCCATTTGTAGTTGTCTGTACTCAGACATGTTATGCTTCCGTTGCCTCTATGCTCTGTATGTTGGGTCATGTGACCTCTGTTTGTAATAAATGCTATGATGGCTCTTCTGGGCCTTATCTATATGAGTTGTTGAGTTATGTTGTGATGCCATGTTGTACAGCACATACTTGCATGTTATGCGTACGTGTAATGTGTATTGCTATGTGTGGGATCCGACACCTAGTTGTTTACCTTTGGTAGCCTATCTTACAGGGAAATGTGTCCTAGTGCTTCCACTGAGCCTTGGTAGCTTGCTACTGCTCCGGAACACTTAGGCTGGCCGGCATGTGTCCTTCTTCGTTCCTGTGTCTGTCCCTTAGGGGAAATGTCATGCGTTATTCCTTTAAGTCCTTGTAGCTTGCTACGACTTGGGTTCATACGTTGATGACCGACACGTTCGTTGCTGGGTCATGTATGCATGTCTCTGTAATTTAGTGCCACCTTTGGTTTATAACTAGTCATGTCGGCCCGGGTTCTCTGTCATATGGATGCTAGCGACACTATCATATACGTGTGCCAAAATGCGCAAACGGTCCCGGGCCAGGTAAGGTGGCACCCGTGGGGATACCGTGCGTGAGGCTGCAAAGTGATATGGTGTGTTACAGGCTAGACCTGTGTGACTTAGGATCGGGGTCCTGACACCATGTTCTTCAGATCTCACGAGCTAGGCTTAGGGATCGGTGAGTAGATGAGCTAGGGCAGAATGAGAGATCTTTGTGCGCACCCCAGAGTTCGAACCTCAAGGGTCTTGCCGGAACCCAAGATCAGACATTTGGTGTGCCAGGTAGGGGTGTGCTGAAATTTCCTCCCCATCCGTCCCGCTCTCCGCCCGCCAAGTTCCCATGGCAGGTGTCCCTCCTCCGACCGGCTTGGCAACCGCGCGAAGTGGCGCTCCAGGCCACCGGGCCTTCACCCCCGCCTTACGACGGGTGCAGTGGCCACCTAGGTTTAGGCCAGCTCTGCCGCCCCGTTACAACGGGGCAACGGACCCGGCCGTCTTCCTCCAGTCTTATGAAGAGGCCATCTCGGCGGCCAGCGGCGACAGCAAGGTCATGGCCAGCTGGCTCACCATGGAGCTCACCGGCGTGCCGCGCGCCTAGTTCTTCAGCTTGCCAGAATCATCTGTGGCATACTGGGAGGAGCTGCGCGACCTCTTCGTCGCACGCTTTGGGGCGCCGGCACTCCACGTCATCGTGACCCTCCTCGGCGGCTCCCAAGCGCCACCCTCCGGCCGTCACAT
Organism: Secale cereale; assembly: GCA_902687465.1. NCBI lineage: Eukaryota > Viridiplantae > Streptophyta > Magnoliopsida > Poales > Poaceae > Secale > Secale cereale. The sequence goes on from LR738715.1 coordinate 498,195,995, forward strand.
CAAGCAGATCTTTCGATGGGCGAGCATCACCTCCATACGCCAGGGGCTCCTCCTGGATGGGTGGCGCCCAAGACCGACCTCCCCTTCAACTCGGGGCACAACCCTGCCTCCACCGTGGGCTCAGGAACTCTCCCGATGCTCTGCACCCCCACCACCTGCAACGTGGCAGTCACCAAGACCCTCATCGACGGTGGGGTTAGCCTCAACGTGCTCTCAGTGGAAGCTTTCAGCTTGCTTCTAGTGCCACTCGATCGGTTGCGCCCCACCAAACTCCTCTCCGGAGTCAGCAGCGGTTCCACCAACCCTCTGGGGCAGATCTGCCTCTCGGTCACCTTCGGCACCCGAAACAACTACCGGACCGACCTGATTGACTTCGACATCGCCCGAATAGGCTTCCCGTACAACACCATCCTCGGGTACCCCGCATTGGCTTAGTTCATGACTGCGACCCATTCCGCCTATAACCTCATGAATATGTTAGGGAACAGCGGTGTCCTTACCATGGAGGGGGATACCAGGGAAGCTCTGGCGGCCCTCAAGCGCGTCTTCCGGACCGTTGCGGCGGCACATCCAACCAGGGAAGCCACCCTGGAACCGAGGGTGCTGCACTGGCCAAGAAGAAGCAACTTTTCTCCCAAGACCAAGCCGATACGAAGTAGGTGCCGGTGGATGAAGATGAGCCGTCAAGTGTCGCCTTCACCATAGGTGCTGGTCTTCCCCCAGCTCAAGAAGAGGCGCTGGTTGGATTCCTGCACGCAAACAGGGATGTGTTCGCGTGGGAACCCAAGGACCTGGCGGGAGTCCCGAGGGAGGTGATCGAGCATCACCTAAAGGGAGGTCACCTCGGATCCCACGGCGGCATCGCCACGAGAGCCTTTGGCAGGCAAAGACCACCTGTTGTCAGGATAGCTTGTACTAGTTGTCCCCCTTCAAATTTGGCCAGTGTGGGATCCCTTCCCACTAAATATTTGGGAAGAGGACCCGAGCCACTATAAATAGGGCTAGCCACCACCATTGGGATCATCTCATCTTGAGTTGATCAATCAGTAAGCTACACACCGCAAGCTCACCCGAGCACAAGAACCCCTCTCCTCAGGAGGCGGTTCATCCATGTAGTAGTTCTTCATCAGCCTACAAGGTAATCCACCACACAACACTGGATTAGGGTATTACACCACAATGGTGGCCCGAACCAGTATAAACGTTGTGTCCCTTGTTCTTCGGATCTGACGAGCTAAGCTTAGGGATCGGTGAGTAGACGAGCTAGGGCAGAAGGAGCGATCTTCATGCGCACCCCAGAGTTCAAACCTCAAGGGTCTTGCCGGGACCCAAGATCCGACAGTCCTGCAGCTGATACAATGAATGAGTCTCACATGTGGACGACTCATCGTCAGAGTAGATGGCCGTCTCACCGGCAGACATGGATCCTTCCTCGCCTTCTACCCCATGGATGAAACCAACAAATGCGTGCTTCATGGAGGGCTGACTCCGGGTGGGCCATGCACGCTAAGCCATCTCGATGATGTTGGTGCAGTTGTCCGGCTCAGGGCCTGGTTCGCCGATCTTGCTGATGAAGACGTGGATTCCGCCAAAGGGGACCCTGTACCCGTACTCTATCGAGCCGGCCTCGGGGCCCCAGCCTGCATTGTCGATGTAGAGCTTGCCGTGACGACTCTTGGCCATCCGTCCTAGAGCGTATCCCTTGATCCCTTCGAAGTTTCCCTTCAAGAACTCGAAACCACCACCTGCAGGCCCCACAGTGGGTGCCAACTATCGTGGGATTGTCACAGCATATGTCCTAGTGTAAGGACTTAATCGTGGAGCCAGCACGCCTAGATTAGCTTAAAGGGGTTAATTGGGACAAAGGACCCAGAGAGTTTATACTGGTTCGGCCCCTTGCGGTGAAGGTAAAAGCCTAATCCAGTTTGAGGTGGTATTGCTAGGTTTTTGATTACTAGGGAGCGAATACGCTTGGCCTAGTTTTCGATCTCTTCTTTCTTACCCTAAACCGCCGCCGGGTCATCCCTTTTTATAGACAGGTTGACGCCCGATGGCTTATGGAGTCCCGACCGGATCATACACAACGTGTCTGGCTCGGTGACTATTTACATTTTCCTTACATTACAAGTCATACATACATGGCGGTTCACCCTCCTGGGCCTTGAATCGCCTTTGGGTCTTGGGCTCTCTCACGGGCTCATATAGTCCACCATCTTCATCGGTGAGTCACCAGGGGTATAACCCGACCCCTTCTGGGCGATTTATACCAGTAGTTATATCCTCAACACCCAGCAACAATGGCTCAGAAAAGGAGAAAGTTGGACAACGGTAAGCCTCTCCCGGTAGAGCCGTCCTCTCCCGGCAGAGACCCTGCCGAAAACAACTCCTCACAGCCTGCTGGACCACCCCATCCAGCCGGGCCCATGGACCCCATGAACGAGGCATGTGCTCCCGCAGTAGAGGAGGTGTCGCTAGTCCTCGTTGCCGAGCCCCAGGCTCCAACTTGGGCAAGGCACATTGTCCACTTCCTACAGACCGGAGAACTTCCCGGCAACCAAGATGAAGGTGAAAAAGTAGCCCGAAGGGCCAGTATGTATCAGTTTGTCGATGACACTCTGTACAGAAGGAGGCCCAACGTGTGAAATTGAAGTGTGTCTGCCAGAGAAGGAAAGGAACTGCTAGCTGAAATACACAAAGGCATGTGCAGATCCCACATTGGATCAAGGGCATTATTTGGGAGAGCATTCCGGCAAGGATTCTATTGGCCCAGAGCCCTCCAAGATGCGGTCGAGCTCGTCACGAAATGTGTAGCATGCCAGTTCCATTCCAAGAAAACCCACCTGCCTGCCCAAGATGTTCAAACAATCCCTCTATCATGGCCATTTTTGGTCTGGGGGATCAATATCCTCGGCCCCTTCCCCCGAGCAATCGATGGCTTTGAATTGTTGTTCATTTCTATCAACAAGTTTACAAAGTGGTCGGAAGTGACTGCCATGAGAAAGTTGACTACCCAGTCAGCTATTAGGTTCTTGAAAGATTTGGTGTGTCGTTTTGGAGTTCCGGCAAGGATCATTACTAACAACGGCACCCAGTTCACGAGCCACGCCTTCATGCAACATGTTCATGCCCTCGGATGCACACCCCCAGAGCAATGGACAAGCTGAGAGGCCGAACACTGAAGTGTTGCGTGGACTCAAGACAATAACTTTTGATATGCTGTAGAAGCAAGGCATGCAGTGGGTCGAGGAACTGCCGGTAGTTCTCTGATCCCTCAGAATGACACCAAACCGAGCTACCAGGCAGACTCCCTTCTCCCTGGTCTATAGGGGAGAATCAGTTATCCCCACGGAACTCATTTACGGTTCACCTTGAGTGCTTGCCTACGATGAAGTAGAGAAAGTTCAGCACCGGCGTCACGACGTTGTGCTACTCGAGGAGAACTGCTACGTGTGCTGGATGCTATCAGCAAGCCCTGCATCGCTATCATAGCCGCACGGTTCATGCCCGATGTTCTGAGGAAGGTGACCTTGTCCGCCAAGGGTACGCACAAGTTATCACGGAAGTGGGAAGGCCCTTACCGGGTAGTACGAGTCACCAGACATGGCGCAGTCCGTCTAGAGACCGGAGATGGCATTCAATTGTAAAACTCATGGAATATTGAGCATCTCCGTAAGTTCTACCCGTAAGGCGCGACTGTGGGGCCCTGCCCGGCAGCCACCCATTTGTACATGCCTTGCCTCAACTGCATGTAACCCCTTGTACAAAGCCAGGGCGATGACCCCGTGCAAGAGGAAATAAAGAAGCGCTATAGGGGGCCCCCGACCAATATTGCATGCATGCATGAGCATTCCAAGATCACTGCATGAGCATTTCATGAGCATTTGCATATGCATATAAATAGGATCGCATCCTGCATTCATTCTCATCTGCATGAAGATTCAAGTTCCTGCCGTGAGCTTGGCTTCTACAAGGAGTTGAGAAGATTGCCCGGCACTGCAATCCCCGGCAAGCCGAACAGATAAGTTCTACCTCCTGTCCGTTAGTGTTCTGTAAGCTATAACTTGTGCATAAGAAAACCTAGCCACTCTTTTGAGACTTAGGTGCTCCCATCCCTCACTCAAACGATGCTTCGAACGGGATGGTTATAGTGGCCTTTGGTAAAAATAAGTTGGCGGGGGGCTGGCCCCTTCACCTGTTCCCCGACAGATAAGATTCTCCGGCAGACAAAAAGGGTGCCGGTAGGATAGCTTGCCATGAAAACTCGTTTATCTACATTAAAGAGGTATCTCATCTCTACATGGACTCGAAGGGTTACATTATTTGAATTAAAATTTGGCAAGTGCCTATAGATTTAAGGTTGAAAAAAGATAAGTGCCTCATGATGCCTTTTCTTGTCCCTCTCCTCCTAGGCATGGCCGTCAAAGGCGAGGAAGGGCAAAAGGAGCACCTGGGCAGGAGCCCAGCCCGCCCCCCTTCGGGCTCCAGGAGAGGTAACCCGATTGGAGCGGGAGCACCGGGGAACGCATCGATGGAGAGCACGGCGTAGGCGACCCGTCAACCACCGTTAACAGAACCAGCACGGCATGCCAGCGCTAACGGAGCTGCAACCCGAGAGGAAGCCTGCGGGGGTCCAACTGGAAGACTGTTGGAGGATATTTCGTCATCGGTCGAGCTCTCCGCGTAGCGCCCTAAGTGACCTCCCAAGTGCCCGAAGATCTTAACTGATAGCAGGCCTTTCTCCATTAATTTGAACTGGAGAACGTGCCCCTCCGAGAAGCCATGAGCACGGGCAAAGGTCTTCCAGCCACGACAAAGGTACATTACATGAGGGGCCGGGAAGTCAACATCAACTTGCGTATCGTTGTTCCCACAGCCCCTCATGTGCAGCCTCAGGGTGCGTGGTTGTTCGAGCTCCATCTCCCACGCAAAGGGAGTTGGAAGGTGAAGGTGACCGCACGGGGGCTTGTACAACTGATGATGAACTCTCGAGATTGTTCCCCGACATGGCCATCCCATGGGGGAGGAGCCGCCTGCAGGGGCACAGCCAAAACGCCACCACGCCCCACTCCTCCTCGAGTGCCACGGCGACCTCGACCTCCTCCCCTTCCTCCTCCCTTCGCGGCGGGTTCCGCCACCACAAGATCTCGAGGAGGGGGATAAACTATCAAGAAGAAGCCCTCGTCGCTGCCACCGAGACGCCACCGTGCCCTCGCCCTCTCACCATAGCTAGGAGGTAATGGTTGCGAAGAAGGAGAAGAAGGAGTGTGTGCAGAAGGTCGTGGCCCTTGCCCTTTTTTATAGGGAGACGAGGCAGGAGGCTGGCTCCTCATGCAGGAAGTGGTTGCCCGCTCCTCCAATGTGGCCTCTCTACTCCCTCTGTGGCTCTGAGAATCAAGGCCGACCCTCTCCTCCAACCATCAGCTCTCGGTTTTCGGCCATGGCACTCCTCCCCGTGCCCTCCGCATCCACCACCTATGACACCTAGTGCATGCGGAACACATGGTAGGTGCGTGCGGAATGGGAGGCAAGTGGGATGGCAGTTTCCACCTCGTGATCGTGGGGCGAGTATAATCCACATGCCAAGATCAAAGCTCTTCCACAACGTTGCGCACGACGCACGGAGAAACCGGAAATTGGCCCGCATTCAAGACTAATGAAGAAGCAAAAAGAAGACCTCAAGACACCAGCCTCTTCAGCAACCCCGCATGTGCACTTGTTACGCTCTACCCCGATGACGCTCGGCAACGTGTTCGGGGCAGGCCCGGGGGCTTCTAGCGATGCAACAAACCCTGGGTCTGCTGCCCTGGCTGTGCACATGCACAGGAACAAGATTGAAGCACCAACCCAAGTTAGATGTACAAGAAACCAAGAGATTTGAGGAATAAACAAGAAGATCAGAGACACCAAGACCAAGCCAGAGAAGCACGATATCACCAAGAGAAAGGCCTCTGCTACTTCTCGAGCTTGCGTTGTATTCCCTCGAAGAGGAAAGGGAGATGCAGCACAATAGCGTAAGTATTTCCCTCAGTTTTTGAGAACCAAGGTATCAATCCAGTAGGAGACCACGCGCGAGTCCCTCGCACATGCACAAACAAATATGAACTTCGCAGCCAACGCGATAAGGGGTTGTCAATCCCTTTACCATCACTTACGAAAGTGAGATATCATAGAGATGATAGTTTATATTTTTGGTATTCTTGATTATAAGAACAGAAAGTAAAAGCGGAAAAAGTAAAGTAGATCTAGATTGATATGTTGATAATAGTCCCGAGGGCCATAGTGTTCTTTAGTGGCTTCTCTCATGATAGTGATATTCTACGGCGGGTAGACAAATTACGATCGAGTAATTGATAGAAAAGCGAATAATTATGCGACTATCTAGGCATGATCATTGTATATAGGCATCACGTCCGAGACAAGTAGACCGACTCCTAACTGCATCTAGTACTATTACTCGACACATCGACCGCTATCCAGCATGCATCTAGTGTATTGAGTTCATAAGAACAGAGTAACGCCTTAAGCAAGATGACATGATGTAGAGGGATAAACTCAAGCAATATGATATAAACCCCATCTTTTTATCCTCGATGGCAACAATACAATACGTGCCTTGCTGCCCCTACTGTCACTGGGAAAGGACACGGCAAGATTGAACCCAAAGCCAAGCACTTCTCCCATTGCAAGAACTAAAGATCTAGTAGGCCAAACCAAACCAATAATTAGAAGAGCCTTGCAAGGATATTATGAGAAAACATAAAGAGTTCAGAAAAGAACCAAATATTTCTCATAGATAATCTTGATCATAAACCCACAATTCATCGGATCTCGACAAAGACACCGCAAAAAGAGATTACATCGAATAGATCTCCTCGAAGACCGAGGAGAACTTTGTATTGATATCCAGAGAGAGAGAAGAAGCCATATAGATACTAGCTATGGACTCGAAGGTCTGTGGTAAACTACTCACAACTCATGGTGAGGCGATGATGATTATGTAGAAGCACTCCGTGGTAGATCCCCCCTCCAGCGGAGCAACGGAACAGGCCCCAAGATGGGATCTCACGGGAACAGAAGGTTACGGCGGTGGAACTAGGGGTTTCTCTGTTCTTCTGATGGTTTAGGGGTACGTAGGCTTATATAGGAGGAAGAAGGGCACCGGGGGCCTTACGTGGGACCCACGAGGCAGGGGCACGCCCTGGACAGGGGGCGCGCCTCCCACCCTCGCGGGCACCATGTGGGCCCTACTGCATGGTTTTCAAGTCTCCCGTGCGTGATTTTCTCCAAAAATATCTCTCCCGAAGGTTTCATTCCGTTTGGACTCCGTTTGATATTCCTTTTCTACAAAACCCTGAAACAGGCAAAAAACAACAATCTGACTGGGCCTTTGGGTTAGTAGGTTAGTCCCAAAAATAATATAAAAGTGTATGACAAAGCCCATTAAACATCCAAAACATCATAAATAATAGCATGGAACAATAAAAATTTATAGATACGTTGGAGACATATCAGCCTCCCTTGCCGGGCAGGCGACCCGGCGAGGGCGAGGCCATCCCTAGAAGAAGTCAACCAGGGCGTCCCAGCAGAGCCTGCCGAGACTCACGGAGGCTAAATCACCTCACCAACCGCTCCACCATGACTCACGTCGTCGATCATTGCGGTGTCAAGCCGCAGAATGACTAAGTGGCAGCCATTCGCCACATGGCAGCCTCTCCGTACCGGAAGAACCCACAGATGAAACCCGTCCTGCAATGTGTCAAGCAAGCAGGCGTGGAGCTGGCAAGATAGCCCGACAAGCCTTGCTGGGAAACCAGTGATGTGACATTGAGCGGTGCATTTAATGCGCCCTGTCAGCCCGCTGAGTTAGGTATGATAGCACTATTGCTATCTTATCAATGTATAATGATTACTTTGCCATTATGGTAACCCCTTAATCTATAAAAGGAGGCCCATGGCAACCGTAGACATGGTTAGAAGATTCGATAACTCACACCCCCATAGGCACGTAGTCATTGCGCCCTGAGGCAACCCTTGCCGCAAGTGTACTACGCTCCACCACCTCATTTCCACCATCAATCCAGCAAAGTAGGAGTTGGGTCTTACGCCACCATGGCGGCCCAAACCTGGGTAAAACTTCCCGTGTGATCTCCTGCCCCACTCTCGTCTGCTATTTGTGCAACACGACGTCCCCCCACCGAACCAGCAAGGGGCCTCCTAGTCCCATAGGTAGTAGTGGTTTCCCGCAATAGGCCTTTAAGAGGCCGACGAGTATAATTGGCTTAATTCTATCAATGGGCATAACGGGTCATTAATGAGCCATATTTGATGACGCTACAAAATGGACCAATGGATTAACGGGCCACAAACGGGCTGACTTTAACCACGGCCTGAATTTGGCCCACAAGCGGAAAAAGTCCTGTAACAAACCGTAAGCAACCGAATGCTGCAAATCAGCCCAACAATAAATGGGCCCTTAAAAGGCAGAAAAATAACACGGGTTGGGAACGGACCAATGGAGTAACGTGTCGTTAATGGGTATGAAGCGATATACTGATCATTCTAGGTCAGTTTCAGTACGGGCGGTTAAGGGGCCAAGAGTTACAAAGGGCCTCATATGGGCCGAAATATGTCATGGGTCGGAAGTTACAATGGGCTGGAATCATATTGGATGGCCCAAATGAAGCTAGTGGGCCGAATTCTTAAATGACAATATGGGCCGTCAGTTATCGGGCTTGAAAGGGCTATATGCGAGCAAGCTGTTAGCAGGCTTTTGATAGGCCAACCCGTTATCCCTTGACCAAGTCAAACGAGTCGGCCTTTTGACCTGAATGGGCCACTGCTAGGCCATGCCACGTGTCGACGTATCATTGGCTCCTATTGTCCAATGGGTGGTTGACATCTGCTCGCATGTGGAGCTGACATGTGGTTCCTCAGGCCAATGATAATTTTACACGTGGAAAATTCCCATTGGTCCTCGCTGTTAGCGGGTTATCGGATCCAAAATCGGACCGATAGCTTAACGGTGACCCGTTATGGTGGATGCCACATGGTGGTTACCCTTGATGAAAGCACTTCCATGACGCGCCATTTATCATCATGGAAGTGAACACTTCCGTGATGGTAATTTTGGTATTGTCATGGAACACTTCTACGACAACACAGGTATGACTATCTTGATTCTATCATAAAATTCACAAGGATGTACATGCATGACAAAAAACGTGACCTACTGTGACAAACACGTATTATCACAGAAGTGTTTTTTTGTCATGCTATCACTACAATTTTTTATCTTGCAACTAATCCTCAAGGGATTGACAACCCCTTGTGCCGCGCTGGGTGCAAGTATTTGTTATTTGTGTGCAGGTACTACTAACGAGGTGTTGTGTGATTCTCCTACCGGATTGATAATCTTGGTTCCTAACTGAGGAAAATAGTTATGTCTACTGTACTGCATCATCCCCTCCTCTTCGGGGAAATCCGGATGCTGCTCACAAATAGCAGGAAAAAAAATTATGCGACGTTGCCAGTGAGACATCATCAACATCTATCAAGTACCTACGCATAAACTTTCATCCCCTTGCATTTCCGTTATTTGATATTTGCCTCTCATTTTCACTCCCCCACTTCTAAAAATTTTCATGCAAAAATACAAAAATATTTTATGCTTGCCTTTTTTGCGTTTGCTTCTTTGTTTGCTTGTTATCTCGCTTG
>LR738715.1:498205718-498241329 GCA_902687465.1 Secale cereale
GTTTCAGTACGGGCGGTTAAGGGGCCAAGAGTTACAAAGGGCCTCATATGGGCCGAAATATGTCATGGGTCGGAAGTTACAATGGGCTGGAATCATATTGGATGGCCCAAATGAAGCTAGTGGGCCGAATTCTTAAATGACAATATGGGCCGTCAGTTATCGGGCTTGAAAGGGCTATATGCGAGCAAGCTATTAGCAGGCTTTTGATAGGCCAACCCGTTATCCCTTGACCAAGTCAAACGAGTCGGCCTTTTGACCTGAATGGGCCACTGCTAGGCCATGCCACGTGTCGACGTATCATTGGCTCCTATTGTCCAATGGGTGGTTGACATCTGCTCGCATGTGGAGCTGACATGTGGTTCCTCAGGCCAATGATAATTTTACACGTGGAAAATTCCCATTGGTCCTCGCTGTTAGCGGGTTATCGGATCCAAAATCGGACCGATAGCTTAACGGTGACCCGTTATGGTGGATGCCACATGGTGGTTACCCTTGATGAAAGCACTTCCATGACGCGCCATTTATCGTCATGGAAGTGAACACTTCCGTGATGATAATTTTGGTATTGTCATGGAACACTTCTACGACAACACAGGTATGACTATCTTGATTCTATCATAAAATTCACATGGATGTACATGCATGACAAAAAACGTGACCTACTGTGACAAACACGTATTATCACAGAAGTGTTTTTTTGTCATGCTATCACTACAATTTTTTATCTTGCAACTAATCCTCAAGGGATTGACAACCCCTTGTGCCGCGCTGGGTGCAAGTATTTGTTATTTGTGTGCAGGTACTACTAACGAGGTGTTGTGTGATTCTCCTACCGGATGGATAATCTTGGTTCCTAACTGAGGAAAATAGTTATGTCTACTGTACTGCATCATCCCCTCCTCTTCGGGGAAATCCGGATGCTGCTCACAAATAGCAGGAAAAAAAATTATGCGACATTGCCAGTGAGACATCATCAACATCTATCAAGTACCTACGCATAAACTTTCATCCCCTTGCATTTCCGTTATTTGATATTTGCCTCTCATTTTCACTCCCCCACTTCTAAAAATTTTCATGCAAAAATACAAAAATATTTTATGCTTGCCTTTTTTGCGTTTGCTTCTTTGTTTGCTTGTTATCTCGCTTGCCTAGTCACGATGTCGCAAGAAAATACAAATTTGTGTGATTTTTCCAATAATAATTATAATGATTTTATTAGTACCACGATTTCTCCTCCCGCCGTTGTTGCAGAGACTTGTGATATTAATGCTGCTTGATTAAATCTGGTTATTGAAGAACAATTTTCTAGTAGTCCCAATGAAGATGATGCATCCCATCTTAACACTTTTATAGAATTGTCTAATATGCAAAAGAAAAAGGATGTAGATAATGATATTTTCAAATTAATAATCCCCTTCTCATTACGGGATCACGCTAAAATTTCGTTTTCATCTTTGCCACGAAATAGCATTGATTCTTGGGATAGATGCAAAGATACTTTTATTACTAAGTACTTCCCTCCGGCGAAATTATTTCTCTTAGAAACCAAATTATTAATTTGGAGCAACTTAATCATGAACATGGTGTCTAATCTTGGGAGAGGATAAAATCGATGATAAGAAATCGCCCTAGTCATGGTTTAAATTTGTGGATGATCGTACATTTTTTTAATGCGGGATTGAACTATGTTTCTAGAAATCTTTTAGATTCCGCCGCGGGAGTTACTTTTATCGAAATCACATTGCAAGAAGCTACTAAATTGCTTGATAATATTATGTTAAATTATTTACAATGGCATACCGAAAGAACTCCTACTAGTAAAAAAGTGAACTCTTTGAGTGATGAAGTTGATGCGCTTATGAAATTGGTGGCTTGTGAAATGCTCTTATTTACCCTAATGATGTGTCGTTGTCCACTTTAATTGAGAAAAATAATGATCCTGTATATGTGAATTTTGTCTCGTGAAATAATTTTATTTGCAACACTTATAGAGGTAATTTTAATCGTAGGACGTTTCCTGGAAACTCCTCTAATAATTATGGCAATTCCAATCGTAATTCCTCTAGCAATAATAATAGTACACCTTCTGAACTTCAAAGTAATACAGAAGAATTTATCAATGCTCAATAAGATGTCAACACTACGAAAGAAGAAAAAATGAGTAAACTTGATGATATGTCTAGTAGCTTTGATAAAATTGTTAATGATGCGGAAATTCTTAAAAATAAAGTTTTGCCACCCAAGATTGTTATTTATTAATTAAATAAATCTCTTTATGTCTCTATGGATGAAATTAAAGAAAGAACCGCTAGATTAAGAGCTAAGCGAGAATTCCTAGAAAAAGCGATTCCGCCCAAAAAAATTTATAGTAATGATGAAGATGTTAAAATGATTGTTATTTATTCTATTGAATATTTGTTCAGTAATGTTAAACTTTATTAAAGGGGGATTGAAGAAGATTCAACTTTAGCTAGAAGGCGTCCTCATAATTCGGAGGGTGAAAATCTTGATGAAAAAATTATTAAAAGTGGGTTTGGAGAGGTAAGAACTATAAATAGGTATGTGCCCACTATCTTGGATCACAAAGACTTGAATTATGATAGTTGTTCTTTTATTGAGTGTATCTCTTTGTTGCAATCCATGCTAAACTCTCCAAATGCTTATGGGCTAAATAAGGATTTTACTAAAATTTCATAGAAGCAGTGATGATATCTTTAGAAGAAAAGCTAGAGTTGGAAGTTTAATTCCTAGAAAATTATATGATGAGTGGGAACCCACAATTAAGATTAAAATTGAAAATTATGAGTGCAATGCCATATATGATTTGGGTGCTAACGTTCCCACAATGCCAAAACCTCTATGTGATGTGCTAGGTTTCACCAATTTGGACGAATGCTCTCTTTCTTTGCACCCGGAGGGTTCCACTATTTAAAAGCCTCTGGCTAGAATAAATGATGTCCTTATTTTAGAAAATAGAAATTTCGTACCCGTTGAGTTTATTGTGCTTGAAATTCAATGTAATCCGTCTTGCCTCATAATACTTGGTAGGCCTTTCCTACGAACTATAGGTGCCATTATTGACATGAAAGAAGGGAATATAAAATTTCAATTCCGTTAAAGAAGTTTATGGAACACTTCCCTAAAAAGAAAATTAGGCCACCATTTGAGTCCATTATGAGAGCTACCTGTGGAATAAACACTAAGGATGAGAGCACTTGAAACTATGCATTAAGCCTAGCTAGGGGTATAAAATAATATTGCTAGTTGGGAGGCAACACAATAGTTATGTTTGAATTTTTTTGTTTCTTTTCTGTTTTTCAATAAGCACACAATTATTACTCTGTTTTGGATGTGTTTTAATTAGTGTTTGTGCCAGCAAGCAAAGCTTTTGGGATGATTTGCTTGATAATTGATTTGATTCTGTGAAAAAATAGATACTTTTGTGTTCAGTAGAAGAATTATCTGCAATTGCTGGAGCGTGAACAATTTCTAAAAAATATACATGTAATTTGTATAGAAATTTCCCATGTTTTACTAATTTTTTAGAATTGTCAGAGTTGCAAAAGTATAGTAATTAATTGAATCTTTATAGACTGTTCTGTTTTTGACAGATTCTAATTTTGTTGTGTTGTTTGCTTATTTTAATGAATCTATGAGTTGTATCGAGGGGGGGGGGATAAACCATGGTGAATTTAGAATACAATAGGTATAATGAAATAATAAAATATGAATGGGTTTGGAACAATACTTAAAGTAAGGACTGGTTTTATTGTACTAACGGATCTCACGTGTTTTCTTCTAAGTGTTGTGTGTTGAAGTTTTTAGGTTTTGGGTGAGATCGATGGATGAAGGAAAAAGGAGTGGAAAGAGCCTAAGTTTGGGGATTCCTGAGGCACCCCAAGGTAATATTCAAGGACTCTAAAGCAACTAAGCTTGGTGATGCCCTGGAAGGCATCCCCTCTTTCTTCTAATGACCATTGGTAATTTTACTTGGCGCTATATTTTTATTCATCACACGTTATGATTTTTGCTTGGAGCGTCATGAATTATATGAGTGTTTGTTTTATTCTTTTTTAGTATGTCACGATCATATTTGCTAGAAACACCTTTTTGAAAGGGACACACATTATTCATAATTTATAGAATACTCTATGTGCTTCACTTATATCTTATGGTGCCAGACAATTGCTCTAGTGCTTCACTTATATGTTTTTTGAGCACGATACTCATTATATTTTGAAGAAATACTTGTACTCATTGTCGGTGTCAAAACCGGCAGATCTCGGGTAGGGGGGCCCAAGCTATGCGTTTAGAGGATCAATGGTAAGTGGAGACTGGGGACACGATGTTTACCCAGGTTCAGGCCCTCTCGATCGAGGTAATACCCTACTTCCTGCTATATTAATATGGATGAATATGATTATAAGAGTTGATCTACCTCGAGATCATAATGGCTAAACCCTAATGCCTAGCCTATGAGGATATTATGATTCTAATGTTAGCCTCTACGGACTCAACCACCTGGATTATATACACGCCAGAGGGGGCCTAGTGTTACAAGGGTGACTTGGGGAGGAAGTAATAGATACATCCAGACTCTACACTTGCCTTTCTACGTACATAGTAGTCCTGACCGAATACGGGGGAGAGTCTTCTGCTTCTACTTTCGTGGACCATCATTACGGCCCAGCTTCATCGACCCGGACGCCTGAGGACCCCTGAATACAGGACTCGCTCAGTAGCCCCCGGACTTGCCTTCAAGGACGAGATTGTGCCTGGCTTCATGTCTTCGGTCTTGCAAGGTGTCGGATTACGGGCTCCGCAAACCCAAGAAGTTCGACCACAGGGGCGTGAATGAAGATCTCTCCCACACACGTCTACCTAGCGTCTCGCCCTCGTCCGCTGAAGATATTCAAGTGAACAACGAGTAAAGCACACGCGAATTTACCGAGGTTCAGGCCACCTTACAATGTAAAACCCTACTTCCTGCTTTGGTGGATTGGCCTCGAGGGGGAGGGGCTTGAGTATGAATGAGTACAGTGGTTCTTGAGCTCAGGAGGGTCAGGAGGCAAGGGTTCCTGCTCCTTTGTGCGATGACAGAGTTTCTGGATCTAATCTGACTTGAGTCCCCTCCATAGTGGAGATCCTATGTACTTATATAGACAGCCAGGGTCCTCTTCCCCCGAAATGTTTAGGCGGGAAGGGATCCCACAACAGCCATTTTGAGTGGGAACACAAGGACGTTCCTATCCTGACAAAAGCAGTCTTCGCCTGCAAAGGGATCACGCGATGACGCAGTGGTGGGCTCGGTGGTGACATCCTCCCTGTCGTCCTTGCGGTCTTCAGTCTTGTTGCACCAATGGGGAAACCTTTGTCTTTCTCCTCGGGAACCTGCGCCTACGCTGTCACCTTTGCACCAAAACGACAACTGCGCCGCTGGCACCCGCTGGTGCGGTGCATCACTGCTTGTGTCACTGCCTCCTCCTGAGGCAGGCTCGGCCTTGGATTCTCCGCCCCTCCGGAGCAACCTAGCCGAGGCCACTCCTGAGGGGGTCTTGATGTCGTTCTCCTCGCGAGGCCTTACCCCCTCGCGAGGGTCTTGGGCAGCTGGTCGATCAGCTGGGCTGTACCAGGACGTGGTAGGAGCGTGTCGTGGCCCACAGACACGCGAGTCTGGGTACCCTGGTTCCCAGGACGCCGACAGTAGCCCCCGGGCCCAAGGCGCGCATGGAGTTGGCTTCGGGTCGAAGCCTTAGTCGAGGACAGAGTGTCGTGGGCCCCAAAAAGGTTGCGGGCCAGGCTGGTGCATGACAGTTGGATGGGACATGGGCGACTCCGCTTCCCACGCAGTCTCGGCAACCGTGTGGCCGGGGGCGAGGCGCTTGCCGTCGGCTGCACCTCCGACTCCTCCGGTAGCAGCTATGCTTCTCCTGAGACGGCCTCGAGCTCCGATGAGAGCTACGAGCCGCTGAGTCGCTGTTCTTATTGCCGGAAGGAAACAGCGTCCTCCAGCCACCGCCGTCGCTGAAGGAGCCCGAGCCACATTCCTCCGAGAACGACCTTCTTTAGCTCGGTCCCTACGAGGGAGCCATGGACGGCCCCATGAGGGCGTGTAAACCTTTTGTGATACTTTTTCTGTTATCTGATGTTATAGACTTATGTTCCTCGTGAGGTCCTTCGCTAGAGCAGGACTTTCCCTTTCCTCCGTCCTGCGGTAGTTTAGGGCCCTACGCCTGTGAGACCCAGTCGCTAAACAGGCTTCAGCCGTCGCTGGTATGCCAGGTTGCGATGCCGTGATCAAGGAAAGGAGGTGAGCGGCCAGGATCCGGTAAGAGCCCCTGAGGCGCGATGCTCGGGAGGTCCCTCTTGGCGTGCAGGTAATCAACAAGTAGGGCCGGTGATAGGGGCTTTCGTGCTCCAGCGAATTCAATATTACAGTGGGTGGAGGTGTAGATACGCGAGTAGATGCGGGTGTCGAAAGCTTATCTTAGTGATCTCCTGCGGTCAGGCGGCAGTGGCACTTGATCTTCTGTCACATTTCCTGCGGGGCGAGGCTCTATGCTTCTTGGGACTCGCCTCCTGAGATGCCTAGGCCGCCGCTGTCATGCTGGGTTGCGATTCCACGCGCGAGGCCAGGAGGTAAGGTTCAGGAGCCGGTCGGGGCCCTGAGGCGCGATGCTCAGGAGCCCCTCCTTCTGCGCCCAAGTCGTCTTCGCGAGGGGATAGCAGCAGTCGCTCCCAGGCCACCGAACGTAGGGGACGCGACTGCCTGGGCCTTGAAGGAGAAGGTCAAGGAACTGGTGAAGGCGTCTCTCCGGGTCGCTGCTACCGAGGCCGAGGGGGCGGAGACTGGTGATGACCCACTTGGTGATGCCTGACCTGTTCTTGTCCAGATGAGAGAAATGCAAGTGCCTTGGGGAGGCGTAAGAACTCGCTTGAATTTGGAGAACTTGGTATTATTGTAATAACTAGATTTGAACTTGATGATTTCCATGCTTGCTTCCTTTCATGTTTGCTTAGGTGCTCTGCGTTGGCAGGGCCCAACCCCGCGCATACCTCGATTGCCATTGAGCCCTCCAGGTGACCGGGGTTATAGTAATAACTAGACTCAAGGAATGAGGGGCTACGTGGCTAGTGAGGCCCCTGGGTCGCGATGCCCAGGGGTCCCCCTTGACGTTCAAGCGATGCGGTTTGCGTTCTGCGTCGGCAGGGCCCAGCCCCGCGCATACCTCGACCGCCGTTGAGCATCGGGCTCAAGGAGTGAGGGGCTACGTGACTTGTGAGGCCCCAGGGTCGCGATGCCCAGGGGTCCCCCTTGACGTACGAACCGCTCTCCTGAGGGAGAACGAGCACCATACCTTGCTTACGAGCCTTCGCCTAGGATGGGGGCGCGAGAAATCTAGGTGTCTGGGCACCTGGTAGGGTGGCGTCTTCCAGGCGTGACCTGAGCATAGCCCCCGTGCCTAGCCCCCCTCGCGACACCTATCCAAGGAGAAGTTGTGAGCGTCGTGAGCTGAAAAGCTCCCTGAGGTTGGTGAGACCACTGCGGGCCGCTCTCAGTTGTGTATAACTAGCGCGGATCATAGAGCTACCACACTTGCACGGAGTGTGGGCATAACCGCACCTCGGTCGTAGCGGCCAGCGTGGAGCTTGGTGCTTCCACTGGTTCATGGGCATAACCGCTCCTCAGTTGGTTCTGCCAGCGCGGAGCATGGCACTTCCACTGGACCGTGGGAGGGAGCCTCCCACAGGGAGAGACTCCAGGGTGTGTACAGCCTCGTCCTGACACGTGGCTTGCACGACAGGACAGCCAAGGTGTATATGGGCCCTCCTCAAGACGAGCTGAACGAATCTGAGGAAGTTCTCATGAGCTTACGCATCACTCATGAGACCCTACCCTGAGGCGGGTTGCGCCTGAGTCTTCTTCTGCAAAATGTGGAAAGAGAGGCGTTGTGTCGACCTGCGCCGAGTGCATCTCTAGAGGGCATCGCATGAGAAGGCCACAGCACCAACGACCCCAGGAAGTGACGTTAGTGGGACCGGCCCATAAGACAGAGCTCAGCCGCTGGATTTATCGACGCTGCAAGGAAGGACCCGAGCACAGACGCCGTGCCCAGTCTTCTCATGCAATAGTCCAAAAGAAAAACAACCGGCGCGCGGTTCCCGCGTGAGTGAGGCACCTGCCATGGGCCCCTACTTACCGATCCGTGATTAGCGCATGCGAACAAGGCACCAAGGCCCACGGGAGGTGATGTCACGGGAATGGCTCGTGAGACAGTGCTCAGCCCTTGGATTTACCGATGCTGCAGGGACGGACCCGAGCATAGACACCGTGTTAGTCCTTAATCATGGGGCGGTCGTGACTGGGCTCGCAAGGGCTCATGACATTAGCGGCGGTGAGAACGCCGAGCATATAGATAATGCAAATAGGAAGAAGCAACTAGCCTTGATTCATGCGCAAAAAGAGATAGCTGCGGAGGGTGAGCCTCTAGAAGCTCGAGGATGATGCAGCCCGGGGGCGCCCTCGATTGAATACCTGAAACATCACTTGACACTTGTCGAAGAAGAGTCGGGGTAGCTGAAGACGTGAGTCGTGCCGGTCGCCCTTGAGGATCGTCGGCTCCTGAGGCCCAGGGGCTCCGGAGGCCCTTAGTGGTCACGGGGGTCCGGATACCTTTCCGTCTGGACCGCCCGCCACTGCGCCTCCCGAGCCCCCAAAGCCTGCCACGCGAGGCACTGGAACGTGGCGGCTGCGTTGCGGAAGCCGAAGAGCGTGCGGACGTAGCTGTAGGGGAGAGCCCTGCTCCAGCTGACTGCCGTCGGCCAGAAGGGTTCCGAAGAAGCGGCTCGGTTGAGACCCGCGGCGTTGATGCAGACGCGGAAGTGGTTGCTCGGGTTGCGGGTAGGTGAGCTTGGCATCGTGCGGTTACGCCCACCGAGTATGAGCCTTGGGTACTGAAGTTCCTCGGTAACCTGGTTGATGAAGTCCTTAGCCCCCAGCACTGTACGGCTCATGCTGGGCTCACAAAAATGCGCGTCGAGGCATGCCTGCAGGTGGTGCCCGAACAGCTCCCCCGAGACGCTGGTCAGACCAGGGACACTCCAGAGGAGAGCCCCCGAGCCCGTCCTGAGAGGGGCGTCGGGCGCGCCTCCCTATGCGAGGGTGGAGGGCGCCTCGTCGGCAGGCGCGGGTCCTAAGGCGAGGCCGCCAGGAGCCCCCGTGTTCTGAGGTCCGTTGGCGGGTAGGTTCTTCTTCTTCTTAGGGGCGGACTACAGGGCAAAGATGGCTCCATGCTCGTCGGAGCTCTCGACCACCACGGTCTAGTAGGCGCGGTCCAGGGAACGCACTACTTCCTTCTCATCTGAGGCGATCGTGATGACTCCGCCACTCCCGGGCATCTTGAGGACGTTGTAGCCGTGATGGGTCGCTGCCATGAACTTGGCGAGGGCGGGATACCCAAGGATTGGATTGTACCGGAGGTGGATTATGGCGACGTTGAAGTCGATGAGCTCGGTGTGATAGTTGTTGCGGTCATCGAAGGTGATGGGGAGGCAGACCTGCCCCATCGGGAGTGTGGAGCCATCTGTGACTCAGTAGAATGGCTTGGTTGGGTGGAGCTGATCGTAGGGGACCTGGAGCATCTCGAAGGTCTGGACAGAGAGGATGTTGAACCCTGCTCCACCATCGATGAGGGTCTTGGTCACGAGGACGTTGCTGATGGTCGGAGTGCAGAGCATCGGGAGAGCACCTGGGGCTGCCGTGCACTTGAGCTGGTCCTTTGGGTCGAAGGCGATGACCTGCTTGGTCCACTTGAGGTTGCGCGCGGTGCCTGACCTAGGAAGTGCCGCGTTCACCTCACGCACGTGGCTCCTGAAAGCCCCCTGCTCCATCTCCCTGGCAGTCATCTTCATTCCTTCTTGGTAGTGGTGGCAGCAGAGGCAGGCCTCCGTTGCCCTGAGGGCGACCCTCACGAGGCTGGTCGCGCCAGGGGGCGTCACGAGGCTACTCCTGCGAGTGTTCTTCACGAGGACAGTCACGCCACCCTTGGCGTGAGTTCCTGCCGTCCCAGCGTCCTCCACCATGGTCTCCTCCACGGCCATAGCCGCGGTTGTCGCGCTCAGGGCGCTGCCCGCCGCGCATCGCCCTGAGCTCCTGACAGACGTTGGTGTTGTGGCTGTGGACATCGTGGAAGACGCAGTACAGACGGTTGTCTCTGGGGGGGGGGTCGTTGTAGTCGCAGCCACGCTTCACTTCTGGCTCTGCAGCCAGCACGGTGGGTCCCTTGCGCTTTGCTTCTTTGGCCTTGGCCTTCTTGTCATCAGCCTCCACTTCAGGCAGCTCCTGGAGGGAGATACGTCATTCCTCCGCCCTGGCGCACTTTGCCACGAGCTTGAACATCTCGAGGGCTGTGCACAGATCCTCGTGGATGGCGAGCTCCTCCCTCATCCTGACGTCGCGAACACCATCGGAGAACGCTGAGATGATGGCCTCGTCCGAGATCCTGGGGATCCTGAGCACATGGTGTTGAAACGCTGGATGTACTTGTGCAGGGTCTCCCCAGGCTGCTTCTTCATGCGGCGCAGATCCACGGCCGTCGGGGCTCGGTCACGGGTGCCCTGGAAGTTGGCGACGAAACATTCATGAAGCTCTTCCCTCGAGGATATAGATCCCACGGGGAGGTTCAGGAGCCAGGAGCGGGCGCCAACCTTGAGGGCCATGGGGAACCAGTTCGCCATGACTTGCTCGGTGCCATTGGACGCCTCGATGCTCAGCTCGTAGAGTTGGAGGAACTCCGTGGGGTCGGTGGTGCCATCGTAGCGCGGAGGCCGATCCAGCTTGAACTTGCTGGGCCAGACGAGGCGCCGCAGCTCGGGAGCTAAGGCGCAACATCCAGACAAGCTCATGATGGTAGGCGCCCCCTGCGTCTGCGGTGCTGGTTCTTGGGGCGCAAGCGCCACCACCTCCTGCGGTGCGCGGTCTTGGTGCTGCGGCACGGGGGGCCCGCGAGCTTCTGCCTGGCGATGCGGAATCACCTGGTAGCTCTCCACATCGCACGCGGGGGCCTTGCGGGGTGGCTCACGCCGCAGAGCCTCGCGCCTGACCCCCTGGCCGGCGGCGTAGAGCGGAGGCGGAGCCGGGACACCGTTGCCCTCGTTCCCCGCCATGGGCGACGGACAACGGGAGCAGCGAGTTGGCGCAGGTACCTCCCCGGCGGTGTTGACGAGCTCGATGATGCGGTGGAGCCACTCGTCGTAGAGGTCGTCCGCAAGGCGGTAGTGCAGGAGCTCGCGCGCCATCAGTAGCGCAGGCTGCTGGTAGACCGGCCCGCAGCGGTTCAGCGAGGACGACACCGCGGCCGGCAAGGGTGACAGCGTCGCTGTGCGGCCATCACGACGCACGGACAACGGTAGCAGCGAGTCCTGCTGCTCGTGGACGGTCGGGTCGGTGGTGGCATTGGCGACCGGCGAGTTGGGGCGGAGCGGTGCACCATTGCCCGCAGGCGCCATCTGAGCGATGTTGGCTGCGCGGCAGGCGGCGCGTGCTCGGCGTGTGTCCACCATGGCAGTGGAGTGAGGTCGACGACGAGAGCGGGACGAGGTCGTCGGAGAGGCGAGATTTCGACACGCCCCCTACCTGGCGCGCTAAATGTCGGATTACGGGCTCCGCAAACCCAAGAAGTTCGAACACAGGGGCGTGAACGAACATCTCTCCCACTCATGTCTACCTAGCATCTCGCCCACGTCCGTTGAAGAGATTCAAGTGAACAACAAGTAAAGCACACGCGAATTTACCCAGGTTCAGGCCACGTTACGGTGTAAGACCCTACTTCCTGCTTTGGTGGATTCGCCTCGGGAGGGATTGAGTATGAATGAGTACAGTGGTTCCTGAGCTGAGGAGGAGAGCTCAAGAGGGTCAGGAGGCAAGGGTTCCTGCTCCTTTGTGCGAGGGCAGAGTTTTTGAATCTGATCCGACTTGAGTCCCCTCCATAGTGGAGATCCTAGCTACTTATATAGGCGGCCAGGGTCCTCTTCCCCCGAAATGTTTAGGCGGGAAGGGATCCCACAATGGCCATTTTGAGCGGGAACACAAGGACGTTCCTATCCTGACAAAAGCGGTTTTCGCCTGCAAAGGGATCAGGCGGTGACGCAGTGGTGGGCTCGGTGGTGACATCCTCCCTGTCGTCCTTGCGGTCTTCGGTTTTGTTGCACCAATGGGGAAACCTTTGTACTGCTCCTCGGGAACCTGCGCATATGTTGTCTCCTTTGCACCAAAACGGCAAATACACCGCTAGCACTCGCTAGCACCCGCTGGCGCGGTGCGTCACCGCCTCCTCCTGAGGCAGGCTTGGCCTTGGATTCTCCGCCCCTCCGGAGCAACCTAGTCAAGGCCACTCCTAAGGGGGTCTTGATGACGTTCTCCTCACGAGGCCTAGCCCCCTTGCGAGGGTCTTGGGCAGCTGGTCGATCAGCTGGGCCGTACCAGGCCGTGGTAGGAGGCAGACAGGCAAGTCTAGGTACCCTGGTTCCCAGGATGCCGACACAAGGTGAGTCCTTCTGGATGATAGTTCGGCTTCTTTTAATATTGTATTCCATCGATTCCTCACTGTCGTCGCCTTTGCTTCCATGTGTCCAACGAATGCGAACTGTCTGGGTACTTTTGCAATTACCCCCTTGATTGTGTAGGGAAGGTGCCTATATATGAGATTAGATCTCAGTTATCTCTCCATTCCATTCTACGCGGAAGAAACCCTACTACCTGCAAAAATTCCTCAAACATGGCCAGCACCCCAAGCTCTTCCTCGCGCCCTCACGGCCATCGAGCAGGTGATTGGTAAAGTTGTTATGTATCCCATGCGCACCTGAGAATACTTCAAGCGCAGGGATATCTCCCTCCCGAGGATCTAGTCCCCGTCCAGGCCGGACTAACTTCCATCGACAATCAAGCCCTGGCAGAGAGCTTTCCCAACCCCTCCGATGGAGAGCGGGTATGTTTTGTCCCTTTCCTTTTAACAGGTGTAGGTTTCCCCGTCCATGCCTTCCTTAGGGGTTCCCGGAGTTCTATTGTCTTCAATGGCATGATCTCACGCCGGGGTCTATCTTGCATATTGCGGGATTAGTCACTTTATGTGGACTGTTCTTGGGCTGCAGCCTCACTTTGAGTTGTGGTGAAAGTTCTTCTACCTCGTACCTCCCTCGAAAAAAGGATCCATATTTGAAGTTGCTGGCGCCGAAGTATGGCGCATAGCAGGAACAGGCTATCTGCCCGGTACTCCAAAGAAGTCATCCGATGAGTGGCCTTCGGAGTGGTTTTATATTGAGGACATTGCCGTGCTGGATCCAATTCGGCAAGGCCTCCGCAAATATTCCAATGCTCCGCTAAAGAAGCTTTTCCACTAGTGTCCCCACACTCCCACAGAAGAAGAGAGAGAGGAGGTTAGCAAACTGGCCGGCAAGATCAGATTGCTCGCCAGTTCGGGGCTGTCTATAATTGAAGTGATGGCGATTTCAATAAAGCGATGCGTGTAACCGCTCCAGGCTAGAGGATTTCCAATGTGGCATTATAATGGCCTAAATGATGTGATACGTCTCCAATGTATATATAATTCTTTATTGTTCCATGCTATTATATTATCTATTTTGGATGTTTAATGGGCTTTATTATACACTTTTATATTATTTTTGGGACTAACCTGCTAACCGAAGGCCCAGTGCAAATTGTTGTTTTTTGCCTATTTCAGTGTTTCACAGAAAAGGAATATCAAACGAAGTCCAAATGGAATGAAACCTTCGCGAGGATCGTTTTTGGAACAAATGCAATCCAGAAGACTTAGAGTACACGCCAGGGAAGCCACGAGGTGGCCACGAGGCAGGGGCATCTCCTAGGGGGGTAGGCGCACCCCCACCCTTGTGGGCCCCTCGTAGCTCCACAACAAAAATACGAATTTTTTTATCCTATTATCTTTATCAGATCTCAGCTTTGCAAGCGGCCGAGTAGGGATTGACAACCCATTTATCGCGTTGGTTGCAAGGTTCTTATTTGTTTGTGAAGGTACGAGGAACTTGTGTGTTGTCTCCTACTGGATTGATACCTTGGTTCTCAAAAACTAAGGTAAATACTTATGCTACTTTGTTGCATCACCGTTTCCTCTTCAAGGGAAAAACAACGCACGCTCGAGAGGTAGCAAGAAGAATTTCTGGCGCCGTTGCCAAGGAGATCTACGGACAAGTTATATACCAAGTACCCATCACAAGATCTTACCCCTCGTATTACATTATTTGCCATTTGCCTATCGTTTTCCTCTCCCCCACTTCACCTTTGCCGTTTTATTCGCCCTTTTTCCGTTCGCCTCTTTTTTGCTTGCTTCTTGTTTGCTTGTGTGTTTCATTGCTTGTTCGTCACTATGGCTCAAGACAATACTAAATTGTGTGACTATTCCAATACCAACAATAATGATTTTATTTGCACTCCGTTTTCTCCTATTACCGATACTGAATCTCGTGAAATCAATGCTGCTCTGTTAAACCTTGTTATGAAAGATCAATTTTCTGGCCTTCCTAGTGAAGATGTCGCTACCCATCTAAACAACTTTGTTGATTTATGCGATATGCAAAAGAAGAGAGATGTGGATAATGATATTGTTAAATTAAAGCTATTTCCATTTTTGCTTAGAGATCGTGCTAAAACTTGGTTCTCTTCTTTGCCTAGAAATAGTATTGATTCATGGAATAAGTGTAAAGATGCCTTTATCTCTAAGTATTTTCCTCCCGCTAAGATTATCTATCTTAGAAACGATATTATGAATTTTAAGCAACTTGATCATGAGCATGTTGCACAAGCTTGGGAGAGGATGAAATTAATGATACGTAATTGCCCTACACATGGTTTGAACTTATGGATGATTATACAAAACTTTTATGCTTGATTTAATTTTGCTTCTAGAGATCTTTTAGATTCGGCCGCGGGGGGCACTTTGATGAAAATCACTTTAGGAGAAGCTACTAAACTACTAGATAATATTATGGTTAATTACTCTCAATTGCACACTTAAAGATCTACTCGTAAAAAGGTCCATGCGATTGTAGAGATTAGTGTTTTGAGTGGAAAGATGGATGAACTTGTGAAATTATTTACTAATAAGAGTGTTTCTTCTGATCCTAATGATATGCCTTTGTCCACGTTGATTGAGAATAATAATGAATCTTTGGATGTGAATTTTGTTGGTAGGAACAATTTTGGGAACAACACTTATAGAGGAAACTTTAATTCTAGGCCGTTCCCTAGAAATTCCTCTAATAATTATGGTAACTCCTACAACAACTCTTATGGAAATTTTAATAAGATGCCCTCTGATTTTGAGACTAGTGTTAAATAATTTATGAATTCGCCAAAAAAAATTCAATGCCTTGCTTGAAGAAAATTTGCTTAAGATTGATGAGTTGGCTAGGAACATGGGTAGAATTTATCTTGATGTTGATTCTTTGAAACTTAGATCTATTCCACCTAAGCATGATATCAATGAGTCTCTCAAAGCCATGAGAATTTCCATTGATGAGTGCAAAGAAAGAACCATTAGGATTCGTGCTAAAAGAGATTGCTTTGTGAAAGCGTGTTCTTCTAGTTTTCATGATAATAAACATGAAGATCTAAAAGTAATTGATGTGTCTACTATTAAATACTTGTTTTCTAATATGAATCTTGATAAAGATGGGACCGGAGATGAGTCAACTTTAGTTAAAAGGCGTTCCAATGATTCAGAGTTTTTAGATCTTGATGCTAAAACTGTTAAAAGTATGATTGAAGAGGTCAAAACTTTACATAGCAATGAACCCACTATTTGGATTTCAAGGGATTTAATTATGATAATTGCTATTTGATAGATTTTACTTCCTTGCTGCAATCCGTGGTAAATTGTCCTCATGCTTATAGTCAAAATAAAGCTTTTACCAAACACATCGTTGATGCTTTACTGCAATCTTATGAAGAAAAACTTGAATTAGAAGTTTCTATCCCTAGAAAACTTTATGATGAGTGGGAACCTAATATTAAAATTAAGATTAAAGATCATGAATGTTATGCTTTGTGTGATTTGGGTGCCAGTGTTTCCACAATTCCAAAAACTTTGTGTGATATGTTAGGTTTCGATGAACTTGATGATTGTTCTTTAAATTTGCATCTTGCGGGTTCTACCATTAAGAAACTTATGTGAAGGATTAACGATGTTCTTAATGTTGCAAATAGGAATTGTGTGCCCGTAGATTTCATCGTTCTTGATGTAGATTGCAATCCTACATGTCCTATTATTCTTGGTAGACCTTTCCTTAGAACGATTGGTGCAATTATTGATATGAAAGAAGGAAATATTAGATTCCAATTTCCGTTAAGGAAATGCATGGAACACTTTACTAGAAATAAAATAAAATTACCTTATGAATATGTTATGAGAGTCACTTATGGATTGCCTACCAAAGATGGCAATACCTAGATCTATTCTTATATCATGCCTAGCTAGGGGCGTTAAACGATAGCGCTTGTTGAGAGGCAACCCAATTTTACTTTCTTTGCTTTTACTTCTGTTTAGTAATAAATAATTCATCTAGCTTCTAGTTAGATGTGGTTTTGTGTTTTAATTAGTGTTTGTGCCAAGTAGAACCTTTGAGAAGACTTGGGTGAAGTCTTTGCGATCTTGCTATAAAAAAACAGAAACTTTTGCGCTCACGAGATTTGCTACCATTTTTTACGGGTGAGTGATTTTAAGTTGATTCTTTTTGCATATGATTAATAGAAAAATTACTCACATCCACCAATTTATTTCAGAATTTTTAGAGTTACAGAAGTATTCGAAAGTTACAGATTGCTACAGACTGTTCTGTTTTTGACAGATTCTGTTTTTCGTGTGTTGTTTGCTTATTTTGATGAATCTATGAGTAGAATCGGGGGGTATAAATCATAGAGAAGTTGGAATACAGTAGGTTTAACACCAATATAAATAAAGAATGAATTCAGCACATTACCTTAAAGTGGTGGTTTGTTTTCTTATACTAACGGAGCTCACGAGATTTTCTGTTAAATTTTGTGTTGTGAAGTTTGCAAGTTTTTGTGTAAGGATTTGATGGACTATGGAACAAAGAGTGGCAAGAGCCTAAGCTTGGGGATGCCCAAGGCGCCCCAACGTAAAATTCAAGGACAACCAAAAGCCTAAGCTTGGGGATGCCCCGGGAAGGCATCCCCTCTTTCGTCTTCGTCTATCGGTAACTTTACTTCAGACTATATTTTTATTCACCACATGATATGTGTTTTTCTTGGAGCATATTGTATGATTTGAGTCTTTGCTTTTACCACAATCATCCTTTCTGTACAAACCTTTTGGGAGAGACACACATGAATCGGAATTTATTAGAATACTCTATGTGCTTCACTTATATCTTTTGAGCTAGATAGTTTTGCTCTAGTGCTTCACTTATATCTTTTTAGAGCACGGCGGTGGTTTTATTTTATTGAAATGATTAATCTCTCATGCTTCACTTATATTATTTTGAGAGTCCTTTATAACATCATGGTAATTTTCTTTGGTTATAAAATTAGTCCTAATATGATAAGTTTGATACTTGACTAGTAAGATGCCCGTGCTACGCTACGGATTCACAAAAGATGGCATGAAACCTTATTACTCAAGTGTTAGGAGTAATCCTAAAAAAAATTAAGTGTCAGGAGTATGTTGAACAATAAAAGATGCAAATACATTGGTCAAAGTGATGCTATATTGTTGATGAGTATACATCAAGAAAAATCAAACATATGATTTCCATTATTAAATACTCCCTCCGTCCCATAATAAGCAACACAATTTTGTACTAACTTTAGTATCTTGAAGCATAGCAATCTGTTGCACGTGTGAGCAGCCAATAGTAAATATTGCTCACATAGTTTGCTTAAGTGAATTATAATCAAACATGTCACGATCACCAGCTGGGCAAAATAACTCACGTGAAAAAACAAAACACGAATATAAACACTTGGCACATAAGATAGTATATCAACTGAAAGTATTGCATGTACATGAATAATAATTGCCACAACAATATAGAAAGCCACATAAATGCCTCTCATAAGTTTATTCATACATTGCAAATATCTGACACGGTCAAGACCATAGCTCCAACACGATATGTTGTGGTATTTTCTTAAGCCCAACAACAGAGCTACTGATTTCATTGACAGAACGATTAAATATTGTACAGAACACAGGAAAAGCAGAAGACAAAGCACAGAATGGCCAGGGCCCACTAAGCAAGATAACTACCGCAAAATGATGTTGACAAGCGTCGGCCTCCTTCCAGCAGTCGCTTTATCGATGGCAAGGCCTACAAGTATTGTAGCCGAGGACTCCAAATTGTAAAAGATGCGGCGATTGTGCTCACACCAGAACTGTGGTGCAAGTAATATATAGCCTTAGAATAACTACTACTCCACAACAGAACTGCTGCTTCATCTATCTTCTCACCTAAAAGAACGCCAATCAGTACTGCATATATATATATATACAATAGTCTGCAGTATATTTAGACAAAGTAAAAGAACATGCAGCCTATAAAGGGTCTATATATATTTAGGCAAAGGAAAAAATGAAGAGTACTTGCAGATACATTTTGTACGAAGAAAAGAAACATAATGTAAAGTAAAAGATGC
Organism: Secale cereale; assembly: GCA_902687465.1. Taxonomy (NCBI): domain Eukaryota; kingdom Viridiplantae; phylum Streptophyta; class Magnoliopsida; order Poales; family Poaceae; genus Secale; species Secale cereale. The sequence goes on from LR738715.1 coordinate 498,224,407, forward strand.
TTTCAAATCATATGTACGTAGAAGAATAATTGTTGTTGGTCGAAAAATACCTTATCCTCCGTTTGGATGTCTTTGTTAAATAGAACCCTTGGACATATGTATTTTACATCCATTTTGCTGTTCGGTGGCGGTTAAATAGAATCCTTTGACGTGTGTACTGTTCATCTATTTGTTATTCCATGACAATGCAATGGGCACTCTGTTAGTTAAGTATGAAACTTCACAACATTTTCCAAGAGACTATCACAACAAGCTGACCCGAAGATCTGAGAGCGTGTTGGCTTCACAACTTGCAGCTTGCAGTGGGAAAATCAAATACATTGACAACATGCATTAAGCAGGGACGTCTATCTGTATTAATAAATCAAGATCATTAGTAAATTTTGGGATAAAAATATACTTACTTTAACACGAAATTAGAGCATGCACTCATGTTCATATTTTTCATGGAACACTTGTAATTCATTTACAAACCCGGGCCTGCATTAAGTTCCATTTTCCTAACAGAGATAAAGCAAGAGTTGATGAGATATATAGGAGCTTCTACAGCATACCTTGTTTCTTGACGAAGCAGATCAGAAGGCGACAAGCAGTGAATCCCACCTCCCTACACTTTGTTTGTTCTGAAGATGTGAGAGCATGTTGGCTTCTTGGGATGTAATTCGAGCAGAGTGAGTCTCATCTGCTTGTCCACTTGAATACTTGATTACTTGGCTGCAGCACTAGTTTCTAGTTCCACCTGGGCATGCGGATTTGGGTGTGGATGGACAGGAAAGGCAATAGTCGAGAAGAGCATGTGTCAATGTCCATCACACCCGAACATGCCATGGAGCACATTCGCTGGGACAAGGGTAGTAGTAGGTGGCGGTGCAGCCGGCGGCGTGCTTCTAGAGGTCGGCGTTGGAAGATACGGGGAGCCGGCGGAGGAGATGGAGATGAGGAGGATGATGATGTGGTGGCAGTGGGTGGTGGGACTACTGCATCAAGATATGGAGGAAGCAAGAGAGGAGCCGGGGCGTGGACGGCGGCAGCGGCATACTTGCGGGGAGTGGGTGGAGGGGATGACGCGGAAGAGGGCGTCGTGGTGGAGATGCTCGGAGGCTGTGTTGCAGCACAAGAGGAGGACGCGTCGGCGGGACGGACGACATCAGCGGCGCACGTGCTTGCCGAGGTCGGCACCGGAGGAGACGGGCAAAAGAGGGCGCAGGATATGGCGAGGAGGAGGCCAGGAGGAGGGGGTTTGGGGTGGTGGTGGGCGCTGGGGCTGATGAGAGCAGGCATGAGTCTTGGGGGTGGACGGCGCCCGCAGTGGCCATCGAGCGAGATCGATTCCAGAGCCATCGAGCGAGATCGGTGGTCTTCCAGCGCCTTCTTTTTCAGATGGATTTGGATGAGTTGGGGGAGCCAGTGCTGAACGGAAGAGATGGGACTTGGAGGGGCTAATTTACAAATGTGTGACATGAAGCGGGGGTCTTTCTGTAAAATTGCACATATTACTTTGCGGTGTGAAGGCCCCCCAAGATGGGATCTCACGAGTACAAAAGGTTGCGGCGGTGGAAATAGGATTTTGTGGTGCTCCTGGATGTTGTTTAGGTATATAAGTATATATAAGCTGAAGAACTTTGTCGGTGGAGCTACGATGGGCCCACGAGGGTTGTGGCGTGCCTACCCCCCTGGGCACACCCTCCTGCCTCGTGGCCACCTCGTGGCTTCCCAGACGCGTACTCAGATTGCGTTTTTTCCAAAAACGATCCTCGCAAAGGTTTCATTCGGTTTGGAGTCCGTTTGATATTCCTTTTCTACGAAACACTGAGATAGGCAAAAAAACAGCAATTTGCATTGGGCCTTTGGTTAGTAGTTTAGTCCCAAAAACAATATAAAACTGCATATTAAAGCCCATTAAACATCCAAAATAGATAATATAATAACATGGAACAATAAAAAATTATAGATACGTTGGACACGTATCAAGCATCCCCAAGCTTAATTTGTCGGGGTCTTGGGGCGACATATGCCAATGGATGGCTTATCATGCACGGGGTCAATAGACGTCGTCGGGCCCTGGAAGTGGGATGAGGCGAAACTTAGGACGCCTACGGATCTTACCTAGGTTCGGGGCTCTCCGAGGAGATAACACCCCTAGTCCTGCTCTGTAGGGGCTCCGCGTCATGACTGATGTCACTATGGTAGCTACAAGGTTGCTCCTCGAGCTGTGTGGTCTAGGGGAGGGAGATGAACAAGGCTAGCTCACTTCCTACGCTCTAGGGATCGGGGATGGTTGCTAGGGTTTCTATCTCTCTCTCTCTATCTTCTTCTAAGAGTTCAATCTTTTCTCCTTCTAACCCCTCCTCGTGGAGGACCCTGGGGGTTTATATAGGCCTACCTCCTAGTGGTACAATCGTAATCTCAACAGAGTGGCCCCCGTCTGTCAGCATCTTGCGTTGCCAGCCTTGCCGCCTGTCTGCTGGGGCCTGCCACCTGTGGGCCCACATGATTGCCTTTTATTGTAGACATGCTTCGGCTGACGACAGCCTCGTCAGGGGAGAAGTGGCTACAGTGCTGCCGACTCCTACCGTACACTGCTGCCACGCCCTGTCCTATTCTCTTGATGAGGTTCAGACCTCCAGGGCAGGATCCGCCGTCTGTTACTAGGTGGCCGACTCCCCTGGCCATCTGCCAGGGGCGGCTTGTCTATGACTTACCCACTGGCTGGTGGGGCCAGCCGCCTGCTGGCCCCATCGTCTGCGGGTAGTGGGATCGTGGCTTCCTCTGACCGAAGCTTGGTCACTCCGCCTTAGGAGATATCCATAAGGTACACGTTCACTGTAGCCGCGTGAGGAGCGTGGGACCGTCTGCTAGCTGCTAGCTATGGTGCCGCCACCTGTTTGGGTCCCTGCAGCCTGCAAGCTACCCTAGGAGGCGGCCCGATGAGCAAACGATCGGGGGGTAGCAGGCGGCCACAAATTGTCTTGAAATACCAAGGGTGGTCGCTGAGGACACCCATGGTAAATATCTCCGACAGTAGTCCCCAAAGCTGGTGGAACTCCGCTGCTGGTGCTGGAGGGCTGCGGGGTTCCAGCAGCTTCCCTCCTTAGGCAGGTTCAGCGTCCTTCGCCCATCTTCCGTAGGGATCCGTATGCTGGCAGCCGGACCCGCGTTGAGGGGGCCGGCTTCTGGCAGCCGAACCTTTGTCTTCCAATCTTCGGGGGGAAGGCAACGCCTCATCGGTAGGCAGTCGCGCAGGCCTGCCGACCATTTGCGGCTCCCCACGCGTCATTGCCCCGTCGCGTCGGCCTGCCAGCCCACGCGCGTGACGGGACGTAACAGTGGGCCGGGGCACGCCACTACAGGGCCTCGATCCGCGCACGGATCCAGTGTGGCAGGGATAATCGATTGCCCTCCCACGCGCATTTGATGCGCGCGGATTAGGCGCGCAAAAGGTGGGGGTCGTGCGGGGCGAGGAGCAGTTGATCCCACGCCCGCCCCCTCGGCTTCGCCGCCCCAAGCCTATAAGTAGGCCGGGGGAGAGGAGTTGGCACCGTTCTCGCGCTCGCTCCTCCCCGCTTTCCTTCTTCTTCCTCGCTTTCGTCCGCTCCTCTCGCCAATGCTGCAACGAGCTGCTGCCTGAACCATGGCCGCCGCAGCGTCGGACCGCCACCACGGCCAGTGGGACGACAGCGACGTCCTAGAGGAGCACATCGACGTCCTCCGCCGGTCGCGAAAGCTGCCTCCTGCTGACAAGGTCGCCGTGCGCCTAGCGCCGGCGGTGGAGATCAGGCCGGCCCCACGGCTGGGCGAGCGGGTCGTCTTCCGCTCGCACTTCCCGTGCGGCTTCGGCCTCCCGGCGAGCGGCTTCTTCCGATCTTTCTTGGAGTTCTTCAACATCCAACCCCACCACCTCACGCCAAACACGGTGGTAACGCTCTCTTCCTTCGTCGTCCTATGCGAAGCGTACTTCGGCATCCTCCCCACCATGGAGTTGTGGACCAAGCTTTTTTACATGAAGCTCGGCACAGCAATCCAGAGAGTGGCCACCCAGTGCGGGGGGTGCATTGCGGTGAAGCGCAGTGGATCGAGGAATTTCTTCCCGGCGCCGCAGCTCGTGGCGTCAGTGAAACAATGGTAGAAGAAGTACTTCTACGTCTCCAACGTCGACCCCGACCAAGACTTCATCTGCTTGCCGGACTGGGCGCCAGGTCCGCCTACTGAGCCTCGCGACTCCTGGAAGACCCGGCCTACCTCCCTCACGGAAGGCGCCTCCATCGCGATACGGCGTCTCCGGGAGCTGAGGGACGGCGAGGGCCTGGTCTTCGCGGATCTGCTGCTCACGCTTGCAGAGCACAGAGTGCTGCCGCTGCAGCAACGCCCTCATCTGATCTGCGACATGAGCTGGCGCCGAGATCCCAGTCGGACATGCACCAAGCCAATGCCATACAGGAAGGTGGCTAACTTGGTGAACCACATCTCCAAGTGCAAGGTCTCCGACTCCGGCTGGGCCTTTGGCAAGTCGCCATACAGCCGCGACAACCAGCCGCCTACAGTAAGTTCTTCAGCCCTCTCTTTTCTTTGTTTTCCGTTCGGCTGCTGTAGCCGTCTGATCCTGATGTCTTCTTCAGATCTTCCCCGGCCAGCCGGCGCCGGGTTCTGGCTAGCCAGGCCGCCCCCTCGAACTGGATCGCTCCCAGAACGACACAAGCAACCCCGATCTTGGGGCCGCCGCCATGGAGGAGGAAGAGGTGACAAGCGGCGGGGCCCAGCCATCGGGCGGCCTGCCAGAAGGCGGCGTCGAGAACAGGCCAGACGACAACGAGGAGGAGGAGGAAGCACCCGTCCGCGTCAGCCAGCAGGCCAGGCCGTCTGGCGCAGCCGGCGGCGTGAAGCGGCGGTCCTCATCAGGGTCGTCTGGTGCCCCGCCCAAGAAACTCCGGCTATCAACCGCCGCCACCCGGCGCCGGGAGGCGGCCGCCAGGGCGATCGTGCCCAGGGTACCTAAGGCCAAGCCGGTCGTACCCGGGTATGTGTCTTGTATCCTTCTTCTGTTTGATGCTTATCCTTCTCAGCTATTCCCCTCTTGGCTGACTCCCCATTTTCTTCGGGATATCCATGCAGTGCGCCGCTCTCCCTCTCGCGGGCGCTAGTAGGCTCTATTGTGGGGGGCATAGATGCCCCCTCCGCCCCCTCGCGTTGATCCAACCGCCGCGCTCCGGGAGGCGATGGAGAGGAACGCCCTCGAGGTGCGCGAGGAGCGCGAGGCCGCGGATCGCGAGCGAGCGGTTGCTGATGCCGCAGCCAGGGTGGAGGCCGAAGCAGCTAAGAAGGCCCAGGCAGAAACCGCCCGAGCCCGGGAGCAGGAAGCGGGCTCCCAGCAGCCAGCGGGCTGCACCGTCCTCCCGGAGGAGGGCTCTCTGGAGCCGTCCGCCCAAGCACCGACTGCTGACGAGCAGCCGGCTGTGGATAATGAGGGGGACTATTGCGTCATCCTGGAGACGCAGGCGCCGCCCCTAGGGCCGCCTGCAAGGGCGCAGCGCAGTCGGCCTGCAGGGGCGGAAGTGCCGCCAGCTGAGGGCGTGCTGGTGACGGCCCCGCAGCCGGCCCTCCAAGCCCCAGCCCGCCCGCGCCCTGTGAGGGCTGTCTCCGTGCCGCAGCAGGTGGAGGCCGGCGGTGCGTGCTCGTCCGCGCCGGAGAATGAGGCCACCAGCGCGGCGCCGTCAGGATGGAGACCCGGAGGCGGCGACGCGCTGATTGTCGCGTCGCGGGTGGTCCTCGACCGCTTCAACTCCCTGGGCAACGTCGTGCAGATGGTGATGTAGGAGTTCGTGGCTGCGCGGTCCTCCGTTCGGGTATGTATGCTTCATGTTCTCTTGCTTTTATTCCTTCAATTTCTTCTGTGGGGGCGCGTCAGCGCACCCACTGGGTGTAGTCCCCTAGTTCCGAGCCGGCTGCTGAGCAGGCGGCTTGGAACTCCAAAGTGTGCGTCGTGGGCTAATCTTGTGTCTTATTGCAGGACTACCACAACCTCCGTGTGGCCTCATACAACGCCCAGCGCCAGGAGCTGGCGCAAGTGCAGGCTGCCCTGGCAGACAGCCAAGGTGAGTGCTTCCCTTCTCCTCCTTGCGGGGGTGCGTCAGCGCACCCGCTGGATGTGGTTCCGGAGTTCCGATCCAGCTGCTGAGCAGGCGGCTTGGAACTCCAAGGTTATCTTTTTTGCTGCTGCTTATATTATTGTTCTTCCTCCTCACTCGCCAGTGGTCGCAGCCAACCTCCGCAGCCAGCTGGGCGAGGCCCAGTCAGAGCTAGCTGCCAAGGAGCGGGAGCGTGATTTTGCCGCTCAGGACCGCGATCGCCTGGCCAAGGAGCTGGCAGACCAGGCGGCGGCCCAGAAGGTCGAGCTCAGGAAGATGTCGGACGCAGAGATGCTTCTTCGGGCAGAATTCGAGGTCGAGCACTCGAACTGGGTCGAGAAGGAGGTGGCTCTTCAAGACGGCTATGTAGCCATTGGAGACATGGTCGACGGTGAGATGTCTGCCCTTTCTTCTTGTACTTGCCATCTATTACAGCCGCCTTTCTTTTCTTCTGATTCTTCTTCTAGTTTTGGCAGAGTTCTTCCTGGGCTACTCTGTGGCCGCCATCCAGGCCATCGAGGCCGAGCGTGATGAGAGGCGCAAGGCGGGCCGGGTGATCGAACCTAACGCGCCCAGGACCCCAGCCGAGGAGCTTCTTTCTGTTTGGGTGTGTCTCCAGCCGGTCCGCCGTCTGCTTCGCCGTCTGCAGCGCACTGGTGCCCAGGTGCTGGCCGCCCTCTAGCCAGGTGTGCCAGCACTCCGCACACCCAGTCGGACTGCCGACTGGCTGGAGGCAGCCGGCCACCGCTTCGAGGCCTGAAAGGGTTCCACAGCAAGGGCTGGCACGCGGACCGCCCTGGAGTTTGTCAAGAGCTGGTACCCGGACCTGAGCCTCGAATAGCTGGAGACCTTCCGTGCGGAGCCTCAGCCTGAGTTGGCCGTGGTGCAAAAGGACCTCGTCCAACGTGCCGCCGCCCTTGCTGAGTATGCCGACACCTCCGTCTTCATCCCAGAGTTGGATGACCGGGGCCATGTGGTGCCACCCAACAACTTCGGGCTGGACCTAGCGGCGTCGGAGGAGCCGGATGAGGAGATCGCCTCCAGTGATGAGGGCGAGGAGGAGGAAGGCAGCGACTAGGTGACCAGCTCCCAAGAGGCGGATCCGTCTGCTGGCCACCAGCCTGACCGGTCCTCGACAAGCGGACCAGGTGTGGTGGCTCCGCCTGCTGCAGGAAGCGGCCAGGCTGAGACCCACCAGGCGGCCCCCTCGGAAGCCGGCTCCGTCGTGCCACCCACTCCTCCTGCTGCGCCCTGAGCTTTTACTCTTGTATCTTTTGGTTCCTGTTTCTTTGTAAGACTTGGTAGGGTTAATCCAATCAATTCCACCCGCTGGGTGTATAAGTAAGCTGCTACTGCAAGGCGGCCCTTGAGGCCTATTTGATGTAAATATTCTTTTAATGCAGCATGGTTTTTATGCAATTGTGCCGAGTCCTAGGATTAGCCCCGCCCTTGATTCCTTAGGGCGATTTTCCTTTTGCTATCTCCTTTAACTGCCGTCCTACCAGCCAGACAGACACTCTGTGGTTCTGTGGCTGGGTCAGGAACTTGGCTGTTTTCAGGGTGGGAAAGTATCCCGCCCTCTGGAAGGCGGCGTGGCTAAGCCCAGAGCCGGCTGGCCGGCTGTGTGACAGCCGGCTATTCGTGTGAAGGGCCGGCTTGCCCTATGTCTGTTTTCCTTAGCCATTTTTCATGTGGGCACCACTTCTTGCCTTTGGCTCATGCCAGTCGGAGTACCGCGTTCTGCGAGTCTGTGACTGAAGGCGGGAGAGGGCTTGGATGCCATGACACTACTTGTCCGACTATTTTAGGGAGAAGTTTTAAACATAGGGCTAGGCGGCTAGTCCCCGGGCCGTTTGCTAGGCTCCGATGCCGGACAAAGGAATGAACAATACTCATTCACAGGCATAATTCTTATCATATAGATAAAGGGTTGGGCAGTCCCCGAGAACTCCTAGGGGGTCCCATTGGTTCTCAAAATAAACTAGATAGCGCGACACATACTTTCTTTCAGCTATAAAAGCGATGAAGTAGGTTTGCTTTCCATGGGCGCTCCGACTCCTTGCCTGAGTCGTCTCTCTTGCGTGCTCTTGGCTTCTGGGCATCAATGAGGTAGTAGGCATCGTTGCCTAGTACCTTGCTGATGATGAACGGTCCATCCCAAGGAGCCAAGAGCTTGTGCTGGCCGGCTGTTCGCTGGATCAGCCGGAGCACAAGGTCCCCCTCGCGGAAGGAGTGTGGCTTGACTCGCCGGCTGTGATAGCAGCGGAGGCCCTGCTGGTAGATAGTGGAGCAGCTGAGTGCTACCAGCCGAGCCTCCTCTAGCAGGTCGATGCCGTCTTCGCGTGCTTCTTTGGCTTCGGCTTCCGTATACATGGTGATGCGAGGCGAGTCAAACTCAACATCTGTTGGGATGACGGCCTCGGCCCCATACACGAGGGAGAAATGAGTGAAGCCAGTGGATTTATTCGGAGTGGTTCTGAGGCTCCAGAGGACAGACGGTAACTCTTCGATCCAGCAACCGGCTGATCGTTCCAAAGGTTCGACCAGCCGGGGCTTGATGGTAGACATGATAAGGCCGTTGGCACGTTCAACTTGTCCGTTGGACTGTGGGTGAGCAACGGACGCTAGGTCCAGCCGGATGCCCTGTGTTGCACAGAAACGGGCAAGTGCGCCGTTGGCAAAATTTGTGCCGTTTTTCGGTGATGATGCTGTGCGGTATGCCATACCGGACAATGATGTCTGCGATAAATGTCACGGCAGTTGGGCCATTGAGTTTCTTGATTGGTTTTTGCTTCGATCCACTTGGTGAATGTGTCCACTGTCATGAGTAAATGTGTCAAGCCGTCTCTGGCTATCTTGAAGGGGCCCACCATATCCAGACCCCAGACGGCAAATGGCCAAGTGATCGGAATGGTCTTGAGTGCAGAAGCCAGCAAGTGTTGCTTGGAACTGAAGCGCTGGCAGCCGTTGCACTTTTTTACCAAATCTTTGGCATCGTCCCAAGCAGTCGGCCAGAAGAAGCCGTGGCGGAAGGCTTTGGCAACGAGGGATCTTGAGGCCGCGTGATGGCCACATTCCCCTTGGTGAATATCCTTTAGGATAGCCATACCCTTTTCTGCTTCCACACAGCGCTGGAAGACGCCCGTTGCACTTCTTCTGAGAAGCTCTTTGTTGACTATGGTGTATGCTGAAGCTCGGCGTTGAACTTGCCATGCCAAAGTTTCTTCTGCTGGCAGCTCTCCTCTGAGCAGGAAGGTGAGGATTGGCTATGCCCAAGACGGCGCTAAGACACCTGTTACTTCTGCCAGAGAGACCAAGGTGGTTGGGCTGAGCCGTCTGCTGTGCTTCCAAAGTCCCCGAGCCGTCTGCTGGAGCCAGCGCCTCTTGGTCGCCGGCTGGAGCAGTCCCCGGGCCAAGAACCAGCGCAGCTCCTGGTGGAATGTCTGCTGGGGTTGGAGTATCGAGGCCGCCTACTGGGGCAGTCTCTGGGCCGGCTGCTGAAGTTGCCGGGCCGCCTGCTCCAGGATCGGCTGGTATGAAGACTAACTCCGACTCTTGTGAAGGCTTGATAGACGGCTTGCGTAGGCATTGAAGAGATACGCCGGCTGGTATTGCTTGGCGGGTGGAGCCGATTCGTGCCAAAGTGTCGGCTTGCATGTTGTCGGCTCGTGGTACATGGAGGAACTCGCAACCATCAAAGTGTCCGTTGATCTGCTGGACAAGGAAACGATAGCTTGCCATGTTTACATCTTTGGCGTCCCAGTCCCCAGACGACTGCTGGACAACCAAGTCTGAGTCACCATAGTACAGCACTCGGCGGATACCAATTTCTTTGGCCATCCGGAGCCCATGGATAAGTGCCTCATACTCGGCCACGTTGTTAGAGGCGGCAAAGTGGATCTGCAGGGTGTACTTGAGCTTGTCGCCCTTGGAGGGAGGTGAGGACGACGCCGGCTCCTAAGACAATGCGCATCTTTGACCCGTCAAAGTGCATCCGCCAATGGGTTGAGTCTGGAAAAGGCGGTAGGTACTGGGTTTCGGCCCAGTCGACGAGGAAGTCGGCCATTGCTTGTGACTTGATGGTGGTGCGTGGCTGGTAGAAGATGGTGAAGGGGGCCAACTCTATGGCCCACTTGGCTACTCTTCCTGAGGCATCTCTATTGCCCATGATTTCAGCTAGCGGGGTTGTGCAGACGACCCTGACTGAATGCTCTTGGAAGTACTGCTTGAGTTTCTTGGCGGTGAAGTACACGCCGTAACACATCTTCTGGCAGTGAGGGTCGTTCTGCTTGGATACTGACAGCTCCTCGCTCAAGTAGTAGACGGGCCTCTGGATGGGCAAGGCTCTGCCGTCTTCTGGGCGCTCGACCACAATGACATTGCTGACCACCCGGCTGGTGGCGGCTATGTAAAGGAACATGGGTTCCTTGTCTGCTAGCGCCGCCAGGACAGGCGGGGTGGACAACACTCTCTTGAGCTGCTGGAAAGCTTCATCTGCCTGGTCGTTCCACTCGAAGCAAGTGGTCTTCTTCATCAGTTGGTACAGGGGGAGTGCCTTTTCTCCCAGTCGGCTGATGAAATGGCTGAGAGATACCAGGCCGTTCCATTCTCTCAATGGCCTTGATCTATGCAGGGTTGCACTCGATGCCGCGTTCGGATACCAGGAAGCCAAGGAGTTGGCCGGCTGGTACCCCAAAGACGCATTTCTCCGGGTTTAGCTTGATCCGAAACCGGCGCAAGTTCTCAAATGTCTCTTGGATATGCTCCAAAAGAGTTCCTCTCTTCTCCGTCTTCACCACGATATTATCCACATAAATGCGGGTGTTTCTGCCAAGTTGCTCGAGGAAACACTTCTGCATGCAACACTGAAAGGTGGCGCCCTCGTTTCTCAAGCCGAACGTCATGGTCAGCTAGCAAAAGGCCTCAAATGGCGTGAGGAAGGCGGTCTTCAGGCGGTCAGCCGGATCAAGCTTGATTTGGTGATACCCGGAATAAGCATCAAGGAATGACAGCAGCTCGCATCTGGTTGTGGAGCCGATCACTTGATCTATTCGCGGCAGAGCAAACGGATCTTTAGAGCAAGCATTGTTGTGGCTGGTGTAATCAATGCACATGCGCCATTTGTTGTTCTTCTTCAGCATAATGAAGTCGGCTGCTAGCAGGCGGGCAACTTCTTCCCCAACGACTCTTCTCTTCTCTTCTGACAGGCGGCGTAGCGGCTGCCTGACAGGCTTTGCATCTTCTCTCACATGGAGTCTGTGCTCGGCGAAATCCGTCTAGACACCCGACATGTCTTTAGGGGACCATGAAAAGATGTCCCGATTCATACGGAGGAAATCGACGAGCTCGCTTTCCTATTTGATGTCTCGGTTTGACCCTATGACAGCAAATCGCTCTGGGTAAGATGGGTCCAAGGCAATCTTCTTTGTCTCCTTGGCCGGCTAGAACGAGCCTTGCGGCTCCGCCTCCCTGGGATCGACTAGTATGGATGGCTGCTCGCCAGCCATTGCCACCACCCGTTCCAGGTGGCGCTTTTCGTCAGCTACGACAAGGGACTTTGCCAGACGGCTCCTGGCTATTGCGCATGCGATGGACTTCTCGTAGTCCCCTGCTATGGTGATTATTCCCTTGGGGCCCGGCATCTTCATCTTGAGGTAGGCATAATGGGGTACTGCCATGAACTTTTCAAGAGCTGGTTGGCCCAAGATCACGTGATAAGGACTCTCTAGGTTCAGCACTTCAAACTAGACCGCCTCCCTCTGGAAATGCATCTTGTCACCAAACAGGACATCGATCTTGTCCTTGCCGGTTGGTGAGCAAGAGAGGCCTGGCACAATGCCATGGAACACGGTCCTGGTAGGCTGAAGCTGCTTTTCTTTGATGCCCAATTTCTCCATGGTGTCACGGTACATGATGTTGATGCTGCTGCCGCCGTCTACCAGTACTCGGGAGAAGCGACAGGCCCGCCTGTAGGTGGAAAGAGTAGCGTCCAGGACCAAGGCATAGGCCCCTGGTGACGGCATGACAGCCGGGTGATCCTGTCGGCTCCAGCTGACAGGCCTTTCAGACCAGTGCATGAATTCTGGGTCTTTGACGGCAACAGTGTTGAATTCTCTGCACTGCTGGCGCCGGCTATGCCTATCGTCCGTCTGGCTGGTGAAGACAACATATGCCCCGTTTTCTTCCGGGAATTCATCCTGGACCTGGCCGCCGGGACGTGCAGCCGGTAGATTAGGAGGCGGGGCCGGCAGAGCTTCCCCCCCGGCAATTCTTGTGAGCCAATGACACTTTCGCGTGGTGTGGTTGGAAGGCTTCGCGCCGCTGTGGAACTTGCAGGGGGCGTCCAGAGCTTGGTCGAAGGAGAAAGATGGCTGCCAGACTAGCTTTCCGCCCTTCTGGCGCTTGGGTCCTACTTGAGCTTCTGGCTGCTGGCCGTCGACTGCTGCCACCAGCCGGCTATTGGCAGCCGGCGCATGGGTCTTGCGTTTGTGGTCGCTTGGACGCTGGCGCCGGCTGGACTCTCCAGCCGGTGTCTTGGAGGTTGGGGGAGTCATCTTGCCAGAAGCATCCACTTGCAGCTCGGTCTTCATGGAGGAATCGGCGGTGGCGTATTTGTCTGCTATGCTCAACAGCTCGTCCAGCGTGGCCGGCTTGTCACAAAGGAGTCTGTGCTTGAGTAAGGTGCCTTCTCTGCACCCGGCCGTGAAATACTCGATGGCTTGTACCTCATGCACTCCTTCACAAGAGATTCGCTGCTCTGCCCAACGTGTCAGATAATCGCGGGCCGACTCATCTGGGCATTGGACGCATAGGGAGAGCTGGCGCGGCTTGGGAGGACGCTTGTAGGTGCTGGTGAAGTTGCGAGTGAAGGCGTCGGTGAAGTCCAGCCAGCCGTTGATGTTGTTGGGCTTGACGCTGTTCAGCCATGTCCGGGCCGTGCCCTGGAGCATAAGAGGCACGTACTTCACCGCAACACGCCTGTTGCCGGTAGCTATGCTGACGGCTGTGGAGTAGTCCACCAGCCAGTCCTCTGGTTTCACCGATCCGTTGTACTTGGGGGTATCTTTGGGCAGCGAGAAGCCCTTGGGAGAAGGCTCATTGCGTATGCGGGGGCCGAAACAAGCCAGACCGAGGTCATCTTCTTCTTTGACCGCCTGGGACCGAGCCAGATGGTCCAGGCGGTGGCGGGCGTCGTTCTCCCCAACCCCCTCGCGGCGGCCCAAGCGGCCTACCAGAGAGGGGTGGTCAATAGGCAGAGGAGAGACGCGCCTCTCCCGCCTGGGAGGAGGCGGAGGTTCCCCTCGCCACTGTACAGCCCTTGGGCGGCCATCTTCATCGCGCTCGATGGTGACGCGAGTTTGCCGGCTGCGGCTAGCAGCCGGCTCTGAGTCTCGCCGGTTGGGGGCGCCGATTATTGGAGAGCGAGACGTGGCTCCTTGCTCCCGCCGAAGAGGGCGGTTGTCTGCGTGCGCGCCGGCCTCTGACACCCGGCGACGGGCCTCCTGCTTCGTGGCAGCAGTGTCGAGGAGCTGGCGGGCGTGCCGAGTCACGCAACGAAGCTCGTCTCCCTCCAAGTGGCCCATCGCATCGACTGCCGCCTGGGCAGCCCTTAGGTTCTCCGATGGAGTGAGGTATACGGGCCGCGGGACCCCCAGCATGTCTGCTAGGAGCCCGCCGCGATCACGAAGGCGCCAGCTCGGCTAGGCTCGCCAGCCGCCGCCGTGCCGCAAATGGCACGGTCCATCTCGTGGCGGTAGGCTTCGGTGAGGCGTCGGGAGGCAGCCAGCTTGTTGGCGCTGTCGAGGAGCGAGACGCGGAGCGCCTCCAACGCCGCGCCGTCTGCTCCCGCCACAATAGGAGCGGCGAGGTGCTGCAGAGCGGCCTCGAGCGGGTCTTGGTCTGCCCCGCCGGACGGTTCGCCGTGGTTGGTGACGAGCACCTCCGTGACGGTGCTAATGGCGCTGCCGGTCGTAAGAGCGGGGAGGGGGTCGTCGATGATCACCACGTGCTCGGGGAAGGAATCGACAGGCTCTGCGCCGAGGTCGATGATCATGTCTACTGGTGGGTCAGAAGAGCCTACTGACTCCACGTCAGAGGCGCACTCGTCGACGATGTGGAGCTTGTCGAGGAGCTCGACAAGGTAGCTCTCCAGCGCTACTGGCTCGGCCGCCAGAGAGGGCTCGTCATGAATGCGGCGGCCGCCGAGAAGGTCGACGAGCCCGCTTGCGGCGCATGTGGCCTCCGCGCCACGAAGCATCCCGATTTGCACGCCTATAGGCGTGCCGGGCTAGCTGCTCTCGTAAGGGAGGAACAAAGTTCCCGTCCACAACATGTCTCCGGACGACGGTGCACCTAGCCCCACGGTGGGCGCCAAATGTCGGGGTTTTGGGGCGAAATATGCCAACGGATGGCCTATCATGCATGGGATCAATAGAACGTCGCCGGGCCCTGGAAGCGGGATGAGGCGAAACTTAGGGCGCCTACGGATCTTACCCAGGTTCGGGGCTTTCCGAGGAGATAACACCCCTAGTCCTGCTTTCCGGGGGCTCCACGTCATGACTGATGTCACTATGGTAGCTACAAGGTTGCTCCTCGAGCTGTGTGGTCTAGGGGAGGAAGATGAACAAGGCTAGCTCACTTCCTACGCTCTAGGGATCGGGGATGGTTGCTAGGGTTTCTATCTCTCTCTCTCTATCTTCTTCTAAGAGTTCAATCTTTTCTCCTTCTAACCCCTCCTCATGGAGGACCCTGGTGGGTTTATATAGGCCTACCCCCCCAGGGGTACAATCATAATCTCAACTGAGTGGCCCCCATCTGTCTACGTCTTGCGGTGCCGGCCTTGCCGCCTGTCTGCTGGGGCCCGCTGCCTGCTGGCCCACATGATTGCGTTTTACTTTAGACATGCTTTTGCTGACAACAGCCTCGTCAAGGGAGAAGTGGCTACAGTGCCGCCGACTCCTGCCGTACACTGCCGCCACGCCCTGTCATGTCGTCTTGATGAGGTTCTGACCTCCAGGGCAGGATCCGCCGTCTGTTACCAGGCGACTGCCTCCCCTAGCCGTCTGCCTGGGGCGGATTGTCTATGACTTACCCACTGGCCGATGGGGCCAGCCGCCTGCTGTCCCCGCCGTCTGCGGGTAGTGGGATCGTAGCTTCCTCTGACTGAAGCTTGGTCACAAGCTGCCTGGCTACAGTTACCCGCCGCTTTAGTAGATATCCATAAGTTACACGTTCACTATAGCCACGCCCTTATATATTATCTAAGGACGTATTCATCTGTAGCCATGCCTCAGCTGCGTGGTGGCCCCCTAGCACGCATCCCGAGGGAGGAGCGTGGGACCGTCTGCTAGCTGCTAGCTGTGGTGCCGTCGCCTGTTTGGGTCCCTGCCGCCTGCTGGCAGCTGGCTCCTAGGGCAAGCTACCCTAGGAGGCGGCCCGATGAGCAGATGACCGGGGGGTAGTAGGCGGCCACAAATTGTGTTGAAATACCAAGGGTGGTCGCTGAGGACACCCATGGTCAATATCTCCGACATAATTTCTGCTCGTCATCGAGTAGGTAAATGATAAAAATAGAATTTTTGATGTTGAAAGCTTCTGTGGGGACCCCAACTTAAGAGTCGAGATCACCGAATGCTCGTGTACAGTGATCCCAGAGATCAATGCTCACTGAACACACAGAAGCTGAATAACAAGAGTCTTACATCCATACATACCGTCTTACACAAATTATGACCATTATGGTCAAGTCTTACATAGATAAAGCCTCACGGGCTGAATAGCAAATAACTCGAATAGCGGAAGTCTTCGTAGATAAGTAGAACCCATGCCATCTGCCTTAACCCTACAGGCATTCTGACTGGGATAGCGTCCTAGTTCGCATGTTCGTCTCCATAGAATTCTTCTTCATATTCCTGCTCTTCCATGCCTGGCCAATTAAATAACCAGTGGGAAGCCAATGAGTACTTTGAATGTACTCGCAAGCAACCCATGATTTGGTTCAAAGTAACAATGCAATTGTATAACAATGAGCAATCTAGCTACAAGCTTGAATAAATATACTACCAATAAGTACATGCATCAATAAATTTAGGTAACCTCGAAGACGGGTTACCGATATCAACATGAATAGGATTCAACTCAACGAGTCAAGTCACCACCTTGACTCGACACCCACACATATACTTTCACCGAAGTAGTAAAATTCTGGACATAGTTTAAGTAGCACCACCCAACTGTCCATGACCGTGGACACGGCTATTCGAATAGTTTTACACTCTGCAGAGGTTGCGCACTTTACCCACAAGATCCGGGAAGCTTTCATGTCACCCACGATCCCGCAGTACCTCAAGTACTCGGGGGAAGCACCCGGTCATTATCTTTCCCTAGACGACACTAGCATAGGGTCCACTCATTGGTACACGACCCTTGAGTACAAACAATAGATCATGGGACTTGCCCTAATTTCAATGTCACTCATACACGAAGGGACCAACGGTGTGTCCGGTGCCTTGTAAAAACAGTCATGGTCGTCTATCCAAGCACGACCCCATCCCGGGAAAGACCTCAAGTCTTCCCCGTCACTAGTAATGTGGGCACCATGCTAGTATCGCCCTAAGTAATTAATAATGCTCCGTCCCATAAGGGGTAGAGTGGTTGCAGATGATTGGTTGGGACGGTAGTCATACATAAATCTAATCCATCATTTTACCCACACACAAGAATCTTCATTGGCACATCACTTCTTCCTCAAGTGATGACCTAACTCAACATCACCCTCGGGCATTAGGGGCACCCGATGGGT
>LR738715.1:498241339-498262398 GCA_902687465.1 Secale cereale
AAGCCAATGAGTACTTTGAATGTACTCGCAAGCAACCCATGATTTGGTTCAAAGTAACAATGCAATTGTATAACAATGAGCAATCTAGCTACAAGCTTGAATAAATATACTACCAATAAGTACATGCATCAATAAATTTAGGTAACCTCGAAGACGGGTTACCGATATCAACATGAATAGGATTCAACTCAACGAGTCAAGTCACCACCTTGACTCGACACCCACACATATACTTTCACCGAAGTAGTAAAATTCTGGACATAGTTTAAGTAGCACCACCCAACTGTCCATGACCGTGGACACGGCTATTCGAATAGTTTTACACTCTGCAGAGGTTGCGCACTTTACCCACAAGATCCGGGAAGCTTTCGTGTCACCCACGATCCCGCAGTACCTCAAGTACTCGGGGGAAGCACCCGGTCATTATCTTTCCCTAGACGACACTAGCATAGGGTCCACTCATTGGTACATGACCCTTGAGTACAAACAATAGATCTTGGGACTTGCCCTAATTTCAATGTCACTCATACACGAAGGGACCAACGGTGTGTCCGGTGCCTTGTAAAAACAGTCATGGTCGTCTATCCAAGCACGACCCCATCCCGGGAAAGACCTCAAGTCTTCCCCGTCACTAGTAATGTGGGCACCATGCTAGTATCGGCCTAAGTAATTAATAATGCTCCGTCCCATAAGGGGTAGAGTGGTTGCAGATGATTGGTTGGGACGGTAGTCATACATAAATCTAATCCATCATTTTACCCACACACAAGAATCTTCATTGGCACATCACTTCTTCCTCAAGTGATGACCTAACTCAACATCACCCTCGGGCATTAGGGGCACCCGATGGGTTTCTTTTTTGAAAAAGAATGCAACCACGAAGGCTTCATGGCACACATGCATCTCTAAGCATCACTACTACTCATTTGCATTGCATCTAAGCATTTAGCAAGATCATGAATAAAGCATGCATCATGTGGTGGTCCTCAACTAGGTCACCACCGTCACTCTTATCATCATGCATTCAGAAATAAATGGGTTCCGAAGAACACAAGGGTATCATGGTCAAAGGGCTGCTTGCCTGGATTGGCTTGGTCTTCAAGGTCTTCAAACCCTTCCCCTCCTTCTTCTTCAGCAACCTCGTCAAACACGGTATCTAATCGTCGCAATAAACAACGGGAAAATAAGACCACAATAAAAACAGAAAAATCAAGGTGCTCAGAAAAATGTCAACTTATTTTTATTAAATACTAGAGGGAAAACTAAGATGGCAAAAATTCTTAGTTTGAGTTTTGGAGTGGCAGAATGGGGTACATGAATATTTGAACAGAGTTTTTAGTGTTCAAATATGAATTTAAATTTGAACAGAACAGAAAAGGTCCATGGACATGTGTGAAAGTGACATCATTAAATAGGTTGGATTTTTACAAGTTTTTAGGAACTGGAATTAATTCATTATGACAAATATTTAATTTTGTGGAATTATTTGAAAACCCACAGAAAAGAAAAATGAAAAGGGCCCTGTGCCACTGGGCCAGAACGGCCACAGTGCAGCAGGCCCAGGGCGAACAGCCCACCGCACGGGCGCCAGCGCGCGCGCCAGGGTTTTTAAACCTGACGGGCAGGGCCCGACGTCAGTGAGTGGAGAGAGGGGCGAGGGCGAGGGGAGGCTAACAGGCGGGGCCTGCCTGTCATCCCTAACCCTCCGGTAGAGAGCCGGCGAGCTCACCGGCGGCGTTTCGGGGCATGGCGGGGCGAGCTAAGGGCAGGGATGGATTTAGCGGAGTGGGGCGAGTGGCTCTGGGGGAAGATTGAGAGAGGGAGGGTGCAACTGGTGAGGAGAGGAGGGGCTCGAGGGGGTCTATTTATAGGCGGACGGCGAGGTGCCGTGGACCTGTGCGCAGGCGAGCCTCTTCTCGTTGACACAGGGCACGGGAAGCGCTGGGGAGGTGTCTGCGGGGTTGCTGGATGAGGTTCAGGGCACGGGAGAGGAAGAGAGGGAGCGGGGGAAGCTTCTGGAGCTGCGCGCATGTGAGGCCGAGGAATGGAGCTCGCGGGCGGCCGGCGCGCGTGTGAGGGTGTCCACTGGAGGGAGAAGGAGGAGGGGGACAGCGCCGGGGGCGTTGCGGACACCGAGGCACATCGAACGGCGTGAGGGGGGAGCACGAGGTGGTCGGGGCCAGCTGATTGGGCGAGGCTACAGTGCGGGCGTGCACTGTAGCGTGCTCTGGAGCGTGCCTTTTGCATGCCAGGGCATGCCGTTGGCTAGCTGGGCGCGTCCACCGTGTCTGGGGGGTCAAGCATGGAGTAAACAAACTGGTTGTGGCCTTGGATGCCTTGGTTGTCCAGTGGGAGAAGAGGGAAGCTGAGAGAAGATAAGAACTGGGCTGTCGAGCAAGGTAAATTGGGGTTTTCACCCTTCAATTATTGAACTCTGGTCATGGGGAAGTTACTGGAGGTAGAAGGTGACTAGGTGAGGCTGTGGTAAAAAGTTGAAGCAAAAGTAAATAGTAAAAGGGGCCAAAACAGTGGTTTTGGTAAAATGGCAGAAGGTGTTTGATGATGTTTAGAGTAGTCAAATGATCTCCACTAGCAATGACACTTAACAGCATTAAATGGCATATGGAAATAGGGTGTTTCACCAAATTTGGGCTTGTTTGAAGAAACTTGCCAATGTAACTTTGGTGAACCCTAGAAATCAACAGAAATGGTTTCACCATGTTTAAGTCAAGCTAATCATCTCCCCTTGATGCACCACTTGGTGTAGTGTCATCATTTGGGGCTATGATCATGCCCACAAAGTTTGAAGCCCCAGGTAAAAATTTGACAATCTAAAGTTGTTCAAATTTGAATTTGAACAGAAATGGTTTTGGGGTACTCTGATCAAGTTACCCTTCTCCAAAGCTTGTACCGTTCTAGCATGTGCACCAAGTTTGACAGCATTTGGATAAGTTTGGCAGTGTAAAGTTGCTCACACTTTAGATATGGACATAATGGTTTTGAGGGGTTTTGATGATGTTTTCTTGCTTCCCAAGGCATGGGGTATGGCAAGATCATCAAATATGTCATATATGACATGATAGAATTTCCCTGGAATTTTTAGAGAATATTTCCTTTGTAAATATTTCAAAAGCTTGAAATATCCAGAAAGGGTTTCTGAGGGATTATCCCAATATTTTGAACATTACCAAGTGTTGAAACTCTTATATATGTACAATATATGTCCTATGAGTCTCCCTGAATTTTGGCAAATATTTTTGAAATACTTAATTATTTTTTTCCTATTAAAGACCATTTCTGGCCTTGAGAAAAAGCTTTTAAATAAAATAGGAAAATAACTTTTAAAAAATTATAGTTTTGTGGTTTTTGGGAGTCCTATGCCTACTAGGTTTCAAATATACCTTTTGAAATAATTTTCTCACCCTAAATCAAGCACTTGCAGTGCAAACCTCAATTCAGGGGTTTTTGGAATACTAATTTTTGAAAATACATTTTGGCCAAATTAATTTTATAAGAAAATACTATACTGCTATAAACACTTGGTATGATCATTGGGTAGAAGTTTTGGGTAAGGAGATGAATTGTACAAGAGGTAGTAGTTGACTTTAATGAGCACTTGAAAAACACAGGAAGAAAAACTCAATTCCAAATAAAAGCCAAATGATGCCAAAAAAATTTGCTGGTCCAATTTTTCATGCTTCATTGATGCAAATGACATGTTACAAAATGCAGGGTGTGACAGACCTACCCCCTTACAAGAATCTCGTCCCCGAGATTCCTAAACTAGGTCTTAAAAGAGATCGGGATACTCGGATCTAAGATAGTCTTCACGTTCCCAGGTTGCTTCTGCCTCCGTGTGGTTGCTCCACTGGACCTTGAAGTACTTGATGGTGCGGCTTTGCGTCCGTCGTTCTGCCTCATCCAGAATGCGAATGGGCCTCTCGTGGTAGGTCAAATCAGGCTGGAGATCAATGGCTTGGTGATCAACATCCTTGTAGAGATCAGGCTTGTTCGGAACTTGGAGACACTTCCGGAGTTGTTACACCCTGAATACGTTGTGCACATCGGATAGCTCAGGTGGTAGTTCCAACTGGTAAGCCACTTCTCCTCATCGTTCAGAGATCTCAAAGGGTCCAATGATCCTTGGTGCGAGCTTCCCCTTGACGTGGAAACGCTTGGTTCCCTTTAGAGGGGCTACCCGTATGTATACATGGTCCTCGACATGGAAGCTCGTATCCCAGCGGTGAGTGTCAGCATAGCTCTTCTGCCTTGACTTGGCTTCCTTCAAACGCTCTCTGACTAGTTGGACTTGCTCTTCTGCTTCGCGAAGAATATCCAGTCCAAAGACTAGCCCTTCTCCTGTCTCTGAGCAATTGAGGGGTGTGCGACATCTGCGTCCGTACAACACCTCAAATGGTGCCATCTAAAGGCTCGACTGATAACTGTTGTTATAGGAGAACTCGGCAAAAGGGAGGCAATCTTCCCACTTGGCTCCATATGCCAAGACACAGGCTCAGAGCATGTCTTCGAGAATTTGATTTACTCGTTCTGTCTGACCTCCGGTCTGTGGGTGGAAAGCCGTGCTGAAAGACAACTTGGTTCCCAAGGCTTCTTGGAACTTCTTCCAGAACCTTGAGGTGAACTGGGTTCCTCGATCTGACACAATTTCCTTGGGAACGCCGTGAAGGCTTACAATTCAGTCGATGTAGAGAGCTGCCAGCCGGTTGCCATCATAAGTAGTCTTGACAGGAATGAAATGGGCTACCTTGGTCAAATGTTCGACTATGACCCAGATGGAGTCATGTCCTCTATTCGACCTTGGTAATCCAGTGATGAAATCCATTCCGACTTTATCCCACTTCCACTCAGGAACCTTGAGTGGTTGGAGCAATCCAGCGGGTCGCTGATATTCAGCCTTGACCCTTTGGCACACATCACACTTTGCAACATAGGTTGCAATCTCCCTTTTCATCCCATGCCACCAGAGTATTTCCTTCAAGTCTTGATACATCTTGGTTCCTCTGGGGTGGATGGAATACGGAGTGTCGTGGGCTTCTTGCAGGATCAGGTTCTTCAGCTCCATCTTGTTTGGTACGCAGATGCGGCCTTTGTACCAAACAATCCCGTGCTCGTCCTCGGAGAATCTTGGGGCCTTGCCTAGCTTCATCTTCTTCTTGATGCCTTCAATGCTTGCGTGCCCACCTTGCACCTTCTTGACTTCATCCATCAGGGTTGGTTTGACTTCCAGATGATCCAGAAACCCAGGGGAGACTAATTCCAATCTGAATTGCTCGAGCTCCTTAAAAATGGCTGGCTGCCTCTTTTGAATTATGGCATTCAGGGAGCAAGCCTTTCTGCTTAAGGCATCGGCCACCACGTTAGCCTTCCCGGGGTGATATTGAACACTGAGGTCATAATCTTTGATGAGTTCCAACCATCTTCGTTGCCTCATGTTCAATTCCTTTTGGGTGAAAATGTACTTCAGACTTTTGTTGTCTGTGTATATCTCACACCGTTTCCCTAGGATGTAATGTCGCCATGTCTTTAAGGCATGAACCACTGCTGCTAACTCAAGATTGTGAGTAGAGTAGTTCTCTTCATGAGGTCGTAGCTGCCTGGAGAGGTAAGCTATGACTCGGCCTTCTTGCATCAGAACGCTTCCCAACCCGGTTCGAGAGGCATCACAATATATCACGAACTCCTTGTGAATATCAGGTGTTCCCAGAACTGGGGCGGTGGTCAATCTCTTCTTGAGCTCTTGGAAGCTCTCTTCACATTTTGGCGTCCACTCAAACTTCTTGTCCTTCTTGAGGAGCTGAGTCATTGGCTGAGCAATGCTAGAGAATCATTCCATGAATTTGCAGTAATAGCCCGCAAGTCCGAGGAAGCTTCTGACTTCCTTGACGGTCGTTGGAGATTGCCATTGGGTCACAGCTTCGATCTTCGCGGGATCAACTGACAATCCTTTTTTGGTCAAGACATGACCTAAGAATCCAACTTTATGCAGCCGAAACTCACACTTGCTGAATTTGGCGTATAGTTGGTGCTCCTGAAGCTTGTTTAGGACCATCCTCAAATGTTGCTCGTGTTCTTCCTCCGTCTTCGAGAAGACAAGAATGTCATCGATGAAGACAACAACAAACTTGTCCAAATATTCCATGAAGACTTTTTTCATGAGATACATGAAGTAAGCTGGGGCATTGGTTAATCCAAAGGACATGACCGTGCACTCGTACAGGCCATATCTGGTTACGAATGCCATCTTCGGAATATCTTGGGGTCTGATCTTCAGCTGGTAGTACCCAAATCGGAGGTCGATCTTGGAGAACACCTTGGCTTCGCTGAGCTGATCAAACAGATCTTCAATCTTGGGAAGTGGGTACTTGTTCTTGATTGTAACCTCATTAAGGGAATGGTAGTCAATGCATAAGCGGATGGTACCGTCCCTTTTTGCCACAAACAGAACAGGTGATCCCCAAGGAGAGGCACTTGGGCGGATAAATCCCTTCCTCAGCTGCTTTTCCAGTTGCTTCTTCAACTCGGCTAATTCTTCCGTCCCCATTCTATAAGGCTTCTTATAGATGGGTCCTGCCCCGGGCACGATCTCGATGATGAACTCAATGTCACGGTCAGGGGGCATTCCCGGTAGCTCATCTGGGAAGACATCGGGATACTCGCGTACTACCGGTACTTGCTCTAGCCAAGGTTCAGACAGACAGTTGAATTGAGCGGCTTGAGCGGAAGAGGAGTTGGAAGCAAACTTAACTTCGACTCCTTGGTCATTGGTCACAGTGATAGTCCGATTGGCACAGTCTAACAAGCCTTGGTGCTTGCTGAGCCAATTCATGCCTAGGATCACATCCAAGCCTTGTGATCTCAGGACGATAAGGTCTGCTAGGAAATATACCCCGTTAATGGTAATACTGACTCCCTTACAGCCTATCTTGGCTCTCATCTCTGCTCCGGGGGTTTGTACCTCCATGGGTGTAATGGCCAGGATGGGACTATATCTCCTACGTGTCGAGGCACGACTTCAAGATATAAGCCCATTCTGGAATGATCGCAAGTTTGGTATCTTTGCACGTCTCATGTAAAAGAGGGATTAAATTGCAAAAGGAGATAGTTGGCTTACACTCGCCACTTCACACAATACAATACATAAGCAAGACACCATTCAAATCATCACAAACCGCCTACGGGTGAAGATCCAAAAGAAAGATACCAAACACAACATAAAGCCACAGGTCAAGATCGAATCCTAGTAGAAACCACTACTGATCGTCGAAACGTCACAACCACACGGCCACACTCTTCATCGAGCTCCCAGTGAAGCACTTGAACCAGCTCCTGCATCATTCTCGGCTGAACCTGCATCTGGTGTTGTAGTATCTGTGAGCCACGAGGACTCAGCAATCCCATAACCAAGGGTATCAATACTAGCAAAGCTTTATGGGTAGGAAGAGGTAAAGTGGTGAGGTTGCAGCAGCGGCTAAGCATAATATGGTGGCTAACTTACGAGTACCAGAATAAGATGAGCATCTACGCAAACGGTCGCAGAAGTAGTGATCGCTAAAGATCCTGAACTACATACGAATCAAACATAACCCCACCGTGTTCTCTTCTCAAAGTGAAAAGAGACAGTCACAGTTACTCACACACTTGTGTGTTTTATTTCGGATCCTCTGTCAAGTTTTCTACAACCGGACATTAACAAATTCCAATCTGCCATATAACCGCGGGCACGGCTTTCGAAAGATCATAACCCTGCAAGGGTGTCCCAACTTAGCCCATCACAAGCTCTCACGATTAGCTGAAGTGATAAATATAATATCATCACTCCTTATCTTAGGGAAATCCGATCAGGCTCGGCATCCCGGTAGCACAAGACATTTCGACAATGGTAAAACAAGTCCAGCAAGACCTCCCGGCGTGCCGACACCCTGATAGTAGCCGCGCGTATCTCGTCTCAGGCCACAACCAGATGGGACAAGCTACAGGTAAAACCAATCCTCGAGTTTCCCCGTGGTGGCCCCGCAGGTTGCCCGTTTGGGACCAACACCATCAGCACTTGCCCCCCCTATTATGTAGAATTAAGAACCCGGGGACATGACCCCCTATGCAATTAATTAATTATTTAAGTTGTTATTATGAGAAAATTAAAACCAAAGTTGGGCCTTGCTGGAGGAGTTTTATTCAAAGTTGAACTGTCAAGGGGTCCCCATCCACCCATCGTGTAAGGAACGCAAAATCAAGGAACATAATGCCGGTTTATCGGCGCCTAAGGTGGCATGAGTGGAACAAAACACCGAGAAAAAGGCCAAGCCTTCCAACCATGCCCAGTATATAGGTGTGTTAACAATAACAATAGATATTGTGATATTCCAACAACAAGTTCCCTCCTGGAACGAACTTCATCTTCACCTGCAACTAACAACGCTATAAGAGGGGCTGAGCAAGCGGGTAACATAGCCAAACATTGGTTTGCTAGGAAGGTTTCAAAAGGTTAGAGGTTTCATGGAAACAAGGAGAGGCTGACATAAAAGATGGGTAGCGCGACATGTAACGATAGCATCGAGACAACAAAGCATGGCAATGGTAGTAAAGGTATCCAAGGGCATGATCATCTTGCCTGGGATTCCGCAAGGGAGAAGAATAGGTCCATGAAGTAGACGGAGCAACACAGTCGAGCGAATCCTCACAACTCCGGAACGAAACCGAAACTAACAAGAGAAGCAACCAGAAAGAAGCAAACAACACGGTAAACACACAAGCATAAACATGGCAACGATGCACATCCAAGTCTGATGCATGTCCGGTTTAAATATGCATGGCATGGCAAGAGGCACAAACAACACTACAATTTAAGTGGAGCTCAATATGCAACGAGTTGCATATTGACGAATCACCACATGTTATTTATTTAGTTGACTCTCGTTTATTTACAAGACAAGATTAAATGTTTGTTAACATGGCAAGAGGTGAAGCAAAAACAAACTACCTATTTAGCCATTTTAAAAGAGGCCGAAAAAACAACAACAATGCCGGAAAATCCCCATGAGCATGTTTAGCAGTTATTAAAGCAACAACAATTCACACATTTTAAATGTTGTTAACATGATGCGGATGACATGATCAATTTTTATGCAATTTTTATTAGAAGTTAACATGAAGAGATATGAAGCACTTGTCACGGTGGTGGAAGGAAAGGGTGCCACGGCAACGATCCGAAAATGATGCAACGCAACATCTCAGTTCCGGTAACTCGTTGGGAGACCGATGCAAAGGCAAAGGTGGAGTGAACGAGTGAAACAAGATGGAAGGTGGGGTGATCCCGTCACCGGGTTCCCACGGGTCGGCGACGAGGTAACCGAGGAGCACGACAAAAGAACGAAACGGACACGGTGCACACAAGGGCAAACATTTCATACAACACAACATTCATCCACGGGTCATCGTCTCGGGGTTATACCTTCGGAACAAACGTTCTCGGAGGGGTTCGAGTCGTCGAGGGACGTAGTGGAAGTAGTGGAAGTAGTCGTTCCGTTCGTAGTCGTACACGGGGCGACGGTAGTGGAAGTAGTTGTACACGGGGTCGTCGTGGAACTTGTCGGTCTCGGGACTTGGCGACGGTAGTGGTACTTGATGCTTCCGGCGACGGTAGTCGTACACGGGTCGTAAGCGTTCGGGTATCCGTAGATGTTCAAGTCATCGGTAGCGGTACTTGGCGCTTCAAAACGTTCATCGTGGTACTCGTGCATGATGGTCTAGGGGAACTTGACGCATCTCGCGGACCTTGGAGAAACAACAACAGCCACAAACAAACACGGGACGGTCTCGGTCACGGCAACATCCTGGAGCAGCGAAGGAGCAGAAGCCGGGGCGTCGAAGCCATGGCAGCAGCAAGGTGAAGAGGAGGCGAGGCACTGGAGCAGCGGGCCAGGTGAGGCCCTGGTGGCTGGACGCGGCGGGGCCGGTGCGAGGCGCGGAGGGAGCGAGGCAGGGTGCTGGACGAGGGAGCTCCTCTGGAACGAGGCTGCCAAGGGGCTCCTTGGCGCTGCGGGAACTCTGGCGCGGACCACGGCACTCGGCCCTTGCTGGAGGACGGAGGGAGACGAGGGCTTGGGGCGGCCGGAGGAAGGCCGACGAGGGCGACCAAGGCGAGGTACAGGTCGGGCGCTGGAGGGAAGAAGGCGCGGCTCCTGGCCGAAGGGGAAGGCCTTGGGGGATGGAGATGCGGCTCCTGGCCGGAGGAAGCCAGGCGCGGGCACTGCGGTCGGAGGGAGGAATATGGAGGCGCTCGGGCGCTGTAGAGGAGGGGGCTCGAAGGATGAGGGGAGATCGAGGCGCTGGGGCGACGTGAGGAGATCGATGGGAGGAGGCTCAAGTCTCTGGCTGCGGGGTGCGGGAGAGCGAGGGAAGAGCGAGGAGTCGGGCTAGAGGCTAAGGTTGCGAGGCAGCTGGGCCAATGGGCCAGCTAGGACGAGATGGCCTGATGGGCCGCGGGGAGGGAAGGTTGCAGCTGGGCTTCTGCTCTCTTCTAAATACAGATAAACAACCATGAAGAAAAGAAGAGAAGAAGGAGGGGGGGGGTCAACATTTAAAAAGAAAAGAGGCCATGAACAAGAAAATAAAAGATGGAACATTTTTGTAAGGCTTTAAGGAATATTACCAACCCAACAAAAATAGCTCCAACGAAATAGGGAAAATATGCAAGTGTGTTGCGGTTAATTTCCCAAACGAATGGAATATCTATTATATAGCTCCCTAAATATCGGGACGGCATATGTTATAAAGAGAAGTCACTCTTCCCTCGATTTAAATGGACTGAAGGTCCACACAATTTTATTTAGTTAAGATGCAAAAGAAATATGACAAGATGGCATGATGACATGATGCAATGCAAAAATAAATAACACAGCACAAAAGAAACACACGGGAGAACCCGAAACATCTGGAATCTTCTGGAATCTTCTGGGACGTCGGTCTTCGGGCATCACAACTCTTCCACACTAACAGAGGATCTCGACCCGAGATCCTAGAGATGGCACCGGTAAAAAAATACGGAAGAGGAAGAGGTACAACAAAGTTGCTTCTTTGACAGACAAGAGAAACCAAAGAACCTTGAGAGGTTGACCAAAATGAAAGAAGAATACAACGGAGATGAACGAAGTTGAAAACACTCCGTTAGGAAAGAGGAACAAGGAACATTATGAGAACCTTGTAGGTTGAACGACGTGAAACAAGAGCTTACGAACCAAAAGAATATGAAACCACAACGGTATAGCCAGGGAATAAGAATGACATAATTTGGACAGCACTCCGTCTGAAAAAGGAAGGAATTGAACATGAACTTGAGGAGATGGGAAGATACTTGATGAAAACAACAACACACAGCCTCCGGAACATTGAAAGAATGGCACAAGGGTAAGAAGGATTCGGACAACACTTCAGTTAAAAGATAGGCAAAAACTTGATAAGATGAGAGAACTTGAATGGAGGACACAACACTCCGGTTAAATAGACAAGCAAGGTAGAATATGATCTTGATAAAATGAGATGATGGTTTGGAGAGAGCAACATCACAAAGCCTCCGGAACGAAAGAATAGATGCTAGATCGTTGGGAAGAAGAACGGAGAAGAAAATGACAACTTCTCTCAAAATTGAATTTGAAAGAGCATCCTTACGAAGAAGGGTTGAACAGAGTTGTTGGAAATTCAACAACGAAAGAATAAGCTCGATGTGGACTTATGAAAAACATCTCAAAACTATGAGGTGACAACCAGCCACTGACGAAAACATTTGATTGGATTGAGATCAACAAGGAGACGAAAAACTTATTTTATCGGAATGATAAATGAAGAACTTGGGTCATTTATAAGCACCATAATTAGCAACAATCCTTAGGGAAAGCTTTTAGGTGAAATACAACCCAAGATAACTCCAACGAATAATTGAAGGGTTGAAAGATCTCCTGAACAAGGAAAATGATGGTTTTAAATATCTCATTCTTGATAACTCGTGAATCATGAAACATGAAGGAATTGTCAAGAATGACATAACACCATCTGAAAAGATAAGGTAGACAGGATTGCAATTCAAAATGCAAGAAGAAGAATATTTGAGCTCCAACAACAAGAATCTTGATGAAGACTTAGAGGATGAATTAAAACATGATGAACCACCATGAGAACTCCGGTAATGAAAGCATGAGAAGTGAAAGATGAAAAGAATAAGATTCAAGGCCTGCGATGAATTAGATTGAGCTTTGAAATGATAATTGAAATAACTTGGAGCTCCGGAAACAAGATGAAGAATTTAGTACCTAGAATATGATAAGATGAACAAGCTCCAGACAACGGAATTAAATCACCTTGAAGGAATAAGAATAAGAATTATGTCATGCATCTCCTTCACCAATTTGATTTGATGACAACCAAAGGATTTGTCATACTACTTATTCTCGTTGGGAAGAAATAAAGAGAGATCTAGCACAACCTTGGATAAATCTTCACCGAACCACCGGTAGAATTATGAAAAGGACAAATGAATTAATACGATAACAAGGAAGAGTAAACTTGAATGAACCACCGAAAATATGGAGACGAACGAAGAGACATCAATGAAGAATATATCGAGGATGAAAGTGCAAACAGAGAACGAAGAAATATTCTGAAATGATGGCCTTCGGAGGATCACAATAAGAAGAATTCATGAATCACTTCGGATGGGTATAAAAATAATTTCTCACAATCTGAACAATAATGAGGATGGCATGAAGCTAGAAACACAACTCAACAAGAGAACGACCAATATTTAAGGGAAAACTCGTCTTCGGTCTTCAAAATCTGAGAAGACGATGAGATACACCACCATGAATTGTTTAGCACTCCGGAATGAAGAATTAAAAGGTTGAACCAATGATGAAAAGAATTTGAAAGCGATCTTGGAGAAGGCATGTGACTGATGGAAATCATACTTACGTCACACTTTGAAAAGAATTTAAGTATAACTCCGGAAATGAAGAGTCAGGTAAGATCCTGGAAAAAGACCTATGGGTTAGGGCCCACTCAAAGAAATCACCGTTGGAAAAGATTGCTTAAGAGATATAGCACCGGTTGAATTAAATGGCTTGAGTAAGATAACAATCTCAAAATCGCTTGAAATGATTAAGAATGGAAACGCGGATCATCTGAGATATCTTGAGCTCTCCGGATATGAATATCAAGAGGAGAATGATTAATTGGTGCACCGGAATACGAAAGCATTGTAAAATGAGGAAAAGGATAAGATCAACACCGAAATCTTGAATTAGATCCACCGGCAGAATTTGAGAACAAAAGAATGATGAACTTGAAGCTCTTGAGCATCTTCACGATAAAACACCGGATAAGAACATTGAAGGAAATGAATGAAGAAATATCACATGAATAAAATGGATACTTCATCTGAGAATTTCTGGCTCCGAGAAGAAGAAGGGTGGGAGGGTGGGGAAAACAAAGATAAATAAAAAGGAACAAGGAACAAGGAACGAAGATAGAAGCTTCGTTCGACATATTCGTGCTGAAAGCTCATGGAACGTGCTACAAAAGGGTTTTGCAATCCCCGGATCAGCATAGCCAAGGACCCTTTAAGATGCAACTCCGATCGGAACAAGCCCATAAGACCACTTCACTCAATGTAGAACCCCGAACTTCATATCATGCACTCGTTGGAAGAATGCCTAGAACTACTAGATGAACCCACCTATTAATTTCCGAAAGTTTCCAGTTATACAATCAGGTGTTGGTGATACAGGGGAAGCACCGCGCACTCAACTCTAAACCTACATCCAGCTGTATCCATTCTTCAACACATAACCAGTTGTTCTCGGAAACTGTTTACCTCGGACCTTCGAAACGCAACTACTATACAAGCTAGGGCAATACTCCCGAACAACCTCCCCAGTACTGGGTGATGTCGGGGTTATCTTGCCACTAACCGCATAGGAGAGTTTCCGATGTCGGCCGTCTTAAGTATTCTAGAACTGCCGCGATGGATTTGTGACGACATGTGGCGACCCCGACTCATAAGTTGTGATCACCGAATGCACGTGTACAGTGATCCCAGAGATCAATGCTCACTGAACACACATAAGCTGAATAACAAGAGTCTTACATCCTTACATACCGTGTTACACAAATAGGACCATAATGGTCAAGTCTTGAGTATATCATCGCAGCGGAAAGACTTCAATGACAACATGGACCCATGCCATCTGCCTTAACCCTATAGGCATTCTGACTGGGAAGCGTCCTAGCTCGCATGCTCGTCACCAAGAAATCTTCATCATAACCTGCTCTCTCATGCCTGGCCAATAAAATAACCAGTGGCAAGCCAATGAGTACTTTGAATGTACTCGCAAGCAACCCAAGTGTGATAACAGAATAATTATGCAAGGCCCTACTGCTAGGTTGGCAGTTTTGCGGAAAGCTAGTTTTTCATATGCAATTATGATCAACATATAGCAAGGGCATGCATGAGTCTGTAACAAGCATCAGGAGGTCACAGACATCATTATCAAGAAAGAGTTGCAATCAACTCATGCTCAAGCTCATTGTGACTTCCTCACAATCACATCATCAATATTACTGAACCAGGTTGTTTCCTCACACACACACACCAGGTTTTGCAAACATTGGACGTAGCCCAAGAGCGGTTACCCAACTGTCCATGACCGTGGACACGGCTATTCGAATAGTTTTACACTCTGCAGAGGTTGCACACTTTACCCACTAGATCCGGGGAACTTCCGTGTCATCCACGACCCGCGGTACCTCAAGTACCCGGGGTAAGCACCCGATCACTATCTTTCCCTAGGCGACACTAATATGGAGTCCACTCGATTGGTAACAGCCCCGTGCCAAACATTTCACATCTCAAAGTTTGTGGAGACTCGCTCCGTATTCATCACATATCACAAGCACGGGGTACCAACGGTGTGTCCGGTGCCCTGTAAAGACAGTCATGGCCGCCTATCCAAGCACGACCCCGTCCCAAGAGTGACCTCATGTCACTCCCGTCACTAGTAATGCGGGCACCATGCTAGTATCGACCTAGGTAATCAATAATGCCCTTTCCCATATAAGGGTAGAGTGTTTGCGCATGTAAGGTTGGAATAACGGTCGCAACTTAAACCAATCTGTTTTTCAAAACAACACACACACTTTCCTCGGTACACCACTTCTTCATCAAGTGGTTACCCATCTCACCATCTCCCTCGGGCATAAATGGCACCCGACGGGGTTTTCGAAAAGTCTTTTGAAAGTATCGTGCCTCCGTCACCATGCATATACCCGTCCCATTTGCGTAGCCACTATTATAGCAACCTAACTACTCCCACCCACATAACCCTCATAGGAAGGTAGGGTCATGTTTGATGCAAGTTTCAACAGTAAAGTAACAAAGGTAGCAACCAAAGTGGTTTCCACCTCAACATGATTCCGATGCATTGAATAATAAGGTGTTATGAGACATGCATAAAAAAGGTTTCTTGAACATGGTCAAAGGGCTGCTTGCCTTATTCTTCTGAGTCTTCAAACCTTCTGGTCCATCTCCGAATACTCCGTTTATTACGTCAACTAACGATGGAAACAATCATAATAAGCAACACAATCAAAGCAAAAATAAAAGTGCTCTAAAAATAGGAGTTGGACTTTTCTAGGATACCTCTGGTCATATTAGAAATGACCAAGGTGGTTTCATAGGCATTGGATCAATGGGTGATTTGGAACATTCCAATATGATGGAACCAAAGGGTTTATGGATTTGGAAGAAGTATACAGAAATATTTCCTTGAATGATGAGCAAAGGTACCCATCATCAAGTCATGATTTTAGAAGCATTTAGGAGTTGGTTTCACTGGATTTGGATTTGAAATGAATTTCCTAGGATTTTCCAAAGCTGATAAATATAAAGAAATGGCTCAATATTTAGTGGGGTACAGAAACTATTATTAAAAATGTTCCAAAACTAAGTTTGGACATGACAAGCATCTAGGAACTTGAATCACTGCATTTGGATCAAGATTGAGCTCTCTGTGATTTTCTAAAGTTCATCACAGAAAATGGAATATGGGCATTTGATAAATATTTGTGAAAGAAATGTTTCTGGAATAATGTGCATGTTACACCATGTGATAGGGCATGATTTATGGAGCCATAGGAAATTTGAATCATGCAATTTGGAGTTCATATGAATATTTGGGAGATTATTGAATTTGACTGGAAATAGAAAATAAAAAGAAAAGGGGGTTATACCCTTGCGCGCAGGGCGAAGAGTAGCCGCACAGCAACTGGGCCGGCCCATCAGCTCGGCCGCTCGCGTGCAGGGGGGCCACGCCGGAGGTGCCTGTCGGGAATACGCTTCCGCGCGGGGGGAGGCGGGCTGCGGCGAAGCCGCCTCCACTTAAACGGGTGGGCCTGGCCCCCGGGGTCGCTGAACTGCGGGCCCCTCCCGCAGGGTCATCCCCTACCTCCCGCGCCCGCGACGGAGGGGCTGGTTGCCGCGGCTGCGCGCCGGCCGGCGCCCGTCCCCGGCGGCAGGGGCCACCTCTGGCCAGGCCGAGGCCACCGGAGGGTTCCTTGGGGAGCGGCGCCATCGGAGAAGCCCCTTGGGGCGGCAGGGGAGGAGCCGGAGCACCACCTTCACCTGACCATGTCGGCGGCCTCGTCGGGCGTTGGTGGAGCGGACACCACGGGGCATGGGAAGGAGCGGCGAGGGGTCGGGGAGCTCCGCCGGTCTGCTGCGGTTCTTCTGGTGGCCAAGGAAGAGGAGGAGAGGCCCTGGTTCACCAGTGCCGGGCAAAGTCCGACGGCGGCTCGCCGGCCATGGAGGGGCAAAGAGGCCACGGGAGGAGGAGTGGGGTGGTCCAAGAGGATCAGGAGAGGGAGAGGGAGTCCATCGGAGCCGCGAGGGGGCTCGGGGCGGCCTATAAATAGGTGAGCGCCGGTCCACCGAACACGCGTGCGCCGGCGAGGCCCTTGCTGTCGTTGCAAGCCACGGGGGCACCAGCGGGCATGTCCATGGCGTTCCTGGAGCTGGTCCACGCCTAAAGGAAGAGAGAGGAGGAGCGGGGAGGCGCCAGAGAGGCCGCGCGTGCGAGGTCGTTCACTGGTGCCCAGGGTCGGCCGGTGCGCGTGCGAGCAGGGGTGAGGGAGGAGGAGAGAGGAGGGGGCCAACCGCCTAGCGTGCTGCAGACGTCGAGGCCGCCTCGGGGGACACGAGGGGGAAGCCCAAGGCTGTCGGGCGCCCCTGATTGGAGGTGGCTACAATGCGCCAGGGCACTGTAGCGTGCTCCAGAGCGCGAACTTTGCATGCCCTGGCATGCACACGGTGTCATTGGCGTGTCCTCTTGTGTCCAGCCGTGTCCAGAGGGTAGAGGGGGTAGTAAACAATGGGGGGAAGTCTTGGATGCTCTGGGGAACCTCTGGGATGAGGAGAGAGGTGAGGAAGAGGGTGAAACCTGCTGTCCAGCAGTGTAAATTGGGGTTTTACCCCCTCCAATAATTGAGCTGAGGCCATGGGAATGTTACTGGGGGTAGATGATGATCAGAATAGGCTGTGGTAAGAATTTGAGGTCAGGAGAAAAAGTAAAAGAGGTTCAAACACTGGTTTTGGTAAATGAACAGAAGGTGTTTGATCAGTGTTTGGTCAAGCAAATGACATCCACTTGACATGGGACTTAACAGGATCAACTATCACATATAATTAGGCCCCTACACCAAAGTTGAGCTCATGTGGGCAAAGTGGCCAATGTAACTTTGGTGAACCCTAGAAATCAACAGAAATGGGTTCACCTTGTTTGATTCAAGCAATTCATCTCCCCTTGATGCACCACTTGGTGTAGCATCATCATTTGGGGTTATGAACATGCCCACAAAGTTTGAGGCTCCAGATAAAAAGTTGACAATGTAAAGTTGTTCAAATTTGAATTTGAACAGAAGTGGTTTTGGGGTGATCTCATCAAGTTGCTCTATTCCAAATCTTGTGCCATTTGGTCTAGATGCCTTATTAGGTCATTCTAGCATGTGCACCAAATTTGAGCATTTGGAAAAGTTTGGCAATGTAAAGTTGCTCAAACTTCAACTATGGACAGAATGGTTATGAAGGGGTTTGAGGATGTTTCCTTGATCTTCAAGGCATGAGGCTTTGCAAGATCATCAAATATGTCATATATGACATGATAGAATTTCCCTAGAATTTTTGGAGAATATTTCCTTTGTAAATATTTCAAAAGCTTGAAATATCCAGAAAGGGTTTTGGAAGGATTTGCCCAATATTTTGAACATGACCATGTGCTGAAACTCTTATATATGGACAATATATGTCCTATGAGTCCCCCTGAATTTTCGCAAATATTTTTGAAATGATTAAATAATTTTTGCCTATTAAAGACCATTTCTGGCTTTAAGAAAAAGCTTTTAAATAAAATATAAAAATAACTTTTAAAATTATACTTTTGTGGTTTCTGGGAGTCCTATATCTAATAGGATTCAAATAAACTTTTTGAAATATTTTTCTCACCCTAAATAAGGTACTTGCAGTGCAAACCTTAATTCAGGGGATTTTGGAAAACTAATTTTAGAAAATACCATTTGGCCAAAATATTTTTATAAGAAAATTCTATACTGGTCTATACACATGGCATGATCATTGGGAAAAGGTTTTGGGTCAAGGAGATGAAGTACAAGAGTTGGAGGATTTATTTGATTTTTAGAGCACTAGCAAACAGCAGACAAGAGTCAAATCAATCAAAGTCAAAAACACTCAAAAGTTTTTGCAAATCCACATTTTTAACATAAAAATTAGCTTAAGCAATGTGATATGAAAATCAGGGTGTGACACGACAACACCTCGGAGCTCAACTCCCCGGGACACTGCCACAACCCCTAATGACAGGAGGCATCAAGAACAATGTTCTCGTCACAAAGACATCGAAACAATCCAAACAATACTCGGAAGATCCTAAAAAAAATTGTTGCAATTTTGAAAGTAGAAGAGATAAGAGTAATCGTCAGGAGTCCTCACCAGAGTGAAAAGAGATGAGGAGCAAAAGAATTCCTACTCTCCGATATATATATAGGAATCAAAACATTTTAAGTGTGTGCCTAAACTCAACCGTCAACGATTAGATCAATTAGTGGGGGCTTCTAGGTCAGAGAAGGCTCTGAATACCAACTTGTAATGCCCAGGATGGGACTATATCTCCTACGTGTCGAGGCACGACTTAAAGGTATAAGCCCATCCTAGAATGATCTCAAGTTTGGTATCTTTGCACGACTCATGTAAAAGAGGGATTAACTTGCAAAAGAGAGATAGTTGGCTTACACTCGCCACTTCACACAAAACATGTCATAAGCAATACATCATTCAAAACATCACAACCCGACTACGGGTGAAGATCCAAAAGAAAGATACCAAAACAACATAAAGCCACAGGTCAGGATCGATTCCTAGTAGAAACCACTACTGATCGTCGAAACGTCACAAGCATACGGACACTCTCTTCATCGAGCTCCCTGCAAAGAACTTGAACCAGCTCCTGCATCGAACTCGGCTGAACCTGCATCTGGTGTTGTAGTATCTGTGAGCCACGAGGACACAGCAATCCCATAACCATGGGTATCAAGACTAGCAAAGCTTTAAGGGTAGGAAGAGGTAAAGTGGTGAGGTTGCAGCAGCGGCTAAGCATAATATGGTGGCTAACTTACGAGTACCAGAATAAGATGAGAAGCTACGCAAACGGTCGCAAAAGTAGTGATCGCTAAAGATCCTGAACTACATACGAATCAAACATAACCCCACCGTGTTCTCTTCTCAAAGTGAAAAGAGACAGTCATGGTTACTCACACACTTGTGTGTTTTATTTCGGATCCTCTGTCAAGTTTTCTACAACCGGACATTAACAAATTCCAATCTGCCACATAACCGTGGGCACGGCTTTCGAAAGATCATAACCCTGCAGGGGTGTCCCAACTTAGCCCATCACAAGCTCTCACGATTAGCTGAAGTGATAAATATAATATCATCACTCCTTATCTTAGGGAAATCCGATCAGGCTCGGCATCCCGGTAGCACAAGACATTTCGACAATGGTAAAACAAGTCCAGCAAGACCTCCCGGCGTGCCGACACCCTGATAGTAGCTGCGCATATCTCGTCTCAGGCCACAACCGGATGGGACAAGCTACAGGTAAAACCAATCCTCGAGTTTCCCCGTGGTGGCCCCGCAGGTTGCCCGTTTGGGACCAACACCATCAGCACTGGCCCCCTGTTATGTAGAATTAAGAACCCGGGGACATGACCCCCTATGCAATTAATTAATTATTTAAGTTGTTATTATGAGCAAATTAAAACCAAAGTTGGGCCTTGCTGGAGGAGTTTTATTCAAAGTCGAACTGTCAAGGGGTCCCCATCCACCCATCGTGTAAGGAACGCAAAATCAAGGAACATAATGCCGGTTTATCGGCGCCTAAGGT
The DNA here is from genome assembly GCA_902687465.1 of Secale cereale. Lineage (NCBI taxonomy): Eukaryota > Viridiplantae > Streptophyta > Magnoliopsida > Poales > Poaceae > Secale > Secale cereale. The sequence goes on from LR738715.1 coordinate 498,261,856, forward strand.
GGCATGAGTGGAACAAAACACCGAGCAAAAGGCCAAGCCTTCCACCCATGCCCAGTATATAGGTGTGTTAACAATAGCAATAGATATTGTGATATTCCAACAACAAGTTCCCTCCTGGAACGAACTTCATCTTCACCTGCAACTAACAACGCTATAAGAGGGGCTGAGCAAGCGGGTAACATAGCCAAACAGTGGTTTGCTAGGAAGGTTTCAAAAGGTTAGAGGTTTCATGGCAACAAGGGGAGGCTGGCATAAAAGATGGGTAGCGCGACATGTAACGATAGCATCGAGACAACTAAGCATGGCAATGGTAGTAAAGGTATCCAAGGGCATGATCATCTTGCCTGGGATTCCGCAAGGGAGAAGAACAGGTCCATGAAGTAGACGGAGCAACACAGTCAAGCGAATCCTCACAACTCCGGAACGAAACCGAAGCTAACAAGAGAAGCAACCGGAAAGAAGCAAACAACACGGTAAACACACAAGCATAAAGATGGCATACGATGCACATCCAAGTATGATGCATGTCCGGTTTAAATATGC
>LR738715.1:498262408-498282285 GCA_902687465.1 Secale cereale
CACCATCAGCACTGGCCCCCTGTTATGTAGAATTAAGAACCCGGGGACATGACCCCCTATGCAATTAATTAATTATTTAAGTTGTTATTATGAGCAAATTAAAACCAAAGTTGGGCCTTGCTGGAGGAGTTTTATTCAAAGTCGAACTGTCAAGGGGTCCCCATCCACCCATCGTGTAAGGAACGCAAAATCAAGGAACATAATGCCGGTTTATCGGCGCCTAAGGTGGCATGAGTGGAACAAAACACCGAGCAAAAGGCCAAGCCTTCCACCCATGCCCAGTATATAGGTGTGTTAACAATAGCAATAGATATTGTGATATTCCAACAACAAGTTCCCTCCTGGAACGAACTTCATCTTCACCTGCAACTGACAACGCTATAAGAGGGGCTGAGCAAGCGGGTAACATAGCCAAACAGTGGTTTGCTAGGAAGGTTTCAAAAGGTTAGAGGTTTCATGGCAACAAGGGGAGGCTGGCATAAAAGATGGGTAGCGCGACATGTAACGATAGCATCGAGACAACTAAGTATGGCAATGGTAGTAAAGGTATCCAAGGGCATGATCATCTTGCCTGGGATTCCGCAAGGGAGAAGAACAGGTCCATGAAGTAGACGGAGCAACACAGTCGAGCGAATCCTCACAACTCCGGAACGAAACCGAAGCTAACAAGAGAAGCAACCGGAAAGAAGCAAACAACACGGTAAACACACAAGCATAAAGATGGCATACGATGCACATCCAAGTATGATGCATGTCCGGTTTAAATATGCATGGCATGGCAAGAAGCACAAACAACACTACAATTTAAGTGGAGCTCAATATGCAACGAGTTGCATATTGACGAATCACCACATGTTATTTATTTAGTTGACTCTCGTTTATTTACAAGACAAGATTAAATGTTTGTTAACATGGCAAGAGGTGAAGCAAAAACAAACTACCTATTTAGCCATTTTAAAAGAGGCCGGAAAAACAACAACAATGCCGGAAAATCCCCATGAGCATGTTTAGCAGTTATTAAAGTAACAACAATTCACACATTTTAAATGTTGTTAACATGATGCGGATGACATGATCAAGTTTTATGCAATTTTTATTAGAAGTTAACATGAAGAGATATGAAGCACTTGTCACCGTGGTGGAAGGAAAGGGTGCCACGGCAACGATCCAAAAATGATGCAACGCAACATCTCGGTTTCGGTAACTCGTTGGGAGACCGATGCAAAAGCAAAGGTGGAGTGAACGAGCGAAACAAGATGGAAGGTGGGGTGATCCCGTCACCGGGTTCCCACGGGTCAGCGACGAGGCAACCGAGGAGCACGACAAAAGAACGAAACGGGCACGGCGCACACAAGGGCAAACATTTCATACAACACAACATTCATCCACGGGTCATCGTATCGGGGTTATACCTTCGGAACAAACGTTCTCGGAGGGGTTCGAGTCATCGAGGGACGTAGTGGAAGTAGTGGAAGTAGTCGTTCCGTTCGTAGTCATACACGGGGCGACGGTAGTGGAAGTAGTTGTACACGGGGTCGTCGTGGAACTTGTCGGTCTCGAGACTTGGCGACGGTAGTGGTACTTGATGCTTCCGGCGACGGTAGTCGTACACGGGTCGTAGGCGTTCGGGTATCCGTAGATGTTCAAGTCATCGGTAGTGGTACTTGGCGCTTCAAAATGTTCGTCGTGGTACTCGTGCATGATGGTGTAGGGGAACTTGACGCATCTCGAGGACCTTGGAGAAACAACAACAACCACAAACAAACACGGGACGGTCTCGGTCACGGCAACATCCCGGAGCAGCGAAGGAGCAGAAGCCGGGGCATCGAAGCCATGGCAGCAGCAAGGCGAAGAGGAGGCGAGGCGCTAGAGCAGTGGGCCAGGCGAGGCCCTGGTGGCTGGACGCGGCGGGGCCGGTGCGAGGCGCGGAGGGAGCGAGGCAGGGTGCTGGACGAGGGAGCTCCTCTGGAAGGAGGCTGCCGAGGGGCTCCTTGGCGCTGCGGGAACTCTGGCGCGGACCACGGCGCTCGGCCCTTGCTTGAGGACGGAGGGAGACGAGGGCTTGGGGCGGCCGGAGGAAGGCCGACGAGGGCGACCAAGGCGAGGTGCAGGTCGGGCGCTGGAGGGAAGAAGGCGCGGCTCCTGGCCGGAGGGGAAGGCCTTGGGGGATGGAGATGCGGCTCCTGGCCGGAGGAAGCCAGGCGCGGGCGCTGCGGTCGGAGGGAGGAAGATGGAGGCGCTCGGGCGCTGTAGAGGAGGGGGCTCGAGGGATGAGGGGAGATCGAGGCGCTGGGGCGACCTGAGGAGATCGATGGGAGGAGGCTCGAGTCTCTGGCGGCGGGGTGCGGGAGAGCGAGGGAAGAGCGAGGAGTCGGGCTAGAGGCTAGGGTTGCGAGGCAGCTAGGCCAATGGGCCAGCTAGGACGAGATGGCCTGATGGGCCACGGGGAGGGAAGGTTGCAGCTGGGCTTCTGCTCTCTTCTAAATACCGATAAACAGCCATGAAGAAAAAAATAGAAGAAGGAGGGGGGGTCAACATTTAAAAAGAAAAGAGGCCATGAACAAGAAAATAAAAGATGGACCATTTTTGAAAGGCTTTAAGGAATATTACCAACCCAACAAAAATAGCTCCAACGAAATAGGGAAAATATGCAAGTGTGTTGTGGTTAATTTCCCAAACGAATGGAATATTTATTATATAGCTCCCTAAATATCGGGAGGGCATATGTTATAAAGAGAAGTCACTCTTCCCTTGATTTAAATGGACTGAAGGTCCACACAATTTATTTAGTTAAGATGCAAAAGAAATATGACAAGATGGCATGATGACATGATGCAATGCAAAAATAAATAACACAGCACAAAAGAAACACACGGGAGAACCCGAAACATCTGGAATCTTCTGGAATCTTCTGGGACGTCGGTCTTCGGGCGTCAAAACGGGGTTATTCAGGGGTGTAGGGGTCATGCCACTTTTTAATGCAAATCTTTGAGTGACAAATGAATGCGTGGCTCCAGAATCTAACAAGACAGTTGCAGGTGCTGAGTTGACAAGGAACGTACCCAGCACGACGTCCGGGTCTTCCTGGGCTTCTTCAGCAGTGACGTGATTCACACGCCCCTTCCCATGGTTAGGCGGGTTGCGAGGACTGGGTTCCTTGGTGGCATCCCGCGGCCTTGTCCTGGGTTCTGCGCATTGGGGCGCGGGGCATCAGGCTTCTTGTTCGGGCACACCCTTGTGATGTGTCCTGACTGACCACATCCAAAGCAAGTGACTTGGTTTGGATTATTGATCTTGTTGCCACCACTGTTATTGGGGTTGAATACTGGCCTTGGGTTGGCATACTGCTGAGGCTGATAGTTGGTGCGAGGTGCAGGAGCTCTTGGTTGCTGGTAGGTTGGCTTGACCGGGGCTGACTGCCATGGGCGAGGCTTCTGGTTGCTGGAACTTCCCTTGCTGACCATCTTGCGCTTGTGAGTGTCTTCCAGAGCACGCCGCTTGTCCTCAAGCATGAGTGCCTTGTTCACCAGGTTAGGGAAGGTTCGGCAGTCGCACACGACAAGCGAGTACTGCAGAGTCTGATTGAGGCCTTCCATGAAGCGCTCCCTTTTTGCAGCATCAGTGCTGACATCCTCAGGGGTATACCTTGACAGAACACTGAACATCTGCATGTACTCCTTGACAGTGCCACTTCCTTGCTTCAGGGCTCGGAATTCACGCTCCTTGATAGCCATGATTCCGGAAGGAATGTGGGCTTTGCGGAATTCTACCTTGAAGATGTCCCAAGTGATGTCTTGCCCAGGGTGCATGACCTTGAATCCATCCCACCAAGTCCTAGCAGTCCCCCGAGGTAGTGGGATGCATAAGCCACCTTCTCGCGGTCTTCGGTGCATCCAACTAATTCCAGCAAGTCCTCAATGGTGCGGACCCAGTCGTCTGCATCCAGGGGTTCAGCAGTCTCGATGAAAGTTGGCGGTGCATGCTTCTTGACCTCTGCCAACGTGGAACGTCCATTGCCATTCCCCGCCGGCTGGCGATTGTTGGTGACAGCTTGAGCAATCATCTGAAGGGCTACGGTGTTGGCTTGGCGTTCCTCTCGGAAAGCTTGGAGAAGCTGAGCCATGTCCATGCTCGGAGGAGGTGGTGGTGGTGGAGCTTGGTCGTGGCATGCCTTTGATTGAGCGGATGCTCCGGCTTCAGGCTGCTGGGTAGAGGTACCAGTACGAGTTACAACAGGCATTCTGTTGGAGCGGTAAAAGGTCTCATGATTTGGAAGAGGGAAAGCAATAAAGATGGGTGCCTAGTAAGGGGGTGGTGTGACACTAATCAAATCATGCAAGGGCCGAAAGGGCCAAACACATTCATAAAAAAATCCAAATGGGTGATGTAGTCGTTTACATATTCCCAAAGGGAGAACACGACGTACATCCACACAAAAGCAAACACTAGATGGTTTCATATGAACCATACAAGGACTCGACTACGCATAGGGGTTACACGACCTATCCTACCGTAGAGGTCACGAACTGGCATATCCGAGTTGCGAATAATGCCTAAGCGGCGGAATGCTCGGTCGCATATTCTGGCTCTTCTGGGTCTTCCTCCTTGTCTTCATCTGTCTGGGCCCCCTTGTCACTTGAGGGTGTGGGGGAGTGGAGGAGTTGGATACGACGTTGTTTTGTCGGTGGTGGAGGGAAAAGCTTGCGATATTGCCTTGCCGTCATACGGCGTCGCCGGGGTGGTTCTTCATCCTTGGAAGATACATCTCCTGAGGGCCTTCCGCCTCGGTACGCGATAGCGGACTGTCCGGGGGGCGCACCTTCCTTCTTGATCCTATATGTCTTCTCTTGTGCTCGACGAAGAAGTGCCTTGGTCTTGTGAAGTTCTTCTCGGAGCTTCATCGATTCCGAGGCCAAATCTTGTGCCAAGCTGTCGGCACATAGGCTGAAGTAGGCCTGGAATCGAAGTGGAAATCCTTCCTTCAGCGGAGGGGCTTGAGTGCTGCTTTCATCTTCACCTTCCTTCCGGTAAGGTAAGAAGCGGGTTGTCATCTTGGCTGCCATCTCCGGAAGAAGCTCGCGGAGACGGGTTAGTGCCTTGAGTGCAGCAGCCTCGACAACGAGAGGTAGTGTTGCCATCTGGGGTCCCTCAAAGAACCAACTTGTGGGAGGATCGTTTGCCTTCACGATCACTTCCACATGGTACTCCACCTGAGTGTCGCTAACCCAATGCTCAAGGTAGGTTAGGATGGGTGATCGGTGGAACTGGCACTCCTGGAGGCTATCCTCGAGAAGCAAGGGAAACCCAGTGGTCAGGTGCTCTTCAGGTACAGCGGCCATCTACAAAAGGGTGAATAGGAGAGGTTAATAAGCCGATGATATCTCAGGTTGGTAAGGTTTAGAAAAGAAGAGAGGTTCAGAAGGTTTTTGAAAAGGGTCTCATCTAACTAAGGCCCATGCTAACTAAGGCTTCCTATAGTCAGGATGGCTCTGATACCAGCTCTGTGGGGACCCCGACTTAAGAGTCGAGATCACCGAATGCACGTGTACAGTGATCCCAGAGATCAATGCTCACTGAACACACAGAAGCTGAATAACAAGAGTCTTACATCCATACATATCGTCTTACATAAATTATGACCATTATGGTCAAGTCTTACATAGATAAAGCCTCACGGGCTGAATAGCAAATAACTCGAATAGCTGAAGTCTTCGTAGATAAGTAGAACCCATGCCATCTGCCTTAACCCTACAGGCATTCTGACTGGGATAGCGTCCTAGTTCGCATGTTCGTCTCCATAGAATTCTTCTTCATATTCCTACTCTTCCATGCCTGGCCAATTAAATAACCAGTGGCAAGCCAATGAGTACTTTGAATGTACTCTCAAGCAACCCATGATTTGGTTCAAAGTAACAATGCAATTGTATAACAATGAGCAATCTAGCTACAAGCTTGAATAAATATACTACTAATAAGTACATGCATCAATAAATTTAGGTAACCTCGAAGACGGGTTACCGATATCAACATGAATAGGATTCAACTCAACGAGTCAAGTCACCACCTTGACTCAACACCCACACATATACTTTCACCGAGGTAGTAAAATTCTGGACATAGTTTAAGTAGCACCACCCAACTGTCCATGACTGTGGACACAGCTATTTGAATAGTTTTACACTCTGCAGAGGTTGCGCACTTTACCCACAAGATCCGGGAAGCTTTCGTGTCACCCACGATTCCGCAATACCACAAGTACTCGGGGGAAGCACCTGGTCATTATCTTTCCCTAGACGACACTAGCATAGGGTCCACTCGTTGGTACACGGCCCTCGAGTACAAACAATAGATCATGGGACTTGCCCTAATTTCAATGTCACGCGTACACGAAAGGACCAACGGTGTGTCCGGTGCCCTGTAAAAACAGTCATGGTCGTCTATCCAAGCACGACCCCGTCCCGGGAAAGACCTCAAGTCTTCCCCGTCACTAGTAATGTGGGCACCATGCTAGTATCGGCCTAAGTAATTAATAATGCCCCGTCCCATAAGGGGTAGAGTGGTTGCACATGATTGGTTGGGACGGTAGTCACACATAAACCTAATCCATCATTTTACCCACACACAAGAATCTTCATTGGCACATCACTTCTTCCACAAGTGATGACCTAACTCAACATCACCCTCGGGCATTAGGGGTACCCGATGGGTTTCTTTTTTTGAAAAAGAATGCAACCACGAAGGCTTCTTGGCACACATGTATCTCTAAGCATCACTACTACTCATTTGCATTGCATCTAAGCATTTAGCAAGATCATGAATAAAGCATGCATCATGTGGTGGTCCTCAACTAGGTCACCACCGTCACTCTTATCATCATGCATTCGGAAATAAATGGGTTCCGAAGAACACAAGGGTATCATGGTCAAAGGGCTGCTTTCCTGGATTGGCTTGGTCTTCAAGGTCTTCAAACCCTTCCCCTCCTTCTTCTTCAGCAACCTCGTCAAACACAGTATCTAATCGTTGCAATAAACAACGGGAAAATAAGACCACAATAAAAACAGAAAAATCAAGGTGCTCAGAAACATGTCAACTTATTTTTATTAAATACTAGAGGGAAAATTAAGATGGCAAAAATTCTTAGTTTGAGTTTTGGAGTGGCAGAATGGGGTACATGAATATTTGAACAGAGTTTTTAGTGTTCAAATAAGAATTTAAATTTGAACAGAACAGAAAAGGTCCACGGACATGTGTGAACGTGACATCATTAAATAGGTTGGATTTTTACAAGTTTTTAGGAACTGGAATTAATTCATTTGGACAAATATTTAATTCTGTGGAATTATTTGAAAACCCACAGAAAAGAAAAATGAAAAAGGGCCCTGTGCCACTAGGCCAGAACGGCCACAGTGCAGCAGGCCCAGGGCGAACAGCCCACCGCTCGGGCGCCAGCGCGCGCGCCAGGGTTTTTAAACCTGACGGGCGGGGCACGGCGTCAGTGAGTGGAGAGAGGGGCGAGGGCGAGGGGAGGCTGACAGGCGGGGCCCGCCTGTCATCCCTAACCCTCCGGCAGAGAGCCGGCGAGCTCACCGGCGGCGTTTCGGGGCACGGCGGGGCGAGCTAAGGGCAGGGATGGATTCAGCGGAGTGTCGCCGATCTAGTGGAGGTGGTGCGGGTCGCCGGAGTGGCCTAGGTAGCCGACGGCGAGGTTACGCGGCGGAGGAGCTTCGGGCGGATGCTGCTCCGGTCGATTCCGGCAGCTGCAGAGAGGGGAAAGAGGGGGAAACGAGTCAGTGATGTGCTGTGGTGCTAGATCGAGTGAGAGGAGAGGCTGGGGCGGCCTGTACCGAGGAGGCGACGGGGAGCCGCCGCGGCGAAGCTCGAGCTCGATCTCGAGCTCGGGCTTGTCTGGAGTGGGGCGAGTGGCTCTGGGGAAGATTGAGAGAGGGAGAGTGCGACTGGTGAGGAGAGGAGGGGCTCGGGGGGTCTATTTTAAATGTTGTCAACATGATGCGGATGACATGATCAAGTTTTATGCAATTTTTATTAGAAGTTAACATGAAGAGATATGAAGCACTTGTCACCGTGGTGGAAGGAAAGGGTGCCACGACAACGATCCAAAAATGAAGCAACGCAACATCTCAGTTCCGGTAACTCGTTGGGAGACCGATGCAAAAGCAAAGGTGGAGTGAACGAGCGAAACAAGATGGAAGGTGGGGTGATCCCGTCACCGGGTTCCCACGGGTCGGCGACGAGGCAACCGAGGAGCACGACAAAAGAACGAAACGGACACGGTGCACACAAGGGCAAACATTTCATACAACACAACATTCATCCACGGGTCATCGTCTCGGGGTTATACCTTCGGAACAAACGTTCTCGGAGGGGTTCGAGTCGTCGACGGACGTAGTGGAAGTAGTGGAAGTAGTCGTTACGTTCGTAGTCGTACACGGGGCAATGGTAGTGGAAGTAGTTGTACACGGGGTCGTCGTGGAACTTGTCGGTCTCGGGACTTGGCGACGGTAGTGGTACTTGATGCTTCCGGCGACGATAGTCGTACACGGGTCATTGGCGTTCGGGTATCCGTAGATGTTCAAGTCATCGGTAGCGGTACTTGGCGCTTCAAAACGTTCGTCGTGGTACTCGTGCATGATGGTGTAGGGGAACTTGACGCATCTCGAGGACCTTGGAGAAACAACAATAGCCACAAACAAACACGGGACGGTCTCGGTCACGGCAACATCCCGGAGCAGCGAAGGAGCAGAAGCCGGGGCGTCGAAGCCATGGCAGCAGCAAGGCGAAGAGGAGGCGAGGCGCTGGAGCAGCGGTCCAGGCGAGGCCCTGGTGGCTGGACGCGGCGAGGCCGATGCGAGGCGCGGAGGGAGCGAGGCAGGGTGCTGGACGTGGGAGCTCCTCTGGAATGAGGCTGCCGAGGGGCTCCTTGGCTCTGCGGGAACTCTGGCGCGGACCACGGCGCTCGGCCCTTGCTGGAGGACGGAGGGAGACAAGGGCTTGGGGCGGCCGGAGGAAGGCCAACGAGGGCGACCAAGGCGAGGTGCAGGTCGGGCGCTGGAGGGAAGAAGGCGCGGCTCCTGGCCGGAGGGGAAGGCCTTGGGGGATGGAGATGCGGCTCCTGGCCGGAGGAAGCCAGGCGCGGGCGCTGCGGTCAGAGGGAGGAAGATGGAGGCGCTCGGGCGGTGTAGAGGAGGGGGCTCGAGGGATGAGGGGAGATCGAGGCGCTCGGGCGACGTGAGGAGATCGATGGGAGCAGGCTCGAGTCTCTGGCGGCGGGGTGCGGGAGAGCGAGGGAAGAGCGAGGAGTCGGGCTAGAGGCTAGGGTTGCGAGGCAGCTGGGCCAATGTGCCAGCTAGGACGAGATGGCCTGATGGGCCGCGGGGAGGGAAGGTTGCAGCTCGGCTTCTGCTCTCTTCTAAATACAGATAAACAGCCATGAAGAAAAAAAAGAGAAGAAGGAGGGGGGTCAACATTTAAAAAGAAAAGAGGCCATGAACAAGAAAATAAAAGATGGAACATTTTTGTATGGCTTTAAGGAATATTACTAACCCAACAAAAATAGCTCCAACGAAATAGGGAAAATATGCAAGTGTGTTGCGGTTAATTTCCCAAACGAATGGAATATTTATTATATAGCTCCCTAAATATCGGGAGGGTATATGTTATAAAGTGAAGTCACTCTTCCCTCGATTTAAATGGACTGAAGGTCCACACAATTTATTTAGTTAAGATGCAAAAGAAATATGACAAGATGGCATGATGACATGATGCAATGCAAAAATAAATAACACAACACAAAAGAAACACACGGGAGAACCCGAAACATCTGGAATCTTCTGGAATCTTTTGGGACGTCAGACTTCGGGCGTCACAATGGGGTTATTCAGGGGTGTAGGGGTCATGCCACTTTTTAATGCAAATCTTTGAGTGACAAATGAATGCGTGGCTCCAGAATCTAACAAGACAGTTGCAGGTGCTGAGTTGACAAGGAACGTACCCAGCACGACGTCCGGGTCTTCCTGGGCATCTTCAGCAGTGACGTGATTCACACGCCCCTTCCCATGGTTAGGCGGGTTGCGAGTACTGGGTTCCTTGGTGGCATCCCGCGACATTGTCCTGGGTTCTGCGCATTGGGGCGCGGGGCATCAGGCTTCTTGTTCGGGCACACCCTTGTGATGTGTCCTGACTGACCACATCCAAAGCAAGTGACTCGGTTTGGATTATTGATCTTGTTGCCACCACTGTTATTGGGGTTGAATGCTGGCCTTGGGTTGGCATACTGCTGAGGCTGATACTTGGTGCGAGGTGCAAGAGCTCTTGGTTGCTGGTAGGTTGGCTTGACCGGGGCTGACTGCCATGGGCGAGGCTTCTGGTTGCTGGAACTTCCCTTGTTGACCATCTTGCGCTTGCGAGTGTCTTCCAGAGCACGCCGCTTGTCCTCAAGCATGAGTGCCTTGTTCACCAGGTTAGGGAAGGTTCGGCAGTCGCACACGACAAGCGAGTACTGCAGAGTCTGATTGAGGCCTTCCATGAAGCGCTCCCTTCTTGCAGCATCAGTGCTGACATCCTCAGGGGCATACCTTGACAGAACACTGAACTTCTGCATGTACTCCTTGACAGTGCCACTTCCTTGCTTCAAGGCTCGGAATTCACGCTTCTTGATAGCCATGATTCCGGAAGGAATGTGGGCTTTGCGGAATTCTGCCTTGAAGTTGTCCCAAGTGATGTCTTGCCCAGCGTGCATGACCTTGAATCCATCCCACCAAGTCCTAGCAGTCCCCCGAGGCAGTGGGCTGCATAAGCCACCTTCTTGCGGTCTTCGGTGCATCCGACTAATTCCAGCATGTCCTCAATGGTGCGGACCCAGTCGTCTGCATCCAAGGGTTCAGCAGTCTCGATGAAAGTTGGCGGTGCATGCTTCTTGACCGCTGCCAACGTGGAACGTCCATTGCCATTCCCCGCCGGCTGGCGATTGTTGGTGACAGCTTGAGCAATCATCTGAAGGGCTACGGTGTTGGCTTGGCGTTCCTCTCGGAAAGCTTGGAGAAGCTGAGCCATGTCCATGCTCGGAGGAGGTGGTGGTGGTGGAGCTTGGTCGTTGGTTTGGTCGTGGCCTGCCTCTGATTGAGCGGATGCTCCGGCTTCAGGCTGCTGGGTAGAGGTACCAGTACGAGTTACAACAGGCATCCTGTTGGAGCGGTATAAGGTCTCATGATTTGGAAGAGGGAAAGCAATAAATATGGGTGCCTAGTAAGGGGGTGGTGTGACACTAATCAAATCATGCAAGGGCCGAAAGGGCCAAACACATTCATAAAAAAATCCAAATGGGTGATGTAGTCGTTTACATATTCCCGAAGGGAGAACACGACGTACATCCAAACAAAAGCAAACACTAGATGGTTTCATATGAACCATACAATGACTCGACTGCGCATAGGGGTTACACGACCTATCCTACCGTAGAGGTCACGAACTGGCATATCCGAGTTGCGAATAATGCCTAAGCGGCGGAATGCTCGGTCGCGTATTCTGGCTCTTCTGGGTCTTCCTCCTTGTCTTCATCTGTCTGGGCCCCCTTGTCACTTGAGGGTGTGGGGGAGTGGAGGAGTTGGATACGACGGTGTTTTGTCGGTGGTGGAGGGAAAAGCTTGCGATATTGCCTTGCCGTCATACGGCGTCACCGGGGTGGTTCTTCATCCTTGGAAGATACATCTCCTGAGGGCCTTCCGCCTCGGTACGCGATAGCGGACTGTCCGGGAGGCGCACCTTCCTTCTTGATCCTATCTGTCTTCTCTTGTGCTCGACGAAGAAGTGCCTTGTTCTTGTGAAGTTCTTCTCGGAGCTTCATCGATTCCGAGGCCAAATCTTGTGCCAAGCTGTCGGCACATAGGCTGAAGTAGGCCTGGAATCGAAGTGGAAATCCTTCCTTCAGCGGAGGGGCTTGAGTGCTGCTTTCAACTTCACCTTCCTTCCGGTAAGGTAAGAAGCGGGTTGTCATCTTGGCTGCCATCTCCGGAAGAAGCTCGCGGAGACGGGTTAGTGCCTTGAGTGCAGCAGCCTCGACAACGAGAGGTAGTGTTGCCATCTGGGGTCCCTCGAAGAACCAACTTGTGGGAGGATCGTTTGCCTTCACGATCACTTCCACATGGTACTCCACATCAGTGTCGCTAACCCAATGCTCAAGGTAGGCGAGGATGGGTGATCAGTGGAACTGGCACTCCTGGAGGCTATCCTCGAGAAGCAAGGGAAACCCAGTGGTCAGGTGCTCTTCAGGTACAGCGGCCATCTACAAAAGGGTGAATAGGAGAGGTTAATAAGCCGATGATATCTCAGGTTGGTAAGGTTTAGAAAAGAAGAGAGGTTCAGAAGGTTTTTGAAAAGGGTCTCATCTAACTAAGGCCCATGCTAACTAAGGCTTCCTACAGTCAGGATGGCTCTGATACCAGCTCTGTGGGGACCCCGACTTAAGAGTCGAGATCACCGAATGCACGTGTACAGTGATCCCAGAGATCAATGCTCACTGAACACACAGAAGCTGAATAACAAGAGTCTTACATCCATACATACCATCTTACAGAAATTATGACCATTATGGTCAAGTCATACATAGATAAAGCCTCACGGGCTGAATAGCAAATAACTCGAATAGCGGAAGTCTTCGTAGATAAGTAGAACCCATGCCATTTGCCTTAAACCTACAGGCATTCTGACTGGGATAGCGTCCTAGTTCGCATGTTCGTCTCCATAGAATTATTCTTCATATTCCTACTCTTCCATGCCTGGCCAATTAAATAACCAGTGGCAAGCCAATGAGTACTTTGAATGTACTCGCAAGCAACCCATGATTTGGTTCAAAGTAACAATGCAATTGTATAACAATGAGCAATCTAGCTACAAGCTTGAATAAATATACTACCAATAAGTACATGCATCAATAAATTTAGGTAACCACCTTGACTCAACACCCACACATATACTTTCACCGAGGTAGTAAAATTCTGGACATAGTTTAAGTAGCACCACCCAACTATCCATGACTGTGGACACGGCTATTCGAATAGTTTTACACTCTGCAGAGGTTGCGCACTTTACCCACAAGATCCGGGAAGCTTTTGTGTGTCACCCACGATTCCGCAGTACCTCAAGTACTCGGGGGAAGCACCTGGTCATTATCTTTCCCTAGATGACACTAGCATAGGGTCCACTCGTTGGTACACGGCCCTCGAGTACAAACAATAGATCATGGGACTTGCCCTAATTTCAATGTCACGCGTACACGAAAGGACCAACGGTGTGTCCGGTGCCCTGTAAAAACAGTCATGGTCGTCTATCCAAGCACGACCCCGTCCCGGGAAAGACCTCAAGTCTTCCCCGTCACTAGTAATGTGGGCACCATGCTAGTATCGGCCTAAGTAATTAATAATGCCCCGTCCCATATGGGGTAGAGTGGTTGCACATGATTGGTTGGGACGGTAGTCACACATAAACCTAATCCATCATTTTACCCACACAAAAGAATCTTCATTGGCACATCACTTCTTCCTCAAGTGATGACCTAACTCAACATCACCCTCGGGCATTAGGGGCACCCGATGGGTTTCTTTTTTTTGAAAAAGAATGCAACCACGAAGGCTTCTTGGCACACATGCATCTCTAAGCATCACTACTACTCATTTGCATTGCATCTAAGCATTTAGCAAGATCATGAATAAAGCTTGCATCATGTGGTGGTCCTCAACTAGGTCACCACCGTCACTCTTATCATCATGCATTCGGAAATAAATGGGTTCCGAAGAACACAAGGGTATCATGGTCAAAGGGATGCTTGCCTGGATTGGCTTGGTCTTCAAGGTATTCAAACCCTTCCCCTCCTTCTTCTTCAGCAACCTCGTCAAACACAGTATCTAATCGTCGCAATAAACAACGGGAAAATAAGACCACAATAAAAACAGAAAAATCAAGGTGCTCAGAAAAATGTTAACTTATTTTATTAAATACTAGAGGGAAAATTAAGATTGCAAAAATTCTTAGTTTGAGTTTTGGAGTGGCGGAATGGGGTACATGAATATTTGAACAGAGTTTTTAGTGTTCAAATAAGAATTTAAATTTGAACAGAACAGAAAAGGTCCACGGACATGTGTGAAAGTTACATCATTAAATAGGTTGGATTTTTACAAGTTTTTAGGAACTGGAATTAATTCATTTGGACAAATATTTAATTATGTGGAATTATTTGAAAACCCACAGAAAAGTAAAATTAAAAAGGGCCCTGTGCCACTAGGCCAGAACGGCCACAGTGCAGCAGGTCCAGGTCGAACAGCCCACCGCACGGGCGCCAGCGCGCGCGCCAGGGTTTTTAAACCTGACGGGCGGGGCGCGGCGTCAGTGAGTGGAGAGAGGGGCGAGGGCGAGGGGAGGCTGACATGCGGGGCCTGCCTGTCATCCCTAACCCTCCGGCAGAGAGCCGGCGAGCTCACCGGCGGCGTTTCGGGGCACGGCGAGGCGAGCTAAGGGCAGGGATGGATTCAGCGGAGTGTCGCCGATCTGGTGGAGGTGGTGCGGGTCGCCGGAGTGGCCTGGGTAGCCGACGGCGAGGTTACACGGCGGAGGAGCTTCGGGCGGATGCTGCTCCGGTCGATTCCGGCAGCTGTAGAGAGGGGAAAGAGGGGGAAACGAGTCAGTGATGTGCTGTGGTGCTAGATCGAGTGAGAGGAGAGGCTGGGGCGGCCAGTACCGAGTAGGCGATGGGGAGCCGCCGCGGCGGAGCTCGAGCTCGATCTCGAGCTCGGGCTTGTCTGGAGTGGGGCGACTGGCTCTGGGGAAGATTGAGAGAGGGAGAGTGCGACTGGTGAGGAGAGGAGGGGCTCGGGGGGTCTATTTATATGCAGACGGCGAGGTGCCGTGGACTTGTGCACCGGCGAGCCTCTGCTCGTTGCCATAGGGCACAGGAGGCGCTGGGGAGGTGTCTGAGGGGTTGCTGGACGAGGTTCAGGGCAGGGGAGAGGAAGAGAGGGAGCGAGGGGAGTTTCTGGAGCTACGCGCGTGTGAGGCCGAGGAATGGAGCTAGCAGGCGGCCGGCGCGCGTGCGAGGGCGTCCACTAGAGGGAGAAGGAGGAGGGGGACAGCGCCGGGGGATGTTGCGGACGCCGAGGCGCATCGAACAGCGCGAGGGGGGAGCACGAGGTGGTCCGGGCCAGCTGATTGGGCGAGGCTACAGTGCGGGCGTGCACTGTAGCGTGGTCTGGAGCGTGCCTTTTGCATGCCAGG
Organism: Secale cereale; assembly: GCA_902687465.1. NCBI lineage: Eukaryota > Viridiplantae > Streptophyta > Magnoliopsida > Poales > Poaceae > Secale > Secale cereale. The sequence goes on from LR738715.1 coordinate 498,277,688, forward strand.
GCATGCCGTTGGCTAGCTGGGCGCGTCCACCGTGTCTGGGGGGTCAAGCATGGAGTAAACAAACTGGCTGTGGCCTTGGATGCCTTGGTTGTCCAGTGGGAGAAGAGGGAAGCTGAGAGAAGATAAGAACTGGCTGTCTAGCAAGGTAAATTGGGGTTTTCACCCTTCAATTATTGAACTCTGGTCATGGGGAAGTTACTGGAGGTTGAAGGTGACTAGGTGAGGCTGTGGTAAAAAGTTTAAGCAAAAGTAAATAGTAAAAGGGGCCAAAACAGTGGTTTTGGTAAAATGGCAGAAGGTGTTTGATGATGTTTAGAGCAGTCAAATGATCTCCACTAGCCATGACACTTAACAGGATTAAATGGCATATGGAAATAGGGTGTTTCACCAAATTTGGGCTTGTTTGAAGAAACTTGCCAATGTAACTTTGGTGAACCCTAGAAATCAACAGAAATGGTTTCACCATGTTTAAGTCAAGCTAATCATCTCCCCTTGATGCACCACTTGGTGTAGTGTCATCATTTGGGGTTATGATCATGCCCACAAAGTTTGAAGCCCCAGGTAAAAAGTTGGTAATGTAAAGTTGTTCAAATTTGAATTTGAACAGAAATGGTTTTGGGGTACTCCGATCAAGTTACCCTTCTCCAAAGCTTGTGCCATTTGGTCTAGATGCCTTATTAGACCATTCTAGCATGTGCACCAAGTTTGAGAGCATTTGGATAAGTTTGGCAATGTAAAGTTGCTCACACTTCAGATATGGACATAATGGTTTTGATGATGTTTTCTTGCTTCCCAAGGCATGGGGTTTGGCAAGATCATCAAATATGTCATATATGACATGATAGAATTTCCCTGGAATTTTTAGAGAATATTTCCTTTGTAAATATTTCAAAAGCTTGAAATATCCAGAAAGGGTTTCTGAGGGATTAGCCCAATATTTTGAACATGACCAAGTGTTCAAACTCTTATATATGGACAATATATGTCCTATGAGTCTCCCTGAATTTTGGCAAATATTTTTGAAATACTTAAATATTTTTTTCCTATTAAAGACGATTTTTGGCCTTGAGAAAAAGCTTTTAAATAAAATAGGAAAATAACTTTTAAAAAATTATACTTTTGTGGTTTCTGGGAGTCCTATACCTACTAGGTTTCAAATATACCTTTTGAAATAATTTTCTCACCCTAAATCAAGCACTTGAAGTGCAAACCTCAATTCAGGGGTTTTTGGAATACTAATTTTTGAAAATACATTTTGGCCAAATTAATTTTATAAGAAAATACTATACTGCTATAAACACTTGGTATGATCATTGGGTAGAAGTTTTGGGTAAGGAGATGAATTCTACAAGAGGTAGTAGTTGACTTTAATGAGCACTTGAAAAACACAGGAAGAAAAACTCAATTCCAAATAAAAGCTAAATGATGCCAAAAAAATTTGCTGGTCCAATTTTTCATGCTTCATTGATGCAAATGACATGTTACAAAATGCAGGGTGTGACAGCTTCCTAACATAATTTTCAATGTAATTTTCTTTATTGTGGCATGAATGTTCAGATCCAAAAGATTCAAGAAATAAGTTTAATATTGACATAAACATAATAATACTTCAAGCATACTAACAAAGCAATTATGTCTTCTCAAAATAACAAGGCAAAAGAAAGTTCATCCTTACAAAATCATATAGTCTGGCTATGCTCTATCATCATCACACAAAATATTTAAATCATGCACAACCCCGGTTTCAGCCAGGCAATTGTTTCATACTTTAATTTTTTCTAACTTTTTCAACTTTCACGCAATAAATAAGCGTGAGCCATGGATATAGCACTATAGGTGGAATAGAGTGGGGGTTGTGGAGAAGGCAAAAAGGAGGAAGATAGTCTCACAACAACTAGGCATATCAAAGGGCTATGGAGATGCCCATCAATAGATATTAATGTGAGTGAGTAGGGATTGCCATGCAACGGATGCACTAGAGCTATAAGTGCATGAAAGCTCAACTAAAGAAACTAAGTGGGTGTGCATCCAACTCGCTTGCTCACGAAAACCAAGGGCATTTTGTGGAAGCCCATCATTGGAATATACAAGCCAAGTTTTATAATGAAAATTCACACTAGTATACGAAAGTGACAAAACAAGAGACTCTCTATCATGAAGATCATGGTGCTACTTTGAACCACAAGTGTGGAAAAAGGATAGTAGCATTGCCCCTTCTCTCTTTTTCTCTCATTTTTTATTTTATTTTTATTTTGGGCCTTTTTTATGGCCTCTTATTTTATGTTTTGTGGAGTCTCATCCCGACTTGTGGGGGAATCATAGTCTCCATCATCCTTTCCTCACTAGGACAATGCTCTAATCACACTTTTATTTACTTTCAACTCAAGAATTACAACTCCATGCTTAGAACAAAATATGACTCTATGTGAATGCCTCCGGTGGTGTATCGGGGTGTTCAATGAATCAAGAGTGACATGTATGAAAAATTATGCATGGTGGCCTTGCCACAAATATGATGTCAACTACATGATCATGCAAGGCAATATGACAATGATGTGTCCTAATATATGAGACAGTGGAAAGTTGCATGCCAATATATCTCGGAATGGCTATGGAAATGCCATAATAGGTAGGTATGGTGGCTATTTTGAGGAAGGTATATGGTGGGTGTATGGTACCGGCGAAAGTTGCACGATACTAGAGAGGCTAGCAATGGTGGAAGGGTGAGAGTGCGTATAATCCATGGACTCAACATTAGTCATAAAGAACTCATGTACTTATTGCAAAAATCTACAAGTTATCAAAACCAAGCACTACACGCATGCTCCTAGGGGAAGGGTTGGTAGGAGTTAACCATCGCGCGATCCCGACCTCCACACAAAGGAAGGCAATCAATAAATAAATCATGCCCCAACTTCATCACATAACGGTTCACCATACGTGCATGCTACGGGAATCACAAACTTTAACACAAGTATTCCTCAAATTCCCAATTTCTCTACTAGCATGACTCTAATATCACCATCCTCATATCTCAAAACAATCATCAAGTATCAAACTTCTCATAGTATTCAATGCAATTTATATGAAAGTTTTTATTATACCCATATTGGATGCCTATCATATTGGGACTAATTTTATAGCCAAAGCAAATTACCATGCTGTTTTAAAGGACTCTCAAAATAATATAAGTGAACCATGAGAGATCTATAATTTCTATAAAATAAAACCACCACCGTGCTCTAAAAGATATAAGTGAAGCACTAGAGGAAAACTATCTAGCTCTAAAGATATAAGTGAAGCACATAGAGTATTCTAATAAATTCCGATTCATGTGTGTCTATCCCAAAAGGTGTGTACAGGAAGGATGATTGTGGTCAACTAAAAAGCAAGGACTCAAATCATCCAACACGCTCCAAGAAAAATATATATCATGTGGTGAATAAAAATATAGTCTCAAGTAAAGTTACCGATAGACGAAGACGAAAGAGGGGATGCCTTCCCGGGGCATCCCAAAGCTTAGGCTTTTGGTTGTCCTTGAATTTTACCTTGGGGTGCCTTGGGCATACCCAAGATTAGGCTCTTGCCACTCTTTATTCGATAGTCCATCAAATCCTTACCCAAAAACTTGAAAACTTCACAACACAAAACTTGACAGAAAATCTCGTGAGCTCCGTTAGTATAAGAAAACAAACCACCACTTTAAGATATTGTATTGAACTAATTCTTTATTTATATTGGTGTTAAACCTACTGTGTTCCAACTTCTCTATGGTTCATACCCCTGATACTACTCGTAGATTCATCAAAATAAGCTAACAACACACGAAAAACAGAATCTGTCAAAAACAAAACATTCTGTAGCAATCTGTAACTTTCGAATACTTATGTAACCCAAATATTTCTGAAATAAATTGCTGGACGTGAGGAATTTGTCTATTAATCATCTTCAAAAATAATCAACCTAAAAGCACTCTCCAGTTAAAAATGGCAACTAATCTCGTGAGCACAAAAGTTTCCGTTTTTTACAGCAAGATCGCAAAGGCTTCACCCAAGTCTTCCGAAAGGTTCTACTTGGCACAAACACTAATTAAAACACAAAACAACGTCTAACCAGAAGCTAGATGAATTATTTATTATTAAACATAAGTAAAAGGAAATAAAATAAAACCGGTTTGCCTCCCAACAAGTGTTATCATTTAATGCCCTTAGCTAGGCATAAAACAAGAATAGATCTAGGTATTAACATCATTGGTAGGCAATTCTTCAATTGAACACTTGTAACCCTTAGGAGTTTCCTTATTTTCATTAATAATCATACTCCTAGGCAAGAAATCAAGAAATTCATTTGGAGCAAAAGGTTCCTTAATGATAGAGAGAAAGTTGGGGTGAACACTTATTGATTTGAGATCCGCAATTTCCTTACTAGAAGATTCACCCTTAATAGGAACATACATAAATTTGGCAACTTTGGTAGTAGAAGGGTTTGAAGTATTTCTCTCGGCAGAAAAAACACACCCTATGTTGGTAATAATATCCTCAAGTTTATCAATTCTAGTGGAATCTTGATCTATTTTTTCTTTAACTATGGGTTCTTTT
>LR738715.1:498282295-498311528 GCA_902687465.1 Secale cereale
ACCATGCTGTTTTAAAGGACTCTCAAAATAATATAAGTGAACCATGAGAGATCTATAATTTCTATAAAATAAAACCACCACCGTGCTCTAAAAGATATAAGTGAAGCACTAGAGGAAAACTATCTAGCTCTAAAGATATAAGTGAAGCACATAGAGTATTCTAATAAATTCCGATTCATGTGTGTCTATCCCAAAAGGTGTGTACAGGAAGGATGATTGTGGTCAACTAAAAAGCAAGGACTCAAATCATCCAACACGCTCCAAGAAAAATATATATCATGTGGTGAATAAAAATATAGTCTCAAGTAAAGTTACCGATAGACGAAGACGAAAGAGGGGATGCCTTCCCGGGGCATCCCAAAGCTTAGGCTTTTGGTTGTCCTTGAATTTTACCTTGGGGTGCCTTGGGCATACCCAAGATTAGGCTCTTGCCACTCTTTATTCGATAGTCCATCAAATCCTTACCCAAAAACTTGAAAACTTCACAACACAAAACTTGACAGAAAATCTCGTGAGCTCCGTTAGTATAAGAAAACAAACCACCACTTTAAGATATTGTATTGAACTAATTCTTTATTTATATTGGTGTTAAACCTACTGTATTTCAACTTCTCTATGGTTCATACCCCCGATACTACTCGTAGATTCATCAAAATAAGCTAACAACACACGAAAAACAGAATCTGTCAAAAACAAAACATTCTGTAGCAATCTGTAACTTTCGAATACTTATGTAACCCAAATATTTCTGAAATAAATTGCTGGACGTGAGGAATTTGTCTATTAATCATCTTCAAAAATAATCAACCTAAAAGCACTCTCCAGTTAAAAATGGCAACTAATCTCGTGAGCACAAAAGTTTCCGTTTTTTACAGCAAGATCGCAAAGGCTTCACCCAAGTCTTCCGAAAGGTTCTACTTGGCACAAACACTAATTAAAACACAAAACAACATCTAACCAGAAGCTAGATGAATTATTTATTATTAAACATAAGTAAAAGGAAATAAAATAAAACCGGTTTGCCTCCCAACAAGTGTTATCATTTAATGCCCTTAGCTAGGCATAAAACAAGAATAGATCTAGGTATTAACATCATTGGTAGGCAATTCTTCAATTGAACACTTATAACCCTTAGGAGTTTCCTTATTTTCATTAATAATCATACTCCTAGGCAAGAAATCAAGAAATTCATTTGGAGCAAAAGGTTCCTTAATGATAGAGAGAAAGTTGGGGTGAACACTTATTGATTTGTGATCCGCAATTTCCTTACTAGAAGATTCACCCTTAATAGGAACATACATAAATTTGGCAACTTTGGTAGTAGAAGGGTTTGAAGTATTTCTCTCGGCAGAAAAAACACACCCTATGTTGGTAATAATATCCTCAAGTTTATCAATTCTAGTGGAATCTTGATCTATTTTTTCTTTAACTATGGGTTCTTTTTATTTAAAAAAATTCAGAGTGACTCCTACCTCAGATCCATGTTGGGTAATTTGGTTATGGATCTTGTTATCCAAACTCTCTATCAACTCCATAGTGGCAACTTTATTTTCAATAGTTTCAAGCCTTTGCATTACGTGTTCCAAAGTTAAAATAGTTCCATTAACCAAAAGAGGTGGTGGGCCAAACAAATCTATCATAGCATTATAAGAATTAAAAGTATGGCTACCCAAGAAATTCCCTCCGGTAATGGTATCAAGAATATATCTATTCCAAGGAGTGATGCCTACATAAAAATTGCGAACGAGAATAGAAGTATATTGCCTCCTAGAGGATCTACTCTGAGCATTGCAAATTCTATACCAAGCATCATTTAGATTTTTCTCCCTCCCTTTGTTTAAAATTAAGAACTTCATTATCAGGAGTACTAACAATTATAGAAGGGCTGGCCATGACGACAAAGCAAACGATCTAACAAATGGACACACACGAGGAAATCAAACGGAAAAAGGGCGAATAAAATGGCAAAGGTGAAGTGGGGGAGAGGAAAACGAGAGGAAAATGGCAAATAATGTAATGCGAGGGATAAGAGTTTGTGATGGGTACTTGGTATGTCTTGACCTGAGCATAGATCTCCCCGGCAAAGGTGCCAAAAATCTTTCTTGCTACCTCCTGAGCATGCGTTGGTTTTCCCTTGAAGATGAAAGAGTGATGCAGCAAAGTAGCGTAAGTATTTCCCTTAGTTTTTGAGAACCAATATATCAATCCAGTAGGAGACTACACGCAAATCTCTAGTACCTGCACAAACAATTAAGAACCTTGCAACCAACACGATAAAGGAGTTGTCAATCCCTTCATGGCCACTTGCAAAAGTGAGATCTGATAGAGATAATAAGATAAATATTTTTGGTATTTTTGTTGTATTGATTGAAAAGTAAAGATTGCAAAATAAACTACGATAAAAATAGCTAGTTGATGGGAGATTAATATCATGGAAAATACACCTGGGGGCCATAGGTTTCACTAGTGGCTTCTCTCAAGATAGCATATTTTATGGTGGGTGAACTAATTACGGTCGAGCAATTGATTGAAAAGCACATACTTATGAGAATATCTTGGCATGATCATGTATATAGGCATCACGTCCGTGACAAGTAGACCGAAACGATTCTGCATCTACTACTATTACTCCACACATCGACCGTTATCCAGCATGCATCTAGATTATTAAGTTAATAAGAACAGAGTAACAGATTAAGCAAGATGACATGATGTAGAGGGACAAACTCATGCAATATGACATAAACCCCATCTTTTTATCCTTGATGGCAACAATACAATACGTGCCTTGCTGCCCCTGCTGTCATTGGGAAAGGACACCGCAAGATTGAACCCAAAGCTAAGCACTTCTCCCATTGCAAGAAAGATCAATCTAGTAGGCCAAACCAAACTGATAATTCGAAGAGACTTGCGAAGATATTAAATCATGCATATAAGAATTCAGATAATAATCAAATATTGTTCATAGATAATCTTGATCATAAATCCACAATTCATTGGATCTCGACAAACACACCGCAAAAATTATTACATCAAATAGATCTCCAAGAAGATCGAGGAGAACTTTGTATTGAGATCCAAAGAGAGAGAAGAAGCCATCTATCTAATAACTATGGACTCAAAGGTCTGTGGTAAACTACTCACACATCATCGGAGAGGCTATGGTGTTGATGTAGAAACCCTCCATGATCGATTCCCCCTCTAGCGGAGCGCCGGAAAAGGCCCCAAGATGGGATCTCATGGGTTCAGAAGGCTGTGGTGGTGGAAATAGGGTTTCCTGGTGCTCTAGGATGTTTTTAGGGTATATGAGTATATATAAGCTGAAGAAGTACGTCGGTGGAGCTATGAGGGCCCCACGAGGGTGGGGGCACGCCTACGCCCCTGGGCGCGCCCTCGTACCTTGTGGCCACCTTGTGGCTTCCCAGACGTGTACTCCAAGTCTCATGGATTGCGTTTGTTTCAAAAATGATCATCGCGAAGGTTTCATTCCGTTTGGACTCCGCTTGATATTCCTTTTCTGCGAAACACTGAAATAGGCAAAAAGAATAGCAATTTGCACTGCGCCTTTGGTTAGTAGGTTAGTCCCAAAAATAATATAAAAGTGCATATTAAAGCCTATTAAACATCCAAAACAGATGATATAATAGCATGGAACAATAAAAAATTATAGATACGTTGGAGACGTATCACGCCCTACCCGAGATCTGCCGGTTTTGACACCGACAATAGCCCCTTCCCATTGATACCGATGCATACTTAGCGTAGATATGATGTAGGTCTTGCGAGTACTTCGGATGAGTACTCACGGATACCTTGCTACCTTTTCCACCTACTTTCTTCTTTCCGGATGTTGCGATCAGATGATGGAGCCCAGGAGCTAGTTGATCCCGCCGCCGACTACTACTACCCAGACGGTGCCTACTACAACATGGAGACCACCGACGACCAGGAGTAGGTAGGAGGTTCCCAGGTAGGAGGCCTTGCCTTTTCGATCAATGTTGTTGTTTTTGCTAGTCTTCTTAAGGCTGACTTGTTTACCTTATCTCTGTATTCATATATTGTTGCTTCCACTGACTCATTTGTATTCGAGGTTACGTATTTGATCCCTCCCCTGGCTTGTAATATAAAGCTTGTATGACTTTAAATTATGTATAGAGTTGTGTCGTGATATCTTCCTGTGAGTTTCTGATCTTGATCGTGCACATTTGGGTGTATCATTAGTGCACGATTAACTCGGGGCGTTACAACTTTGTATCAGGGCCGACTTCCTATAGGAAGTCCCTTTCCAACTCCTTGGCTGAAGTTGAGTCTTGTCATTGGAATTTTTTTACTAACATGGTTGTCTGGCTTACGGGCCCACATCACAAATAGATGGTATTAGGATCTTTTATTCATCTTCTTTACTCTGGGCCTCTGATCACTCTTTTATTCAGGTTAAATGATTTTACAAACTCTAACATTTGGGTCTCGTGATCACATCCATCCGGAGAGCTGGATTCTTGTCACATCCCTAGTTAGCACTTGCATTAGGGTTAGTTGGTGTGGGCATCATGTTTAATTCTCAAAGAATTTTGAAATGGGAATGACAGAAACCCCAGCACCCCTCTTCTAACAACTAGTGTTTGATAAAATATTTTCCAATGTACCCAAAATGCCCTTTAAAAATGTTCATCATTTCTGCCTTGGTCTCAAACCTTTGCTAAAAATGGTGCACAATTTTCTAGGACACTCAAGGGCTTTGGATTAAATCATATGATAATTGTATTTGGGCATTTAAATATTTTTAAATATTTTAAATGCTCAAATAATCATGAACTATAATGTTTCCTACTGTTCATATTATATACAGTAGGTATGACAAGTTTCATGAGTTATAAAAATGCTCTAGCATTTTTATTAATTAAACTAAGCTGCAAAAGAAATGGAACAGAAAAGTAAATAGAAAGAAAAATAGGAAGAAGCAGTTTTACCTGAGCCCACTTACCTGCTGGCCCAGACGGCCCAGCCCAACAGGGGTTCTTCGCCGCGCCAGCGCACGAAGCAGCTCGGTGGCGAGCGCCGCCGACGCGCCGGCCACCTTCTGCCTGCCTGGCTGGCCCCTCGACCCTCTGGATGGACCTGGACGACGCCACGCAGACCCCTCGACCGTTTCCCCTCTCCCCTGTTTCCTTCCCCCTCCTCTCTCCCTTCCGCCGAGCTCCACCGAGCGAGCTCGTCGCCGTCCATCGCTGCCAGCGCGCCCTACGCCACTCCCTCGCCTCCCCGTTGCACCACTAGCTCCGCCGCATCGCCCCGAAGCTCCCCACCGACGCACACGACGCCAGAAGCCCCGCAACGCCCTCCCTGCCATCGTCTTCAACCTTCGGCACCAGAGATCGCCGCCGCCCGTACGCCGCCGTCCGACCTTCCCCGAGCTCGCTTCGACGCCCTCTGCGACCGCTGTGAGCTCACGCTTCGAACCCCCCTCTCCACGGGCCCGTTTATGCCTTGTAGCCGCCGCCCCCTTTGCTGACCAAAGATCACCGCCGCCGGCCACCTCACCGCCGTGGCCACAGGCACCGTGCCTCGTGGCTGAGCACGCCATTAGGATCAGTAGATCACCAGCAAGCTAACACCAGCTTTAACTCCTCCTACCGTGCCCCACAACACCATGCCGGCCAACTCCGTGCGAGCACCGCCGCGGACGAGCTCGTCGCCGTCGACTCCGGCGACCTTTCGTCCAACCAGTGGCACCGTTGGATGTGGTGCATCACCAGGAGCACACAGAGCCCATCCGCGCGGCAAATGGTTGCCGGAACAAGGATTCCGACGAGTCACCGTCGTGCGAAATGGTCGCCGCTGGCCAAACTCCGGCGGGCTGACGTGGCCTATTAGTTAGGAGCTAACAGTAATTAGATTAATCACCACAGTCACTGACAGTGGGCCCCTTTGTTTAGTCAAACCCAGTCAACCCTAGTTATGACCGGAATTAGCTCCTGAGACACTGACATGAGGGACCCACCGGTCAGGTTTGACTTGGACTGGCTCTGTTGACTGACTGACGTCAGCATGATGTCATGCTGACGCAGTAAAGGTTTTTCTGGGATTTTTAGGTTTATAAATAATTCAGGAAATTCCAGAAAATACCCAAAACTTCTAAAAATCATATAAAATCAACCATAGCTCAGATGGAAAAGATTTATATATGAAAAATGATCAGAAAAATCCAATCTTTCCAATGGCACTGGTTTCATGCATGTTTGAACAAGTTAACTTGCTGTATACATCAAAAACATGATAATGCACTTATTTAAATAATAGTTTGAACTCCAATTTGAATCTTTGATTCAAATAGGTTCAAACCCTTCTAGTTTTAGTTGCATTAGCCAACACACATGCATCTTGCCATGTCATGAGCATGCATCATATTGTTGCATTTGTTTGTTAATGATTGTATCGCCGGTATTCTCTGTGTTAGGTCCTGCTCCTGAGGATACTGTTGTGTATCCAGTTGAAGAGCAGTACCCAACAACTACTTTGTGAGGCAAGCAATCATTGATCATTCCGATACAAACCCAATCTTCTCGCTCCTGCTCTCTTTTACTGCATTAAGGCAATAGCGTGTGAACTGCTACTTGCTGCGGTAGTTGAACCCTATCCCTTGCATGACCTGTCATTGCCACAGTAAATAGTTGAAACCCACTAGCATGTGTAGGAGTTGATTGAGCCATGTGATGTGTGATCCACCATGCTATTTGTTTATGTTGCCTGCTATGCTTAGAGTTGTGGCTGGTCTGGTTCATCTGGGTGATGGATCAGAGTGAAATGATCATACCGATAAAGAGAGGGAAGTGTGGAACACGCTTGGTAAAGGTATCGATGAAAGGCCATGTAGGAGTACATGGTGGGTTGTTTCATTGGAATCGTCCATAGGATCTGAGATCTGTATGTGCGATTCAAGTTGCAGTTACTACCATACATTGGGCCCGAAACCAATGGACCCTCTCGGCTTATTAATTACCCTCGATCCCTGTCCAGGAGTTGCAACTAGTTTCTGGTGTTTATAGCTTACTGGAGGTCGTGCACAACGCTGACCCTCGGGGTGGGTTGTGATGCGACAGGTACGTGGCACGGTGTACCGGTTGCCCGTTTGGTGACTCGGGAACCCTGTACACATCGTTTGGGGCCGTGAGCGACACCCCGGCCGGATCTCCCCACGGATGGAACCCAAATAGGCGATAAACCTGGACGAGAGACTTGAGTAGTTAGTCAGGTCGTGGCCGACACCCCCGCTGGGCTTCCGCTTGAAGGTTGCCGAGTACATGCCGAGTAAACGGCGAGAAGTGGTGAAAGCGTGTGTGAAGAGGTACACCCCTGCAGGGTTATCAAACTATCCGAATAGCCATTGTTCGCGGTACGGACTACTTGGTTGCTCTTACAGTTCATAGACAAGTTGATGAATACTACTAAAAGCCTCAAGATAAGTGTGAGTGTCGTGGATGGCCCTTCCGTAGGATGACGGAAGAGGATCCTCGGTAGTATATTGATGTGGTGAGTAGTGGACTCGTGTTCGTAATAACATCTTGCAATCTGTTGAGAGTTATAGTATAGGATAGCCAAGGTCAAAGCCGGCATTCTGCTGTGAACTCCACTACTCCCCTTGATAATGTTGCATGTATGATAGGTTCTGTGGTAAGACTTGCTGAGTACCTTTGTACTCATGTTTGCTTAATAACTGTTGCAAAGGAGAACCCTGCCCCTGCTGATGGGTTCTACATAGACGTTGACGTCGACGAGTAGCTTGACACCCAGACGGAGATCTGGAGCTTGTGAAGGGCCTTGTAGATAGTCAGGCTACCCCAAGCCTATTTTATTTTCTAAGTTGTCTGTACTCAGACATGTAGCTTCCGCTTGTGCTTGTATGACTGTATGACTTGAGTGTTGGGTCATGTGACCCTACCTGTATGGATATGTTATGTATGGCTCTTGGAGCCTTTTAAATAAAGTACTTTGAGTCATAGAGTTCTGTTGTGATGCAATGTTGTATTTGCACATATTGAGCATATTGCGTGTATGATTGAAATGCTTGGTATGTGTGGGATCCGACACCTAGTTGTTTTCCTTTGGTAGCCTATCTTACAGGGAAATGCCTCCAAGTGATTCCAATGAGCCTTGGTAGCTTGCTACTGCTCGGAACACGTAGGCTGGCCGACATGTGTCCTTCTTCGTTCCTCTGTCTGTCCCTTAGGGGAAATGTCACGCGTTGTTCCTTTAAGTCCATGTAGCTTGCTACGACTTGGGTTCATACGTTGATGACCGACACGTTCGTTGCTGGGTCATGGATGTCTGTCTCTGTAATTTAGTGCCACTTTTGGTTTATAACGAGCCATGTCGGCCCGGGTTCTCTGTCATATGGATGCTAGCGACACTGTCATATACGTGTGCCAAAATGCGCAAACGGTCCCGGGCCAGGTAAGGTGGCACCCGTGGGGTTACCGTGCGTGAGGCCGCAAAGTGATATGACGTGTTACAGCTAGATCGGTGTGACTTAGGATCAGGGTCCTGACAGCATTGGCATCAGAGCTGGACTGCCTGTAGGTTTCTCAAGCCAAACTGGTCGATGTTGAGTCTAGAAAAATTCTTAGTTATATGTAGGGGAATTGATTGTGGACGGGAACGTAAGGCTCTTTTACTCCTTTAACTTATGCCCTTCTGATCTGAGTCAGTCTATTCTTTCTACGGGGATTTAGGACTAGGCCTCTTATCCTTACTAGGTTCACGTGTTACTAATCCGTAGACTCTTAGGATTGTTGGTTTCAAGCCTCAGTTCAGTTTCTATCCTTTTAGTATGATGATTGTTGGACCGGAACCTTGATATGGATTGTTGAGTGGCTATGCTATCATTTGTATGATGTCTCAAATCTTTGTTTGAGCATTTACAGTTGTTATGCTGCCCGATTTCTTCCGGAAACACTATTGCCTTTGCATTATTCTGTGTTTCAGATGTCTGGCCGCATCCCACACCAAGTGGTTCGTTTGACTCGGTGCATTAATGTTCCCGGTCACACGGCCATGCTAGTCCGTGTGCTGACTGAGACCGGTTATCGCTGGTATCCTGAGTACACCGTGGAGGAACAGTACCGGGATTTCAATCAAAGTCAGTATTTCTGCACAGTCCGGGTATACCCCTCATATCCTGGAGCTAATGATCCCATCCATTGGTCTTAGGGACTTGGGATTACCATCGAGATGGCAGTGTAGGATGCCCCTTATTCGATGATGACCATTCTCCGTGCTAGGCATGCCCTGTTGCTGAACACTGAGTTCTGTTACATGCCAGCCTCACTTCCCGGGGAGGAAGGCTACTACACTGGTATGTATACTGATGCTGCTCATGAAGAGCCACTGCTTCAGACTACTGTTCAGATGTTGGAGGATAGGGACCGTGAGGTCCGTGCCCTCCGAATGGAGCTGTATAACACTCGAGCCGCCCACTGGACTACTTTGACACGGCTTGCACCTGCTGTGCACGCCGGATATCTGGACATGCGGGATTTGTACCCCGTGCGGACTCGTCTGCCTGATCGCATGGATTGGCGTGACGTTGGCGGTATTACGCCTCCACGTGGCCGTCGGTTACCACCAGCATCGGGACCGAGACCACATCCATGTCCCTATGGTCCACAGCCTTCGCGTGCTCGCGAGTTCCAAGATCCATCTGTTCCACTTCCAGGCTACGGTGGTAATCTTTACGAGGATTACTACGCGAATGTCTGAGCTAGGCCGTGGTTGTAGTAGTATTGTAGTAGTTGTATTTCCACAGTCCTGCGCATCTTGTGGAATATGACATAGTGTGTACTGAGTTCCGGAGGTGTAGTTAAATAATGTATAGGAGCCTGGAATGCCTCTGATGGGATGTATCGTCTTTCACCGCAGTTGTACTTTAGCCTTGGCTTGTACTAAACTTTGTATGGTGTGTATGACCACTCGTGTATATATAGCAGTTTCTATATTACCATGTCGTACGGATGAACATCTTTGCATTCCGTGTCATCCATTACATTCTGCACTTCTATGTCAAATTTTGCCATCCTTGTCTAAACCGTTGTTTTGTTTTCCTAGGATGGTCAACACTCGCAGCACTCCTGCTGCTCAGGAGCAGGGTGAGGCTAGTGGGGCTAGAGATGGGAATCTGCCCCAGCCACCCTCCTTGGCGGAAGTTATGCTTGAAGCAGAACAGAACAAGAGAGAGACCAACCGTCTGCTGGAACGTATAGAGAAGAACACTGGGTTCCCTCAGAGGAATGATGTGGTGTCAATCCATGATTTTATCAAGATGTGTCCACCGAAGTTCCATCACTCCACTGAACCTCTGGATGCTGATGACTGGCTACGTAGTATCACCCACAAGCTACACTCTGCTCGTGTTGCCGAAGCTGACAAGGTTATCTACGCCGCCTACCATCTTGAGGGCCCTGCCAGTCTTTGGTGGGAAAACTTTGAAGCTATGCGTCCTGCTGGCCAAGTCACTACCTGGGTTGAGTTCAGTGAGGCATTCCGTGAACATCACATTCCGGAAGGTCTCATGGATCGCAAGCGGGAGGAATTCTGCAATTTCACCCAGGGCCGTTTAACTATGGATGGCTATAGTCGCGAGTTTGGTAACCTGGCACGCTATGCACCTGAAGAAGTATCCACCGATGCCAAGAAGCAGGCGAGGTTCCGCAAGGGACTCAGCCCCGAACTCCGACGAGATCTACGTCTGCACGAGTGCACTTCCTTCCAGAAGTTGGTTAACAAGGCTATTAGTGCTGAAACATGCCAGACCGACTTCGAGGCCACCCGCAAGCATACTCGAGATTTTGGTTCCTCATCCGGCTCTGGCTCTCACAAGCGCCGTGTGTGGGTTCCTAACACTGCTCTGCCACCCAAGTACACACCGAGGCCATCCTATGAGGCGCCTCGCCCAACTCAACAGTTTGCACCTGCTAAGACTTATGGAGGACCACCTTCCAACTTTGCTCCACGCACCACCACTGTGACATGTTTCAAGTGTGGAGAACCGGGACACTACATGCGTGATTGTCCCCAGAACCAGCCAGGAAAAACCGTTGGCCGTGGTAATCCAACCGGCAAGGTGAATTATGTCAAGCCAATCCCCACTGCACGTGGTCATGTCAACTATGTCTCTGCTGAGGAAGCTCATGAGGGTCCTAACGTCGTCCTTGGTACGCTTCTCGTCAATTGCCATCCGGCATCTGTTCTTTTCGATACTGGAGCATCCCATTCGTTCATATCCGAGAGCTATGCTCGATTGCACAACATGACTTTTTGTGACATGCCTACTTCCATGGTTATTCAAACTCCTGGATCAAAGTGGCAAACCTCTAGGGTAAGCCATGGAAATGAAATCCTTGTCGATAGACTTGTTTTCCTAGCATCTCTAATCGCTCTCAAGTCCTCGGACATAAACATCATCTTGGGTATGGACTGGATGACAACTCATTACGCCAAGATTGATTGCATTACTAGGACCGTTCAACTTACACATCCATCCGGCAAGATAGTCAATGTCTTGACTCGAATGGCTGAGCGTCAGCTCTACTCTCTTAATGCCAGCCCTCTACCAGAACTCGAAGATATCCCGGTAGTCCGTGACTTCCCGGATGTTTTTCCAGAAGAACTGCCAGGAATTCCACCTGACAGAGATGTCGAGTTCGTGATAGATCTTATCCCTGGAACTGTCCCAATCTCTAGGAGACCTTATAAGATGGCACCACTAGAATTAGCTGAGCTAAATAAAAAACTCGATGAGTCTTTGCAAAAAGGTTTCATCCGTCCTAGTTCTTCCCCTTGGGCTTGCCCCGTCCTCTTCGTTAAGAAAAAGGATGGAACGGAGCGGATGGTTGTAGATTACCGACCTGTCAATATGGTCACCATAAAGAATAAGTATCCGCTCCCCAGGATCAACGACCTGTATGATCAGCTCGCTGGATCCTCAGTCTTCTCTAAGATGGATTTGAGGTTGGGTTACCATCAAATCAAAATCAAGAACGGGGACGTTCCTAAAACGGCTTTTGTTACTCGTTATGGCCAATATGAGTACACCGTTATGTCCTTTGGGTTAACCAATGCCCCAGCTACCTTCTCTCGGTTAATGAATTCTATATTCATGGAGTATTTGGATAAATTCGTCGTGGTATACCTCGATGATATACTCATCTATTCCAAGAACAAGGAAGATCATGCCGAGCATTTAAGGCTGGTATTGACGAAACTTCGAGAGCACCGCCTTTATGCCAAATTCTCTAAATGTGAATTTTGGTTGCCAAAAGTAACCTATCTAGGTCATGTGATCTCTGGTAAGGGTATTGCTGTCAATCCCGAGCGTGTTCAAGCCGTACTTGATTGGACTCCCCCTGAATCGGTCAAGCAAGTTAGGAGTTTTCTTGGCTTAGCGAGCTATTGCCGACGTTTCGTCGAGAATTTCTCCAAGGTTGCTAAACCTCTAACCGAACTCCTCAAGAAAGATAAAAAGTTTGAGTGGACCCCACAGTGCGTGTCCAGTTTTCAGGAACTGAAAAGACGCCTGACATCTGCACCTGTACTGGTACCACTAGATTTTTCCAAGGATTATATAATCTACTGCGACGCCTCGCGACAAGGGCTAGGTTGCATACTCATGCAAGATCGTCAAGTGATTGCATACGCATCTCGACAGTTGCGTCCACACGAGGATAACTATCCTACTCATGATCTAGAGCTTGCAGCTGTAGTCCATGCACTCAAAACATGGCGACATTACCTTCTTGGTAATCGCTGTGAAATCTTCACTGGTCATCAAAGTTTGAAGTATATCTTCACCCAACCGGATTTGAATCTCAGGCAAAGACGTTGGGTTGAGTTGCTCACCGACTACGACTTAGGAATCACTTACACCCCTGGAAAGGCCAATGTCATGGCTGATGCACTAAGTCGTAAGTCATATTGTAACAACTTAATGTTACAACAAAGTCAACCACTTCTCCACGAGGAATTTCGTAAGCTTAACCTTCACATTGTTCCTCGAGGATTCCTTTCCACCTTGGTGTCGAAACCTACCCTTATGGATCAGGTCATCAAAGCACAGAAGCTTGATCCCGGAATCTCCCGTATTAAGAGGAACATCAAGAAAGGAGTTGCAGGATGTTTCTCAATTGATGATCAAGGAGTCGTATTCTTTAGCAACCGTTTAGCGGTTCCTAAAGTCCGAAACCTAAGACGTTTGATCCTTAAGGAGGCTCATGAATCTCCTCTCACGATTCATCCCGGTAGTACCAAAATGTATCAGGACCTACGTCAGAGATTCTGGTGGACTAGGATGAAGAGAGAAATCGCTCAATTCATTGCTAACTGCGACGTTTGTCGTCGAGTTAAAGCAGAGCATCAACAGCCTGCTCGCACCCTTCAACCTTTAGCTATTCCTGAATGGAAATGGGATAAAGTCGGTATGGACTTCATTACCGGTTTTCCCAGGACCAGGAAAGGGAATAATGCTATCTTCGTCGTTATCGACCGCCTCTCTAAAGTAGCTCATTTCCTGCCTGTTCGAGAGAGTATTACCGCTAGCCAGCTAGCAGACTTATATGTCTCTCGAATAGTATCACTTCATGGTGTGCCGTTGGAGATTAACTCGGAACGTGGAAGTCTTTTCACTTCCTGATTTTGGGAAAGTTTCCAGAATGCTATGGGAACTCATCTCTCCTTCAGTACCGCCTTCCATCCCCAGTCAAGTGGTCAAGTGGAACGAGTCAATCAAATTCTGGAAGACATGCTTCGAGCCTCTGTCATTTCTTTCGGTATGGAATGGGAAAAATGTCTTCCATTTGCCGAATTTGCTTATAACAATAGTTATCAAGCCAGCTTGGGCAAAGCTCCCTTCGAAGTTCTATATGGACGAAGGTGTCGAACACCTCTTAACTGGTCAGAGACCGGGGAAAGACAATTCTTTGGCCCGGATATGATCCAGGAAGCAGAGGAACAAGTTCGCATCGTTCGTGAGAGATTGAAACAGCCCAGTCTCGCCAGAAGAGCCAATATGATAGTCATCATAAGGCTGTGACTTTTGAAGTCGGCGATAAGGCTTACCTTCAGGTTACTCCTCTTAAGGGAACCCATCGCTTCGGTATCAAAGGCAAATTGGCCCCTCGTTATATCGGTCCTTTTCGCATTCTTGCCAAACGAGGAGAAGTTGCCTACCAATTGGAACTACCTCCGCACCTCTCCAGAGTTCATGATGTTTTCCACGTTTCTCAACTCAGGCGTTGCTTCTCGGATCCTATCCGCGGAGTGGACCACGAAACGTTTGATCTCCAGGACAATCTCACATATCGAGAATACCCCGTTTGTATTCTTGATCAAACCGAGCGCACCACTCGACGCCACAATATCAAGTTTCTCAAGGTTCAATGGTCACATCATTCCGAGAGTGAAGCTACTTGGGAAAGGGAGGATCGTCTTCGACTTGAGTACCCCACCCTCTTTCCGGAGGAACTCGAATCTCGGGATGCGATTCTTTTAAGCGGGGGTGAGTTGTCACATCCCTAGTTAGCACTTGCATTAGGGTTAGTTGGTGTGTGCATCATGTTTAATTCTCAAAGAATTTTGAAATGGGAATGACAGAAACCCCAGCACCCCTCTTCTAACAACTAGGGTTTGATAAAATATTTTCCAATGTACCCAAAATGCCCTTCAAAAATGTTCATCATTTCTGCCTTGGTCTCAAACCTTTGCTAAAAATGGTGCACAATTTTCTAGGACACTCAAGGGCTTTGGATTAAATCATATGGTAATTGTATTTGGGCATTTAAATATTTTTAAATATTTTAAATGCTCAAATAATCATGAACTATAATGTTTCCTACTGTTCATATTATATACAGTAGGTATGACAAGTTTCATGAGTTATAAAAATGCTCTAGCATTTTTATTTATTAAACAAAGCTGCAAAAGAAATGGAACAGAAAAGTAAATAGAAAGAAAAATAGGAAGAAGCAGTTTTACCTGAGCCCACTTACCTGCTGGCCCAGACGGCCCAGCCCACCAGGGGCATCCCCGTCTTCTTCGCCGCGCCAGCGCACGAAGAAGCTCGGTGGCGAGCACCGCCGACGCGCCGGCCACCTTCTGCCTGCCTGACTGGCCCCTCGACCCTCTGGATGGACCTGGACGACGCCACGCAGACCCCTCGACCGTTTCCCCTCTCCCCTGTGTCCTTCCCCCTCCTCTCTCCCTTCCGCCGAGCTCCACCGAGCGAGCTCGTCGCTGTCGATCGCTGCAACCGCGCCCTACGCCACTCCCTCGCCTCCCCGATGCACCACTAGCTCCGCTGCATCGCCCCGAAGCTCCCCACCGATGCACACGACGCCAGAAGCCCCGCAACGCCCTCCCCGCCGTCGTCTTCAACCTTCGGCACCGGAGATCGCCGCCGCCCGTATGCCGTCGTCCGACCTTCCCCGAGCTCGCTTCGACGCCCTCTGCGACCGCTGTGAGCTCACGCTTCGAACCCCCCTCTCCCCAGGCCCGTTTATGCCTTGTAGCCGCCGCCCCCTTTGCTGACCGAAGATCACCGCCGCCGGCCACCTCGCCGCCGTGGCCACAGGCACCGTGCCTCGTGGCTGAGCACTCCATTAGGATCAGTAGATCACCAGCAAGCTAACGCCAGCTTTAACTCCTCCTACAGTGCCCCACAACACCATCCCGGCCAACTCTGTGCGAGCACCGCTGCGGACGAGCTCGTCGCCGTTGACTCCGGCGACCTTTCGTCCAACCAGTGGCACCGTTGGATGCGGTGCATCACCAGGAGCACACAGAGCCCATCCGCGCGGCAAATGGTTGCCGGAACAAGGATTCCGACGAGTCACCGCCGTGCGAAATGGTCGCCGCCGGCCAAACTCCGGCGGGCTGACATGGCCTGTTAGTTAGGAGCTAACATTAATTAGATTAATCACCACAGTCACTGACAGTGGGCCCCTTTGTTTAGTCAAACCCAGTCAACCCTAGTTATGACCGGAATTAGCTCCTGAGACACTGACATGAGGGACCCACCGGTCAGGTTTGACTTGGACTGGCTCTGCTGACTGACTGACATCAGCATGATGTCATGCTGACGCAGTAAAGGTTTTTCTGGGATTTTTAGGTTTATAAATAATTCAGGAAATTCCAGAAAATACCCAAAACTTCTAAAAATCATATAAAAATAACCATAGCTCAGATGGAAAAGATTTATATATGAAAAATGATCAGAAAAATCCAATCTTTCCAATGGCACTGGTTTCATGCATGTTTGAACAAGTTAACTTGCTGTATACATCAAAAACATGATAATGCACTTCTTTAAATAATAGTTTGAACTCCAATTTGAATCTTTGATTCAAATAGGTTCAAACCCTTCTGGTTTTAGTTGCATTAGCCAACACACATGCATCTTGCCATGTCATGAGCATGCATCATATTGTAGCATTTGTTTGTTAATGATTGTATCGCCGGTATTCTCTGTGTTAGGTCCTGCTCCCGAGGATACTGCTGCGTATCCAGTTGAAGAGCAGTACCCAACAACTACTTTGTCAGGCAAGCAATCATTGATCATTCCGATACAAACCCAATCTTCTCGCTCCTGCTCTCTTTTACTGCATTAAGGCAACAGCGTGTGAACTGCTACTTGCTGCGGTAGTTGAACCCTATCCCTTGCATGACCTGTCATTGCCACAGTAAATAGTTGAAACCCACTAGCATGTGTAGGAGTTGATTGAGCCATGTGATGTGTGATCCACCATGCTATTTGTTTATGTTGCCTACTATGCTTAGAGTTGTGTCTGGTTTGGTTCATCTGGGTGATGGATCAGAGTGAAATGATCATACCGATAAAGAGAGGGAAGTGTGGAACACGCTTGGTAAAGGTATCGATGAAAGGCCATGTAGGAGTACATGGTGGGTTGTTTCATTGGAATCGTCCATAGGATCTGAGATCTGTATGTGCGATTCAAGTTGCAGTTACTACCATACATTGGGCCCGAAACCAATGGACCCTCTCGGCTTATTAATTACCCTCGATCCCTGTCCAGGAGTTGCAACTAGTTTCTGGTGTTTATAGCTTACTGGAGGTCGTGCACAACGCTGACCCTCGGGGTGGGTTGTGATGCGACAGGTACGTGGCACGGTGTATCGGTTGCCCGTTTGGTGACTCGGGAACCCTGTACACATCGTTTGGGGCCGTGAGCGACACCCCGGCCGGATCTCCCCACGGATGGAACCCAAATAGGCGATAAACCTGGACGAGAGACTTGAGTAGTTAGTCAGGTCGTGGCCGACACCCCCGCTGGGCTTCCGCTTGAAGGTTGCCGAGTACACGCCGAGTAAACGGCGATAAGTGGTGAAAGCGTGTGTGAAGAGGTACACCCCTGCAGGGTTATCAAACTATTCGAATAGCCGTTGTTCGGGGTACGGACTACTTGGTTGCTCTTACAGTTCATAGACAAGTGGATGGATACTACTAAAAGCCTCAAGATAAGTGTGAGTGCCGTGGATGGCCCTACCGTAGGATGACAGAAGAGGATCCTCGGTAGTGTATTGATGTGGTGAGTAGTGGACTCGTGTTCGTAATAACATCTTGCAATCTGTTGAGAGTTGTAGTATAGGATAGCCAAGGTCAAAGCCGGCATTCTGCTATGAACTCCACTACCCCCCCTTGATAATGTTGCATGTATGATAGGTTCTGTGGTAAGACTTGCTGAGTACCTTTGTACTCATGTTTGCTTAATAACTGTTGCAGAGGAGAACCCTGCCCCTGCTGATGGGTTCTACATAGACGTTGACGTCGACGAGTATCTTGACACCCAGACGGAGATCTGGAGCTTGTGAAGGGCCTTGTAGATAGTCAGGCTACCCCAAGCCTATTTTATTTTCTAAGTTTTCTGTACTCAGACATGTAGCTTCCGCTTGTGCTTGTATGACTGTATGACTTGAGTGTTGGGTCATGTGACCCTACCTGTATGGATATGTTATGTATGGCTCTTGGAGCCTTTTAAATAAAGTACTTTGAGTCATAGAGTTCTGTTGTGATGCAATGTTGTATTTGCACATATTGAGCATATTGCGTGTATGATTGAAATGCTTGGTATGTGTGGGATCCGACACCTAGTTGTTTTCCTTTGGTAGCCTATCTTACAGGGAAATGCCTCCTAGTGATTCCAATGAGCCTTGGTAGCTTGCTACTGCTCGGAACACGTAGGCTGGCCGGCATGTGTCCTTCTTCGTTCCTGTGTCTGTCCCTTAGGGGAAATGTCACGCGTTGTTCCTTTAAGTCCATGTAGCTTACTACGACTTGGGTTCATACGTTGATGACCGACACGTTCGTTGATGGGTCATGGATGTCTGTCTCTGTAATTTAGTGCCACTTTTGGTTTATAACTAGCCATGTCGGCCCGGGTTCTCTGTCATATGGATGCTAGCGACACTGTCATATACGTGTGCCAAAATGCGCAAACGGTCCCGGGCCAGGTAAGGTGGCACCCGTGGGGTTACCGTGCGTGAGGCCGCAAAGTGATATGACGTGTTACAGCTAGATCGGTGTGACTTAGGATCGGGGTCCTGACAATTATCTACAATTGTTTCTCTGAATGCATAATGAATGATGCATACACTGTGATTTGACATCTTTGAACTCTTTTGTTTCAGATGTGTCACGTAATGCAGGTCGTACGCCATACAATGGCTATTGATGTGTCTGGGTTCCCGGCTATCCTGGTTGACCTCTTGAACATGTTGGGATATCGCTGGTACCCTGAGTACAATGTTTACGAGGACTACCGCGAGTTCAACCAGGAGCACTACCGCGTTGTGGTTCTTATCTTTGATCGGCAGGATCGCTCCATGACCGAGTAGCATACCTTTTAGGGATGTTGGAGTGACTATTGAGATGATAGTCCATGGTGCTTCCTTTGTTGCTATCACCCGTCTCCTTGGAGAGCACCCCCATTTCGAGGACACTGGGTTCAGATACATCCTGTATGTCCCAGATGGGGATGTGAGTGCATTCTACCCTGCTGTCTACACCCCCTATGTGAGTTGTGATTATGACCCACAGGTGCTGGTTTGGTACCTTGAGGCTCTCGATCGCACTATTGAAGCTTATGCTGTCGAGTTGTACACCACTCGTACTCGTCTCTACAATGCTCAGACACAGTTGCTGCCAGCAATCAGCACGAGGATTCAGCCAGAGTACATCATTTACTCGCGTAGGACAGAGTTGCCACTAGGCCTTGAGTCGCCTCCTGTAGGAGGTAGTACTCCTTCACGTGGACCTCTTCTTCCAGTCTGTGACTAGGTTCTACACCAGAGTGTTCATGGAGACGGCTCCCTCATATCGAGGACCATCTGCTTCTTTGCCACCTGCAGCTGCCTGGCTTCAGAGGTTTTCCCCGACGTTGATGTAGCATATCGCCATGTCCCATTGTTGTATCCCTCCACCACGTGCCTGTGTGCCGCCTAGTTGGTCTAGGTCATTACCATTTTCGAACTTGTACTACTAGCTTGTAACTGACTTTATGTATGGATATGTATGTCATGCTTGACTACTATGTTGTATCTATCACACTTTTTTCTTTGTGCATGTTGTCTCATGAATAATTCCTTGCATATGCAATTGCTCAATGCTAAACTATTCCAGTTGCATTTTAGCAGGATGGTTAGGCCAGCTAGTCGTGGTCATGGTGCTAACAATCCACCACCGCTTGAATATATGGCCGGAATGATACAACAGTTTGAGATGAATCGCCAGTTTATGGAATGGGTCATGGCTCAGTTTCCATGACCCAATATGAATCAGCAACTAGCCCTAGTGACTCTGCAAGACTTTGTGCGCCTCAACCCGGCCATCTATTGCAGCTCATCTTAGCCTCTTTATGCCGATGACTGCTCTGTGACGTCACTTATGTAATGGGGTCTTCTAGTGTTGCCCCTGACAGCTATGTAACTTTTGCATCCTAATTCCTCAAGGGGCCTGCTGCTCAATGGTGCGATAGCCACACGCATTCACTACCTGTTGGGACAATCATTACCTGTCCGAAGTTCCAAGCTGATTTTCGTGCCCGCTTCATTCCTTAGAGAACCATGGATCAGAAGAAGCGAGAGTTCTGCAACCTCGCGCAGGGTAACAAGACTGTGGATGCTTATCAGCGGTAGTTCCTTGACTTGGCCATGCTAAAGAACATATTGCTACTCGCACATGTAGACAAGAAAAGATCCATGAAGGACTTCAAGCTGATATCAAGCTTGTGCTCCTTGTTCATAACTCTGCTGACTTTGCCACCTTGGTGAACAAGGCCATATAGGTTGAGGCAGGTTTGCAGGAACACCAGGGATCCCTCGGGCACAACTATGATGCTGGTTCATCTTCCGGCCCGTCATCGCAGAAGTGTCAGATATGGATCCCCCATAGCATGTATCACCTAGCTGTCCCTGCACCAAGGCCGTCCTATGCTGCACCTCGTCTACCTTCTACACCAACTAGGTAGCCAAAACATCAAGTTTCCCCACCCCGAGCTCATGCTCCCAACCCCAGTGATGGGCTACACTTCAAGTGTGGCCGTCTAGGTCACCGTGCCAGGCAATGCTATCAGAATCAGGACCAACTTGCACTTCCTACAACTGGCTGTGGTAACAACCAGTCCAGTAACAACAATGCGAGGCCTTATGGTCGTGGTCAGGCTAACCACATTGACCTGAATGAAGCTCAATACCAGCCTGCTATTGTGATGGGTACTCTTCTTGTTAATTGAATACCATCATCTATTTTATTGAATTCAGGAGTATCACATTCGTTCATGTCAAAAACTTTTTCATACACGCACGACATTAAATGTGAGGACATGATCACTTATATACTGGTACACAACCCCGCGGGCCAATGTCAAACCTCCATCGTTAGCCACAAAGTCTCCATTGAATGTGAAGGTTGCATGGAGTTCCATGTCTCTCCCATTATTCTGAACCTTCCAGTATTGACCTCATTCTAGGAATGGATTAGTTGAATACACATATTGCTTCTATCGTTTGTGCCACTAAATCCGTCCATCTCCTACATCCTTCGAATCAGATAGCAAGCTGCCATGCTCATCTTGTTCAAAATGACGAAGCACGGCTTAATTACTTGAATGCGTTGAATGCATCACCTCTTGAAGGAATTGAAAGCATTCCAGTCGTTTGTGAATTTCCAGATGTTGTTCTGGAAGAACTCCTAGGAATACCCCATGGTAGTGCTGTCGAGTTTGTCATTGACTAGAAACCATTCACCACTCCTATTGCCAAACGACCACTATTATGGAAAAGCCTAGCAGTAGCGCGGGTGTCGCAGGGAACCACGGCCACCTATGGGACCAGGAGCCCCCTTGTTGGTTCGTCAGGGGGACATCGTGTTGCACATAGAGCAGACGAGTGTGGGACAACACGACAGAGATCACGCGGGCAGTTTTACCCAGGTTCGGGCCGCCGCGAGGTGTAAGACCCTACTCCTGCTTTGATGGATTGATGGTGGAAAATGAGGTGGTGGAGCGTAATACACTTGCCCGGCAAGTGTTGCCTCAGGGCGATAGCGACTACGCGCATATGGGGGTGTGAGTTATCCAATCTTCTAACCCTGTCTATGGTTGCCATGGGCCTCCTTTTATAGATCAAGGGGTTACCACAATGGCAGAGTAGTCATTATACACTGATAGAATAGCAACAGTGCTATCACACCTAACTCTGCAGGCAGACAGAGTGCATTAAAAGCACCGCTCAACGTCACATCACTGGTTGCCCGGCAAGGCCTGCCGGGCTATTTTGCCAGCTCTGCGCCTGCTTGCTTGAGACGTTGGAGGACATGTGTCATCTGTTGGTTTTTCCTGTAGGGAGAGGCTGCCATGTGGCGAATGGCTGCCACTTAGTGACTCTGTGGCTTGACACCGCACTAATCGATGACGTGAGTCGTGGAGCAGTGTTCGGTGAGGTGGTTTAGCCTCGGCGAGTCCCGACAGGCTCTGCCGGGACGCCTTGGTTGTCTTCTTCTAGGGGTGGCCTCTCCCCTTGCCGGGCTCGCCTGCACGGAAAGGGAGGCCTTTCTTTTGGAGATATCTTGTTCCTTGGCTTGGTCTTGGTCCCTCTGATCTGCTTGTTGGTTCTTTGTATCTCTTGGTTTCTTGTACTCTGACTTGGGCTGGTGCTTCAATCTTGTTCCTGTGCCTATGCAGAGTCAGGGCAACAGACCCAGGGTTTGTTGCATTGACAGAAGCCCCTGGGCCTGCCCCGAACATGCTACCGAGCATCAACGGGGTAGGGCCTAATAAGTGCATAGGTGGGGTTGCTGAAGAGGCTGGTCTCTTGAGGTCCTCTTTGCTTCTTCGTTAGTCTTGATTCCGGGCAAGCTTCCGATTTCTCTGCGCGTCGTGTAAAGCCAATAGTGGTGGGACCGCTCCAGCAATGTCCCATGAATGACTTTAATGCATGGGGAAGAAAATACCAATGCACTCTTCCCACCATGCCTTTATCCTTAGCCACGTATGCTGCATGCATCGCACGGGGTAGGTAATGGAGGCGCGTGGTGTGGGAGAGCATCAAGGCGAGGGCTCGGTCATCCTGAATTGGCGGAGGAGGACAGTGGTCGCCCATTGAGGGAGCAGCTCCCCTTCTTGGCATGCATATAAAAGGAGGGATGGAGGAGGACGGTGTCACCCATCCCCGCATTCCTCCTCTTCTGTCTTCTGATTCTGCTGGCTATGTCGAAGAGAAGATCCTGGGGCCTGCCCCGGGCTCTTTGTTGTGGCTAATGTTGCCATACGCTGGTGCTGGCGCTCGGGGAGTGAACCTGGTCCTTGCTGTGTACAATCTCTTGGTGTCGGCGTTCTGGGAATGGGGGTACCCAGACTTGCCTGCTTGTGGCCCAGGGCGTGGCTCATCAGGTAGCCTGGTACTGCCCAACCTCTTCAGTAGCCACTCAAGACCCTCGCGAGGGGCCGAGCCTCGTGAGGAGGACGCCGCAAGACATCCCCCGGGGCGGCCTCAGTAGGCCGGCTCATGAGGATCAGAGATTTCAAGGCAAGGGGTACCTCGCGAGGTCCTCGTGACGTGAGCAGTGACGACCAAGGCCAGGCGGGCGTCGGCGGGCCCAGAGTGCAACTTTCCTCTTTGGTGCTAAAGGAGCAGGTGCAGGCGAAGAGTCTCGAGGCGTCAGGCAAATGTTTCCATATCGGTGCAACGAGACCAAGACCAGCAGGACGGCAGAGTGGAGGTCATCGCGAAGCCCACGGCGGCGTCACCACCAGAGCCTTTGGCAGGCGAAGACCACCTTTTGTGAGGATAACTTGTACTAGCTGTCTCCCTTCAAATTTGGCCGTTGTGGGATCCCTTCCCGCTCAATATTTGGGAGGAGGACCTAGGCCACTATAAATAGGACTAGCCACCACCATCTCATATGATCTTGAGTTGATTAGATAAAAGGCCACACACGACAAGCTCACTCGAGCGCAAGAACTCCTCTCCTCAGGAGGTAGTTCAACCATGTACTAGTTCTTCCTCAGCCTACAAGGCAATCCACCACACCACACTGAATTAGGTTATTACACCACAACAGTGGCCTGAACCAGTATAAAGCTTGTGTCCCTTGTTCTTCGGATCTGATGAGCTAGGCCTAAGGATCGGCGAGTAAACGAGCTAGGGCGAAAGGAGAGATCATCATGCGGACCCCAGACTTCGAACCTCAAGGGTTTTGCCGGAACCCAAGATCCAACATTTGATGCGCCATGTAGGGGTGTCCCGAAATTTCTTCCCCGTCCGTCCCGCTCTCCGTCCGCCAAGTTCCCATGGCAAGCGCCTCTCCTCCGACCAGCTTGGTGGGCGCGCGTGGCGGCGCTCCGGGCCACCATGCCTTCACCCCCGCCTTACGACGGGTGCAGCGGCCACCCAGGTTTAGGCCAGATCTGCCACCCCGCTACAGCGGGGTGGCGTACCCGGCCGTCTTCCTCCTCCAGGCTTACGAAGAGGCCATCTCGGCGGCCGGCAGCGACAACAAGGTTATGGATAGCTGGCTCCCCATGGCGATCCCCGGCGTACCGCACGCCTGGTTTTTCAGCCTGCCAGAATCATCCGTGGCGTCCTGGGAGGAGCTGTGTGACCTCTTCATCGCACGCTTTGGGGCGCCGGTGCCCCACGTCATTGCGGCCCTCCTCAACGGCTCCCAAGCGCCACCCTCCGGCCGCCACATCAAGCAGTTCTTCCGCCAGGCGGGCGTCGCCTCCATACGCCAGGGGGCTCCTCCTGGATGGGCGGCTGCTACTTCTCGAGCTTGCGTTGTATTCCCTCGAAGAGGATAGGGTGATGCAGCATAGTAGCATAAGTATTGCCCTCCGTTTTTTAGAACCAAGGTATCAATCCAGTAGCATACCACGCGCAAGTCCCTCGCACCTGCACAAACAAATAAGAACTTCGCAGCCAATGCGATAGGGGTTATCAATCCCTTCACGGTCACTTACGAAAGTGAGATCTGATAGATAGGATAGGATAGTATTTTTGGTGTAGAAACAGAAAGTAAATAAAGCAAATAAGCAACGGCAACAAAAATTGAAGGGAAAGTAATATGATAAAGATAGACCCGGGGGCCATAGGTTTCACTAGTGGCTTCTCTCATGATAGCAGAATTCTAGGGTGGGTGAACAAATTACTGTCGACCAATTGATAGAAAAGCGCATAGATATGAGAATATCTAGGCATGATCATTATATATAGGCATCACGTCCGTAACAAGTAGACCAAAATGATTCTGCATCTACTACTAGTACTCCACACATCGACCGCTATCCAGCTTGCATGTAGAGTATTAAGTTCATAAGAACAGAGTAATGGCTTAAGCAAGATGACATGATGTAGAGGGATAAACTCAAGCAATTTGATATAAACCCCATCTTTTTATCCTTGATGGCAACAATACAATACATGCCTTGCTGCCCCTACTGTCACTAGGAAAGGACACCGCAAGATTGAACCCAAAGCCAAGCACTTCTCCCATTGCAAGAACTATAGATCTAGTAGGCCAAACCAAACCAATAATTCGAAGAGACTTGCGAGGATATTATAATCATACATAAAAGATTTCAGAAAAGAATCAAATATTGTTCATATATAATCTTGATCATAAACCCAGAATTCATCGGATCTCGACAAACACACCGCAAAAAGATTACATCGAATAGATCTCCTCGATGATCGAGGAGAACATTGTATTGAGATCCAAAGATAGAGAAGAAGCCATCTAGCTAATAACTATGGACCCGAAGGTCTGTGGTAAACTACTCACTACTCATTCGTGAGGCAATGCTGTTGATGTAGAAGCACTCCGTGATCGATCCCCCCTCCGACGGAGCTCCGGAACAGGCCCCAATATGGGATCTCACGGGAACAGAAGGTTGGGGCGGTGGAATTAGGGTTTTTTCTATTGCCTCGATGTTTTCAGGGTACAAAGATATATATAGGAGGAAAAAGGGCACCGGGGGTGCCAGAGGGGGTCCACGAGGGTGGGGGCGCGCCTGGCCCCCCTTGGCGCGCCCCTACCCTTGTGGCCACCTCTTTCGTTCCCTCGCGTGTACTCCAAGTCTTCTGTGTAGATACAGTTCCAAAAATAACTCTCCCGAAGGATTCATTCCGTTTGGACTCCGTTTGATATTCCTTTTCTGCGAAACACTGAAATAGGCAAAAAATAGCAATTTGCACTGGGCCTTGGGTTAGTAGGTTAGTCCCAAAAATAATATAAAAGTGTATAATAAAGCCCATTAAACATCCAAAACAAAATATATAATAGCATGGAACGATCAAAAATTATAGATACGTTGGAGACGTATCAAGCATCCCCATGCTTAATTCCTGCTCGTCCTCGAGTAGGTAAATGATAAAAACAAAACTTTTGATGTGGAATGCTAACCGACATAATTCTCAATGTAATTCTCTTTATTGTGGCATGACTGTTTAGATCCGAAAGATTCAAGACAAAAGTCTATATTGACATAAGAATAATAATACTTCAAGCATACTAACAAAGCAATCATATCTTTTCAAAATAACATGGACAAAGAAAGTTATCCCGACAAAATCATATAGTCTGGCTATGCTCCCCCTTCATCACACAAAATATTTAAATCATGCACAACCCCCATTTCAGCCAAGCAATTGTTTCATACTCAAAATATTTCAAACCCTTCAACTTTCACGCAATACATGAGCGTGAGCCATGGATATAGCACTATAGGTGGAATAGAGCGGTGGTTTTGGAGAAGACAAAAGAAGAAGATAGTCTCACATCAACGAGGTGTATTAATGGGCTATGGAGATGCCCATCAATAGATATCAATGTGAGTGAGTTGGGATTGCCATGCAACGGATGCACTAGAGTTATATGTGTATGAAACCTCATCAAAAGAAACTAGGTGGGTGTGCATCCAACTTGCTTGCTCATGAAGACCTAGGGCATCTGAGGAAGCCCATCATTGGAATATACAAGCCAAGTTCTATAATGAAAATTCCCACTAGTATATGAAAGTGACAAAACAAGAGACTCTCTATCATGAAGATTATGGTGCTACTTTGAAGCACAAGTGTGGAAAAGGATAGTAGCATTGTCATTTCTCTCTTTTTTTGGAGGTTTTTATTTTATTTTAGCCCCCCTCTCTTTTGTTTGGGCCATCTCTCTTTTTTTATTTGGCCTTTCTCACATGGGACAATGCTCTATAATGAATATCATCACACTTTTATTTACTTACAACTCAAAGATTACAACTCGAAGCTAGAACAAAATATGACTCTATGTGAATGCCTCCGGCGGTGTACCGGGATGTGCAATGAATCAAGAGTGACATGTATGAATGAATTGTGAATGGTGGCCTTGCCACAAATACAATGTCCACTACATGATCATGCATGGCAATATGACAATATGAAGCATGTCATATGAACGGAACGGTGGAAAGTTGCATGGAAATATATCTTGGAATGTCTATGGAAATGGCATGATAGGTAGGTATGGTAGCTGTTTTGAGGAAGATATTTGGTGGGTGTGTGGTACCGGCGAAAGTTGCGCGATACAAGAGAGGCTAGCAATGGTGGAAGGGCGAGAGTGCGTATAATCCATGGACTCAAAATTAGTCATAAAGAACTCATATACTTATTGCAAAAATCTACGAGTTATCAAAACAAAGTATTCAACGCATGCTCCTAGGGGAAGGGTTGGTAGGAGTTAACCATCGCGCGATCCCGACCTCCACACAAAGGATGACACTCAATAAATAAATCATGCTCCAACTTCGTCACATAACGGTTCACCATACGTGCATGCTACGGGAATCACAAACTTTAACACAAGTGTATCTAAAATTCACAATTACTCCACTAGCATGACTCTAATATCATCAGCCTCAAATCTCAAAACAATCATCAAGTAGCAAACTTCTCCTATTATTCATTGCACTTGTATGAAAGTTTTTACTATACTCATCTTGGATGCCTATCATATTAGGACTTGTTTTATAACCCAAGCACATTACCATGCTGTTCTAAAAGACTCTCAAATAGATATAAGTGAATCATGACAGATCAATAATTTCTACAAAATAAAACCACCACCGTGCTCTAAAAGATATAAGTGAAGTACTAGAGCAAAACTATCTAGCTCAAAAGATATAAGTGAAGCACATAGAGTATTCTAATAAATTATAAATCATATTTATCTCTCTCAAAAGGTGTTTCCAGCAAGGATGATTGTGGCAAACTAAAAAGCAAAGGCTCAAATCATACATGACGCTCCAGGCAACACACATATCATGTGGTGAATAAAAATATAGTCCCGAGTAAAGTTACCGATAGATGAAGACGAAAGAGGGGATGCCTTCCCGAGGCATCCCCAAGCTTAGGCTTTTGGTTGTCCTTGAATTTTACCTTGAATCTTCCCACTCTTTGTTCCATAGTTCATCAAAGCCATACTCAAAACTTGAAAACTTCACAACACAAAACTTAGCCAAAAATCTCGTGAGCTTCGTTAGTATAAGAAAACAAACCACCACTCAAAGGTACTGTAATGAACTCCTTCTTTGTTTATATTGGTATTAAACCTATTGTATTCCAACTTCTCCATGATTCATACACCCCGATACTACTCATAGATTCATCAAAATAAGCAAACAACACACGAAAAAACAGAATCTGTCAAAAACAGAAAAGTCTGTAGTAATCTGTAACTTTCGAATACTTCTGTAACTAAAAAAAATTGAAATAAATTGGTGGACTTTTGGAATTTGTCTATTAATCATCTGAAAAAACAATCTACTAAAAAGCACTCTCCAGTAAAATATGACAGCCAATCTCGTGAGCGCTAAAGTTTCTGTTTTTTACAGCATGATCATATAAACTTCACTCAAGTCTTCCCAAAGGTTCTACTTGGCACAAAGACTAATTAAAACACAAAACCACATCTAAATAGAAGCTAGATGCAATATTTTTTCCTAAACAGAATAAAAAAATTGGGTTGCCTCCCAACAAGCGCTATCGTTTAACGCCCCTAGCTAGGCACGATACAAGAATAGATCTGGGTATTGCCATCTTTTGTAGGCAATCCATAAGTGGCTCTCATAATAGATTCATAAGGTAATTTGATTTTATTTCCAGGAAAGTGTTACATGCCTTTCCTTAGAGAAAATTGGAATCTAATATTTCTTTCTTTCATATCAATAATTGCACCAATCGTTCTAAGGAAAGGTCTACCAAGAATAATAGGACATGAAGGATTGCAATCTATATCAAGAACTATGAAATCTACAGGCCCATAATTCCTATTGGCAACAATAAGAACATCATTTATCCTTCCCATAGGTTTATTAATGGTAGAATCCGCAAGATGCAAATTTAAAGAACAATCATCAAGTTCATGGAATCCTAACATATCACACAAAGCCTTTGGAATTGTAGAAACACTTGCACCCAAATCACACAAAGCAAAACATTCATGATCTTTAATCTTAATTTTAATAGTAGGTTCCCACTCATCATAAAGCTTTCTAGGGATAGAAACTTCTAATTCAAGTTTTTCTTCATAAGATTACGTCAAAGCATCAACTGTGTATTTGGTAAAATCCTTATTTTGACTATAAGCACGCAGAGAATTTACCACGGATTGCAACAAGCAAATACAATCTAGTAAAGAGCAATT
>LR738715.1:498314394-498327500 GCA_902687465.1 Secale cereale
AAAATTTCCATAAGAGTTATTGTTGGGATTGCCATAATTTTTAGAGGAATTACTAGGAATGTTTCCTCTATAAGCATTGTTAGCAAAATTATTCCTGCCAACAAAATTCACATCCTAAGATTCATTATTATTTTCAATCAACGTGGATAAAGGCATATCATTAGGATCAGAAGAAGCGCTCTTAGTAGCAAGTAATTTCATAAGTTCATCCATCTTTCCACTCAAATCACTAATCTCTTCCATAGCATGTACTTTTTTACTAGTAGATATTTCGGTGTGCCATTGAGAGTAGTTAACCATAATATTATCTGGGAGTTTGGTAGCTTCTCCTAAAGTGATTTCCATAAAAGTGCCCCCTGCGGCCGAATCTAAAATATTTCTAGAAGCAAAATTTAAGCCAGCATAAAAGTTTTGTATAATCATCCATACGTTCAAACCATGAGTAGGGCAATTACGTATCATAAATTTCATTCTCTCCCAACCTTGTGCAACATGCCCATGATCTAGTTGCTTAAAATTCGTAATATCGTTTCTAAGAGAGATAATCTTAGCGGGAGGAAAATACTTAGAGATAAAGGCATCTTCGAACTTATTCCATGAATCAATACTATTTCTATGCAAAGAGAAAAACCAAGTTTTAGCACGATCTCTAAGTGAAAACGGAAATAGCTTCAATTTAACAATATCATTATCCATATCCCTCTTCTTTTGCATATCACAAAAATCAACAAAGTTGTTTAGATGGGTAGCGGCATCTTCACTAGGAAGGCCAGAAAATTGATGTTTCATGACAAGATTCAATAGAGCAGCATTGATCTCACAAGATTCAGCATCTAAGATAGGAGCAATCGGCGTGCTAATAAAATCATTATTGCTTGTATTGGAGAAGTCACACAATTTGGTATTGTCTTGAGTCATAGTGACAAGCAAGCAATCCAACACACAAGCAAACAAGAGGCAAGCTGTAACACCCCAGATGTAAAACTTCCTTATATGGCAATATATACATTTACCATTTGGTCCTTATCCTTTTTCTTGGGGGTTATTTTCCATTTATGCATTGTCATATTTTTCATTATTGCATTATCATGCATATTGCTTCATCACCATCATTGCATCATGGTCACATCATATGGCATTTCATCTTGTCATTGCGCAATTCTCATCCTTTTTATGTCAAGTGAGTTTTTCTTGCTCATGCTATGGTGGTTGATGAAAGAGCATGCTCATTCCACAAGCCTTTCCAAACTTCACCACCTCCCCTTCTCTCTTTCTCTCTTTCTTCATTTTTGCAAAGTGCCTTTCTCCCTCCTCCTTTAATGTTCACATTCTCCCAACTTCTATGGCACCTTGTCCTAAGTCACTTTGCCAAACCTCATCGTATTTTAAAATGTTTTGGTCAGGTTAAGAAATGACAGAAGTTTGAATCATATTCAAACTTTTTTTATTTTTCTACCTCTAAAAATGTCCAACTCATTTTTATAAAATAGGACATAATTCCAGGAGCTAGGGGATATTTTTATTTCTTCCTAAATCCTCTTCTATCAACCTGGGCTTTTCTTTTTGTTTTTCTGCCTAAAGAAAAAGAAAAAGGAAAGCAGTAGGAGCAGTGCAGCTAGCCAGCCGTAGCCCGCAGTCCAACTGGGCCTCGGCCACCAGGCCGGCCCATCTTGCCAGCGCAGCAGCCCGCAACAAACCCAGCCCGGGAGTCCCTCTCTCCCTCTTTCACCCGCGCAACCACACGCCCCCCTCTGCGTCGCCTCCACGTGGCTAGGCCGGGCCCGCGCGTAAGCGACCGCAGCCACACCCACACCCTTCTTTTCATCCTCCTCACGTCCGCGCCATGGGGACCGCGATCCCGAGCACGCCGTCGTGCGTCCCTGTCGCCCTAGCCCCTTTTAACCCCTCTCATCGTGTCCACTAGATGCCTAGGGTTCCTCTCTTCCTCTCCCCACCGCCAGGTGAGCTCTAGGCCACCTGATCCGCCGCGCCACCATCGTCCCGAACGCATCTAGGAGCGAGGCCTCGTCGCTGGCGTGCTCCTCGTCTTTCTCGGCCTCGCCGACCGTGTCCGTCGTTTTCCTCGTCGTCGACTACGTCGCCGACGTCCACTACGCGGAGCTGAAGGCCCCGCCTGCTTCCTCTCCTTCCTCGTCTTCAACTCCGTCCGCCGCAGGCGTTCGTCCACCCTCCCCGTCGACTCCATCCCCTTCACAGCAAGCCGAGCATGTCACCACATTCGTGGGGAGCTGCGAGCCTCCCCATGCCTTTTCCCCTTCCTTTGCACGCTCTAGAGGCTAGTTCAACATGCGCCTGAGCTCGCCACCGTCGGATCTCATCTCCGACGAGTGCTCCGACCTCCTCTCGCCCCGTTTAGGTATCCAGTAGCTTCGCCGTGTTCTTCTTAGGCGAATCCCCGTGCATAGTTGCTTGTTGAGCCTCAGGCCTCCACGCGTCCTTCTTCGCCGTGTCGCCTCTATTGTAGGTCGCCGGAGTCGACTCCGTCGTCATCTGGTGCGTTTAGTGGTACACAGGGCCGCGGGATCCCTTCGCGGACCCATCGTGAGCCACCGCCATTCCATTTGGTCGCCGGAGCAGCCACAATGCCCTCGCCATCGTCTCTGTTCGCCAGCGTCGAGTTGCTCTGCCTGCTGGCTGTATTTTGTCTTCAGGCACAGCTCTCCCTCTTTGTCAGACGCACGCAGCCAGCCCAGCTGGTTCACTACCCGCTCTGTTAACGCACCGACGCAGGTTCGAATCCCCCCAGGGCCGTGGATATATGCCCAATTTTTGCACTGCATCGCCCTCTGACATCCAGGCCCCACCTGGCAGCCTCTCTGCGTCCTCTCACACACCCCTACACTCATGCTACCACTTCAGCACCCCCTGGACCCACTAGTCAGTGGATGTGGCTAGTCCAGGCCAGGTCGACAGAGCTTTATTTCCCTTTCTTTTTTTTGTTTTGTTTGTTAATTTTGTTTGCATTTTGAATTCATCATATCTTTTAAAATATGCATCTGTTTGAAATGTTTTATATATGAAAACTACTTAGTTTTTAGTGTAGATTATTTATATGCTTTTTGTTGTCATGTTAAAAAACATTTAAAATGCTGCTTGATATATTTTGTTAACAACATGTTCAAACTTGTTTAATTCATAACTAAATAACCGTAGCTCCAGATGTGACAAACTCTATATGTAAATGGGGTGGAAAAATGTGTAGAACAAAATGGTGATGTTACTTTACATGTTTAACAAGTATAACATATGGTAACCGCAGATCTGTTCTACATTGTATTATATGCACATGGGAGTTTCCAGAATTGTTGTTTGTTCCTTCCGGCCCAATTAGAATGCTTGCATGATGTTGTTGGTTTTATGATGCATTCCTTGCCATGCTAAGCAACTTTTAAACTTGTTGGGTGCTTGGATAATTCAACTAAATATCTACATATGTGAATATGGTTGTCCTTTCACGCTTTTGCATGTTGTGTCCCCTTTCATGAATTGTGTTCTTGCATAATGCCATGCCACATGTGCACTCAATCATGTTCATTTGAGATGCATCATATCCGGTCCATACACATATGCATCATGTCTTTCATCATGTGTTTGAGCATTGCATGGTGACTGATTGTTGTTCCGGTGTTTGTATTGTTGTGTTGGTTAGAGCCCAGTGACGATTCGGAGTTCGAGGTTCCTATCGAGACTGAGTTTGAGGAGCAAGGTTACGATCCCTCCGTGGACATAACAGGCAAGATGACCATTCCCCGATATCACCTCTATCTTTGCCTTGCTAGTTGTATCGCTCTTTAGCTATGCCTAGATGCCTATTCCTTTTTTGTCAGCCTCCTATGTTGCCATGAAACACTCTAACCGCCTTCCTAGCAAACCGTTGATTGGCTAAGTACGCTTTTGCTCAGCCCCTCTTATAGCGTTGTTAGTTGCAGCTGAAGTTTTGAAGATTGCTCCACGTTCGTACTTGTTATTGGGATAACATAATATATATGTTATTTAAATTAATGCACATATATATTGGTAATGGGTGGAAGGCTTGGCCTTCTGCTTAGTGTTTTGTTCCACTCATGCCACCTTAGGACCCGATAAACCGGTGTTATGTTCCTTGATTTTGCGTTCCTAACATGGTTGGGGTTTATGGGCCCCCCTTGATAATTCGCTCTGCTTAAAGCTTTTCCAGCAAGGCCCTACATTGGTATTACATTTGCCTAACAACTAAAACTTGCATAGGGAGTTATAAACCCGAGTTCTTAATCAACAACCCGGGCCAGTGCTCCTCATGAGTGTTGGTCCAAACTGGGCAGACTGCAGGGCCGCCTTGGGGAAACCCGAGGTATCTTGTATTTTCCTGTAGACCGTCCCATTCGGTCGTGGCCTGAGACGAGATACACGTGGCTACTATCAGGGTGTTGGCACGCCGGGAGGTCTTGCTGGATTAGTTTTACCTTTGTCAAAATATGTTGAGCACGGGATTTTTGAGAATACTCGGGTCTTCCCAACTTCGAGTTGCGACTCCGCAGATCGTGAGCTTGAGATGGGCTAAGTTGGGACACCCCTGCAGGGTTTTGAACTTTCGAAAGCCGTGCCCATGGTTATGTGGCAGATGGGAATTTGTTAATATCCGGTTGTAGATAACTTGACACCATATTCTTAAGAATACACTACCTGTGTGGGTACCATGATGGTCTCTTTTCGAAGGGGTTTCGGAAAGTGAACACGGTGGGTTTATGCATGAATGTGAGTAGCCAGGATCACTTATTGATCATCTTTGGCCACCGTTGGCACCTATTCTCATCTCGCTCTGAACTCGTAAGCTAGTTGCTTAGTGCTTGCTGCAAACACTTTATTGCCTCTCCACACCTAAAGGCTTTGTAAGTTTTGGCACCCTGGAATGGGATTACTGAGTCCTTGTGACTCATAGATTACAACACACCAGATGCATGTATAGCCGAGAACAATGCAGGAGATGGATCAGAACTTCACTAGGAGTTCGATGAATAGCGTGGTTGTTTCTATGTTACGTATCTTGATGATCAGTAGTGGTTCCTACTAGGGCGTACATGACTTGTGGTTGTGGTATCTTTTCTCGTTTGGATTTCGTCCGTAGTCGGACCTTGTGTCATTTGGATGATTGTATGCTATTTTATTCATTGTGTGACATGGCGAGTGTAAGCCAACTATTTTACTCTTTCATCCCTAATCTTTTACATGAGTTGTGCAAAGATACAACGGTCGCGATCATTCCAGAATGCGCTTATGTCTCTAAGTCATGCCTCGACACGTAGGAGATATAGTCGCATCCTGGGCATTACAAGTTGGTATTCAGAGCCTTCTCCGACCTAGGAGCCCCCTGATTGATCGAAGCGCTGACGGTTGAGTCTAGGCACACACACAAAATGTTTTACTCCTAAAGGAAAAGAAAAAAGAAAGCAGTAGCAGCAGTGCAGCTAGCCAGACGCAGCCCACAGTGCAACTGGGCCTCGGACACCAGGCCGGCCCAGCTTGCTAGCGCAGTAGCCCGCAACAAACCCAGCCCGCGCGTACCTCTCTCCCTCTTTCACCCGCACACCCACACGCCCCCCTCTGCACCGCCTCCACGTGGCATGGCCGGTCCCGCGCGTCAGCGACCGCGGCCACACCCACACCCGCCTTTTCGTCCTCCTTGCTTTCGCGCCATGGGGACCGCGAGCCCGAGCAGGCTGTCGTGTGTCCCCGTCTCCCTAGCCCCTTTTAACCCCTCTGACACACCCCCGCACCCACGTTGCCACTTTAGCACCCCCTGGACCCACTAGTCAGTGGCTGTGGCTAGTCCAGGCCAGGTCTACAGAGTTTTATTTCCTTTTCTTTTTTTGTTGTGTTTGTTAATTCTGTTTGTATTTTGAATTCATCATATCTTTTAAAATATGCATCTGTTTGAAATGTTTTATATATGAAAACTGCTTAGTTTTTAGTGTAGATTATTTATATGGTTTTTGTTGCCATGTTAAAAACATTTACAATGCTGCTTGATATATTTTGTTAACAACATGTTCAAACTTGTTTAATTCATAACTAAATAACCGTAGCTCCAGATTTGACAAACTTTGTATGTAAATGGGGTGGAAAAATGTGTAGAATAAAATGGTGTTGTTACTTTACATGTTTATCAAGTATAAAATATTGTAACCGCAGATATGTTCTACATTGTATTATATGCACATGGGAGTTTCCAGAATTGTTGTTTGTTCCTTCCGGCCCAATTAGAATGCTTGCATGATGTTGTTGGTTTTATGATGCATTCCTTGCCATGCTAAGCTACTTTTAAACTTGTTGGGTGCTTGGATAGTTCAACTAAATAACTACATATGTGAATATGGTTGTTCTTGCACTCTTTTGCATGTTGTGTCCCCTTTCATGAATTGTGTTTTTGCATAATGCCATGCCACATGTGCACTCAATCATGTTCCTTTGATATGCATCATATCCGGTCCATGCACATATGCATCATGTCTCGCATCATGTGTTTGAGCATTGCATGGTGATTCATTGTTGTTCCGGTGTTTGTATTGTTGTGTTGGTTAGAGCCCGGTGATGATTCAGAGTTTGAGATTCCTATCGAGAATGAGTTTGAGGAGCAAGGTTATGATCCCTCCGTGGACTTAACAGGCAAGATGACCATTCCCCGATATCACTTCTATCTTTGCCTTGCTAGTAGTCTCGCTCTTTAGCTATGCCTGGATGCCTATTCCTTTTTTGTCAGCCTCCTATGTTGCCATGAAACACTCTAACCGCCTTCCTAGCAAACCGTTGATTGGCTAAGTATGCTTTTGCTCAGCCCCTCTTATAGCGTCGTTAGTTGCAGGTGAAGTTTTGAAGATTGCTCCATGTTCGGACTTGTTGTTGGGATAACACAATATATATCTTATTTAAATTAATGCATATATATATTGGTAATGGGTGGAAGGCATGGCCTTCTGCTTGGTGTTTTTTTCCACTCATGCCACCTTAGGACCCGATAAACCAGTGTTATGTTCATTGATTTTGCGTGCCTAACACGGTTGGGGTTTATGGGCCCCCCTTGATAATTCGCCCTACTTAAAGCTTTTCCAGCAAGGCCCAACATTGGTACTACATTTGCCTAACAACTAAAACTTGCATAGGGAGTTATAAACCTGAGTTCTTAATCAACAACCCAGGCCAGTGCTCCTCATGAGTGTTGGTCCTAACTGGGCAGACTGCAGGGCCGCCTTGGGGAAACCCGAGGTATCTTGTATTTTCCTGTAGGCTGTCCCATCCGGTCGTGGCCTGAGACAAGATACACGCGTGTTGGAAACCCGAGGTATCTGGTATTTTCCTGTAGGCTGTCCCATCCGGTCGTGGCCTGAGACAAGATACGCGCGGCTATATCAAGGTGTCGGCACGCCGGGAGGTCTTGCTGGATTAGTTTTACCTTTGTCCAAAAATCTTGAGCACGGGATTCCGAGAATACTCGGGTATTCCCAACTTGGAGTTGTGACTCGGCAGATCGTAAGCTTGTGATGGGCTAAGTTGGGACAACCCTGCAGGGTTTTGAACTTTCGAAAGCCGTGCCCGCCGTTATGTGGCAGATGGGAATTTGTTAATATCCGGTTGTAGATAACTTGACACCATATTCTTTATAATACACTACCTGTGTGGGCACCGTGATGGTCTCTTTTCGAAGGGGTTTCAGAAAGTGAACACGGTGGGGTTATGCATGAACGTGAGTAGCCAGGATCACTTATTGATCATCTTTGGCGACCGTTGGCACATATTCTCATCTTGCTCTGAACTTGTAAGCTAGTTGCTTAGCTCTTGCTGCAAACACTTTATTGCCTCTCCACACCTAATGGCTTTGTTAGTTTTGATACCCGGGAATGGGATTGTTGATTCCTTGTGACTCACAGATTACAACACACACCAGATGCAGGTAGAGCCGAGAACAATGCAGGAGATGGATCAGAACTTCACCGGGAGTTCGATGAAGAGCGTGGTCGTTTCTATGTTACATATCCCGATGATCAGTAGTTGTTCCTACTAGGGGGGAACAT
This sequence comes from Secale cereale, assembly GCA_902687465.1. Lineage (NCBI taxonomy): Eukaryota > Viridiplantae > Streptophyta > Magnoliopsida > Poales > Poaceae > Secale > Secale cereale. The sequence goes on from LR738715.1 coordinate 498,322,461, forward strand.
GACTTGTGGTTGTGTTATCTTTTCTCGTTTGCATTCCGTCCGTAGTCGGACCCTATGTTATTTGGATGATTGTATGCTATTGTATTCATTGTGTGACGTGGCGAGTGTAAGCCAACTATTTTACTCTTTCATCCCTGATCTTTTACATGAGTTGTGCAAAGATACCACGCTTGCGATCATTCCATAATGCGCTTATGTCTCTAAGTCGTCCCTCGAGACGTATGAGATATAGTCGCATCCTGCGCATTACGGTAAAACACACAGAAAAAGAAGGGCGAATAAAACGGCAAGGGTGAAGTGGGGGAGAGGAAAACGTGTAAAACCCCGATAATTAATCTACAGTAACCTCACCCTAATATGCCATGTCATCCTGTTTTATTAAGCCAGATAGCCACTTGATGAAAATCCGAGTCAAATTCAAATTGCAAATAACAAATCAAATTCTTATTTCTTCAAACTGTCAAATAAAAATGTTCGATGGGTTGCAAATATTCACTAAGTAATTAACATGTAGAAACCAACATGTAATGGATTTTTTAATTGCCCCTAGAAATATTTAAAGTGGCGGAGAAGCACCTATTATGCCTATTTTAATATAAACTTAATTTAAAACATTTCTAGTTAGCCTCAAACCTTTTGGGGCAGCACCAAAATATCAAGAGTAAATTATGTGAGGAGTTTCAACTTTAACTAAAATCTTTTAGTGCCAAAAAATTAATACAAAATAGGGGATAAATGAACTAATAGAAAAAGGAAAGAGAAAAGAAACGAAAAAGTTTTACAAGTTGATATATATATCGGAGAGTAGGATTTCTTTTTACTCCTCACCCCCTTCGTCGCTCTGGTGAGGACTCCTGTCGTTGTTCTATCTTCTCCATTCAAAAAAATTTACCAATTCTTTTTAGGATCACGTGGCTATTATTTGGATTGGTCTGATATCTTTGTGACGAGAACATTGTTCTTGGTACCTCCTGTCATTTAGGGGTTGTGGCAGTGTTCCAGGGAGTTGAGCTCCGAGGTGTTGTCGTAAAAAATGTATCGTTGCAATTCTAGAATACCAGAGGCGGCCGACATCGAAAACTCTTCTATGCATGTCTGGTGGTGAGATAACCCCGACGTCACCCAGTCCTGGGGGTAGTTCAGGAGTATTACCACAGCTAGTATAGCGGATGCGTTTCGAAGTTCCGAGGTAAACAGTTTCTGAAGGTGCATGGTTATGTGTTGACGGATGGATACAGCTGGATGTAGGATTTATTAGTTGAGTGATATGTGGTGCTTCCCCTGTATCTCCAACACCAGATTGCATAGCCGGAAAGCTTCGGGAATTAATAGGTAGGATTCAAGTAGCTCTTAGGTAATCTTCCAACGGGTGCATGATATGAGGTTGGGGTTCAACATCTAGTGGAGAGGCTATCATGGGCGGTGTTGCACTAGGGGGTTGCATCTTAAAGGATCCTTGGCTATGCTGATCCGGGGATTGCAAGGCCCTTTGTAACACGTGCCATGGGGCACTCAACACGAACATGTGGGACGAAACCTCTATTATGTGTTTGTTCCATTTGTACCTTGTTGTTTTATTCTCTCAGTTTGTTCTCCCAAGTGGCTTCTCAACAAGTTGATGTATCATTAAGCTATGGAATTCATTTGTTCAATTTTGTTCGAATGTTCATTGTGAAGACTATATTTTGTAAAATCTAGCCTTTGATTCAGCTTATCTATTATTTGCATCAATGGCTAACGATTGTCATCATCTTCAGGATGGCACCTAAGAAAGTTCCCAGCCAGAACCCAGAGGGTGAAGAAGAGCGTCCACCTTCCCCTCCTCCTCCGTCTGAGGCATGGAGAGCGATTATGCAGGCAACCAATCAGAACACTCGGATGCTCATGCAAATGATGCAGAGTTTCCAAACCAATCAAGCAAATCAAGGCAATCAAGGGAACCAAGGCCAAGGAAATCTGTTCAATCAACCTCACTTTGCGACTCTGAACCAATTCCTGGCAAATCAGCCCAAGTATTTCAGTTACTGTGTGGATCCGCTAGATGCTGAAGATTGGATCACAGACATCAATAAGCATTTCGAGTGCAGTAACATTAGACCTGAGGATTATGTCAAGTTTGCCGCTTTCCAACTCAAAGATCAAGCTGCAGATTGGTGGCAACAGTACAAAGACTCCAGAGCGGGTCGTGAGATCTCGTGGACTGACTTCTGCCGTGATTTCTTCTCATCACATTCCTACCAGTGTCATCGAAGGCATGCGTGAGCAATTCCACAATTTGAAGCAAGGCACCATGTCTGTCTACCAATACAATGTCAAGTTCCATAATCTTGCCCGTTATGCGAAGCAAGACATCCCCAATGCCAAGAGCAAAATCTACTAGTTCCGAGGTGGTATGAAAGATGAACTCCAACTTGCACTCACTCTGTTCGAGCCAGATGAATTTGATTAATTCTACAACATGTCTCTTAATCAAGAGGCAGCTCGGCTCAAATGTGAAGCTTCCAAGAAGAGGATAAGAGATGTTGTTCACTCCTCTTCCTCTCAGGTGGTCGCCAAGCAGCCGAAGTTCTGGCTCCCGCCTCCTCCAGTGCTCCATCCTCCGAGTCAGAACAAGCACTCAGGTGGTCGTGGATTCTCCCACCCACCCAACCCAAGCAACCAGTCCAAGTCTCAGTTCCAAGCTCCAAGACCAAGCGGTCCTTATCATCGGCCACTTTCAGAGGTTACGTGCCACAAGTGTGGTCAGAAGGGTCACTATACAAGCAAGTGTACTCAAAGGCGCCTTCCACCTCCTCCACCTATCAGCAATGCTATTGTCAAGCACAATCCCAAGCACGCAAGAGTGAACCTGATGAATGCAGCTCAAGCAGAGAATTCTTCCGATGTGATAATTGGTAATCTTCCAGTTAACTCTATTCCTGCAAAAGTTTTGTTTGACTCTAGTGCATCACTTTCCTTCATGTCATGTCCATTTCATCTAAGCACAACGTGGGCACAGTGGCATTACCAGAGAAGTTATCAATTATTTCTCCGAGCAAACACATGTCTTCTAATTTGTTGGCTCCGGACATATCTATTCATATGGGTGATTACAGTTTTCTTGTTTCCCCGGTTGTTCTCGGTAACTCGAACATTGATCTTATTCTTGGGATGGATTGGCTATCTAATCATGATGCTCTTATTGATTGTGCAAACAAGGAAGTCAATCGAACTCATCCTTCCGAAGACGTGATTATCTTCGCAGCTCGAGATAACACAATCAGGCTATTCTCTCTCAATGACAAGGGCGAGATTAATGTCATTTCCCAGATTCCGGTGGTTTGTGAATGTGAGGATGTATTCCCCGAAGATATTCAAGGCATGCCTCCCAACCGTCCAGTTGAATTCATCATTGAACTTGAACCTAGTACTGAGCCAGCCTTTCGGCGTCCGTACAAGCTTTCTCCTAAAGAGTTGAAGGAGTTGAAGAAACACCTCGATGAGCAAGAACAAATGGGTATGATTAGACCAAGTACTTTTCCTTGGGGCTGCGGTGTTCTTTTTGTCAAGAAAAAGGATGGTATGGAATGATTGTGCGTCGATTCCCGGCCATTCAACAAGAAGACAATTAAGAATAAGTACCCACTCCCCAATATCAATGAATTGTTCGTGCAGCTCAAAGGAGCCAAGGTTTTCTCGAAGCTTGATCTCCGAATGGGCTACCATCAGATCCGTATCCGTGAAGAGGATATTCCCAAGACCGCATTCAGAATGAGTTATGGCTCCTATGAGTACACGGTCATGTCTTTCGGGCTTGCAAATGCTCCACCCACTTTCTCTCGGATGATGCACTTCATATTCAACCCCTACACCAATGAATTCGTTTTCGTCTACCTTGATGATATCTTGCTATTCTCCAAGAATGAAGAATACCATGCCAAGCACCTCTGTTTGGTTCTGGACAGGCTCCGTGAGCACCGTTTCTATGCGAAGTTCTCCAAATGTGAATTATGGCTTGATAAAGTCCTCTATCTTGGCCATATTATCACTGCCGAGGGCATTTCTGTTAACCCTGAGAAGGTTGAAGCTATTGTGAAGTGGAACCTCCTCAGAATGTCAAACAATTCCGAAGTTTCCTCGGTCTCGCAAGCTATTGCATAAGGTTCGTTGAGAACTTCTCCAAGATTGCGAAGCTTCTTTCCAACCTGTTGCAGAAGAATGTCAAGTACGCGTGGACTCCTGATTGTGATGTGGCATTCAATACACTCAAAGAGAAGCTCACTTCTGCTCCGGTACTTACACCTCCGGATGAGTCCAAGCCTTATGAAGTGTTCTGTGATGCTTCTATGCAAGGTCTCGGTAGTGTTCTCATGCAAGACAAGAAGATCGTTGCATACACTTCGCGTCAGCTTTAACCAAATGAGAAGAATTACCCCACTCATGATCTTGAGCTAGCAGCAGTTGTTCATGCCTTGATCATGTGAAGACACCTTGTGGTGGGCAGAAAAGTGGACATCTTCACCAATCACAAGATCCTGAAGTACATCTTCACCCAGCCAAACCTTAAACTACGCCAGACTCGTTGGGTTGAAATGATTCAATAGTACGATCCAAGCATTGAGTATACTCCTGGCAAGGCCGATGTCATTGCAGAGGCCTTGAGCTGAAAGGCTTACTGTAACAGTCTCATCCTCAAACCGTTCCAACCTGAACTTTGTGAGTCATTCAGGAAGCTCAACCTCCAAGTGGTTCCGCAAGGATTTCTTGCCAACCTTCAAGTCGCTCCTACCTTGGAAGATTAAATCCGTGAGGCCCAACTCAGTGATGCTATGGTGCAGAAGGTGAAACATGGTATTGCTAAGGGTACTCACAAGTACAAGTGCTACCGCATTGATGATAGAGACACTTTGTTCTTTGAGGATAGAATTGTGGTTCCCTAAGGTGATCTCAGGAAGCTCATAATGAACGAAGCATATGACTCACTCCTCTCGATACATCTAGAGCTCCAAGATGTACCGTGACCTCAAGCAATCCTATTGGTGGACTCGCATGAAAAGTGAA
>LR738715.1:498336750-498387127 GCA_902687465.1 Secale cereale
TTCCACACAGGTAGTGGTGGGCCTGGGTTCCCGGCAGCCCCCTGATGGTTACTTTGTGGCGGAGCGACAGGGCAGGTTGCGACCACCTAGGAGACAGGTGGGCCTGGCCCTGGTCGTTGTTCGCGGTTATTTCATAATAACACGCTTATCGAGATCTTGGTATTTGATCTGAGTCTGGCCATTGGTCTATACGCACTAACTAGCTACGTGGGAATGGTTATGGGCACTCGACGTCGTGGTATCAGCCGAAGCCTTCTAGAAGTCAGCGACTTAGCGGCGCGTGCCGGGTGGGACTGCGTAACGCAACTTCCTTAGTAATGGAGGTTGCTAGGTCTGCTCACCGGCCGCCCTCACAACGTGCAGGTGTGCATTGGGCGATGGGCCCAGACCCCTGTGCGCCTAGGACTTAGACCGGCGTGCTGACCTCTCTGTTGTGCTTAGGTAGGGCTGCGACGTGTTGATCTTCCGAGGCCTGACATGGCCCTGGAAAGTGTGTTCGGCCAAATGGGATCGAGCGTGCTGGGTTATGTGGTGCACCCCTGCAGGGAAGTTAATCTATTCGAATAGCCGTGTCCCTCGGTAAAAGGACGACCCGGAGTTGTACTCTGACCTCATGACAACTAGAACTGGATACTTAATAAAATACACCCAGACAGGTTCCAGATATAACTCGGTGGTAGCTCTCTCACAGGGTGATGTGCGGGAGGATCACCGGGTAGGTTTATGCTATACGATGTTACTTGGTGAATTCTTCAGCTACTGAAGACGGAGGCTACCAGAAGCTTTGATACTTGTTACTTTTCCATCTACTCTCTTCTACTGCTGCAAGATGGAGGCTTCTTGAAGCGTAGTCTTCGATATGATTAGCTATCCCCCTCTTATTCTGGCATTCTGCAGTTCAGTCCACAAATATTACCCCTTTACACATATACCTTTGCATATGTAGTATAGATCCTTGCTTGCGAGTACTTTGGATGAGTACTCACGGTTGCTTTTCTCCCCCTTTTCCCCTTTTGTCCCTTCTTCTCGGATGATGCAACCAGATGGTGGAGTCCAGGACCCAGAGGATCCCGAGGATGTTTCTACGTGGAGTTCGGTTTCGAGGAGTAGTTAGGAGGTCCCAGGCAAGAGGCCTTGCCTTTTCGATCGTTGCTATTTTTCTGCTAGCCTTCTTAAGGCAATCTTGTTTAACTTATGTGTGTACTCAAATATTATTGCTTCCGCTAACTCTTGTGTTTTTCGAGCTTATGTATTCGAGCCCTTGAGGCCCCTGGCTTGTAATATAAAGCTTGTATTATTTTAATTTGTGTCTACAGTTGTGTTGTGATATCTTCCAGTGAGTCCCTGATCTTGGTCGTACACATTTGCGTGCATGATTAATGTACGGTCAAATCGGGGGCGTCACAAGTTGGTATCAGAGCCGACTGCCTGTAGGAATCCCCCTTGCCAACTCCTAGGCCGAAGTTGAGTCTAGTCTTTGAAAAACAAATTTACTAACTTGTTGTGTGGCTCATGGGCCCACAACACCAATGGGTGGTATTAGGATCTTTTATTCCTCTTCTATGCTCTGGGACGCTGATCTCTCTTCTATTCGGGTTAAAGTATTTTTCTAACTCTGACTCTAGGTTCTCGTAACTATTTCTCCCGGAGAGCCCTCATTTCGGAAGATCACCTGCTTCGTCAGAAGATTCTAAGGATATCTCTCGATATTTTCCCGAGACCCTTGTGCCCACCGCCTTTGCAATTCACTGCCGATGATATATCCCTATGGATATCTGCTTGTACTCGTCATTCTGATGATCATTCCTCGTCGCTCTTATCATTACAAGATGCCTCGAAATATTCTCCGTTGTCCCGAGAATCCTTTGAGTTTACTGTCTTGCAGTTTTATGTCACATCAAAACCCTTACGGTTATTTCCTCACATTTATCGAGGACCCGTTCTTCTCAATTGTTCATGTGTCTCACAAAATTCATCGGAATGCCTTTTGATCTTTCGAAAATCCCCTGCAGCATGTTACTCCTGAAATTCTTGCCTGCTTGCATTATGGTTAATTCCATATGACTAGTAGTCCTCGTTAACATCCCTTGTCTTAGCCATTTTGAGCCTATTGATTCAATGTGTGCGTATACATGCAGTCATCAGGTTATCCTTTATAAAATTATATTTCCGACTCATACGTCATTCCGGACATGAGTTGGTTCTCGGCAATTCAAACCTTTATTGATTGTCCAACTAAGTGTTTTCAACTTATCCATCCTTGATCAGAGCGTCTGCTTTTGATCCTTCCTTTTGGAAACCATAATGTCTTTCTATTTAAGCATCAGGCTAATCATGTGATTCTTGATCTGATGCCTCTGCATTCTTTCTTTGTGTGAGTGAGTACCTATACTCCCATCAGCTCCGTTGTGGATCGCCTGATCCATTGTTGGATTGCTATCCGACAGTGTCCTTCATATTAAATCACCTTGTGAGTTCTTCCCCTAATACATAATGCCTTTGGTAAATTGTACCATCTGCTTTTGTCAACCATGCTCTCCTACCAAGCTTGTCTTAATAACTTTTGAAACTTGAGGTATATGTTACTAAGATGCCCGATGGGTTGAACCTATGCCTTCCGCTAATCCGTAAGAACCCGAAAGTTTTCACAAGTCATACTCTCCTGGTGTTCTACCTGATAAAATTCCAACACTACAGATTTGTCAAAAGCGAGAGGTGAATGAAATGATTTGCATTAAAGAAGTGGGAGTCGACCTTGAACTTGTGTTCATGCCCATGAAAATGATGTAGACCGTCTCAGAAGCTTCTTGCAAAATGATTATCCAGCTGTATGATCCTTTCGATATTTTGAATTGGTCCCTTACAGTTATGGTTCTGACCATGCTACCCTGATCTGATATAAATAGTGGGAATTCATTCTAGTGCCTCGTTTATTTTTGGCAAGGTTGAAGTATCTACTGTCATAGGCCAATGACCCGGTTCTACATCTATCATGTTCTACCTTCGAGTATTACCCCCTCGTATCTCGAAAATGTCTTGCCATTGCACCACATCTTACTAACTTTGTTGAAGTAATGTCTTTCCTTGTCATAACCACTCTACGGGTTATGGGTTATTGTCAACCGAGGACACCGACTAGTGGAATTATTCTGCACTACAAATCAAATACCCCTAGTATTTTACTAGGAAATTCTGAACTCAATCTGGTCATTCCTAGACTATCGGCTGCATCTTGGTCTTGCTATCATTGATTGTGCTACCTCGTCATTCTCTGGTGCACAAATTCTTCAGTGTGTGAGCACGACTTACGTCGAGCTTTCAACATCAAGTTGCTTTTCTTGAAAGGCAACTTTGGTTCCGAGCTTGCACCTTATATATTGATCCTATAACTTGCCACTTCGTCATTCCCTTGCTTGTTGCCATTGTTGTTTGATTGCATCCTCTTGAAACCTCCTGGCAAACGTGTCGAATCACCTTCAGCACTTTGACTTTTTTTTCGAGATGTCAATTGTGTTCATGATGAGAAATACCATGCTTGCCCTCGATGATTTTTATTATCATCGACAACACCCTTGACTTCCTTTCATCGCGAACATGTCCACATTATGAATACAACTTGCTCTCCAGCTCGTGTTGTGTTCTGCATTGAAGCATCACTGTCTTTTATGTCGAGATTGTTGTGAGGATTGCCACACCTCTTAGAAATTCTCGGTATAATGATACTTCCCACCATCACCATTCTTCCTTGGTCTCCGTGTTGTTTTAACCGGGATACCAATATGCTAACGATGCTGCTTGAGTTCTGTACTTCTAGCAACCCTATCGCTTTGAAGTTAACGATCGACAGTTCGTTCTTAGACTGTTGGTTATTGAATCATCGCTTTAACATTGATCTTGCTGCCTAAGGTCATATTTCGGGGACACCTTTCAACTAATGATTAGTGGTGTATGTTTTCCTCGAGCATACAACATTATATCATTTGAATTGACAAGTGTCATCTTCTTGTTCACATTATTGTGGAAATCCATCTGTTTGGAATTCTAGGTGAATTGTCGCTGAGCCCATCAGCCACCTCCTCATCCTCTCCTTGGTTTAATGATGAACTATTGTTTCGGGAACCTTCTCCCATAGTTCATTTCCCGAGAATCTTGCCATGTCATTTTGTCGATTTGTGTTGCACCTTTTCTTCTTGAACATTCTGAGTCTGGGGTATCGTGACACCAATCGGATCTAAATCTCGGTCAGATATGATGGTTGGGGCAACTTTCCAAGAGTTATAATGTTGGTCCTTTGATGACCCGGTAATATGATGGCATGCCTAGCACCCCTAGCTGGAGAACCTATCATTATAATTTCCTTTGCAAGGATAACCATTCTTCCAGGAGGAAATTGTAAGACTTATTATATAAGTTGTTCCTCATGAATCCTTTGTATATCCGAGTCTGACCTTTGCTTAAAGACCATGCCAATGCTATCTCGAAGCATGTCTGTGGTACTCCAGTTTTCAACAAGAACATTTGAAGCCCAATACTAAATGTTTCATCGCCAGTTATCCAAACACCGTTGTATGGGTAACATCTTGATTAATCCCTGGCCTCTTTATCTTAATGGTTGGGTACTTACTCTCCTACCCTGTATGCCGTGTTCTGCTTGTCCATGGGAAGGATATACTCCCAATAATTGTGTGTAATCACAATTTTTCTTTCCATTTGTTTGTTTAACCTTTCTTTGATCCACATATAATCTAAGCAGTAATAATTTTATGCTTATGTAAACAACTTGGTGTTCAACTCTGTCAGTAAGAACCTGTTATTATTGTTCATAACATTCCGGTAACCACCAATGTACGAGAACTTTGCCTATTGGTTCGCCTCGTTTCAACGAGCGGGAAAATGGTTCTCTTCGTTCCCGTCCTTGGTACCGACATTGTTGCTGACATAGCTGACAAGCTATCCACTCACATGCCTCCCTGTCGCGGCTGTGCAAGATGTCACCACCCTTCCTACTTTCAACCCACATGGTGGGCCCATAACCCACAGGTCCACTGGACCGACACTTGACTCTTCTTTACAACCCGGATTCTAATGTATCTTTCGCACCTGGCTTCGTATGTGATTCACGAGCTAAATTCTATACCATTATTCATCCTGGAATCAAACACCATGTTATTCTCGTTGTTCAAACCCCCATTCCAGCTTCTGTCTAGGCATCGAATGGTTGCCTACCCTTTTAAAACTTTGGTACCATCGTATATTGCACTCAACGTATTCACTGAAATACAACTCGTGGGGTACCTCGTGTATTTCCCATTGAGTTCACCGTTAGATGCCCAGCTTTGTGGAGATGCGTTCTTTCGGAGTTTTTTTCTCCTGGTCGCATTCGTAGGACGATGGAGATCGCGAAGAAAGGATGACGTCTTGATCACGATGACTTGAAGAAGAGAAATGAAGACTCAACGAAACGGATCAACCTCTCCGAAACGGCAGTCAAGACCGAGAAGACTCGTTAGGTTTTCGCTACCAGCACTCCCCCCCCTACTCCACCTCTTAAATCTCGGGACGAGATTTCTTGTAGTGGAGGAGAATTGTAACACCCCGATAATTAATCTACAGTAACCTCACCCTAATATGCCATGTCATCCTGTTTTATTAAGCCAGATAGCCACTTGATGAAAATCCGAGTCAAATTCAAATTGCAAATAACAAATCAAATTCTTATTTCTTCATACTGTCAAATAAAAATGTTCGATGGGTTGCAAATATTCACTAAGTAATTAACATGTAGAAACCAACATGTAATAGATTTTTTAATTGCCCCTAGAAATATTTAAAGTGGCGGAGAAGCACCTATTATGCCTATTTTAATATAAACTTAATTTAAAACATTTCTAGTTAGCCTCAAACCTTTTGGGGCAGCACCAAAATATCAAGAGTAAATTATGTGAGGATTTTCAACTTTAACTAAAATCTTTTAGTGCCAAAAAATTAATACAAAATAGGGGATAAATAAACTAAATGAAAAAGGAAAGAGAAAAGAAACGAAAAAGGCAAAGTGCTACTGTGTACTTTGGCCCAGCTAGCTACAGGAAATAGCCCAACCCACCTAGTCATCCCCATCCTTCCGCTACAGGACGAGGCAGAGAGGGCGTGGCGTGCATCCATGCCCTCTTGGCCATGGATGGCCTCCACGTAGCCTCCGCTTGACCTACAAGGCGTCCCCCTAAAACCCTAGCCTTCTCTGATCCCGTTCCCCCTGTTTCCCCATCGCGCCCCTCCGCATCTGCTCCAAATCGAGCTCAAAAGCTCCTGTGGTGACCGTGCTCGTCGTCGCAGTTGCCGTGGCCACCGTCGTCGCCGTCGCAGGAGAAGGATTCCAGGAGATCTGCCGCTGTCAGTTCGTCCGTCTTGGGCACCAGCTCAAGCCGGAGCGGCCTGTGCGCTCGACATCGCTCTCGTTTTCACGCGTACATTGCCGCCATCTCGCCTTTGATCCGCACTGCTCCGACCACCTCGGGCCTCGCTGTCAGCTCCTCTGGCCCCGCGGTGAGTCCCTCCTCTGATTCCCCCCCTTTTCTGCCTTGTTTAGTTGTTGTTTTATTGCCGCCGCGAGTCCGGCCGCCATGGCCGAAGCTCGCGCTTGTCTGCGTAGGGTGGCGTCCGCGTGCGTTCCTGCCCGCCAACCAGTACCCCGGCCAAGCCCCGCGCTCGCCTGCTGCCTTGGCTGCCCGCGCCCGTGCGCCGCGCGAGTCCGCGAGCGTTCGCTGCGGTGCTGTCCTGCTGCTGGCCATGCTGCTCATGGTTACCTGCTGCTGCTGATACGTTGCTGCTGCTCTGCTGCTCATAGCGCTGCCTGCTACCTACTACAGTACTATTTACTGCTCGTCCGCTAGCTGCTGGTGATGCTTGGCCATGGCCATTTTTGCTATGCGTCGTGCATGTTGTGTTGGCCATGGCAGCACATCCACTAGATGTGAGGCCGGCCTCTTGTTCAATTAGTGTAGGGTTAATTAGTAGTTAGGTTAGCTACTAGGGGATGACATGTGGACCCCCATTAATTAGGTTGCTATTTATTTATTTGTTTAGGTACAGCCTATGACATCCAGGATCCACTTTTACTATTCACATGTTGATAAGTCAAATGTAGACTGGGTCAACCCAGCTCCCTGGCCCCAGATGTCATTGGCTGTGGCTAGCCCACTACTTTGTAATAATAGTGTTTCTGTCAAAATTCGAATTAATAAATAAATTCAAAATAATGTTAAATCTTTGGAAATTCATACAAAATAATCCTTAACTCGGATGAAAATAATTTATATATGAAAGTTGCTCAAAAATTCGATACGAATCCGAATACGCGGTCCGTTTCTCAACCACACATCCCTAGCATAGCGAACCTTCAACTATTCACCTTCGGTTCATCTGTTCGAAAACATCAAACACCGGGAATACTTTCCCGGTTGTTTCCCCCCCTTCGTCGGTATCACCTCCTACCGCATTAGGTCACACGTAGCATCGCGTATTTCCATGTTTTGCTTTGTGGTGTGATGCTTGCTTTACATTTATTGTTTCTTTCCCCTCTTGTCTCCGATAGACATCGGGACTGAAACCGCTGACAGTGCCACGGTGATCGACAGCGTCGATGACGACCCCTCCCTTCTTGCCAGAGCAACCAGGCAAGCCCCCCCCTTGATCACCAGATATCGCCCATTCTCCTCTCTCTTATTCTTGCATTAGATTTGCTACTGTTGATGTTTCGATAGCTCCTATTCTATTGCATAGCCTGTCATGTTGCTACCACTATTGATACCTTTCCTGCTATCCTAATGCTTAGTATAGGATGCTAGTATTCCATCAGTGTCCCTACATTATTGTCCGTATGCCATGCTATACTATCGGGTCGTGATCACTCGGGTGGTGATCACGGGTATATACTATATACATACTTTACATACACATGATGATGATTCGGAGATGGGGGGCCGAAGGGGCAGGTGGTTCCACACAGGTAGTGGTGGGCCTGGGTTCCCGGCAGCCCCCTGATGGTTACTTTGTGGCGGAGCGACAGGGCAGGTTGCAACCACCTAGGAGACAGGTGGGCCTGGCCCTGGTCGTTGTCCGCGGTTATTTCATAATAACACGCTTATAGAGATCTTGGTATCTGATCTGAGTCTGGCCATTGGTATATACGCACTAAACAGCTACGTGGGAATAGTTATGGGCACTCGACGTCGTGGTATCAGCCGAAGCCTTCTTGACGTCAGCGACTTAGCGGCGCGCGCCGGGTTGGACCGCGTAACGCAACTTCCTTAGTAATGGAGGTTGCTAGGTCTGCTCATCGGCCGCCCTCGCAACGTGCAGGTGTGCATTGGGCGATGGGCCCAGACCCCTGTGCGCCTAGGACTTAGACAAGCGTGCTGACCTCTCTGTTGTGCTTAGGTAGGGCTGCGACGTGTTGATCTTCCGAGGCCGGACATGACCCTGGAAAGTTTGTCCGGCCAAATGGGATCGAGCGTGTTGGGTTATGCGGTGCACCCCTGCAGGGAAGTTAATCTATTCGAATAGCTGTGACCCTCGGTAAAAGGACGACCCAGAGTTGTACTCTGACCTCATGACAACTAGAACTGGATACTTAATACAACACACCCAGACAAGTTCCAGATATAACTCGGTGGTAGCTCTCTCATAGGGTGATGAGCGGGAGGATCGCCGGGTAGGTTTATGCTATACGATGTTACTTGGTGAATTCTTCAGCTACTCAAGACGGAGGCTGCCAGAAGCTTTGATACTTGTTAGTTTTCCATCTACTCTCTTCTACTGCTGCAAGATGGAGGCTGCTTGAAGCGTAGTCTTCGATATGATTAGCTATCCCCCTCTTATTCTGGCATTCTGCAGTTCAGTCCACAAATAATACCCCTTTACACATATACCTTTGCATATGTAGTAGAGATCCTTGCTTGCGAGTACTTTGGATGAGTACTCACGGTTGCTTTTCTCCCCCTTTTCGCCTTTTGTCCCTTCTTCTCGGATGATGCAACCAGATGGTGGAGTCCAGGACCCAGAGGATCCCGAGGATGTTTCTACGTGGAGTTCGGCTTCGAGGATTAGTTAGGAGGTCCCAGGCAAGAGGCCTTGCCTTTTCGATCGTTACTATTTTTGTGCTAGCCTTCTTAAGGCAATCTTGTTTAACTTATGTCTGTACTCAAATATTATTGCTTCCGCTAACTCTTGTGTTTTTCGAGCTTATGTATTCGAGCCCTTGAGGCCCCTGGCTTGTAATATAAAGCTTGTATTATTTTCATTTGTGTCTAGAGTTGTGTTGTGATATCTTCCAGTGCGTCCCTGATCTTGGTCGTACACATTTGCGTGCATGATTAGTGTACGGTCAAATTGGGGGCGTCACAAAACGAGAGGCAAATAATGTAATGCGAAGGATAAGAGTTTGTGATAGGTACTTGGTATATTACTTTTGCGTAGATCTCCCCGGCAACGGCGCCAGAAATTCTTCTTGCTACTTCTCGAGCTTGCGTTGTATTCCCTCGAAGAGGAAAGGCTGATGCAGCACAGTAGCGTAAGTATTTCCCTTAGTTTTTTTAGAACCAAGGTATCAATCCAGTAGGAGACCACGCGCAAGTCCGTCGCACCTGCACAAACAAATAAGAACTTCGCAGCCAACGCGATAAGGGGTTGTCAATCCCTTCACGGTCACTTACGAAAGTGAGATCTGATAGACAGGTTAGGATAGTATTTTTTGGTATTTTTGGTATAGAAACAGAAAGTAAAGAAAGGAAATAAGTAACGGCAACAGAAATTGAAGGGAAAGTAATATGATAAAGATAGACCCGGGGGCCATAGGTTTCACAAGTGGCTTCTCTCATGATAGCAGAAGTCTACGGTGGGCACTGTTCAAGATATCTTCCGATATGCCGACAAATCGGCCGATTTATCTCTTACCGTTGTGTGGCCGATAAGATAAATCGGCCGATAAATGAGCCGAGATGGCGATAAATCAGCCGATATGCTGATAAACTGGCCGATTTATCCCTTATCATGGGTCGACCGATAAGTTCCCGATAAGCGATATCCCCAACATTTACGGTGGGTGAACAAATTACTGTCGAGCAATTGATAGAAAAGCGCATAGTTATGAGAATATCTAGGCATGATCATTATATATATGCATCTCGTCCGTAACAATTAGACCAAAACGATTCTGCATCTACTACTATTACTCCACACATCGACCGCTATCCAACATGCATCTAGAGTATTAAGTTCATAAGAACAATGTGATGCCTTAAGCAAGATGACATGATGTAGAGGGATAAACTCAATCAATGTGATATAAACCCCATCTTTTTATCCTCGATGGCGACTATACAATACGTTCCTTGCTGCCCCACTATCATTGGGAAAGTACACTGCAAGATTGAACCCAAAACCAAGCACTTCTCCCATTGCAAGAACTATAGATCTAGAAGGCCAAACCAAACCAATAATTCGAAGAGACTTGCAAGGATATTATAATCATACAAAAAAGATTTCAGAAAAGAATCAAATATTGTTCGTAGATAATCTTGATCATAAACCCACAATTCATCGGATCTCGACAAACACACCGCAAAAAGATTACATTGAATAGATCTCCTCGAAGAGGGAGGAGAACTTTGTATTGAGATCCAAAGAGAGATAAGAAGCCATTTAGCTAATAACTATGGACCCGAAGGTCTATGGTAAACTACTCACAACTCATTGGTGAGGCTATGGTGTTGATGTAGAAGCACTCCGTGATCGATCCCCCCTCCGGTGGAGCTCTGGGATAGGCCCCAAGATGCGATCTCACGGGAACAGAAGATTGCTGCAGTGGAATTAGGGTTTTTTTCTGTTGCCTCGATGTTTTCAGGGTACAAGGATATATATAGGAGGAAAAAGGGCACCAGGGGAGCCAGAGGGGGCCCACGAGGGTGGGGTGCGCGCCTGCCCACCTGGGCGCGCCCCTGCCCTCGTGGCCACCTCTTTCGTTCCCTTGCGTGTACTCCAAGTCTTCTGTGTAGATACGGTTCCAAAAATACCTCTCCCGAAGGTTCCATTCCGTTTGGACTCCGTTTGATATTCCATTTCTGCGAAACACTGAAATAGGCAAAAAACAACAATTTGCACTGGGCCTTGGGTTAGTAGGTTAGTCCCAAAAATAATATAAACGTGTATAATAAAGCCGATTAAACATCCAAAACAGAATATATAATAACATGGAACAAGAAAAAATTATAGATACGTTGGGGCTGGCCTCAACGTGCTCTCAGTGGAAGCTTCCAGCTTGCTTCACGTGCCGCTCGAGCGGCTGCGCCCCACCAAGCCCTTCTCTGGAGTCAGCGGTGGTTCCACCAGCCCTCTGGGGCAGATCCGCCTCCCGGTCACTTTCGGCACCCGTGACAACTACCGCACCGAGCTGATCGACTTTGACATCACCCGTATCGGCCTCCCGTACAACGCCATCCTCGGGCACCCCACGCCGGCTCAGTTCATGGCCGCGACCCATCCGGCCTATAAGCTCATGAAGATGCCGGGGAGCAGCGGTGTCCTCACTGTGGCAGGGGACACCAAGGAAGCTTTAGTGGCCCTCAAGCGCACCTTCCGGACCGTTGCGGCAGCACATCCGGCCGGTGAAGCTGCCCATGGAACCGAGGGGGCTGCACCAGCAAAGAAGAAGCAAATTTTCACCCAAGACCGAGCCGAGATGAAGCAGGTGCTGGTGGATGATGACGAGCTGTCAGGTGTCGCCTTCACCATAGGTGCCGGTCTTCCCCCAGCTCAAGAAGAGGCGTTGATTGGATTCCTGCGCACGAACAAGGATGTGTTCGCGTGGGAACCCAAGGACCTGGCGGGAGTCCCGAGGGAGGTGATTGAGCATCACCTGAACATATGCCCAAATATGTGCCCCTTAAAGGAGAAGGCCCAGCGCTAATCTACAGAGAAGCAGTCCTTCATCATGCAAGTGACTCATAAGCTAGAACCGGCGGGTGTCATCCGCAAGGTCCGGTACCCGGAGTTGCTGGCAAACCCCATCGTCGTACCCAATAAAGGCAGAAAAGAGCGCATGTGTGTCGAATTCACCAACCTCAACAAAGCTTGTCCGCAAGACCCGTTTCCTCTGCCTCGCATCGACCAGATCATCGACTCCATTGCCGGGTGCAACCTATTGTGCTTTCTAGATGCCTTCTCAGGTTACAACCAGATCAAGCTGGCGCTGCAAGACGTCGAGAAGACTGCCTTCCTCACCCCGTGGGGAGTATACTGCTAGACCTCCATGCCGTTTGGGTTGCGGAATGCGGGAGTAACCTTTCAGCGGTTGATACACATCGCACTTGGAAAATAGCTCGGGAGGAACGCTGAGGCATACGTAGATGACATCGTGGTAAAATCTCAAGAGGCCGCAATCCTTATCACGGATCTGGGAGAAACCTTCGCCAACCTACGCAAGGTAGACCTGCGGCTCAACCCGGAGAAGTGTGTGTTCGGCATCCCGTCGGGCAAGCTTTTGTGCTTCCTGGTGTCGCACCGAGGAATCGAGGCAAACCCCGAGAAGGTCAAGGCCATAGAAAAGATGAGTTTGCCCAAGAACCTCAAGGAGATATAGAAGCTGGCCGGCTGTGTAACGTCGCTCGGGAGTTTCATCCCCAAGCTAGGAGAGAGAGCCCTCCCTTTCATCATCTGATGAAAAGGGAGGTCCCGTTCGAATGGACCCTAGAGGCTGGTGTGGCGTTCGAAGATCTCAGGAGATACGTCACTAGTCCATCAGTAATGGTGGCACCCAAACCTCAAGAACCATTGGTGCTCTACTTGGCCGCAACACCACATTCAGCCAGTGCAGCGTTGGTGGCTATCCGAGAGGAGCACCAAGACAGGACCTTACAGCCCAGGGGCGGTACTCCCGAGGCCCCCGCAGGGCCGGAGGACGACCATGTCCTGCAAGACGACTCTCGTGAGGCCGCAGCTGCCCCATCTGGCGATCAAGCTCCCGGAGTCCCTTTACCCAGTCAGACCACACAGCCACAGGTGAGCTAGGAATTCACTTCCGTCGAGCACCCGATATACTTCATCAACACGGTGCTCCGTGATGCCCGGGCGCGCTATCCCATGCCGCAGAAGCTTCTGCTTGCGCTCCTCATCGCTTCACGTAAGCTTGGCCACTACTTCCAAGGCCACCCCATCAAGGTCGTCTCGGCCTACCCTCTAGAGAGGGTACTCTGGAGCCCAAACACAGTAGGAAGGGTCATGGAATGGATTATAGAGCTGCAGGCGTTCCAGCTAGAATTCAGCACAACCAGAGTCATCAAGGGAGCCGCACTTGCTGACTTTGTGGCAGAATGGACCGACGCCCCAGGACCCGAAGTAAGTCAAAACCGGTCCCTCTAGCCAGGAAGCGAAGCGCCGGATGGCTGGGTCATGTACTTCGATGGCGCTTTCGCCCGCAAGGGCGCGGGGCTGGGGCTATGCTCATTCCGCCCACTCAAGACAAGCTCTACTATGTCGTGCAGCTTTTCTTTCAGCCAGGCGATAAGGTCTCCGACAACATCGTGGAGTACGAGGGCGTCATCCCTGGTCTCACGGCGGCGATGGCCCTGGGAGTGAAACGCCTCGTCATCAGGGGCGACTCCCAGCTCCTCGTCAACTTCTCCAACAAGGTGTTCGAGCCGAAGGACGAGCATATGGAGGCATACCTCGCAGAGGTACTCAAAATGGAGAAGCAGTTCTTGGGCCTCGAGCTGGAGCATGTGCCCCGTGGCACTAACAAGGAAGCCAATGACATCGCCAAGTGAGCGCCCAGGCGCCTGCCCCAAGAGCATGGCGTCTTCAAGGAAAGGCTCCCCAGGCCCTCGGCGTCGCCCCCGCGAGAAGGGCCGGCGAAGCCTTAGGAGGAACTCCCCCAGCCACCGACCTCGGGAGCCCCCGCCTACGGGCCGGTCTCAGGAGCCCACTTGCTCCTGGCGCTCAAGCCTCAAGAGGGATGCTGGACCGAGGAACTCAAGGCATACATGGTCCGAGGAGCGCTGCTAGAAAAGGACGAGGATGCCAAACGTGTGGCCCGACATGCTACGGCATACTGCATCCAAGAAGGCAAGCTTTATAGGAAGCGACCAAATGATGTTTCTTTGCGATGCATCTCCAGGAAGCAGGGAGGTGAGCTGCTAGCTGACATCCACGCTGTGGACTGCGAGCAAGAGTCATCATCGCGCACCTTGGTCGGCAAGGCGTTCCGCAGTGGTTTTTACTAGCCCACAGCGCTCAACGATGCCGCCGAGCTGGTGAAATCTTGCGAGGCTTGCCAGTTCCATGCCAAGCATATCTACCAACCGGCTCAGGTACTCCAAACCATCCTGCTCTCCTGGCCATTCACAGTCTGGGGGCTAGACATCCTGGGCCCTTTCCTTCGAGCGCTCGGGGGCTACCGATACCTCTACGTCCCCGCCGACAAATTTACCAAATGGGCGGAGGTGGAAGCTTTTCGAACCATCCCAGCCGGCTCTGCAGTCAAGTTCATCAAGGGCCTCGTAAACCGATTATTGGTCCCCACCCGCATCATCACCGACAACGGCTCACAGTTCACTAGCAACCTTTTCAAGACATATTGTGCTAACCTTGGAACGCAGATTTTCTACGCTTCTGTAGCACACCCCAGGAGCAATGGCCAGGCCGAGCGCGCCAACGCGGAGGTTCTGAGCGGCCTAAAGACCAGGACCTTCAATAAAAAGCTTGAAGCTTGCGAAAGGGGTTGTCATGACAAGCTCCCGTCCGTGCTATGGTCAATATGCACCACTGCCACCAAACCTACAGGCGAGACCCCATTCTTCCTTTTCTATGGAGCTGAATCTGTCCTCCCGCACAAGGTCAGGCTCCACTCCTCGCGAGTCCTAGCGTTTGACGAGGCGCAGCAGGGCGCCGTACGGGGGACGGACCTCGTGCTAGGGGAGGACCGCCGGCGTGACGCTTCACTGCGAGCTACAAGATACCATCAGGCGTTGCGGCAGTACCATTGCCACAACATCTGCCCCGGGACACTCGAGGTAGGTTATCGCATCTCTAGATGAGTCTTCTCTAGAGAAGAACTGCACAAGGTATCAACCATGTGGGAGGGGCCCTTCAAGATCACCCATGTCTCTAGGCCTTGCGCCGTGCGCCTAGAAGCGGGGGATGTCATCCCCGTCCAGAACGCATGGAACATCCAGCACCTCCGGAAGTTCTACCCGTTAAACACGGCCCTGCGCGTGAGAAGACTAGGCTCCGTGCCTGCGAGGAACAAGGCCAAGCGCCTGAGAAGACTAGGCTCCGTGCCTGCAAGGAACAAGGCCATGCGCGTGAGAAGACTAGGCTACGTACCTATGAGGAACAAGTCCCTGCGCCTGAGAAGACTAGGCTCCATGCCTGCGAGGAACAAGGCCATGTGCCTAAGAAGACTAGGCTCCGTGCCTGCGAGGAACAAGGCCCTGCGCCTGAGAAGACTAGGCTCCGTGCCTGCGAGGAACAAGGCCCTACGCCTGATAAGACTAGGCTTCGTGCCTGCGAGGACCAAGGCCCTACGCCTGAGAAGACTAGGCTCCGTGCCTGCGAGGAACAAGGCCCTGCGCATGAGAACACTAGGCTCCGTGCCTGCGAGGAACAAGGCCCTGCACCTGAGAATACTAGGCGCCGTGCCTGCAAGGAACAAGGCCCTGCGCCTGAGAAGACTAGGTTCCGTGCCTGTGAGGAACAAGGCCTTGCGCCTGAGAAGACTAGGCTCCTTGCCTGCGAGGAACAAGGCCCTGCACCTAAGAAGCCAAGGCCCAGTGCCTATGAAGCAAGGCTCATGCATGTTAAGATCTCCGCTCGTGACACTCTCACGTCATAATGAGTGGGGATGTACACACCCCGGAGTCTACAGAGAGCCGCCCTCGGGCCTCGGGGGCTCCCTCCCATGTCCTAGTGGCAGCACTTAGCTCCGCGTTGGTGAGAAGACTAGATTAGGTGTCGGACGTGGCTATTCATTTGCTTTCTGGAATTGGCTTGTCCCTTTACTTCTTTTTAATGGATTCTGGAAGTTCTGGTGTTCCCCGATTGCTCGGTTCAATTTCCTCCTATGGTCCTCCCCTCAGTTTTTCGGCTTGCCCAGGGAGAGCGGCAGTTGCCCGACGCTCTACCCTGTGTGCTCCCCTTAGCCGTCATGAGACGCCCATGCTAGGGCTCGTGATTGGCTAACGTCCCCTCCTTGTGTTCGTGCCTCACGGGTATCGCGACAGGGAGCGTCCGACCATGCTCGGCCCACTTCAGGGACCTTGGGCAGAAAAGGATAATAATTACCTAACGAGTTTTTGCAGCCTCACGAAGGGTCAAGCGTCGCGAGATGAGGGCAATTCCAAGTGCGGCAAGATAAGTCTCCTCACCCTAAGAGTGCATAACACACAGATCGCGCAGTGATGGATACGGATGTTAAACATGGCGCTAAGCATCATAAAAACATGGTTCATTACATGCCCTCCCAGGGCTCCATACTCGTTTGCTTGGACGTTGGAGGAAGAAAGGAAGATCAAGAATAGGCGCTGACGACCCTCGAGGCGTAGCTCCTCATGAGGACCTGCTCCCCGAGCTCAGCCGGAGACTTCCTCACGCTTCACCTGGGCGTGGCGATGAGAGGATCCAGCGCCACCCTCAAGGCGGGCACGGCAGCATGGCGGCTAGTTGTAGCCACCACTACTGAAGCTGCCGCTGAAGGAGGAGCCGCCGTAGCTGGGCAAGCTGCGGCCATCGCCCAGGCCAAGCACCTCGCCGCCGCCGTTGTCCTCGGGGCATCACTCGGCGCGGCACCCGTCTGCCCCAAACACCCTCACGAAGAGGGTCGAGTGTTCATCGTACCTGAAATGAAGGGTGCACCGCCTGCCCAAGCTGTGCATTCGGGCGAACGTCTGCCAGCCGCGGGCCAGAGTCACAATGCCCGCGGCGGAGACCTCCACCGCAACCCACGAAGCCCTGCTGCAGCAACCGTCCGCCTGCAGCCAAAAGCCGCCGGGCTCGCATCAAGGAGTTCGCCGGCTAGGGAGCGCGGGAGCTGGAGCCGGGTACCGGTTGGGCTCTTTGACCACACGAAAAACTCAAGCGTCACCTCTGCCAAGTGGGAGCGCGGCTGGGGAGGCCTGGCACCCCCGGAGCGCCTTCCCTCATTCACAAGACCACCAACGCCACGACGATCCCCACCGCTCGAGAAACCGCCGCCGCGGTTACCCAGGGCGGCTACGGGCCGTACCAGGCCGTAGTAGGAGCGCGTCACGGCCCGCAGACAGGCAAGTCTGGGTACCCTGGTTCCCAGGACACCGACATTAGCCCCTGGGCCCAAGGTGCGCGTGGAGTTGGCTTCAGGGCGTAGCCTTAGTCGAGGATGAAGCGCCGCGGGCCCCAAAAAGGCTGCGGGCCAGGCTGGCGCATGACGGTTGGATGGGACACGGGCGACTCCGCTTCCCACGCAACCTTGGCAATCACGCGACTTGACAACTCCTTGGCACGGGCGGCGGGGTCGCTATGGCTGCGCGCGAGTGGCCACCGGTTGATCTTCTTGGCTTATATACAGGGGTGAGGCACCACGCCTCTCACTCGACTATCGCATGCCAATCCCCACTGCTTCCAGTGCTCCTAGGGCTTCCATGGCACCGATTCACAGGTTCTCGGTAGCGGAGAAGGGGAAGGGCCCGAAGGTAGAGCCTGAGCTGCTCCCCCCGAAGAAGAGGCGCCATAGTTCTCTGAGTGCATCCCTGATACCGTCGGACGCCCGCATATGGTGCACCCAGGCACCGCCAAGATTTCCGCTTCCCTTGTATGCTCCCGTAGCAGGCGGACAGAGCAGGAGCAGCGATAGGGGTGGCGCCATCAGTCGCCCGGAGAGACGGGCGTCTCCTTGCACCCTGCTGCCATCCCATTTTGAAGATGATGCCCGCGAGTTCATCGTGTGGGCGGGGCCCCCTCCGCATTCGTGGATCCTTCTTCCTCCGTTCATGAGGGAGGTGCTCCCGGCTCGCGGCCGGGTGACGATGGAGCTGAGGTACGAGGGGTGTCGCTTTCCTCCTTTTTATGCCGACGTGGAGGTGACCTCTTCTGGCTAGGTCTTCATGACCTGGGGTTGGGGTGTGGTGCGCCGCGCCTGTGCCCCCGCCGGGAGGCACATTCTTCATTTAGCGCTGGATATGACGGGCGCAATGACCTTCAAAGTCTTCGGGGTAGACGGCCCTCGGTTGTCGTGTGGTGCGGGGAATGGGCTCGCCTCAGACTCTCCTGGTAGCAGTTATGCTACCCTCGAGACGGCCTCGAGTTCCGATGAGAGCTACGAGCTGCCAAGTCGCCGCCCCTATCGCCGCAAGGAAGCGGTGTCTTCCTGGCGTCGTCGTTGTTGAAGGAGTTCAAGTCGCGTTCCTCGAGAGTGGCCTTCTTAGCTTAGTTCCTGCGGGACATCATGGAGGGCTCCATGAGGGCATGTAAATTCTTGTATTACTTTTGCTGTTGTCTGGCGTTATAACTTATGCCCTTCACGAGACCCTTGTTAGAGTATAATTTCCTCTCCTTCCGTCCCCTCGGTAGTTTAGGGCCCTACGCCTGCGAGACCCGTTTCCCAGACAAGCCTCGTCCCGCGCTGGTATGCCAGGTCATGATGTCGTGGTCAAGGCCAGGAGGTGGGTGATCCACGGTCCGGTGGGAGCCCCCGAGGCATGATGCTCAGGAGGTCCCTCTTGGCGTGCAGGCAACTGCCCACCAGTCCGTCAGGAGAGGTTTTCATGCCTCGGCGGGTTCGCGATTATAGTAGATGGTGGTGTAGGTACGCGAGTAGGTGCGGTGTTGAAGACTTATCTTAGCAGTTCCTGTGGTCAGGTGGTGGTGGTACTTGATTTCCTGTTGCCATTCCTTTGAGGCGAGGTTTCGCTTCCAGGTGCCTTCATGAGGAGGTGGCGACGGTCGTTCCCGAGGCCCTGGGGACAAAGGTCATGGGCTGGTGGAGACGTTTCTCCGGGCCGCTACCATCGCAGCCGAAGAGGAGAAGACTGGTGATGCTGCGCTTGGCGAGGCCTGGTACGTTCCTGTTTAGTGAGAGAAGTGCGAGTGCCTCGAGGAGGCGTAAGAACTTTGCTTGAATTTTAAAAACTTGGCATTATTGTAATAGCTAGACGATTTCCATGCTTGCTTCCTTTCATGTTTTCTTAGGTGCTCTGCGTCGGCAGGGTCCAACCCCACGCATACCTCGACCGCCACTGAGCCCTCCGGATGACCGGGGTTATCGTAGTAACTAGACTCAAGGGATGAGGGGCTACGTGGCTAGTGAGGCCCTTGGGTCACGATGCCAAAGGGTCCCCCTTGACGTTCAAGCGTTGTCGTTTTTGTTCTGTGTTGGCAGGGCCCAACCCCGCGCATACCTCGATCGCCATTGTGCCCTCCAGATGATCGGGGTTATCGTCATAACTAGACTCAAGGGATGAGGGCTACGTGGCCAGTTAGGCCCCTGGGTCGCGATGCCCAGGGGTCCCCCTTGACGTACGAACAGCTCTCATGAAGGAGAACGAGCACCGTACCTTGCCCACGAGCCTTCGCTTGGGATGGGGGCATGAGAAGGCCAGGTGTCTGGGCACCTGGTAGGGTGGCGTCTGCCAGGCGTGACCTGAGCATAGCCCCCGTGCCTAGCCCCCTTCGCGACACCCATCCAAGGAGAAGCTGTGAGCGTCATGAGCTGAAAAGCTCCCTGAGGTTGGTGCGACCACTGGGGGCCACCCTGAGTTGTTTATAACTAGCGCGGAGCATAGAGCTACCACACTTGCACGGAGTGTGGGCATAACCGCACCTCGGTCATAGCGGCCAGCGCGGAGCTTGGTGCTTCCACTGGTTCGTGGGCATAACCGCTCCTCGATTGGATCTGCCAGCGTGGATCTTGGTACTTCCACTGGACTGTGGGAGGGAGCCTCCCACCGGGAGAGACTCCGGGGTGTGTACAGCCCCGTCTTGACACGTGGGTTGCATGATAGGATAGCCAAGGTGTATATGGGCCCTCCTCAGGACGAGCTGAACGACTGTGAGGAAGTTCTCGTCAGCTTACGCATCACTCACGAGACCCCACCCTGAGGCGGGTTGCGCCTGAGTCTTCTTCTGCAAAATGTGAAAAGAGAGGTGTTGTGTTGACCTGCGCCGAGTGCATCTCAAGAGGGTATTGCATGAGAAGGCCGCAGCACCAGCGACCCCAGGAGGTGACATCACGGGAATGGCTCGCGAGATAGAGCTCAGCCACTGGATTTATCGACGCTGCAGGGACGGACCCGAGCACAGACGTCGTGCCCAGTTTTCTCAGGCAACGATCCAAAAGAAAAACAATCGGCGCGCGGTTTCCGCGTGAGCGAGGCACCTGCCACGGGCCCCTACTTACCCATCCACGATTAGCCCATGCGATAACAAGGCACCAAGGACCATGGGAGGTGACGTCACTGGAATGGCTCGTGAGACAGAGCTCGACCCTTGGGTTTAGCGACGCTGCAGGGACGGACCTGAGCACAGATGTCGTGCCAGTCCTTAATCTTGGGGCGGTCGCGAGTGGGCTCACAAGGGCTAATGACCTTAGTGGCGGAGAGAACGCCAAGCATGCAGATAATGCGAATGGAAAGAAACAACTAGCCTTGATCATGCAAAAAGGGAGACAACTGCGGGGGAACAGCCCCCAGCAGTCTGGGGATGATGCAGCCCGAGGGGCGCCCTCGATTGGATACCTGAAGCGTCACCTGATACTTGCCGAAGTAGAGTTGGGGTAGCCGAAGACACGAGCCACGCGGGTCGCTCCTGACGATCGTCGGGCTCCTGGGGCCCAAGGGCTCTGGAGGCTCTCAGTGGTCGCGCGGGTCTGGTTCTTGCTCCGTCCGGACCGCCTGCCATTGAGCCTCCCGAGCCCCCAAGGCCTGATGCGCAAGATGCTGGAACGTGGCAGCTGCGTTGCGGAAGCCGAAGAGTGTGCGGGCGTAGTTGCAAGGGAGGGTCCTCCTCCGGCCGACCGCCGTCGGCCAGAAGGGCCCTTGAGAGGCGGCTCGGTTGAGACCCGCGGTGTCGACACAAACGCGGAAGCGGTCGCTTGGGCTGCGAGCAGGTGAACTTGGGGTTGTGCGGTTACGCCCACCGCGGATGAGTTTTGCGTACTGAAGTTCCTCGGTAACTTGGTTGATGAAGTCCTGAGCCCCCAACGCTGAATGGCTCACGCTGGGCTCACAAAAACACATGTCAAGACACGCTCACAGGTGGTGCTCGAACACCTCCCTCGAGACGCTGGTTAGCCCGGAGACACTCGAAAGGAGAGCCCCCGAGCCCGTCATGAGAGGGGCGTCGAGCGCGCCTCCTTATGCGAGGGTGGAGGGCATCTCGTCAGCAGGCGCGAGTCCTGAGGCCAGACAGTCGGGAGCCCCTGCGCCCTGAGGTCCGTTGACGGGTAGGTTCTTCTTCTTCTTGGGGGCGTCCTCTAGGGTGAGGACGGCTCCATCCTCATCGGAGCACTCGACCGTCGCGGTCTGGTAGGCACACTCTAGGGAACGCATCGCTTCCTTATCGTCAGAGGCGATCGTGATGACTCCGCCACTCTCGGGCATCTTGAGGATGTTGTAGCCATGATGGGTCGCCGCCATGAACTTGGCGAGGGCAGGATACCCTAGGATGGCATTGTACGGGAGGTGGATGTTGGCGACGTCGAAGTCGATGAGCTCCGTGTGGTAGTTGTCACGGTTGCCGAAGGTGACGGGGAGGCGGACCTGTCCCATCGGGAGAGTGGAGCCATCCATGACCCCGTAGAATGGCTTGGTCGGGTGGAGCTGATCGTTAGGAACCTGGAGTGTCTCGAAGGTCTAGACGGAGAGGACGTTGAGCCCTGCTCTGCCGTCGATGAGGGTCTTGGTCATGAGGACGTTGCTGATGGTCGGGGTGCAGAGCATCGGGAGGGCGCCTGGGGCCACCGTGCACTTGAGCTGGTCCTTAGGGTCGAAGGCGATGACTTGCTAGGTCCACCCGAGGTTGCACGCGACGTCAGTGCTGGGAAGCACCGCGTTCACCTAATGGGCAAACTGCTTGAAGACGCGATGGGAAGTCGGGGCATGGGCGCCTCCCAAGATGCTTGCAACTGCACGCGGCTCCTGGAAGCCCCCTGCCCGTCTCCCTGGCGGTCGTCGTCATTCCTCCTTGGCGGTGGTGGCAGCGGAGGCAGGCCTCCATTGCCCTGAGGGCGACCCTCACGAGGCTGGTCGCGCCAGGGGGCGTCACGAGGCTGCTCCTGCCAGTGGTCCTCGCGAGGCTGCTCATGCCACCCTTGGCGCGAGTTCCTGCCATCCCAATGTCCTCCTCCTCGGCCTCCTCCACGGCCATAGCCGCCGTTGTCGCGCTCAGGGCGCTGCCCGACGCGCATCGCCCTGAGCTCTTGGCAGTCGTTAGTGTTATGGCTGTGGACGTTGTGGAAGATGCAGTATGGTCGGTTGTCTCTGGAGAGGTCATCGTAGCCGCAGCCACGCTTCCCTTATGGCTCCGCAGCCAGCACGTCGGGTCCCTTGCGCTTTGATTCCTTGGTCTAGGTCTTCTTGTCGCCCGCCTCCGCCTTAGGCAGCGCCTGGAGGGAGAGGCGTCCTTCCTCCGCCCTGGCGCACTTTGCCGCGAGCTTGAACATCTCGAGGGCTGTGCACAGGTCCTCGTGAATGGCGAGCTCTTCCCTCATCCTGACGTCGCAGACGCTATCGGAGAGCGCGGAGATGATGGCCTCGTCTGAGACCCTAGGGATCCGGAGGCGCATCGTGTTGAAGCGTTGGATGTACTTTTGCAGGGTTTCTCCCGGCTGCTGCCTCACGCGGCGTAGATCAGCAGCTACCTGGGCTCGGTCGCGGGTGCCTTGGAAGTTGGCAACGAAACGCTCGCGAAGCTCTTCCTAGGAGGAGATGGATCCCACGGGGAGGTTCAGCAGCCAGGAGCATGTGCTGTCTTTCAAAGCCACGGGGAACCAGTTTGCCATGACCTGCTCGGTGCCGTTAGACGCCTCGATGCTCAGCTCGTAGAGTTGGAGGAACTCCGTGGGGTTAGTGGTGCCATCATAGCGTGGAGGCAGGTCTGGCTTGAACTTGCCTGGCCAAACGAGGCGCCGTAGCTCAGGAGCTAGGGCGTGACACCCAGCCACGCTCATGATCGCAAGCGCCCCCTGCGCCTGTGGTGCTGGTTCTTGAGGTGCTGGCGCAACCACCTCCTGTGGCACGTGGTCTAGGCGTTGCGTGCCAGGGGGCCCGCGAGCCCCTGCATGAGGATGCGGAATCACCTGGCAGCTCTACTCGTCGCACGCGTGGGCTCTGCGGGGTTGCCCACGTCGAGGGGCCTCGCGCCGGACGTCCTGGCCGGCGTGGTAGAGTGGAGGCGGGGTCGGGACCCCGTGGCCTTCGTTCCACGCCGGAGGCGATGGAGGACGTGAGGAGTGCGTTGGTGCGGGTGCTTCCCCAGCGGCGTTGACGAGCTCGGTGATGCGGTGGAGCCACTCGTAATACAGGTCATCTGCTGGGCGGTAGCGCAAGAGCTCCCACACCATCAGCAACGCATGCTACTGGTAGACCGGCCCGCGGCGGACCAGCGAGGACGACACCGCGGCTAGCGAGGGTGAAGGCGTTGATGTGCGGCCATCTCGCCGCACGGACGGTGGCAGCGACGAGTCCTGCTGCTCGTGGACAGCCAGGTCGGTGGCGGCGTTGGCGACCGGCGAGTCGGGGCGGAACGGTGCGCCGTTGCCCGCGGGCGCCGTCTGAGCAACGTTCGCAGCGCGGCGGGCGGCGCGAGCTCAGCGTGTGTCCATCATGGTTGTGGAGCAGAGTCGACGACGAGAACACGACGAGGTTGTCGGAGAGGCGATATTTCGACACGCCCCCTACCTGATGCTAGGTAGACGTGAGAACGCGACGAGGTCGTCGGAGAGGCGAGATTTCGAGATTTAGGGCTCCGCAAAACCCAAGAAGTTCGAACACAGGGGCGTGAACGAAGATCTCTCCCAGTCACGTCTACCTAGCGTCTCGCACTCGTCTTGGTGGGGGGATTCAAGCACACAACAGACAGAACACACAAGAGTTTATCCAGGTTCGGGCCACCGCGTGGTGTAAGACCCTACTTCTTGCTTTGGTAGATTAGCCTCGGGCGAGCTGGGACGTGAACTAGTACAATGGTTCCAGAGCTCAGGAGGTGAGCTCAGGAGGGTTAGGAGGCAAGTGTTCTTGCTCCTTGCGGGGTAGCAGAGTGTATGAGTCGATCCCTTCACAATGGTAATCCTAGCTACTTATATAGGCGGCCAGGGTCCTCTTCCCCCGAAATGTTTAGGCGGGAGGGGATCCCACAACGGCCATTTTTGAGCGGGAACACAAGGACATTCTTATCCTGACAAAAGCGGTCTTCGCCTGCAAAGGATCAGGCGGCGACACGATGGTGGGCTCGACGGTGACATCCTCCTTGTCGTTCTTGCGGTCTTCGGTCTTGTTGCACCAAAGGGGAAACCTTTGCCCCGCCGCTCGGAAACCTGCGGCTGCGCTCTCCCCTTTGCACCGAAATGGTAACTGTGCCGCTGGCGGACGCTGGCACCCACTGGCGCGGTGCATCACTTCTGACATCACTGCCTCCTCCTGAGGCAGGCTTGGCCTTGGATTCTCTGCCCCTCCGGAGCACATTGCTGACGCTGCTCCCGAGGAGGTCTTGACGTCGTTCTCCTCGCGAGGCTTAGCCCCCTCGCGAGGGTCTTAGACAGCTGGCCAATGAGCTGGGTTGTACCAGGCCGTAGTAGGAGCGCGTCGCGGCCCGTAGACAGACAAGTCTGGGTACCCTGGTTCCCAGGACGCCGACAGCTTCACCGCGAAGCCAGGCCCAAGCGCACCTTGGGGACGGGGGCTACTATCGGCGTTCTGGGAACGGGGGTACGCAGACTTGCCTGCCTGCAGTTACGACCAAGGCCAGGCGGGCGCCGGTGGGCGCAGAGTGTCTGTTTCCTCTTTGGTGCTAAAGGAGCAGGTATAGGCGAGGAGTCCTGAGGCGTTAGGAAAAGGTTTCCATATCGGTGCAACGAGACCAAGACCAGCAGGATGGCAGAGCGAAGGTCATCGCGGAGCCCACGGCGGCGTCACCACCAGAGTCTTTGGTAGGCGAAGACCACCTTTTGTCAGGATAGCTTGTACTAGCTGCCCCCTTCAAATTTGGCCGTTGTGGGATCCCTTCCTCCTCATTATTTGGGAGGACCTGGGTCACTATAAATAGGACTACCCACCACCATCTCATATGATATTGAGTTGATCAGATAGAAGGCCACACATGACAAGCTCACTCGAGCGCAAGAACTCCTCTCCTCAGGAGCCAGTTCTTCCATATACTAGTTCTTCCTCTGCCTACAAGGCAATCCACCACTCCACACTGGATTAGGGTATTACACCACAACGATGGCCCGAACCAGTATAAACCTTGTGTCCCTTGTTCTTCGGATATGGCGAGCTAGGCCAAGGGATCGGAGAGTAAATGAGCTAGGGCAAAAGGAGAGATCTTCGTGCACACCCCAGAGTTCGAACCTCAAGGGTTTTGCCGGAACCCAAGATCCGACAGTTGGTTCCTTTGAAGCTCCGCAAAATCCGATAAGTTTAAACACAGGGGCGTGAACGAAGATATCTCCAACTCACGTCTACCTAGCACATCGCTCTTGTCTCGGTAGAAGGATTCAAGCAAACAACAGACAGAATGCACAAGAGTTTATCCAGGTTCAGGCCACCTTGTGGTGTAAGACCCTACTTCCTGCTTTGGTGGATAGCCTCCGGCGAGCGGGGATATGAGCTAGTACAATGGTTCCTGAGCTCAGGAGGCGAGCTCAGGAGGGTCAGGAGGCAAGTGTTCTTGCTCCTTGTGTAGTGGCAGAGTGTATTAGTCGATCCCTTTCACAGTGGGAATCCTAGCTACTTATATAGGCGGCCACAGTCCTGTTCCCCCGAAATGTTTAGGCTGGAAGGGATCCCACAATGGCCATTTTGGAGCAGGAACACAAGGATGTTCCTACCCTAACAAAAAATAGTCTTCGCCTGCAAAAGGACCAGGCGGTGACGCGGTGGTGGGCTCGACGGCGACATCCTCCTTATCGTCCTTGCGGTCTTCGGTCTCGTTGCACCATTGGGGAAACCTTTGCCCCGCTCCTCGGGAACTTGCGGCTGTGCTGTCCCTCTTGCACCGAAATGGTAACTGTGCCGCTGGCGGACGCTGGCACCCGCTGGCATGGCGCGTCATTGCTGACATCACTGCCTCCTCCTGAGGCAGGCTTGGCCTTGGATTCTTCGCCCCTCCGGAGCACCTTGCTGAGGCTGCTCCTGAGGAGGTCATGACGTCGTTCTCCTCGCGAGGCTTACCTCCCTCGCTAGGGTCTTGGGCAGCTGGTTGATTAGCTGGGCCGTACCAGGCCGCAGTAGGAGCGCGTTGCGGCCCGCGGACAGGCAAGTCTGGGTACCCTGGTTCCCAGTATGCCGACTGTAGCCCCCGGGCCAAAGGCGCGCGCAGAGTTGGCTTCGGGGCGAAGCCTTAGTCGAGGACGAAGCGACACGGGCCCCAAAGGCTGCGAGCCAGGCTGGCGTGCGACGGTTGGATGGGACGTGGGCGGCCATGCCACCCACGCAGTCTTGGTAGTCGTGCGCCTTGCCAATCACACGACTGGTAGGGCTTCTTGCTCTTGTCTCTGCTTTCTGCCTCCCAATCGCTCCCTTTCTCTGCTTGCCTTCTCTGCCCCTTCCCCCTTGCCGTCATGCTGCGCAAGGTGAAGAAGAGGGGGGACGGCGAGCCTACCGCGTCGCCACCAGTGCTCGAGCCGGCGCTGGATCGCTCCGCCATAGTGAACCAAGAGGGTCTGGATAAGGTGTGTCACGCCTTGGACGATGCATCTAACGAGTGGGGACCGACCCGGGTCTGGCTGGCTTTGCGACCGGTGGCGGAGCTTTGCGCTAACGACATCCAGCTTCATCTCCATGCTATCTTCGGGGGTCTCCTTCCCCCTTTCTCCGCCTTCTTTTATGCAGTGCTCACACACTACCACATTCGGGCGTTACACCTGGACCCTGGGTCCATCATCCTACTTTCCGGCTTCGCGTTCTTGTGTGAAGCTTTTGTTGGCGTTTCCCCCTTTCGTGCCCTTGCTTCGCCACTTCTTCGCCCTCTCCTTGGTTGACAGGGGGCAGCACTCGGGGTGCGTGTCGTTGCACGCGGTGGAAGCGACTGCTGCCTCCGGAATTGACTTCTCGCTTCACCCAACTACGGAAGGGTTTCGCCGACAATGGGTGTTCGTTGACGCCGCCGCGTACAGCCCCCAATTCCATCTTCCTGATGCACCGACGGTGCCGAACTTGGGCTGGGGGCATGAGGCCCTTTCAGATCCAAGGGCGGAGCCTGTGATGCGCCGACTGGCCAACCTAAGGAACAGCGGGATGACCATGGCGATGGTGGTGAGGGACTTCCTTGTCCTCCGTGTCGCCCCACTCCAGCGCCATTCCAGCCCAATGTGGGTTCTTGATTATCGCGCGCGCCTCCAGCGGAAGCAGCTCCCTCCTGACACGCTCCAGGGACTGCTGCGGCTGCTCGTCGGTGGAGTGCCTAAAGCTCGCCCTGGCTCTGTGGCTCCCTTGTACTTGGCTCCCATAGCCGAAAAGGCTCTAGCTGAAAGGATGCCCCGCTTCGATGCATGGGGACTATTGCCAGGGGGCATCCCCGATCATCATGGCGACCCCTCGGTGGTGACATCAGGGCTTGCGAGCCCATCCTCCCCTTTCAGGGCGGACGCACCTGGCGGAGCTTCTGGCCTGGGGTCGACTTCGTCTTGGGAGCAAGCGGACGAAGCTCATGCGTCGGTCTTGACGGATTTGGCGGAAGGTGCCGAGGTGCCGCTGGCTCCTGAAGCGATGGAAGGGGAGGGGCAGCGGCCTCCGGTCGGGGCAATTCCAGGGAGCACCGCATCAGGGATCGGGGCGCCGGCCGTGAGCGCCGGCCGCGACCCTGCCCCGGGTCCGGGCACATCTGCTTCCAGCGGCCTCCAGCCATCCTTCGCGGCGCTAGGCAAGAGGCGGAGGTTGAGTTGCATCTACGGCCCTACCCCGAGGGCGCTGAAGAGGATGAAGCTGGCTGTACCGAGCAGGTGCGTGTTCTTTGGTTCTGCCTGTCTTTCCCACTGTGGTTCTGCTGACCCCTCGCTCCGCAAGGTCTCTTTCGATTTGCCCTCGCGCTGCTCGACGAGGCCCGCAGAAGCCTCCGCCTGCATCCCTCCTCCGGACCATGTCGGTCCTTTGGGAAGCCTCGCACGAGCCCATGAAGCCGTGCCCGGGTCTTACTGCGTAGGTCGTGTTCCCAGCCCCCGAGCGCTTCTGGGGCAAGGCAGCTCTTGGTACATCGGGAGCCCGCTCCGTGTCCCTGGTCTTGCCTTCACTATGGGTTAGCAATCTCTTGAGGCAGCTCGAGCAGCTGTCCGCCCATCAGGACCACGCCTGCTCTCGGCATCGGAAGTACTGCACGCCCCCGGGGCTAGCCCCGAGGCACACGCTGAACACGAGGGAGAGGGGGAGCGCCCTTTGGGCGGCGTGGATGCCGGGGACGAGCCCGATCGTCTTCTGGAACTTGCAGTGCACAGGAGCGTGGTCCGTCATGTCCTTGTGCGGGAGGCGCCGGACGCCCTGAAGCGTCTCGAAGTCGAGGTTGCTGAAGTAGATGGGCGTGTCGAGGATGAAGGTCAACCTCTGGCGAAGGGTTGGCGGCAGCTGAGGACCGCCGTCAACCTGAGCTAGCTGCAGCACGAATCCGCCCTAAGGAAGGCAGAAGCTTCGGCTGCCGCGGCTCAGGAGGCATGCGACCATGCCCTAGAGAAGGCCCGAGATGCCGAGCGCCACCGCGTGGCCGTCAAGGAGTGTGAGCGCGAGCTTGAAGCCTCAAACGCCACGCTCGAGCGCCAGGTTCGTGCTCGAAGGGCTGCCCTTATTGCACCTGTGGTTGATGATGGTAGTCCAGCGGGCCTCTCGGCGCGGGAGGAGGCGCTGACACTTGAGGCGATGGAGCTGAGCATGGAGCGCGAATGCCAAGAGACGATGGAGCGCCAGCTAGCCGAAGCCGAGGGAAACCTTGATGATCGCGAGGTCATCACGATGAAGGCCGCCAAGGAGGCGTAGCATCTTCGGAGAGATTACCGCAAGAAGTTGGGGCTTCACGAGACTCGCTTCGCTGATAAGCGCAAGGAGCTTCAGAAGGAGATCACGGCTCTTAAGAGCAAACTGGCGGATGCCGAACGTCGTCTGCAGGTGTCGGAGAAGGCTCGCGTTGCAGCCGAGCGTCGCGAACGGGCGTCGAAGAAGGCATGTGCCAAGGCGGAATGCCGCGAGCGGGCGTCGGAGGAGGCTCGCGCCATCGCCTAGTGAAAGTGCAACTAATCCCCGGGTGGTTTTGGCAATTAATAACAACATATATATCATTGAACTAATAGTTACTTGAGAAACATTTCAGAGAAGTTCAGTGATATGGGTATGGCAATGACTGAAGAAGTGGACCCCTCAAAATGCTAAGGCAAGCATTGGCAAAAGCTCAAGACTCCATTTTTGGTTTAGTGATCCAAGATCACATTGAGTCCATAGGAAAAGCCAATACTATTAAAAGGGGATGAGGTTGTGTTGATGATCTGGTTGCTCAAGTGCTTAGTGATATATCTCCTTCAACTATCAGCAACTTTCACTACAATACACACTCATAAGTAATCTCGGACCAACCGATTCTCCAAACTCAGTCACACCGAGATGAACCACCTCAGCCATAAGCCAAACCCTAGAAAAATCGGTCATTCCGGGTTTGAGATCGGTCTCACCGAAACATGGGCTGCCAAGCTTCTGTAACCGTTTGTCATCATATCGGAATAACCGAGATGGTATTTTTGGTCCCACCGAAACTGGCAAGCTCCTGTCTTTGATCAAATCGGAATAACCGAGATGGTATTTTCGGTCCCACCGAAAACCCCAACGTTCACTATATTTGAACTTTCGGTCTGACCGAGTTGTCCACTTCGGTCTCACCGAGATTGCTCAATTATGTGTGTAACTGTTGGATTTTGTGTGGAGGCTATATATACCCCTCCACCCCCTCTTCATTCGTGGAGAGAGCCATCAGAAAGAACTACAACTCCTACCTTACACTTTCTGAGAAGAGAACTACCTACCCTTGTGTTGAGATCAAGTTGCTCCACTCCCACCATATGAAACTTGATTTCTAACCTTCCCAAGTTGCTTTCCACTCAATCCTTTCTTCCACCATAGCCAAAGGAGAGTTGAGTGTTTGGGAGATTATCATTTGAAGCACAAGAGCAAGGAGTTCATCATCATCTACAACATCTATTACCTTTTGGAGGGTGGTGCCTCCCAGATTGGTTAGGTGTCGCTTGGGAGCCTCCGTCATCGAGATGTGGAGTTGAACCAAGAAGTTTGTAAGGGCAAGGAGATCGCCTACTTCGTGAAGATCTACCCCGAGTAAGGCTAGCCCTCCGTGGGCGTAGGCCATGATGGAATAGACAAGGTTGCTTCTTCGTGGACCCTTCGTGGGTGGAGCCCTCCGTGGACTCGCGCAGCCGTTACCCTCCGTGGGTTAAAGTGTCCATCAACGTGGATGTACGATAGCACCACCTATCGGAACCACGGGAAAAATCACCGCGTCTCCAAATTGCGTTTGCTCTTCTCCACCTCTCTTTACTACATGTGCAATTTACTTTCCGCTGCCTATACTCTAGAATTGCATGTGTAGGGTGATGTTTGACTTGATCATAATTGTGAATCTGCCAAAAACTGTTATTGATCAAAAGGCAGAATTTTTATATTTACAAGTAGTCTAATCACCCCCCCTCTAGACATACTTTTGATCCTACAAGTGGTATCAGAGCTTTGGTCTCCATTGTTTTGGTTTCCATTGCATTGGACTCCATAAGCTTGGTTTCACAACCTAGGAGAGTATGGCGTCTAGTGAGGGTAATTATCGTAGAGGTCCTTACTTTGATGGCACAAATTTTGCTAGTTGGAAGCATAAAATGAAAATGCATATTCTTGGTCATAACCCAGCCGCATAGGGCATTATTTGTGTTGGCATGCAAGGTGAATTCTTCGAGGAAGGAAAAGTTTCGGATCGCGAAGCTACACCGGAAGAGTTGCGGATGTTGCAAAACAATGCTCAAGCTTGTGACATTCTCTTCAATGCTTTGTGTCCCGAGGAGTTCAACAAAATCAGCCGTCTTGAAAATGCAAAAGAGATTTGGGATACTTTGGTTGAAATGCACGAAGGTACCGAATCTGTGAAGGAATCAAAGCTAGATATTCTTCAAGGTCAACTTGACAAGTTCAAGATGAAGGATGGTGAAGGAGTCGCTGAAATGTACTCTAGGCTTGCTCTCATCACAAATTAGATTGCCGGCTTAGGAAGCGAAGAAATGACCGACCGATTCATCATTAAGAAGATTCTCAGAGCTTTGGATGGAAAGTACGACACCGTGTGCACTTTGATCCAAATGATGCCAAACTACAAGACTCTCAAGCCAACTGAAGTCATTGGAAGAATTGTTGCTCATGAGATGACACTTAAGGATAAGGAAGAGCTACACAACAAGTCAAGTGGTGCTTACAAAGCTACAAGTGATGCTCCCACAACCTCAAGTGACAAGTTAATTTCCAATGAAGAGATAAGCCTAATGGTTAAGAACTTCAACAAATTCTACAAGAATAGAGGCAAAGAGAGAAGCTCAAAGTCTAGATCATATGATGAAAAGAGATCTTCTAGTCGTGATCGAAACTGCTACAATTGTGGAAGACCCGAACACTACTCAAATGAGTGTACGGCTCCCCACAAGAGAAGAGAAGAATCTCCAAGAAGAAGATCAAGAGATGAGTCACCTCGGAAAGAGAGAAGGAGCAGAGATGATCGTTATGAACGAAGACCCTCTCGGAGAAAGCAAGGATTCGGAGAGGAAAGACAAGTCATCAAGGAGCTACACAAGAAGAAGACATCAAGCTCATATAGGTGAATGGGTCTCTGGCTCCGACTCCGACAATCAATCCGATGGAAGCTATCACTCCGACTCCGACTACAGTCAAGATGAAGGTGTTGCCGGTCTTGCTCTCGTATCCTCCAACTCCAACGCCTACGACTTATTTGATTCACCAAATGAGGGAATTGGAAGATGCTTCATGGCTAAAGGTCCCAAGGTATCACACCCTGAATTCATTGACTTTGATAGTGATGAGGATGACTTGCTTGGTGAAGATGAGCTCTTGCATGATAAATCTAGTGAGCTTAGTAACGATGAAAATGCTAGTAGTCTTTATAGTCGAGAAGAGTCGAATGACAATGCTATGAAGGAGATTGAGCGTCTAACTAAAGAACTAAACACTCTTAAGTTAGCTCATGAAACAACTCAAGAAGATCATAGAGAGCTCTTAAGATCTCATGAGAAGCTACGCTTCGAGAAGCTCACTCTAGAGCAAGAACATGAGTTTCTAAAAGCGATCAATGACGATCTTCGAAAGAAGAGTTCTTCATATCTTGCCAAACGACTTCTCTTGTCTAATTTCTTGCCACCTATTAAGACTAAGCATGACAAGCATAAGAAAAATTCTTCCTCTAGTAGTAACAATAACCATGTTAAATCTAATATTGTTGCTTCTAGTAGTTCTCTTGATTCCACTAACAATGTTTCAAGCCAAGTTACACTTGAGCAAGAGAATAGCTTATTGAAGGAAATCATAGAGAAAGGTGTCTACAAGAGTCTTGCCGGAAGCAAGAACTTTGAGGAAATTGTTCGCAAACAAGGAAGGCACCGGAAGAATCAAGGAATTGGTTTTGAGCGAAAGTTAAACGCCGAAGGTGTTGAGTGGGAAGAAGGTCAATACCCTACTCCACAGTTTGTTTCTCAAAAGGAGAAGTATGATCCTACTTCTTCCAATGTGGAACAAGCTCAAGATGATCTTCCACCACAAGACCACAAGCTAAAAGCCAAGGACAAGCTTCAAGAGGAGATTGATGCATTCATTGAAGCACCTCAAGCCATGGTCAAGTGAGTTCCCAAGGAAACATCAAGTTCTACTTCGTCAAGCTCAACTACAACCCCAAGGATTCCCATCAAGATGATGTGGATCCCGAAGAAGAAGAACTAGAAGGTTCTTGAGGGTGACTCCGCCAACATACTTCACTCACATTCATTTTGGCAAGAACTTGTGCAATCAACTTCCACATCATGCACTAGTTCATGGAGTCACAAACCCTCTTGTTGGTAAGTCAAGGGACAAGGTAATCATTGCTTTCATGGACATCATCTTTTGTGAACTTCAATCTATGTCTATGGATATCCTTGTTCGTTCCTTGTGGGACTAACCCATGTAGGTATTGAAAGTGCCCTAATCCAAAAGGATAGCTCCCAACTCTTGATGATCTATATCAACATTGAGCATCCACATCTTCAACATCTACATGAAGTCTTCTACGACAACCCAAGGTTAGTTTGACCCTTTAAAATGGGTTCTCACATCTAGCGGGAGCTTTGCTCTAAAAAATTGAGCTAAAGCATCTTCAAATGATGTGAACACATCAATGCTTTATGTAAAAGTGGTAACCCCACTTGTGCTTAAACGATGAGTATGACCTATGATCAAATGTTCTCATTTGACTCCTAAGTCAAAATACTCATATAAAGATGACCTAGTCATCGACAAATTGTGTGCTAGTAGCTAGAGTGTTGGTTGTGCATGTTTGACACATATTTCATTTGCTATCTTATTGTGTGAGCATGTTGAATGCATGATTTTATCCATTCGAGGACATCCATTTGTTGTTTTGGTTGTTTTGATTTTCTGGCCAAATGGATGGACAAGAATGCCTAAGTACCTCCCCTAGCTATCTATGCTTTCTTGTCTCAAATTCTATTCATGCTTATATCACAAACTTTGAAGAAGTCACTTTCGGACCCTCCGAGTGAGGAGCACTCGGAGCCACCGATCCGTCAAGGGCTGAGTTCCAAAACCTTCTAAGTGATTTTCGGTCAGACCAACTTTCTCCCACTCGGTCAAACCGAAAACATTTAGACTGATCTAGGTTTCATCTCGGTGAAACCGAGTTCTAAATCTCGGCGTGACCGAAATGCGTAACTGCATAGCAGTTATCCATCTCGGTGTCACCGAGTTTTTCAACTCGGTCCCACCGACAGCAAAGGGATATATATACTGAGGGCAGCGCGCGTTGATTATTCCTTCAAACGTTTTCGCTCCCACGTCCCTCGCTGCCGTCGCCCTGATCTCCGGATCGTCGCCGTCGTCGCCTGTGCGCCCTCGCCGCAGGTCTCCGTCGCCGTCAATGGCCTTCTCCTCCGCGCCGTTGTCGCCGTAGAGGGACTCCACCAAGTTAGGGTGAGTCTCGATCCCACTCGTGCTCCCATCCGATTCATTGCACGTTTGGTTTGCCCTATATCTGGCCACGATTGAAAAACTTCTTTCCCATCAGATCGGTTCTAGTTTCGAGTAAAATTCTTAGGCTTAGGTTTCCACGGAATACATCTCGGTGAAACCGATTTTAAATTCTCGGTGTGACCGATTCGGCCTCTGGCCATTGCACTGCACCTTTCGGTCCAACCGAGTTGTGCAAATCGGTGTGACCGAAATAGAGTTTTAGTAAAACCCTAGTGTTTCGGCAGGACCGAAACCCACTTCGGTCAAACCGAAAGTGGTGTGTAAAGTTTCTGTTATACACTTCGGATTCACCGAAACTGAAAATCGGTCTGACCGAAATGCCTTCTGTGAAAACCTAAAACTAAAATTTGAACTCATTTTTTTTGCAAAAACCTCTACAGTTTGTGATAACTCTTCTTCTCTGCCTATACCTTATCTATTCACAGGTTGTCAGCCATGTCAGATGCCAGTGACAGCCAGAACAGGTCAGAGTCACCTTTTGCAGACATTCCTGAGGCAGACGCTAGTCCTGAGGCTAGTAGTCCAGTTGATGATGGTGAGAGGAGTACACCTAGTGGCTTGCCTCCTGCAGCCACCAGAGCCAGAAAGGAGAGGAACTCTGATGATGAGGATTCTGATTTCATTGCTGAGGAAGAGGTGTCCTCCAAGCCTAAGAGAAAGGTTGTTGCCAAAGAGCAACAAGGTCAGCAGTCAAAGAAGGGCACCAGCAAGGTCAAGCAGTCAGCTGTTGCCAAGAAGCTGAACTTGGGAGAGCCAGCCCCAAGCAAAGTGAAGAAAACCTCCAAGAGGAAGAGGGTTGTGTATACTGATCCTCATGCAGATGCAGCAGCCGATGATGAAGCAGAAGAAGATGCACCACAGCCTGCTCCTCAGAAGCAGAAGCTCATTGGTGATGCCATTAGGGCTGGAGCCACTTCAAAGCCCAAGAAGTCTGCTCAAGCCAAGGCAGCTCCAGCAAAGCCTACTGCCAAGCCCAAGAGGACTACCAGGAACATTCCAGCATCTGAGAAGAACAAGGGTGATGTGCCACCAGCTGAATCTGATGAGGAAGAACAAGTGTTGCTGAAACTCCGTCCAAAACTGCCACTTCACAATGATGCTCATCCTCAAGCCGAGGATATGAAGGCAAGGAAAGATAGAGGTCTCAGGCTATGGAGACAAACTGATCCATATGCCGTGAGGAGAAGAACTGTTGTGGATCCCAGATTTCACACCAGAGAGCAGCAGGACTTCTATGAGACTGTGCTGATGGACAAGAAGCCAATAGTTGCAGATACCAGATATGTTGACTGGAAATACATTGACAGTGAAGAGCACAGAGACTTCTTTCCCCATGTGCATGAAAGCTTCACTACGTGTGGAGTTGCTGAGTTTGTGGGTCAAAAACTGACAGATTGGAACGATGAGATGATTATGCAGTTCTATGCCACAGCTCATTTCTATCCTGATGGGTAGATCACCTGGATGACTGAAGGTCAAAGGTTTTCTTCTTCTGTTGAAGAATGGGCAGAACTTCTGAATGCTCCAGTGCAACGAGAGGACGACATTGATGTCTATGGGATTCCAAAGAAGAACCATGATTCCATGAAGAACATGTACAAGGAGATCCCCGCAGCAGATTTGGAAGTGTGGAAGCTCGGCTCAGTCTACTATCTCTAGGCAGGTCTACCTACCACTAACACTATTTTGAGGCATACCTTGATGCCCAAGTCTGGAGATCATCGCATGATCAGAGGGTATTCTATCAACATGCTGCATATACTTGATGAGAAGGCACCTTTCAAGGTGATGGACTTAATGGTAGAGACCATTAAGAGGACTGCAGCTGACCAGAAGAGGTCATGTGGATTTGCCCCGCAGATTCAGATGCTTATCAATGCCAAGTTTGGCACGGGAAAATTCTTGTTGGATAGGAAACACTTACCCCTGCAGCCAGAGCATGAAGACAATGTTGTTGTGATGGATGAGGAGGATCCAACATCTGTTGAAGGTCAAGCCAAGATTGAAGTTGCTAGGAAAGCCAAAGCTGATAAAGAGGCAGCAGCAGCAGCAGCTAAACCAAAGAGCTTCGGAGAGCAGATTCTTGAAGCTACCCAAAGGATTGAACAACGCCTGGCCAGCATTGAACAATCTCAGGAGAGCCTAGAGAGGATTGTTGACGAGAAGATCCACGCTCTGGACGTGAAGCTAACTGAAATTCAGGTGACCGTCAACAAGCTTGAGGCAGACATGGAGGAAGCAAAGAAGGACAGGGCAGAGCTCATGCAGGATGACTTAGTCCAGGACTCTCATCGACAGACTGCTCCGGTTCCCAGAGGATCCCGATCAGCTGCTATTCTAGTGACTGACTCCAGGACTACCACTTCAGCACCTCCTATAGCTCCAGCAGTCACTCCAGCTACAGCTCCAGTATCCACTCCTCCAGCGCAGACATCAGCTGAAGTCTTCGCCGATGCCGTCATATCTACTCCGACATCTACCCAGACGGGAGCCGCCAGCATAGCCCACAGTGACGTTTAGCTCTATGCTTTTTCGAACTTTTTGGTAACTTGTTGCCAAAGGGGGAGAAATTGCATAGATCATAGGGCTTCGAGAGAGAGAGTGCTGTTATCTTTGCGCTTTTGCTCTTTCGTTCTTTTGCGGTTTCTTTGAGATACTTTTGGTTTTCAAAACTTTCAGTGTGCGTGATACTACGTTTGATGCTACCTTAATGAGTGCTTGGTCGTACTATGCTTTAATGTGTGCTTAATGCTTATCATATGCTATTCCTATCTTGTATGATCATTTACTCATGTCTTGGTGATTGGGTGCATGTTATTCATTCTTATCATTTTGTGCGCTCCACCAAGATGTATGTGACATGGAAGAGTGACCCATGATCCTAATCGATTGTGCATTTGCATTCAAACACAAATCTTAAATAATACACAAATTTAGGGGGAGCTCTTGCTTATCACATACTTCTCAAAGCGACGATATTATTCATTGATTATATCTTTTGTCGAAGCTTTGATCTATATGTTGTCATCAATTACCAAAAAGGGGGAGATTGAAAGTGCAACTAATCCCCGGGTGGTTTTGGCAATTAATAACAACATATATATCATTGAACAAATAGTTACATGAGAATCATTTCAGAGAAGTTCAGTGATATGGGTATGGCAATGACTGAAGAAGTGGACCCCTCAAAATGCTAAAGCAAGCATTGGCAAAATCTCAAGACTCCATTTTTGGTTTAGTGATCCAAGATCACATTGAGTCCATAGGAAAAGCCAATACTATTAAAAGGGGATGAGGTTGTGTTGATGATCTGGTTGCTCAAGTGCTTAGTGATATATCTCCTTCAACTATCAGCAACTGTCACTACAATACACACTCATAAGTAATCTCGGACCAACCGATTCTCCAAACTCAGTCACACCAAGATGAACCACCTCAGCCATAAGCCAAACCCTAGAAAAATCGGTCATTCCGGGTTTGAGATCGGTCTCACCGAAACATGGGCTGCCAAGCTTCTGTAACCGTTTGTCATCATATCGGAATAACCGAGATGGTATTTTCGGTCCCACCGAAACTGGCAAGCTCCTGTCTTTGATCAAACCGGAATAACCGAGATGGTATTTTCGGTCCCACCGAAAACCCCAACGTTCACTATATTTGAACTTTCGGTCTGACCGAGTTGTCCACTTCGGTCTCACCGAGATTGCTCAATTATGTGTGTAACGGTTGGATTTTGTGTGGAGGCTATATATACCCCTCCACCCCCTCTTCATTCGTGGAGAGAGCCATCAGAAAGAACTACCACTCCTACCTTACACTTTCTGAGAAGAGAACTACCTACCCTTGTGTTGAGATCAAGTTGCTCCACTCCCACCATATGAAACTTGATTTCTAACCTTCCCAAGTTGCTTTCCACTCTATCCTTTCTTCCACCATAGCCAAATCAGTGAGGAGAGTTGAGTGTTGGGGAGATTATCATTTGAAGCACAAGAGCAAGGAGTTCATCATCATCTACAACATCTATTACCATTTAGAGGGTGGTGCCTCCTAGATTGGTTAGGTGTCGCTTGGGAGCCTCCGTCATCGAGATGTGGAGTTGAACCAAGAAGTTTGTAAGGGCAAGGAGATCGCCTACTTCGTGAAGATCTACCCCGAGTAAGGCTAGCCCTCCGTGGGCGTAGGCCATGATGGAATAGACAAGGTTGCTTCTTCGTGGACCCTTCGTGGGTGGAGCCCTCCGTGGACTCGCGCAGCCGTTATCCTCCGTGGGTTGAAGTCTCCATCAACGTGGATGTACGATAGCACCACCTATCGGAACCACGAGAAAAATCACCGCGTCTCCAAATTGCGTTTGCTCTTCTCCACCTCTCTTTACTACATGTGCAATTTACTTTCCGCTGCCTATACTCTAGAATTGCATGTGTAGGGTGATGTTTGACTTGATCATAATTGTGAATCTGCCAAAAACTGTTATTGATCAAAAGGCAGAATTTTTATATTTACAAGTAGTCTAATCACCCCCCCTCTAGACATACTTTCGATCCTACACCTAGGCAGAATTGTCCTGCTTTCATAAGCAAGTGGAGGACATTTCAGCCCTCGCGGCTCAAAGTTCTGAGGAGGCTGCACGAGTCCGTGGGATGCAGCACACCCGCTCGGAGATGTTTGAGGCCCTGCAGCACCGGGCCGGCCGGGCCCTAGGAGAACATCTTGGCTCGGGGGTCGCCAGCCCCCTGGTTAATGATGACGTCGGGTATCTCGTGTTCTTTACCAGGGTGGTGGAGCGTCTTGAAGGCGGGGTCAGGAAGGCTCGATAGTTCGTCGAGGAGCAAAGCCGCGGCGTC
Organism: Secale cereale; assembly: GCA_902687465.1. Lineage (NCBI taxonomy): Eukaryota > Viridiplantae > Streptophyta > Magnoliopsida > Poales > Poaceae > Secale > Secale cereale. Next base: position 498,376,106 of record LR738715.1, read on the forward strand.
CTTAGGAGCTCGGTCTCCCGCGTCTTCGGTAACTTGCACTGTCTTGACCCTCATACGGACTTCGAGGCCCTGGTGGAGCCTCCGCCTGAGGCGGTCTTCGGCCCCTCGGAGAATTGGGTGAGCGACCACGTGGACGGGTTGGTGATGGAGCTCGTTCCTGCTATCGATGATGCGCCGGTGCCTAAGGGGAGCGACACCGACAGTTCCGGCGAAGGCGTCGATGCTTAGTCCAGTTCCTGTTGTAAATTTGTTTTTGGTTGTGGCTCCAGAGCCGGGTGAGGTGGGTGTCACAGGGCTTAAACTCTCGATGATGTAATTGAATACCGTAAGGATAGGTTTTTAGGCGCTCCCTTGCTTGTTTCTGAGGCTGTGGCCTTAAGCCCTTGTCACGTGTCAGGAAGGAGCGTCCACCGACCTTGTCTGGGCGCACCTCGCGAGTCCCTGCTGTGAGCGCAAGAGTGGTTGGCGGTCCGGCCGCGGATCAGACAGAACGTGCGCCCATGCCTCGACCCCTGCTCGCGAGGAGTGACAGGGCGGGATTGCGAACGTAGCCCAGCTAGGCTGAGCAAGATGAAAAAAACGGACTGGCGAAGGAAACACGGCGGAAATCGCAAAACACAGACAAAAATTCTCCCTTTTATTCAAGAAACGAGTCGCGCGGTGGCGAGATCGGCTTGAAAAAGCGGATACATAGGGAGCAAATGCGAATGGCAAAAAGGAGGGGTCGCGTCCGGCCCCTGAGCAGGTCTTCAGTCTTCTCCCCAGCGCGGAGCATAGGGCTACCACCGGCGAGTGTGTGCATAACCATTGGGGGGTAGTGTCGACGGCCAGCGCGGAGCATGGTGCATCCACTCAGCATGGGAGGGAGCCCCCGAGGTCCTAGGGCGACGCTTCGGAGAATCCGGGGCGTCTACAGCCCCACTCATTATTACGTGAGAGTGTCATGAGCGGAGATCTTCTGACGTACCCGCCCCTTCGCTTTGACGGCCCCGCCCCGCACTAGTCCGCTCCCTCATGAACTCACCCGAAGGCGGCATTCATGAGGTGGGACACTGCGCATGATGGGGGGATGGGACCTTGGCCACAGGCCCCCCTCCGAGCACCAGGCGCGCCGCTCATGCGATCTCCGAGCGCGCTTTGCCCCTGAGGGCTAACGTCATTCAAAGACGTGGTGTCCTGCATTGCGAGGGGGACCCCGCCCTACCCACGCTCCTAATGGCCCCTGAGCCCTTCTTGATCAGGGTCGGGCCCAGCGGGTACGGTATTTCGTGAGCAGGGGGACGGAGCCGCAGTCTTGAGCCCTCCTAGTGCGCGTAGGACGGGCTGCCGTACCGCCTCCAGACGCACCCTCCGCAGCCGGGGGGATGGTACGCCGGGAGGCGCGACATCTTGAGGTTGCACGAAGAGGGGAGAAGGCCCCTCCCCGCGCGCATCATACCCGCCGCCAGCAAGCCCCTGGTGAAATCCAGGGAGGGCTCATGCGCGACGGGTCACGCGCGGGGGGGCGAGGGCCTGTCCCGGGCCTTCCCTTCCCTTTCTGTCTTGATGCGGCAACCAGAGTAGTTCCCTGTCCTGCCGAGGCTCGGGGCGAGGGATACTGTTGGCCTGAGGCCTACGGCTGGTGCTGCGAGGGCCGGCCCCCCTCAGGCACCAGCGCACGTCTCATTCGCGCTCCATGGCCGTGGGCGATGTTGACGAAGGGGTGAGGGCTAAGAGTGGGGGGTTTGCCTCCCGACCTTCCGCTCCTGAGCCCCCTAGTGCCGGCGCTGGGTTGCACCCGGCGTCCGGCGTGGTCCTGGGGTCGCCTCATGATGGCTTTTCGACGGGGGCGGTTCCTGAGTACAAAGGGCTTCGAGGCAGAGGGGCAGCATCATACGCAGGGTTCAGCGGATCATACCCCATGTCGCCCTCGTAGGTCGCCGCGGGTCTTGACCATACGGGCGACCGGGTGTGGCTGGGGCGGCACCATGTCCCCGACATCGTCGTGTGGAAGCAGAATGGCTCGGCTCGGATGCTGGCGGCGTCGAGGAGCTCGGCCACCCTCAGGAGTAGCGCGTCCCGGCCGCTATCGAGGAACCGGCACCTTAGTAGTTCCCTTGCCACCAGTATCGCGGCCCTCATGTTCGCCATTTCGCGTCGGTCCCGTGAGCTTACCGCTGCGTGCTCGGCGGCCCGTGCCGCCGCACGGCCTTGGCGTCGAGTGGGCAGTGGGTGCTGCCGGCCTCCAAGCGGCGGATCGGTGATGCTCATCGTGCCGTCAGACCCGATCAAGGACGGGTGGCGGCGAGACCCGCGGTCGAAGGGCGATGCCTGAGCGGCGCGGGCGCCACGGGCTTCCGTACGTGTCTGGTGCGCCTCCGCCATCGTGGTCGCGGTTTGTTGGAGCTGGGCGACGAGGGGTTGATGGACGAGAGTGGGTGAGGTCATCGGAGAGGCGAGATTTCGACACGCCGCCTACCTGGCGCGCCAAATGCCGGATTCTGGGCTCCGCAAAACCCGATAAGTTCGAACACAGGGGCGTGAACGAAGATCTCTCCCACGCATGTCTACATAGCGCCTCGCTCTTGTCTCGGTGGAAGGATTCAAGCAAACAACAGACAGAACACACAAGAGTTTATCCAGGTTCGGGCCACCTTGTGGTGTAAGACCCTACTTCCTGCTTTGGTGGATTAGCCTTGGGCGAGCGAGGATATGAGCTAGTACAATGGTTCTTGAGCTCTAGAGGCGAGCTCAGGAGGGTCAGGAGGCAAATGTTCTTGCTCCTTGCATAGTGGCAGAATGTATGAGTCGATCCTTTTCACAGTGGGAATCCTAGCTACTTATATAGGCGGCCACGGTCTTCTTCACCCAAAATGTTTAGGTGGGAAGGGATCCCACAATGGCCATTTTGGAGCGGGATCACAAGGACGTTCCTACCCTGACAAAAACAGTCTTCACCTGCAAAAGGACCAGGCGGTGATGTGGTGGTGGGCTCGTCGGTGACATCCTCCTTATCGTCCTTGCGGTCTTCGGTCTCGTTGCACCAATGTAGAAACCTTTGCCCAGCTCCTCGGGAACTTGCGGCTGCGCTGTCCCTCTTGCACCGAAATGGTAACTGTGCTGCTGGCGGACGCTGGCACCTGCTGGCGCGGAGCGTCATTGCTGACATCACTGCCTCCTCCAGAGGCAGGCTTGGCCTTGGATTCTCCGCCCCTCCGGAGCACCTTGCTGAGGCTGCTCCTGAGGAGATCTTGACGTCGTTTTCCTCGCGAGGCTTAGCTCCCTCGCGAGGTTCTTGGGCAGCTGGTTGATTAGCTGGGCCGTACCAGGCCGTAGTAGGAGCGCGTCGTGGCCCGCAGACAGGCAAGTCTGGGTACCCTGGTTCCCAGTATGCTGACATAGGTTTCTTGGAATGCAGATGCATGCATGCAATCTTGGTCGGGGGCCCCCTAAAGCGCATCTTTATTTTTCTCTTGCACGGGGTCATCACCCCAGCTTTGTACAAGGGGTTGCATTGAGCTGAGGCAAGGACTGTACAAATGGGTGGCTGCTGGGCAGGGCCGACAGCCACGCCTTACAGGTAGAACTTACGGAGATGCTCAATATTCCATGAGTTTTGCAATTGAATGCCATCTGCGGTCTCCAAATGGACTGCGCCAGGTGTGGTGACTTGTACTACCTGGTAAGGGACTTCCCACTTCAATGATAACTTGTGTGTACCCTTGGCGGACTGAACGCGCCTAAGGACCAGGTCACCTTCCTCAAAACACCGGGCATGAGCCCTGTGGCTATGATAGCGAGGTTGGGCTTGCTGATAGCATGCATCACGTGTAGCAGCCTGTAGATGGTTCTCCTCAAGTAGCAAAGCGTCGTCACGCCGGTGCTGAACTTGTGCTACTTCATCGTAGGCAAGCACTCGGGGCGACCCGTAAATGAGTTCCGTGGGGATAACTGCTTCTGCCCCGTAGACCAGGGAGAAGGGAGTCTGCCCGGTAGCTTGGTTTGGTGTCATTCCAAGGGACCAGAGAACTACCGGCAGCTCGTCAACCCACCACCTGCCATGCTTCTACAGCGTATCAAAAGTTCTTGTTTGGAGTCCATGCAGCACTTCAACATTCTCCCTCTCAGCTTGTCCATTGCTTCGGGGGTGTGCCACAGAGGCAAATGAGATCTTGCATCCGAGGGCATGAACATATTGCATAAAGGCACGACTCGTGAACTGGGTGCCGTTGTCGATAATGATCCTTGCCGGAACTCCAAAATGACACACCAGATCTTTCAAGAACTTCATAGCTGACTGAGCAGTCACCTTTCTCACGGCAGTCACTTCTGGCCACTTTCTAAACTTGTCGATAACAACTAACAAGAATTCAAAGCCCCCGATTGCTCGGGGGAAGGGGCCGAGGATATCGAGCCCCCAGACCAAAAATGGCCATGATAGAGGGATTGTCTGAAGAGCTTAGGCAGGCACGTGGGTTTTCTTGGAATGGAACTGGCTGGCTACACATTTCGTCACTAGCTCGACTGCATCTTGGAGGGATGTGGGCCAATAGAATCCTTGCGAGAATGCTTTCCCAACTAATGCCCTTGATCCAATGTGGGAGCCGCACATGCCTTTGTGTATTTCAGCAGCAGTTCCTTTCCTTCTTCCCGACAGACACACTTCAATTTCACATCGTTGGGCCTCCTTCTGTACAGAGTGTCATTGACAAACTGATACATACTAGCCCTCCGGGCTACTTTTTGAGCTTCATCTTGGTTGCCGGGAAGCTCTCTAGTTTGGAGGAAGTGGACAATTTGCCTTGCCCAAGTTGGAGCCTGGGGCTCGGCAACAAGGACAAGCGACACCTCATCTACTGCGGGAGCACATGCCTTGTTTGGGGCCCAAGGACCCGACGGGAGGGGTGGTCCGGCAGGCTGTGAGGAGTTGTTTCCGGTAGGGTCTCTGCTAGGAGCGGACGGCTCTATCGGGAACGGCTTACCGGTGTCCAACTTTCTTCTTTTCCGGTCCATTGTTTCTGGGGATATGTAGGGTCGTGTGAGATGGTGAACAAAAGTCACTGGTTCCACAGGGAGCTTCTGCGCAGTACACTTTGCCATATGATCAGCTATGTTGTTTTCCGCATGGGGTACGTGCTCTGTTTGCAATCCGTCAAAGAGCTCCTCCAATCTCCTAACTTTCTCCACGTATGCCTCCATCAATGGACTTTGGTAGTCCTTGTTGACTTTTCTCACCACAAGCTGTGACTCTCCTCGAATGATCAATTTCTTAATTCCCAATTCCACTGCAATCCTCAGCCCGGCAAGGAGCCCTTCATACTTAGTTGTATTGTTGGTTGCTTCTTCCTGAGAAAAATGCATTTGGACAACGTACTGATACGTATCCAACATATCTACTTTACCTAACGCTTGTCCTCCTGCTTTGGACTCTAATTTGCATGATTTGAATGAAACTGACCCCGGACTGATGCCGTTTTCAGCAGAACTACCATTGTGTTGTTTTTGTGCAAAAATAAAAGTTCTCGGAATGGAATGAAACTTTGCAAGGCTTTTTTATATAATAAAAGAAAATTATTGGAGCCCAAAACCACCGGAGGGGGGCACTTGGATGGGTACTGTCGGCGTCCTGGGAAGCAGGGTACCCAGACTTGCCTATCTACGGGCCGCGACATGCTCCTACCACGGCCTGGTACGACCCAGTTGATCCACCAGCTGCTCAAGACCCTCGCGAGGGGGCTAGACCCTGCGAGGAGAACGACGTTAAGACCCCCTCAGGAGCGGCCTCAGCTAGGTTGCTCTGGAGGGGCGAAGAATCCAAGGCCAAGCCTTCCTCAGGAGGAGGCAGTGACGCAAGCAGTGACGCACCGCGCCAGCGGTGCCAGCGCGTGCCAGCGGCGTAGTTGCCGTTTTGGTTGAAAGGAGACAGTGTAGGCGCGGGTTCCCGAGGAGTAGGACAAAGGTTTACCCATTGGTGCAACAAGACCGAAGATCGCAAGGACGACAGGGAGGATGTCACTACAGAGCCCACCACCGCGTCATCGCCTGATCCCTTTGCATGCGAAGACCGCTTTTGTCAGGATAGGAACGTCCTTGTGTTCCCGCTCAAAATGGCCGTTGTGGGATCCCTTCCCACCTAAATATTTCGAGGGAAGAGGACCCTGGCCGCCTATATAAGTAGCTAGGATCTCCACTATGGAGAAAAGTCGGATCAGATTCGAAAACTCTGCCCTCGCACAAAGGAGCAAGAACCCTTGCCTCCTGACCCTCCTGAGCTCTCCTCCTAAGCTCAGGAACCACGGTATCATTCATACTCAAGCCATCCCGAGGCCACTCCACCAAAGCAGGAAGTAGGGTTTTACACCGCAAGGTGGCCTGAACCTGGGTAAATTCGTGTGTGTTTAACTTGTTGTTCGCTTGAATCTCCTCACCGGACGAGGGCGAGACGCTAGGTAGATGTGAGTGGGAGAGATCTTCGTTCGCGTCCCTATTATCGAACTTCTTGGGTTTGCGGAGCCTGTAATCCAACATTTGGCGCGCCAGGTCGAGGGCTTGTCGAAATCTCGCCTCTCGGACGAACTCGCCTTCTCTCTCCTGCTCCGCGCCGCCACGATGACCGTAGCCCGCCGCATCCGCGTGGAGGCTGGCGTTTTCCCCGTCGTCCGAGTGGCATTGGCGGACCACGTCACCCATGGGCGCTCCGCCTCCATCCCCGACAATGTTTTCGCCCGCCGGGACACCGAAGAGTGGCCTGCTACGCCACTTCCGCTCCCTGTGGCCTCGCCGACGGCGCTCTTGGTGGTACAACGGCTGCCCCGGCACTGGCCACCCACGGAAGAGCTCGATGCTCAAACGGCCCGCGTCGCTGGGCTACGGGGCGCTGCCAGCGGGGGGCTACCCTGCCGCGGGGTCGCCTGCATCCTCGAAGCATCCCAAGCACCGGTGTCGGCCCGTCACGTCAAGTCGCACTTTCGACAGGTCGGGGCCGCCGCCCAGCCACAGGAGGCCTCACGGGCACAGAGTGCGCGGGGGCACGTCGTCACCTTTGGCCCTGGCGATTGCACCATAGTTGCAGCTGGCACGAACGTCCTCCCCACGGTACGCACTCCCACCATCTACGGGGTGGCCATCACGAGGACCCTCATCAACGGCCGCGCCGAGCTCAACATCCTCTCCCCGATGCCTTCAGTCATCTGCCTGTGTCCTACAGGCAGCTCCTCCCCACCAAGCCCTTCTCAGGTATCGCGGGCTCAGCCGTCCCGCTCGGTCAGATCTGCCTCCCGGTCACCTTCGGCACACCCGCTAACTAACGGACTGAGCTCATCGACTTCGACGTTGCACCCATCCACCTACCCTAGAACGTCGTCCTCGGCTTCCCAGCCTTGGCGAAATTCATGGCGACGACTCACCCGGGCTACAACACCGTCAAGATGCCCGGGAGCAGCAGCATCATCACCATCAAAGGGGACCCCCAAGGCCGCCCTTCAGGTCCTCGGGCGCGCTTACAGGGCTGCTGCCGCAGCTCATTCAAGAGCGAAAGGGGCTCCGGAGACGCCGGAAGCCGCGCCTGCCAAGAAGAAGCATCTCTTCTCTTAGGACCCGGCCGAGACGAAGCAGGTGCCCGCTGACGAGGAGGGCTCGGGAGTGTAACAGCCTCAAAATTGGGTTATCAATTTTGTGTTGTTATTTCTTCCTGGCAACCCTTTTTCAAATTTTCTCCAGAAGATTTCTACATGACCCTAAGGATTCTGGTCATTTTCAACTCTTCAAAACCTTGCTCGTGTCTTTGTCAGTGGGCAAGATCTCAGTTGCATCCCCTTAAACTCTCTCAAACCCTAAATCCAAAACTTTGGAATTCATAGGTGGCCTTCTATGATTACAAAGGAGCCATCATTTTCATTGATATGTTGATCATTCAATCCTTTCCAAGAGACCATCTTGTCCTCCTAATCCTTGGATATGCAAAAATATTGCTAAACCCTATGCAATATTTTGAATGGTGATTTATTCCTTTTATTGTGTGTCTGAGGAATAAAATTCAAAGGCATTGTTATCCATCTCATAAAATCCATGAGGATTGGTGGAGATAATACTCATGCCTAATCCAAGCTTTGGCAAAAATATTGGCCACAATAAAATAAGGAAAATTGCCTTTTTCTATTTTTAGCCAATATTGCATTTTTGCCATTTTCCAAAGGAACTATTATTTTTATAGCAGATAAAATTCTCCCATAAATGGTGGAGCTTGTACTTGCTACATAATCATTAGTTCCATCATTATTTCATGTCCCACAATTCAAATTTTTATCACATGATCCAATGCAAGTTTCTGCCTTGTTTGGAACTTTGTAAAGGAAGTGCCCTATTCTTAAGTCCAAATGTGCGGTAATTTGGCAGGGTGATTAACATTGATAAATCACCCATGGATTCCTAATATTAGCTCAATCCTGTCATCCTAGCCCCTTGTACAATTTTTCAAAGTTTCTGACCAGAATACAAGTTTGTAAAGGAAGTACCTTCATAAATTTTTCAAATGGGATGAAACTCTTCCATCCTATCAAGCACTCCAAATCATTAGCCTCTACCCAAGTTTAGCTCATTTTACTGAGTTATGTGAGCATAGAAGCAATTCTTGCTTTCCGTCAAATTTTTCAGCTTGTGAAGCAAGTGTATTTTTCCTTGCTCCATTATAGCTGAAATTATTCCCAAGCCCTCTCCAAGTCATATAAGTCATCTTCCCAAGATATTGGCTCAATCCATGTAGCCAATATTTTCCTAGATTTTTCCTAAGCTTTTGGTCAGAAATGATGTTTGTGAAGTAAGTGCTAATTTGGCAAGCCCATTTGGTATGAGCTTTTTGCAGCATCACTATATTACCAAAGCATCAAGCCTTGCCAAATATTAGCTCATTCCATCCCTCCTAGTGAGTGCTTCATCATCAATTGTTTTCTGGACACATTTTGGCAGTTGTAAAGCAACTATGCTAAAGAGTTGTCCTAATGACCTCAAAACTCCCAGGATCATAGTCCACGTTAACCTAGGCCTCCCAGACATCTTGGTTACTTTTCTACATCTCTGGTTTTACCTCTAGAATGATGTCAAGTTTGCAGCAGCAAACTTGTTGAGCTTATTCATCTCATTCTACATTGTCTCTGCCTACTTCTTTACCATGGTAACTCTTTACCTTCGAGGGACTACGCAGTAGACATATTTTTACTCCAGTAAGAACTCTGGGACACGCCTTGTCCATGGTGACCACGCGGAGCGCCAGCCAAAATGGTGGTCTCGCCACTGTTGTCGGCGGCACCGCTGCTCCGACCGGCCCTGGCTTCGCCATTGTTGCCAAACAGCACTACCTCGCCGTCTTCTTCCTCGTGGACCTCCTGCTCGCTCGTTTTCTTCCCCGACGAGCAGTGCCACTGGTCGAACAGTGCGTCACTCTGCGTCGTCGCGTTCCCCTCCTCTGTATTCTTCCTTTGCTCGCCTTAGAGCTCGTGGTCGACTCCGTGAAGCTCTAGCACTCTCCTCGTCACCTTCCCGCCGCTACCAGTGAGCTTTGGCCGCGTCTGCCGACACCGTGCGCGTCGCCGGCACACGGACACGTCGCGAGCCGCGTGTCATCTCCTCCCCTTCCCCTCGAGTCTACCCCGTGCCTATTTAAGCCTTCCTCGAGCTCTCCCGCAGTCCACAAGCCCTCTCAAGCCTCGCCCCCGAGCTCCCGAGCCTCTCTGAACCGTGCCATCGCCATGGCCGCCACTTTTGAAACCTCCATCACCGCGGCCTCCCCTCCTCTTTACTCGTCCCCGGCGGCCCCTGTGCCTTTGAATGGGACCACCGCTACACCCCGCATCCGCCGGTGCCCTCCGCCTGACCAGAGACGGTCGGAGCTGGCCGGCCCCATCACCGCCCCATCTCTCTGTCCTCCCCCCGCCCTCTCCCATCGCCGCCTCCCCTGCTCTCCCCGGCGTGCCCCGTTACCCTGGAAGGATGCGGCCGGCTAAGCCGCGCCCGCCGGTGGCCTCTCCCTGGCCAGGCGTGGCTGATGGCAGCCAGGCCGGCGCCGGCGTCCCCTCCCTGCCTCCTCTGTTTTGTCGAGGAACAGGACGAGGGGTTGAAGACGAGACGACCCCCAGCCCCGCGGACCCCACCTATCGGCCGCACAGGCGTTGACTCGGTTGCCAGCGCAGGTAAGTGACGGGCCCCACTGCCCGTGGGACCCGCCTGTCAAAGACCAAAGCACCCGGGCCCCCACTGCCACGCTGGATAAGTGGAAGCGTACTTCCAGAAGTACGTTTTCTCGTAGGGTAAGCGTATTTCCTCTCTGTCTCAGCCCAGAATGTGTTTTCTTAAACAGAAAGCATATTTCTAATATTGTGCTTCTGCCTTATCCACTCAGGGACTTGTTTGTGATGATATTTTTGCAGAAAAGTCCCTGAACTTCAAACCTTCATATCTTTTTACCCGCAACTCCGATTGAGGTGATACCAGCGCTCACGTTCTCTGTTCGTCGAGCTCTTTCCGATGGTATCATTTTCATAATATTTTGGCATTATGACAATGATCATTGTTTCCCTTGTCGTAAATAGCCCCCTCAGGAGTATTTGTCGACTCCAGGCAAGCCAACCTCTTATCATAAGCTCCAGACTCGCACGTTGACTTTGCTTGTACTTTGTGCATGTGTAGTTGCAGTCGTTGGCTTATTGTTTTCAGCTACCATCTTTCCTTTATGTATTTTCATGCATGCTTGTGTTTTCACGATATTCTCTTGCCATGCTAGTTAGGATGTTGTTCATAATGCAATGCTACTACTCTACTTGCTTTTATGCCATAGTTATAGAAGGCTATGTTGTTTTTAACACACCGTTAATATGCTAGTACTTAGTTTTGTCATATTCTTTATGTTTACTTGTGCACCTGAGAAGTTCGATATTTTTTATATGCTTTTGTATGTTGCATGATCATTGTTGCATTCTTGTAAATATGCTCATGATGATGCAGTGTTAATAAAAATGATTTAATCATTACCAACTCCTCCGTCATTGATGG
>LR738715.1:498387885-498405698 GCA_902687465.1 Secale cereale
GACTCGCACGTTGACTTTGCTTGTACTTTGTGCATGTGTAGTTGCAGTCGTTGGCTTATTGTTTTCAGCTACCATCTTTCCTTTATGTATTTTCATGCATGCTTGTGTTTTCACGATATTCTCTTGCCATGCTAGTTAGGATGTTGTTCATAATGCAATGCTACTACTCTACTTGCTTTTATGCCATAGTTATAGAAGGCTATGTTGTTTTTAACACACCGTTAATATGCTAGTACTTAGTTTTGTCATATTCTTTATGTTTACTTGTGCACCTGAGAAGTTCGATATTTTTTATATGCTTTTGTATGTTGCATGATCATTGTTGCATTCTTGTAAATATGCTCATGATGATGCAGTGTTAATAAAAATGATTTAATCATTACCAACTCCTCCGTCATTGATGGGATCGTTTCATAGTGCCACCAAATCGAGCGTTTTTCAGTGCAGCCACATTTGCCTTTGTAGGAAGGCCTTAATACGAACTATTGTTGTGCCTCTCGCCGGTACCTCCAACGAGGGAAGGTTCTGGACACGTACTACCCTGATCAGGTAGGCGGACATAGACCTTGTGTGCCCGTAGTTGTTTTTGTTACGGTACCGGGTCCCCCTTTGGGACAGTTTGGCCACAACGGTGGTCGGTGTCTCTTTGGTAGACACAGGGCCACCCAGGACTAGCCCAGTAGGGAAGGAGTCGGAGTGGCCGGGAGAGTGTCATGACAATAGGTCGGTTTCGTCGGAACGCTGTTGGTCCACCCGAATGGGATGACGAGGCCACGGGTTCCGTGGTGTGGGTACACTGCACTACCTCTGCAGTGTGTTCACAAAGCCTATCGATAGCACCCAGTTCAAAGTAGGTCACACTATCAGGTCTTGATCGAAATGGAGGATAAATCAAAGATAATAAAAATGTATTAACATGGTAATGAGAATAAAATAGTCGTGATAAGTCACGGCGATGTTGTAATCATGAGGCGAGTTCTCGGTGAATATGGGAGACCAGGTGTTGGTTGTGGTTGCAATCACCGGGAAGATCGCAGTTATGTGGTAAGACAACCCGTTGGTATTATAGTACGATGGAATCGGTGTACTAATTGGATTATTTTGTATGATTAATAGTTTGCATTTTTTAGGAGCCATGGTAGTACTAGATTTTGTTGCATAAAGTATTATGTTATGTCTGCATCTGAATATGTATGCACAGTAGTTTTCCAGCATAGTCTCATGATGCCATGCCATGCTTTGTTTTATTAAGTTAGGCCATGATTAAGATAGCTTACTATGTTGCTATCACCATGTTGTAATCATATTGTTTATGCCATGTTATTACTGTGTTAGTAGATGCTATGTAGTAGTTCATGCTCCTTTAATCTAGATTCATGCTATGTTTTGATATGAGGTAGCTTGTTGCATGTGCTTGGTTCTTGCCTTGTCTTCTGCCTGTTTGGATGATATGTATTTGGTTGTCTTGCAAGTACATTGAATGTATTGACCTGGCGTGTCATGCCAGTTTTGTAGGTCACTCTTGATTGGTTCACTTGCTCAATCACGCTAGGCCGTAATCTTTCCAGTCCTGTGAGTTGTGGAGCCCAGCCAGAGTTGCTATGCCGCCAAGCCAAGACTTCTACCGCTAGTTCAATAGACTTCCGCTACCATGTAATTAGCCTTAGGGCTATGCCAGATAATCATATTCATCAATGATGTAATCATATACTTTGATATTTGATGAATATTATTGTACCTGGAATGTTGTATCCTGGACCTATCGTGCGTCAGGTGTATTCTTGGGCTGATGTGCGAAGGCCCTCTATTCCATGCGAATCAGGGTGCCACAGGACAATGGTATCAGAGCAGCCAGGCTGGCATAGATTATCCTAGCCTTAGATCACCACCACCATCAACCCTTAATGACCCTAAGGGATTTAACATGTCCCGGTCATCCGGCATGGCCACTGTTAATCAATAGGTGGCATAGTCGGGACCGACACGTCGTCACCCCGGTCTCCCCGCCTAGTTATCCGTGGGGCGAATAGTGTCCTTATCTTTTTCGGTCGGGCGCACCGCTTACCCATCAGGGTAAGGTGCCGCACCGTGCGGGCATGCCCCGCATACCTGCCTATAAGAACCCCTTCTTGCTAGCCGGACCGCTCATTCATCAGTCCGCCATGTCTCTGCAGAGAAGCCTAGCTAGTAACACTCCGGCCATGACTAGAGCCTTAAAAGCTTCCAAGTTTTACACCCGCACCTTTGCTGTAAATCACCCAGGCTTTCCACCTCTTCTCATTGAGATCCTCAGCAAAGCCTTGGGCTGTAACGCCAGCCCTGAATATATGGTGTTTTAGTCATCACCCGTCACTCACCTTCATCGCTATGATGCTAGAGTACACATCTGTCCAGGTCCCGCAGCAAATGGTCAGTCCTTGGTTCTCCAGGGCAGAGCCATGCCCACTACTGATTTGGCTATTCAGGTCGCTGCTGTGGAGGCCATCCTTCACCTCCGAACCAAGTTCCCGCAAGTGGCAGAGAAGTGGGAGTTCTGCTTTTTCCCTATTGTGGAAAAAGCAGTAATGCAACCTTCTCCTATTATCCAAGGGGATAATCCCACAATCTCTTGCCTGGTGCAGTATATCACTGCTCAGGGGATGATGATTTCTAAGATTCTTGCCGAGTTTAGGACCCTGGACAATGATGCGGTACGAGTTGTCAAGGAAGCTTATCGTGAAGCTCGTAGGTTCGCATATCAAGTTGTCAGCCCATGTCATCTGAACCAGTGTTACTATCTCGACCCGTGATGTGGCCTAGACCAACCCCCATCTCCTTCAACCAAGCCCTTTATCGGATCCACCAACTGCATTTACTGGGATCAACTTCAGCCACACCCGCAGTAGCCGAATCCCCACCCATAGTGCTGTCGGACGATGAAGATGGAGATTGGCTCAGTCTTCGTCCTCCCGGAGACCTCCGGCAAGCTGAGCCTTCTGCATGACTTTAGTCACGCAGCGGATTAACCAACAACATTTACTGGGATCAACTTCAGCCACACCCGCAGTAGCCGAATCCCCGCCCATAGTGTTGTCAGACGATGAAGATGGAGATTGGCTAAGTCTTCGTCCTCCTGGAGAGCCCCGGCAAGCTCAGCCTTCTGCATGACTTTAGTCACGCGGTCAGGTGTTTCTGCAAGTAGGTCGGTTAGTCTGTTCATCCTCGATAGAAGGGTAAACTTTTGTATCCCGAAGAGAGTAGTCTCGTGTAGTGCGTAGCGCGTTCGTGCTTTTGTTGGATGTTTGTAATAGTGTAATCCGTATGATATGTATGTTTGTGTGCTTTTGAGTTTTGTTTTGTTTTTGCATGTCGCTCTGTCAAGCAGAAATGTTTGATAGGGTTGGCGGTATATTGCTAACCAGCTTTTAATTAGTAGATCACATACACTAAAATAACATTGACTCATCCCGAGTCTAAAATAATAAAATGTGCGCTGGTGTAGGTATATGTGAACCAGGATTACATATACCCGCTAGCATGAAAACACTTTGGAATATTTTGTCTGGCGTGTTTCTCATTACCTTCTTATGGCATTTGTTTGAGAGTTTGGATTATACTGCATGTCACACGCACACTTGGTTAACCCATGGGTACTTTTTGGCAGCACTTGTGGGCATGCAAAGTCACCTACTTTCTCTCTATCGGTGCACACCTCATGTGCCCGGCTTTCCAAAATCAGCGCCTCGCAGAGGCCTTTCCATCTGGTAAGTTCCCGTATCTAACTCTCGTTTCCGATCTCATTTCCGTAGAAACGCTGCCAACTTTATTTTTCTCACACCAGTACATCGATTGCAATACAACTTTCCACTCTAATTCTACCTCTACACCAACTTTTTCGTGGAATCATCCGCGAAAGCTTTTCCCGCACCCCAGTATGCATCTTGAGCTGGCGTAGCCACCTCACAAGTATCTGGACCCTGTCACCCTCACATTTGCCTTGCGTAACGTCGGCAAGTCGCCACCCCGCTCCACCGCAGCACGCACTTACTCCACCGGTGCAAAGCGACGAAGGACCAAGCATGGCGGAGGACCACCCAGTGCACCATCTTCTCCAACACCTCGATTCACCACCCCGAGCCGCGCATTGCCTCGAGCCCGCTCGTTCCTAATGAGTATCATCAGGAGGAACGACGAGCCGATTAGCGTGCCCAGCAGAGCAGCCA
The DNA here is from genome assembly GCA_902687465.1 of Secale cereale. Lineage (NCBI taxonomy): Eukaryota > Viridiplantae > Streptophyta > Magnoliopsida > Poales > Poaceae > Secale > Secale cereale. The sequence continues at coordinate 498,392,088 of LR738715.1, forward strand.
GGAACCACCGCAGAGCCACCAGGAACACCACCTCGCCGAAGGAGCTTGGATCGATCTCGTCCAAGCCAAAGAGGTAGTAGAGCAGCATTGCGTTGGTGTGTTGGAGGAGAAGCCGCGCTGCCGTTTTTATAGCCCAACTCCGGTGTACGGTGAGCGATGTCCAGGGAAACCGCTCGTCGCCCGATCACCGGTGTCCAGGAGGCGAATCCGCGAGCAGTGCCGACAAGGTGCTGGCCCATGACGTGAGTGCTCGCTAAATCGTCGCCGTGTTTGCCGTGCACTATGGCACTAGGGTCCTCATCGCCCTAGGAGCTAGATGCACACTGCGCCAAGCCGCACGAGGAGTAGAGACGGCGATGAAGCAGCCAGCTGGAGTTAGAAGAAGGATGCTGCCAGTGGGCCCTGGACCCACAGTTCAGCGGGTGAAACCACTATTCATTAGGGTGCATCAAGCATTTTCCGTGAAACGGATCTCGAGTGCCCCCATCGAAGGAGGTAACCCTGTTTTGCCCATGACTCTCTTTGGGTGTATCAATTATCGGTACCCCAACCCGTCTGTATCCAGCCAAAGGGTTAAATTTAACCCAGGGGTTTTACCCCGGATGGCTATCTTGAATGGTTGCAGTAACCCTAGGAATCTCGAGGACGAGATTCTTTTTAAGGAGGGAAGAGTTGTAACATCCTCAAAATTGGGTTATCAATTTTGTGCTGTTATTTCTTCCTGGCAACCCTTTTTCAAATTTTCTCCAAAAGATTTCTAGATGACCCTAAGGATTCTGGTCATTTTCAACTCTTCAAAACCTTGCTCATGTCTTTGTCAGTGGGCAAGATCTCAGTTGCATCCCCTTAAACTCTCTCAAACCATATATCCAAGACTTTGGCATTCATAGGTGGCGTTTTGTGATTACAAAGGAGCCATCATTTGCATTGATCTGTTGGTCACTCAATCCTTTCCAAGAGACCATCTTGTCCTCTTAATCCTTGGATATGCAATAATTTGCTAAACCCTATGCAATATTTTGAATGGTGATCTATTCCTTTTATTGTTTGTCTGAGCAATAAAATTCAAAGGCATAGTTATCCATCTCATAAAATTCATGAGGATTGGTGGAGATGATACTCATGCCTAATCCAAACTTTGGCAAAAATATTGGCCACAATAAAATAAGGAAAATTGCCTTTTTCTATTTTTAGCCAATATTGCATTTTTGCCATTTTCCAAAGGAACTATTATTTTTATAGCAGAGAAAATTCTCCCGTAAATGGTGGAGCTTTTACTTGCTATATAATCATTAGTTCCATCATTATTTCATGTCCCACAATTCAAATTTTTGGCACATGATCCAATGCAAGTTTCTGCCTTCTTTGGAACTTTGTAAATGAAGTGCCATATTCTTAAGTCCAAATGAGCGCTAATTTGGCAGGGTGATTAACATTGATAAATCACCCATGGATACCAAATATGAGCTCAATCCTTTCATCCTAGCCCCTTGTACAATTTTTCTATTTTTCTGACCAGAATACAAGTTTGTGAAGGAAGTACCTTCATTAAATTTTCAAATGGGATGAAACTCTTCCATCCTATTAAGAACTCCAAATCATTAGCCTCTACCCAAGTTTAGCTCATTTTACTGAGTTATGTGAGCACAAAAGCAATTCTTGCTTTCTGTCAAAATTTTCAGCTTGTGAAGCAAGTGTATTTTTTCCTTACTCCATTATACCTGAAAATATTCCCAAGCCCTCTCCAAGTCATAAAACTCATCTTCCCAAGATATTGGCTCAATCCATGTAGCCAATATTTTCCTAGATTTTTCCTGACCTTTTGGCAAGAAATGATGTTTGTGAAGTAAGTGCTAATTTGGCAAGCCCATTTGGTATGAGATTTATACAACATCACTATATGACCAAATCATCAAGGCTTGCCAAATATTAGCTCATTCCATCCCTCCAAGTGAGTGCTTCGTCATCATTTGTTTTCTGGACATATTTTGGCAGTTGTAAAGCAACTATGCTAAAGAGTTGTCCTAATGACCTCAAAATTACGAGGATCATAGTCCATGTTAACCTAGGCCTCCCAGACATATTGGTTACTTTTCTACATCTCTGGTTTTACCTCTAGTATGCTGTCAAGTTTGCAACAACAAACTTGTTGAGCTTATTCTTCTCATTCTACTTTGTCTCTGCCTACTTCTTTACAATGGTAACTCTTTACCATCGAGGGACTACGCAGTAGACATGTTTTTACTCCAGTAAGAACTCTGGGACACGCCTTGCCCGTGGTGACCATGCGGAGCACCAGCCAAAACGGTGGTCTTGCCACTGTTGTCAGCGGCACCGCTGCTCCGACTGGTCCTGGCTTCGCTACTGTTGCCAAACAGCACCCCCTCGCCGTCTTCTTCACCATGGACCTCCTGCCTCGCTCGTTTTCTTCCCCGGCGAGGAGTGGCACTGGTCGAACAGTGCGCCACTGTGCGTCGTCGCGTTCCCCTCCTCTGTATTCTTCCTTCGCTCGCCTCAGAGCTCGTGCTCGACTCTGTGAAGCTCTGGCACTCTCCTCGTCGCCTTCCCGCCGCTCCCAGTGAGCTTTGGCCGCGTCTGCCGACACCGTGCGCGTCGCCGGCGCACGGACACGTTGCGAGCCGCGTGTCATCTCCTCCCCTTCCCCTCGAGCCTGCTCCACGCCTATTTAAGCCCTCCTCGAGCTCTCCCATAGTCCACAAGCCCTCCCAAGCCTCGCCCCCGAGCTTCCGAGCCTCTCTGAAACGCGCCATCGCCATGGCCGCGACTTCTGCAACCTCCATCACTGCGGCCTACCCTCCTCTTTACTCCTCCCCGGTGGCCCCTGTGCCTCTGAATGGGACCACCGCTCCACCCAGCATTCGCCGATGCCCTCGGCCGGACGAGAGACGGTCGGAGCTGGCCGGCCCCATCGCCGCCCCATCTCTCTGTCCCGCCCCCCCTGCCCTCTCCCGTCGCTGCCTCCCCTGCTCTCCCCGACGTGTTCTGTTCCCCTGGAAGGATGCAGCCGGCTGATCCGCGCCCGCCGGTGGCCTCTCCCTGGCCGGGCGTGGCCGGAGGCAGCCAGGCCGGCGACGACGACCCCCAGCCCCGCGGACCCCACCTGTCGGCCGCACGGGCGTTGACCCGGTTGCCAGCGCGGGTAAGTGACAGGCCCCACTGCTCATGGGACCCGCCTGTCAAAGACCCAAGCGCCCGGGTCCCCAATGCCACGCTGGATAAGTGGAAGCGTACTTCCAGAAGTACGTTTTTGCGCAGGGTAAGCGTATTTCCTCTCTGTCTCAGCCCAGAATGCGTTTACTTTAAAAGAAAGCGCATTTCTAACGTAGCGCTTCTGCCTTATCCACGCAGGGACTTGTTTATGATGATATTTTTGCAGAAAAGTCCCTGAACTTCAAACCTTCATATCTTTTTACCCGCAACTCGGATTGAGGTGATTCCAACACTCACGTTCTCTGTTCGTCAAGCTCTTTCCGATGGTGTCATTTTCACAATGCCTAAATATTATGACCAACTCCTCCTTCATCGATGGTATCGTTTCATAGTGCCACCAAATTGAACGTTTTTCAGTGCAGCCACATTTGCCTTTGTGGGAAGGCCTTAATACAAACTATTGTTGTGCCACTCGCCGATGCCTCCAACGAGGGAAGGTTATGGACACGTACTACCCTGATCAGGTAGGCGGACATAGACCTTGTGTGCCCGTAGTTGTTTTTGTTACGGTACCGGGTCCCCGTTTGGGACAGTTTGGCCACGACGGAGGTCGTTGTGTCTTTGGTAGACACAGGGCCACCCAGGACTAGCCCAGTAGGGAAGGAGTCGGAGTGGCCGGGAGAGTGTCATGACAGTAGGTCGGTTTAATCGGAACGTCGTTGGTCCACCCGAATGGGATGATGAGTCCATGGGTTCCGTGGTGTTGGTACAATGCGCTACCTCTGCAGAGTGTTCACAAAGCCTATCGATAGCACCCAGTTCGTAGTAGCTCACACTATCGGGTCTTGATCGAAATGGAGCGTAAATCAAAGATAATAAAAATGTATTAACATGGTAACGAGAATAAAATTGTCGTGCGAAGTCACGGCGATGTTGTAATCTTGAGGCCAGTTCTCGATGAATATGGGAGACCAAGTGTTGGTTTTGGTTGCGATCACCGAAAAGATCGCGGTTATGTGGTAAGACAACTCGTTGGTATTATAGTCCGATGGAATCGGTGTACAAATTGGATTATTTTTTATGATTAATAGTTTGCATTTTTTAGGAGCCATGGTAGTACTAGATTTTGTTGCATAAAGTATTATGTTATGTCTGCATCTGAATATGTATGTATAGTAGTTTTCCAGCATAGTCTCATGATGCCATGCCATGCTTTGTTTTTTTAGTTAGGCCATGAGTAAGATAGCTTACTATGTTGCTATCACTATGTTGTAATCATATTTTTTATGCCATGTTATTACTGTGTTAGTAGATGCTATGTAGTAGTTCATGCTCCTTTAATCTAAATTCATGCTATGTTTTGATATGAGGTAGTTTGTTGCATGTGCTTGGTTCTTGCCTTGTCTTCTACCTATTTGGATGCTATGTATTTGGTTGTCTTGCAAGTACATTCAATGTACGGACCTTGCATGTCATGCCAGTTTTGTAGGTCACTCTTGATTGGTTCACTTGCTCCGTCACGCTATGCCGTAATCTTGCCAGTCATGTGAGTTGTGGAGCCCAGCCAGAGTTGCTATGCCGCCAAGCCAAGACTTCCGCCGCCAGTTCAACAGACTTCCGCTGCCATGTAATTAGCCTTAGGGCTATGCCAGATAATCATATTCATCAATGATGTAATCATATACTTTCATATTTGATGAATATTATTGTACCTGGAATGCTGTATCTTGGACCTATCGTGCGTCAGGTGTATTCCTGGGCTGACGTGCGAAGGCCCCCTATTCCATGCGAATTGGGGTGCCACAAGGAGCCACCTTCAGCATCGGCACGGGCATGGACCCTGAGCAAGAGGCAGCATTGGTTAGCTTCCTCAGGGCTAACAAGGATGTTTTCGCTTGGAAAGCCGCTGACTTGGTCGGGGTGCCTAGGCACGTCATCAAGCATCACCTCATGGTGTGCCCCAACGCGCACCCTATCAAGCAAAAAGCACGCAGACAAGCCCCAGAGAAGCAGGCCTTCATCGTTCAGGAGGTTCGGAAGCTAGAGGAAGCAGGCTTCGTACGAGAGGTACGGCACCCGGAGTGGCTAGCCAAATCCATCATAGTCCCATAGAAAGGAGGCAAGGAGCGCATGTGCGTCGACTTCACGAGCCTCAACAAGTTCTGCCCTCAGGACCCGTTCCGTCTCCCGCGCATCGACCAGACCGTTGATTCGATGGCTGAGTGCGACCTGCTCTGCTTCCTCAACGCCTTCTCGGGCTACATCCAAATTAAGATGGCGGTGGAGGATGTGGAGATAACGGTGTTCCTGACCCCTTGTGGGGTCTACTGCTACACCTGCATGCCTTTCGGGCTGAGAAACGCGGGCGCCACCTTCCAGCGCCTGATGCACATCACCCTCGGCCCTCAGCTCGGGAGGAACGCAGAGGCCTACGTCGACGACATTGTGGTCAATACTAGAGAGGCCAGGACTCTCATCCAGGACCTAGAAGAAAAGTACGCCAACCTGCGCAAGGTGAAGCTGTGCCTCAACCCGGAGAAGTGTGTGTTTAGTGTACCCTCCAGCAAGTTGCTAGGGTTCCTGGTTTCACACCGGGGCATTGAAGCTAATCCGGAGAAGATCAAGGCCATCGAAAGAATGAAGCCGCCCACAAACCTGAAGGAGATGCAGAAGCTTGCGGGATGTGTAACGTCCCTGGGGCGATTCATCGCTAAGCTTGGTGAACGCGCCCTCCCGTTCTTCAAGCTAATGAAGAAGAAGGGGCCCTTTGAGTGGACTCCGGAGGCCGATGCCGCCTTCCGGGATCTCAAGGAATACCTCACCAGCACGCCGGTTATGGTAACGCCATGACCCTTGGAACCCATGACTCTCTATCTCGCCGCGACGCCTCACTCCGCCAGTGCAGCGCTAGTGGTGGAGCGTGAGGAGAGGCCCCGAAGCGCGAGGCCACGTGGAAATTTGGCATCCTCAGGACCCCCGTCACCCCCTAACATAGTTCCGGAGGTAGATTCGACCACGGTTACTGGCGGCCCCGCCGTCCCGCCAGAGGCACCCAAGATTCCTGAAGCGCCTGAGGATCCTGCAGCGCCGACCCTCATGGAGCACCCAGTGTACTTTGTCAGCACCGTACTGCGTGATGCACGCTCGCGCTACTCGATGCCACAAAAGTTGCTCTTTGCGCTCCTTGTCGCATCCAGGAAGTTGCGCCATTACTTCCAGGGCCACCCTATAAAGGTTGTCTCGTCGTACCCTCTCGAGAAAGTGCTCCGTGGCCCGAATGTTGTCGGGAGGGTCGCCGAATGGAACATCGAGCTCCAGGCATTCCAGTTGGAGTGGAGCACCATGCGAGCGATCAAAGGAGCGGCTCTGGCAGGCTTTGTGGCAGAATTGACCGACGCGTCGGAGCAGGGGGCTGGCGAGGATCGCTCGCTGGCCCCTGGCGATGAAGCCCCGGACGGATGGGTGGTATACTTCGACGGCGCCTTCTCGCGCCTTGGCGCGGGAGCTGGCACCGTGTTAGTATCTCCCACTCAGGACAAGTTGTACTACGTCGTGTAGCTTTTCTTCCAGCAAGGCGAGAAAGTCTCCAACGACATCGCAGAGTATGAGGGCCTAATTGCTGGGCTCAAGGCCGCCGATGCACTGGGGGTCAAGCGCCTCACCATCAGAGGCGATTCGCAGCTCCTCATCAACTTCTCCAACAAGAAATACAAGCCCAAGGACGAGCACATGGAGGCATATCTGGAGGAGGTGCGTACGATGGAAAAGCGATTCCAAGGGTTGGAGGTGCAGCACGTGCCAAGAGGCACGAACAAGGAAGCGGATGACATCGCCAAACGAGCCTCCAGGTGGGAGCCTCAGAGGCCGGGCATCTTCGAGGAGTGGCTGCTCAAGCTATCGGCAACACCGCCCGTGCCTGAGCCGGCGTCCCCTCAGCAGGGGCTACCTGCGGCGCCTGCGGACGGAGCCCCGCCCTGGGGACCGGCCTCCGGAGCCCGCCTGCTACTCGCTGCGGAGCCCGAGGAGGGTTGCTGGACCCAAGAGCTCAAGATGTACCTGCAACACGACACCTTGCCAAACAAGGAGGAAGACGCAGAGCGCGTCGTCCGACAGGCCTCGGCTTACTGCATCCAAGACGGCAAACTCTACAGGAGGCGCTGCAATGACGTCTCACTAAAGTGCATCTCGAGGAAACAAGGACGTGAGATGTTGGCTGACATCCACGGTGGGGACTGCGGCCACCATTCATCGTCCCGCATCCTCGTGGGCAAGGCCTTCCGTAGTTGCTTCTACTGGCCCACGGCGCTTAACGACGCCACGGAGCTTGTGCAGGCTTGCAAGGCGTGCCAGTTTCACACCAAGCATATCCACCAACCAGTGCAGGGCCTCCAGACAATCCCACTCTCCTGGCCGTTCGCGGTCTGGGGATTGGACATCTTGGGTCCATTTCCCCGGGCAGCGGGGGGCTACCACTTCCTGTACGTCGCCATCGACAAATTCACCAAGTGGGCAGAGGTGGAGCCTGTTCGCGCGATCCCAGCCGGGTCGACCATCAAGTTCATCCAAGGCATCATGAGGTGATTTGGGGTCCCCAGCCACATCATCACAGATAATGGTTCACAGTTCACAAGCAATCTCTTCTGGTCATATTGTGCTAACCTTGGAACACAGATCTGCTATGCCTCGGTGGCTCACCCCAGGAGCAATGGTCAGGCCGAACGCGCCAACGCGGAAGTCTTGTTTGGCCTCAAGACACGGAACTTTTAGAAGAAGCTCGAGGATTGCGGCAGGGGCTGGATCGACGAGCTCCAGTCCGTGCTGTGGTCGATCTGAACCACCGCTTCCAAACCCATGGGAGAAACTCCTTTATTTCTCATTTACGGGGCGGAGGTGGTCCTCCCTCATGAGTTCAAGCATCGCTCCCCACGGGTCTTGGCTTTCAGGGAGGAATGACAGGACGCCGCCTGGCGGATGGACCTCGTGCTCGGCGAGGAGGGCCGCCACCGAGCTGCCCTCAAGGTGGCGCGACATCAGCAGGCGCTGCGGTGGTACCACTGCCGCAGCATCCACGCAAGAACACTTGAAGTTGGTGACTTAGTCCTAAGGCAGGTCCTCTCCAGGGAGGGGTTACATAAGCTCTCGCCCATGTGGGAGGGCCCGTTCAGAATCGCCCGTGTCTCCAGGCCTGGTGCTGTGCGCCTGGAGACGCAGGTATCCAGAATTCCTGGAACATTGAGAACCTCAGGAGGTTCTATCCATAATCAAGGCTCCGTGCCCGTGAAGGTCTCCGCTCGTGACACTCCCACTTAATAATGAGTTGGCATTGTACACGCCTCGGAGTCTCCTGAGCGTTGCCTACGGGCCATCAGACGGGGCTCCCACCCACGTCCCAGTGGCAGTCCTTAGCTCCGTGCTGGGAAGAAGACGTAGTGCAGGGGTCGGGCGCGACCTTTTTCCTTTTTTGTCTTGGTGTTTGGCTGTCAGCCTTTTATACTTCCTTGGCTATTAGCCCTTCCTCTACCCTATGCTATGAAGTTCTCGTGTTTCTTGCATTTGGTTGGATGTCTTGCTTGGGATTTTCTCTCGCCGGTTTTAAGTACAGCTTGTTAAGCAGGGGCTGCGCCACTTGCTCTCCTTCGCGTGCCTCGCGCCTGGGGGCTGGGACACGGTCGGTCCCGGCTCTCGTCTGCCACGGTCCCGTGACCTTGCCTGGCCAAGCCTGCTCAAGCTCTGGCGTCGGACTTCTCAGTCCGCGCGACCTATCCTACCGAGCCGTCTCAGGCCTTGGCGCCTTAATCCACACTCGAAGCTCTCAGTAGCACTTAGCGGCTCACCCATACTCGGGGGCTGCGCAAGTTCTCCGAATTCAGCCGTCCTCATGGCCCGTCGGGGGCTCATGACGCCAATGAGTCAGGAGCACTTCGCCTCAAGACATCGCATCACATAAGCTAAGTAATCTCACCCAGACCAAAATCATAATAGCAAGTTCTCGCTTCATACATATGTCATAGTCCATTACACGCCTTCTCGAGGCAACTTAAAATTTTGACACAGGAAGGAAATGAAGAAAAAAATGAAGCAGAGGCCGCTCCCACTCAGTCGGAGTCTCCCAAATCCTCCCGCTTCACCGAGCGACAGCGGCGCAACGACCCCCTCCCCTCGCCGAGCCGAGATCGGCGGCGCGATGACTCATTGTAGCCGCCGCTGCTGGAGGAGCTGATACTCCCACAAAGGGGGGACCCGCGGCGCCCTCCAGGGCCAAGCTCATCTCCAGAGGAGGAACTGCTCCTCCGGACGCCGTCCCGACCATCCTCTTTGTCGTCAGCTTCAGGACAGCACCCAGAGCACCTCCCTTCCTCCGAGAAGACCCTGATGAACAGCGTTGAGGCGCCATCATACCGGAAGTGGAGCGTGCACCTCCCCTACAGCCGGCGCGCGTGCGTAAATGATTGCCAGCCGCGCTCCAGGAACATGTCACCCGAGGGAGAAACATCGACCTCCACCCAGGACGCACCACTGCAGCAACCTCCGGCTGGTAGCACGTTGCCGAATGAGCGAAAGAGCTGGAGCAACAAACCGCCAGGCTTCTCCGCCCACACCACGAACTCCGTAGACACGTCGAAGGAGTAGAGCTGCGGGCGCGGAGGACGCACGACCGCCAAACGCCGCCTCGCGCCTCCTCTCCCACCACGGCCACGACCACCTTCGCCGCGGGAAGATGCACCGCGCCTCTCACCGGCGACCGCGTCGAGACCCGGAAGGCCGCGCCTGCTCCCTCGAGGAGTCGCCGTGGGCGCAGCGGCATACTTGCGGGGACGGCCGCGGCCCCTCTTTGACGGTGGCGAAGCCAAATCCTTCGGGGCCTTCCCCTTCTCCGCGGCGGACAGCTTCCTCGGTGGCGCCATGGAGACCTCATGGCTAGATGAAGAGCGGGGAGCGAATAAGGAGGCAGACGGCACTGGCTTGAAGATGGCTTGGGGGCTCCCCCCTAGTCCCATTTATAGGGTGGAGATGCCCAACCGCCAGTCACTGGCATCACAGCCATAACAACACTGTCATCTGCGCCGGGGAGTTGTCAAGTCACACGGTTACCAAGACTGCGTGGGGAGTGGAGTTGCCACGTCCCATCCAACCATCACGCGCCAGCCTGGACCGCAGCCTTTTGGGGTCCGCGGCGCTTCGTCCTCGACTAAGGCTTCGGCCCGAAGTCAACTCCGCGCGTGCCTTGGGCCTGGGGGCTACTGTCGGAGTCCTGGGAACCAGGGTACCCAGACTTGCCTATTTGCGGGCCGCGACGTGCTGCTACCACGGCCTGGTACGGCTCGACTGATAGACCAGCTGCTCAAGAACCTTGCGAGGGGGCTAGACCTCGCAAGGAGAACGACGTCAAGACCCCCTTAGGAGCGGCCTCGGCTAGGTTGCTCCGGAGGGGCGGAGAATCCAAGGCCAAGCCCGCCTCAGGAGGAGGCAGTGACGCAAGCTGTGATGCACCGCGCCAGCGGGTGCCAGCGGGTGCCAGCGGCGCAGTTGCCATTTTGGTGCAAAGGAGAAAGTGCACGCGCGGGTTCCCAAGGAGCAGGACAAAGGTTTCCCCATAGGCGCAACAAGACCGAAGACCGCAAGGACGACAGGGAGAATGTCACAACCGAGCCCACCGCCGCGTCACCGGCTGATCCCTTTGCGGGCGAAGACCGCTTTTGTCAGGATAGGAACATCCTTGTGTTCCTGCTCAAAATGGCCGTTGTGGGATCCCTTCCCTCCTAAACATTTTGGGGGAAGAGGACCCTGGCCGCCTATATAAGTAGCTAGGATCTCCACTATGGAGAAAAGTCGGATCAGATCCAGAAACTCTGCCCTCGCACAAAGAAGCAATAACCCTTTCCTCCTAACCCTCGTGAGCTCAGGAACCACAGTACTCATTCATACTCAAGCCCTCCCGAGGCCAATCCACCAAAGCAGGAAGTAGGGTTTTACACCGCAAGGTGGCCTGCACCTAGGTATATTCGTGTGTGTTTTACTTGTTGTTCGCTTGAATCTCCTCACTCGACGAGGGCGAGACTCTAGGTAGACGTTAGTGGGAGAGATCTTCGTTCACGCCCCGGTGTTCGAACCTTGGGTTTGCGGAGCCCATAATCCGACAGGCACAACCCACCAGGGCGCGCCCCGCTCCTGGCATGCCTAGGTGGGTTGTCCCCACCTGGTGGCCCCGTAGACGTCAACCCTAATACTATATATTCACATTTGCCGAGAAAAAAAATCAGGGAGAAAGGATTATCACGATCTACGAGATGGGGCAGCCGCCACCTCATGTTCTTCCTCGGGAGGCCGTTTCTGGAGTCCGTTTAGGGCTCTAGAGAGGGGGATCTTCGTCCTTCGTCATCACCAACCCTTCTCCATCTCCATTTGCATGATGCTCCCCTTCGGGAGTGAGTAATTCCTTCATAAGCTCACTGGTCGGTGAAGAGTTGGATGAGATTCATCATGTAATCTAATTAGTTTTGTTAGGGCTGTCCCTAGTATCCACTATGTTCTAAGATTGATGTTGCTATGACTTTGCCATGCTTAATGCTTGTCACTTTGGGCTTGGGTGCCATGATTTCATATCTGAACCGTTTATGATATTATCGTTATATTTATGTTTTAGATCCGATCTATCAAGTTATAGTCACCTACTACGTGTAATGACTCGGCAACCCCGGAGTGACAATAACCGGAACCACCCAGACTTGCCTGCCTGTGGCCCGTGGCATGGCTCCTTTAGGCCTGGTACGGCCCATCTTCAACAATGACACTCAAGACCCTCACGAGGGACCAATCCTTGCGGGGCGGAGGACACCAAGACCTCCAGAAGGGGCAGCCTCGGTTGGCTGGCTCCTGAGGAGCGGAGAACTCTATGCAACCCCCACCTCGCGAGGTTTACGTGACGCAAGCCATGACGACCAAGGCCAGGCGGGCGCCAGCGGGCGTAGTACAACGGTTTCCTCTTTGGTGCTAAGGAAGCGGGCACAGACGCAGAGTCCCGAGGAATATGCCAAAGGTTTCCATTCCAGTGGAACAAGACCAAGACCCCTAGGACGGCAGGACGAAGGTAATCACCGAGCCCACCATGGCGTCAGGATTAGAGGCTTTGCATGCGAATACCACCTTTAGTCAGGATAAGATGTACTAGTTGTCTCCCTTTAAAATTGGTCGTTGTGGGATCCCTTCTAGCCCAACATTTCGGGGAAGAGAACCAAGGCCACTATATAAGATGGATAGCCACCACCCAACAAGGGGACGGGTCATTCAGACCCTCTCTTCCACCACCTAGCAAGAACACCTCACCACAGGAGGTTTTTCACTCATTGTACTAGTTCATCTATAGCCCATCTCGAGGCTAATCCACCATACTGCTGGAGTAGGGCCACTCACCGCTAGGTGGCCTGAACAAGGATAAACTGCCCCGTGTCTCTTTTACAGTCCTATTCATCGTGCTAGTTCGTGAGACATCGAGTAGATAGATATGCGAGGTTGAGATCTTCCTACGCACCCGAGAGTTCGAACCAAGTAGGGTTTTGTGGAGCCCTGAATCTGACATTTGGCGCGTCAGGTAGGGGTGCGTCGAAGCTCCTCTTCGTCCATTCGGTTCATCATCGTTTCACCACCCAATGGATGACGCCCCCCACGTCCGTGCCGAGCGCTGGGCCGCTATTGCCGCTCGCGTGGCCCAGACGGCACCCCCGGCAACGGCATCCCCCATCTCTCTCCATCACTGGCGGCTAACGCTGCCACCGGCTCCGCTGCCCACGAGCAGCAGTATTCGTCGTTCCCTCTCTCCGCGGGGCGCGATGGTCGCACCGCAACCCCAGCACTGACTCCGGCGGCTGCTTCGTCCTCCCACACCCGTCGCAACCCGGCGAACTCGTAGGCCACGCTGCTCATGGTGCATGACCTCCCGCGCTACCGCCCGTCCAACGTCCTCTACGAAGAATGGCTGGACCGCATCACCGAGCTGGTCCCCGCTGTGGGAGAAGCTCCAGCATCGTGCTGTTCTCTGCCTCTTCCACAACCTCAGGCAGGCGACGAGGCCCGTGGCGCACCTCCTACACCGCTCCGGAGAGATGTCTTCCCCGAGCCAAGGCGCAAGACCCACCAGCGTGACCATCCACGTAGGGTGGCCGCGCAAGATGAAGAAAGCTATCAAGTGGTGTCGGTGCAACAAACCCTGGGTCTATTGCCCAACTATGCACTGGCACAAGACCAAGGTTGAAGCACCAGCTCGAGCCCAAGATTGAACAACCAAGAAATTCGAAGAACCAACACACAGCCATAGAGACCAAGGTCAAGCCAAGAGAACGAGATATTGACAATAGAAGAGCCTCCCTTGCCGGGCAGGCGAGCCCGGCAAGGGGCAAGGCCACCACCAGAAACAAGCTATCAGAGACTCCCCGGCAGAGCCTG
>LR738715.1:498408419-498425013 GCA_902687465.1 Secale cereale
CGTGGCCTACAGGGACGGCTACGGCCTCGCCGGCGCACGGCCCGCTGTGCACCATGCCCCTTTCCTATTTAAGGCCGCCCGTGTCCTCCCCTTCGTCTCATTTTGCTTCTCCTAGCCCCTCGTGCACTCCCAGGACGTCCCAATCTTCCTTCCGTGCCCTCCAGCCATCACCCTGGCCGGAGCAGAGCCGCCGGTCGCCGCCTAAGTATGGGCACCTCAGGCCCTTCCTCCTCCACCTAGCCACTCCAGCACTACCTCAGCACCGCCCAGACTTCCCCCAAGCTCCAGCTCTTCCTTCCCCTGCCTCTTCCCCACTGTGTCGAACTTCACCGACGGTCGCCTCCGCGGTCATCCAAGCCGTCGCCGCTTCAGCCCTCCCCGGCATGCGTGCGATACATGGATGGGTGCGGCGTGCCCTCCTGAGCACGCCGGTGGGCGGAGCGTCGCCGGAGACGCGCTGTGGCCCCGGCAATCACCGGCGGGAGCAGCTCACCCCACGGCGAGAACGCGCGGTGGGAGGTTGAAGATGGCCGGAGCGCCGGGTCCCACGCGTCAGCGACCTGGAAGCTGGGCCCCTCCGTTTAAGTGGAGGCGGGTCTGGCCTCGGCCGCTTCCCCCGCGCGGAAGCGCCTTTCCTGGCGGGCGCCTTCAACGTGGCCGGGTCCCTGTGCGCTGCTTAGCAGATGGGCCGGCCCGGTGCACAGAAGCACTAAGCTTCGCCCAGAGCACCGTATAAGGTTGAACCCTCATTCCTTTTCTTTTTCTTTATTCTATCAACTTCAAAAATGCCTAGATAATTCAAATGAACTCCAAACTTGATGATTCAAATTTCCTATGACTCCATAAATCATGCTCTACCTGTTGGTGCAACATGCATATTATTCCAGAGACTTTTCCTACACTAATATTTATCAAATACCCATATTCCATTTTCTGTGATGAACTTTAGAAAATCACAGAGAGCTCAATCTTGATCCAAATGCAGTGGCTCAAATTCCAAGATGCTTGTCATATCCAAACTTAGTTTTGGAACATTTTTATTAATAGTTTCTAAACCCCACCAAATATTGAGCCATTTCTTCATATTTATCAGCTTTGCAAAATCCTAGGAAATGCATCTGGATTCCAAATCCAGTGAAACCAACTCCTAAATGCTTCTAAAATCATGACTTGATGATGGGTACCTTTGCTCATCATTCAAGGAAATATTTCTATATACTTCTTCTAAATCCATAAACCCCTTGATTCCATCATATTGGAATGTTCCAAATCACCCATTGATCCAATACCTATGAAACCACCTTGGTTAGTTTTCATATGACCAGAGGTATCCTAGAAAAGTCCAACTCCTATTTTTAGAGCACTTTTATTTTTGCTTTGATTGTGTTGCTTATTATGATTGTTCCCATCGTTAGTTGACGAAATAAACGGGATAGTCGGAGATGGACTAGAAGGTTTGAAGACTCGGAAGAATAAGGCAAGCAGCCCTTTGACCATGTTCGAGAAACCTTTTTATGCATGTCTCATAGCACCTTATTTTCAATGCATCGGAATCATGTTGAGGTGGAAACCACTTTGGTTGCTACCTCTATTACTTTACTGTTGAAACTTGCATCAAACATGACCCTACCTTCCTATGAGGGTTATGTGGGTGGGAATAGATAGATGTATGATATAGTAGTTGGCTACGCAAAAAGGGTCGGGGATTATGCATTGAGTGAAACAAGTGTGGTCTGACATACTTGCAAAAGACCCGGTGGGTGCCACTAAAGCCCCTGGGAGCTGATGAGGAGCTAGAGCACTACTTGGTGAAGAACTAGTGTGCCGAGGCTTGACGGAAGTGTTGTTTACAGAGATGGATTAGATTTATGTGTGACTACCGTCCCAACCAAACATGCGCAACCACTCTACCCTTATATGGGAAAGGGCATTATTGATTACCTAGTTCGATACTAGCATGGTGCCCGTATTACTAGTGACGGGGGTGACATGAGGTCACTCTCGGGACGGGGTCGTGCTTGGATAGGCGGCCATGACTGTCTTTACAGGGCACCGGACACACCGTTGGTACCTCGTGTCAGTGGTATGTGATGAATATGGGAGCGAGTCTCCCCAATTATTAAGATGTGAAATGTGGGCACGGGGATTACTACCAATCGAGAGGACTCTATGTTAGTGTCGTCTAGGGAAAGATAGTGATTAGGTGCTTACCACGGGTACTTGAGGTATCGCGGGTCGTGGATTTCACGGAAGTTCCCGGGATCTTGTGGGTAAAGTGTGCAACCTCTGCAGAGTGTCAAACTATTCGAATAGCCGTGTCCGCGGTCAAGGACAGTTGGGTGGTGCTACTTAGACTATGTCCATAAGTTTCTGGGAAACAACAAGGTATGATGGTATTGTTGATGTGATTGTGAGAAAGTCACAATGAGCTTGAACATGAGTTGATTACAACTCTTTCTCGATATTGATGTCTGTGACCTCCTGATACTTGTTACAGACACATGCATATCCTGGATATATGTTGATCATACTTGCATATGAAAAACTAGCTTTCCGCAAAACCGCCAATTTAGCAGTAGAGCCTTGCATAATTATTCTGTCATCACACTTGGGTTGCTTGCGAGTACATTCAATGTACTCATTGGCTTGCCACTGGTTATTATTGTATTGTTGATGTGATTGTGAGAAAGTCACAATGAGCTTGAACATGAGTTGATTACAACTCTTTCTCGATATTGATGTCTGTGACCTCCTGATACTTGTTACAGACACATGCATGTCCTTGATATATGTTGATCATACTTGCATATGAAAAACTAGCTTTCCGCAAAACCGCCAATTTAGCAGTAGAGCCTTGCATAATTATTCTGTCATCACACTTGGGTTGCTTGCGAGTACATTCAATGTACTCATTGGCTTGCCATTGGTTATTTTATTGGCCAGGCAGGAGAGAACAGGTTATGATGGAGATTTCTTGGTGACGAGCATGCGAGCTAGGACGCTTCCCAGTCAGAATGCCTGTAGGGTTAAGGCAGATGGCATGGGTCCCAGTTGTCTTTGAAGATTTCCGCTGCGATGATATACTCAAGACCTGACCATTATGGTCCTATTTGTGTAACACGGTATGTAAGGATGTAAGACTCTTGTTATTCAGCTTCTGTGTGTTCGGTGAGCATTGATCTCTGGGATCACTGTACACGTGCATTCAGTGATCACGACTTATGAGTCGGGGTCCCCACACAAACGCAGAGCTTTCAAGAAAGCCCGGTGTGCCTTGCCGGGCGACCATTGATGTGACACTAAGTGGTGCATTTAATGCACTCTGTCAGCCCAAAGAGTTAGGTGTGATAGCACTATTGGCTATCATATCAGTTGATAATGACCATTTTTCCACTATGGTGACCCCTTAATCTATAAAAGGAGGCCCATGGCACCCATACGAATGGAGGGAAGGTTGATGAACCCAAGCCACCATACGCGCGTAGTCACTGCGGCCCTGAGGCACGTCTTGCTGGGCAAGTCTACTGCGCACCACCACATTCATTCCACCATCAATCCACCAAAGCAGGAGTAGGGTCTTATGCCTCGCTGTGGCCCGAACCTGAGTAAATTGCTTGTGTGCTCTCTGCCGTGCTGTCGTGCGCCGTTCTGCTCTTTGTGCAATGCGTCGTCCCCCCCGCTGAACCACCAAGGGGTCGCCCGGTCCCATAGGTGGTCGTGGATATTCCGCAACATCTTTGGCGCGCCAGGTAGGGGGAGCGCTTGCGCGAACTTGAAAGCGTACGCAGGGCGTCATCTTCATCGCCATCTTCATCTTCGACGACGCCATCAACCATGGCGCCTAAGAAGAAGAAATCCGGCCCTTCGGCCCAGCCATCTACCTCGAAGGTCGCGCCGCCCGTAGCCTCTAATGTTGCGGGGGATGCAGAGACAATCGAGGACGTGAGCGTCGCTGGGGGCATGGTTGGATCAGGTGGCGCCATTGCCACTCCACCTACGGCCGACACGGTGGCTGAAGGCGTCGAAGGAGAACAGCACCAACAGCGTCTCGTCGATCATGCTCAGCAAGGTGCGGTTGAGGGGGTCACTCCATCAGCACCTTTTCCTCCCGTTGATGAGCACAATCGCGGCAACGACGCTCAGTCCAGGGCAAACCACCGCCCTCCAGTCGCCCCCACCTAGGGAGCGACTGCGGCGTGTGCACCTCCTGTCGGCGTCCTGGGAACGGGGGTACCCAGACTTGCCTGCCTGCGGCCCGTGACGTGGCTCCATTAGCGGCCTTGTACGGCCCAACTTCAACAATTGCAGCTCAAGACCCTCGCGAGGCGGGCGACAGCAAGACCTTCCTGGGGGCATTCTCTCTACGCTGGCTACTGAGGAGCGGAGATATCTATGCAAGGAGCACCTCGCGAGGTTCACGTGACATGAGCCATGACGACCAAGGCCAGGCGGGCGCCAGCGGGTGTAGTGTACCTATTCCTCTTTGGTGCTAAGATGGCAAGAGCGGGCGCGGTGTCCTGAGGGATCAGGCAAAGGTTTCCATATCGGTGCAAGAAGACCAAGGATCGTCAGGGCTGCAGAACGGAGGTCATCGTGGAGCCCGACGCGGAGTCACCACCAGATCCTTTGGCAGGTGAAGACTAATTTTGTCAGGATAACTTGTACTAGTTGTTCCCCTTCAAATTTGGCCGATGTGGGATCCCTTCCTGCCGATATTTGGGAAGAGGACCAATGCCACTATAAATAGGACCTAGCCACCACCATAGAGGGACATCTGATCGGGAGCTGATCCAACCTAGAAGAGATCGGATCCATTCCACCCTACGCATACCACAGGCTCATCCGAGCCCAAGAACACCTCTCCTCCGGAGGCTGTTCATCCCTTGTACTAGTTCTTCCTCAGCCATACAAGGCAATCCACCACACACACTGGACTAGGGTATTACACCATAGGGTGCCCCGAACCAGTATCATCCTCTGTGTCCCTTGTTCTTTGAGTTCATCGAGCTAGTCCATGGAATCATAGGGTGAGCGCACTAGGGAGCGAGTGTTCTTCGTGCGCACCCCAAAGTTTGAACCTCTCAAGGGTTTGCGGAATCTGAAATCTGACACCCCCTCCCGGACAAGCCAACCTAACCGCTGCGATGAATGGAGTTGCTGATCTTCGAGCACCACAGCCACGCAATCCAGCTGCCCAGGTGGTCGTCCCATAGCAGCACGGGCGCGCCACCGCCGCCGCTATTGGCACCATCAGGAGCCAGGCGACAGTGCGGTCGACGTCCTCGACATCCATGCCAAGCATATCCATGGAATCCATGATGCGAGCTCAGCTGCTACTAAGTTTCCCGCGAGTGGCTAAGCAGATGGATGAATGGCGTGCCACCATCCAGAGTCTGCTTGGTTTTGCCGAAGTTGGGGGCTCGCGATGGGCCTGCCCGCCACAGCCTCCCCAAGCGACAGCAACCGCCCGCACGACTGGCCGAACGGAGGGGGCCGTCCCCACCGTGCAGTCCCCACCACGGCAACCGGCACGGTCGCAGCGGAATCAAGTCCTCGACAATGTCTCGATGGCCTCTTCTGACGCTCAAGCACGTCCAGGCCGACGTCGGACCCCGGAGCATAGGCAACGGGGTGATGTGCACACAGTTGTAGATCGGCGCCGCGACAACCCCCGCCCAATCGACGGGCGTGACGGCCTCAACACTGACGAGCATGTGCTCGGTGTTGGCAGGTGCCTACCCTTGGAGGTTGGCTGCCCTGCCTTTACATGAGTTGCGGCAAGTCTGTCAGCGGTCCATTCACACGTTCAAGTCAGAGATACCTGAAAAGTACGATGGGAGGCTGAACTCAGCAGAGTTCCTGAGCATCTACACCATCGTTGTTCAGGCTTCCGGGGGAAGAGACGAGAAGGTGTTCGCCAATTACTTCCCTTTGGCCCTCAAGTCCAATGTGAGGTCTTGGCTGATGAACGTGTCGGAGAACTCCATTTCGTCATGGGGCGATCTGTTCCATGAGTTCATTGGAGCCTTCATCGGTGGGTACCAAGAACCCGGCAGGCCTACGACCTGCAGCTCCTTCAGCAGAAGGAAGGAGAAACCCTCCGTAAGTATCTATAGAGATTTAGTAAAGTTCATAGAAATATTCTAAATATCCATCTGGCAGCCATTATAGCAGCTTTCCAGTCCAATGTGCGCAACCACCGCATTCGTTCCAAAATGAATGTGTGGTTGCCCAAGACTGTGAAGGAACTATACACACTGGTGGATAAGTGTGCTCGGATGGAGGAAGGAAGGAAGTTGCCTAGAGAGGAAGATTGCATCAATGTTGATTCAGAGAATGAAGATGAGTCAACCAGTCAGAAAAAGGGTCAGAAGCACAACAAGAAACTAAGAGATAAGGTACGGATGACTGTGGAAGGTTCGGGCATGCCCAGTACTGGCAAGAAGGCTAAGGCTGAGGTCCCTGGCAGGGAAGTTGCTGCTTGCACGGCTTGCCGGGGAGCCACTGCTATCGAGAAAGCTGGGAAAGGTGATGGTCCGTACTGGAAGATCCACCGGACCAAGGGCCACGACCTTCATGAGTGCTATCAGGTTGAGCAGCTTGCAAAGAGACAGAGGGTAGAGTATGATAAGCGAGATAAGGAAAGACGTCAGAATGCGGCCGGTGGTAAGGGCCGAGGCGGTGAAGCAGACCGCCTCGGCGAATCCTTTCGGAACCAAGGAAGACCCGCCAGGGCCCAAGAGAAGGAAATATGTGGAACTGTGAGTGATGGAGGGGATGAAGAGGAAACCAGTGAGCAGGAATTTCAGATGGCCAATGACGCCCTTTGCATTGACAGAGGTGCATCTTTGCACACATCCCATCAGAACTCAAGCGATGGGCAAGGGTGGTCAATGTTGTGGAGTCAGTGCCAAAGGCCCGGAAGCCGCTCAAGTGGTCCCGCACGCCCATCATCTTTGATGAGGAGGACCACCCTGTCCGCTTCACCGCGGTAGGGTGTTTGCCATTGTTGGTCTCTCCAACAATTCACAACCTCAAGGTCACAAAGATGCTAGTGGATGGCGGGGCTGGGTTAAATGTAATTTCCCCGACAGTAATCAAGAAGCTTCAGATGGGAGAAAAATGGCTAGAGGTTACCATCACGTTTCAAGGAGTCAATCCCGACAGGAGATGGCCTAAGGGAAAGGTTACGTTTCCGATGACATTTGGGGGAGATCTTAACTACCGGACTGAGAAGATTGTGTTTGATTTGGTTGACCTCCTCCTGCCGTACAATGGGATTCTGGGACGCCCGGCCCTGGCTAAGTTCATGGCAGCATCCCATTATGATTATGTCACTTTGAAGATGCCTGGGCCACTAGGAGTCGTCACTTTCCTATCAGACGAGAATGACGCCATTATCTATGTGGACAAGATGTACTAGGATGTAGTTGCAGCAGAGGCTGCAGCAGCGACAGCTCCGGCCACGGAAAGCAAAGGAAAGAAGATTGATTGTTGGTCCTTTGACAAGGAGTTTGGGAAGTGTGCCCCCTCCGAGTGCACGGCACCTATTGATGACGTGCCTGAGTGTTCCAACAGCAAGAGACCCAAGGTTGCTGCACCCCAAATGAAAAAGGTCCCGGCAAGGCTGGCTGGCGTTGATGGTAGTTTCAAAATCAGCGACACCCTTGATGAAAATAGGAAAGTGCGCTCGTTGCCTTCCTACGGGCGAATATCGATGTGTTTGCCTAGCAACCATCTGATATCCTCGGTGTTCCCAGGAAGGTAATCAAGCACCACCTTGCTGTCTGCCCACATGCCCGACCTGTCAAGAAGAGAGTCTGAAAGCAAGCCTTGGAGCGGTTGCAGTTCATTGCTCAGGAAATCAAGAAACTACAGGCAGCTGGTTTAGTTAGAGGAGTACTGCACCCTACATGGTTAGCAAATCTAGTGGTTGTCTGGAAGGCTAATGGGAAATGGAGGCTTTGCATTGATTTCGCAGATCTCAACAAGGCTTGCCCAAAGGACCCATTCCCTTTGCCGCGTATCGACCAGATTATGGATTCCACATCAGGTTCTGATCTGCTCTCCTTTTTGGAAACATACTCCGGGTACCACCAAATATTCATGTCCAAAGAAAATGAGGGAAAGACATCATTCATCACTCTGTGTGCCATGTACAGCTTTGTCCGCATGTCTTCAGGATTGAAGAGTGTCGGGTCCACTTTTGCAAGAGCAGTCCAGATTGGTTTTGAGCCACAGTTACACACGCATATAGAAGCTTATATGGATGACATCATGGTCAAAACCAAGGATAAGGCCACCCTTATCCAGGATTTGGAGGAGACGTTTGCTAATCTGCGCAAGATCAACTTGAAGCTTAATCTAGAGAAGTGTGTGTTTGGTGTTCCCTCTGGCAAGCTGCTTGGATTCTTCATATCCCATCGGGGGATTGAAGCCAACCCCGATAAGAACAAAGCCATTGAACAGATCCACACGTCGAGGACAGTCAAGGATGTAAGGCAATTGACAGGATACGTTGCCATGCTAAGCAGATTCATCTCTTGGTTTGCGGAGCGCGCCTTGTCGTTTTATAAAATTCTGAAGAAGGCAGGGCCAATGAAGTGGACACCGGAAGCAGATGCAGCATTGCAGGAGTTGAAGGCCTACCTATCGTCTGTGCCTACCTTGGTTGCACCCAAAACCCAAGAGCCATTGTTGCTTTACTTGGCGGCAACCTACCAAGTGGTCAGTGCGGCCTTGATAGCACAACGAGAAGTAGACGAAGCAGAAAGTGGCTAGATCATGACATAATCAGGAAAGGATCAGGACAACAATAAGCACGGCAACGAGAGAGACCCCAAGGACACAGCAAGGAAGAAAGTGGTGCAGTGCCCAGTGTATTTCGTCAGATCCTTGTTATCATGGCCTTATCATGGCCTCAAGGAAACTGCACCACTACTTCCAAGACCATGAGGTCACGGTTGTCACTCGTTTCCCGTTGCAAAAGATACTCCGAAACCCTGAGGCTACTGGGAGAATAGTGGAGTGGACTTTGGAGTTATCCATCTTTGGTTTGAAGTTTGAGAGCACTTCCACTATTCGGAGCAGGGCACTGGCAGATTTTTATTGCAGAATGGACGCTAACCCCTGAAAAGGAAGTAACAGAAACTGCTCTCCCCGGCAAGGAATCACCCCAAGAATGGATTGTGTATTTTGATGGTGTTTTTCCCTAAAAGGTGCAGGGGCTGGCGTGCTTCTCATCGCACCATCCGAGAAGCACTTGAAGTACGTCATCCAAATGCACTTTGCCCGGGAAGAAGCCACCAACAATACAGCTGAGTATCAAGGGCTCATGCCGGGCTCAGAATCGCAGCATAATTGGGAATTAAGAAGCTGATCGTACGAGGAGATTCACACCTTGTGGTGCGACAAGTCAAGAAAGATTATCAGAGCCAATTGATGGAAACATATGTCGAGGAAGTGAGGAGATTGGAAGAGCACTTTGATGGGTTGCAAACAGAGCATGTACCCCGTAGGGAAAACAGCATAGCTCATCACCTGTCAAAGTGTGCGGCGCAAAAGCTTCCTATGGAACCAGAAACTTTTGTTCTCCGTCTCTCTCAACCCTCCGTATCACCAGCCACAATGGCCCGGAAAAGGAGAAAGTTGGATTACGGTAACCCCCTCTTGGCAGAGAGTTCCACTCCCGGCAGAGACCCTGCCGGAAACAACTCCTCACAGCTTGCCGGACCACCCCCTCCTGTCGGACCCAAGGACCCCGCACGCGAGGCTATTGCTCCTACGGCAGAGGAGGTGCCGTTAGTCCTTGTTGTTGAGCCTCAGGATCCAACTTGGGCAAGGCACATTGTTGTCGGATCTAGGGTTCCGGCAAAACCCTTAAGGTTTGAACTCTGGGGTGCGCACGAAGATCTCTCCTTCCGTTCTAGCTCGTCTACTCACTAATCCCTAAGCCTAGCTCGCCAGATCCGAAGAACAAGGGACACAAGGTTTATACTGGTTCGGGCCACCGTTGTGGTGTAATACCCTAATCAAGTGCGGTGTGGTGGATTGCCTGGTAGGCTGATGAAGAACTAGTACATGGATGAACTGCCTCCTGAGGCGAGGGGTTCTTGTGATTGGATGATCTTGTGGTGCGTGGCCTACTGACTAATCAACTCAAGATGATCTGAGTTCAATGGTGGTGGCTAGTCCCATTTATAGTGGTTCGGGTCCTCTTCCCAAATATTGAACGGGAAGGGATCCCACAACGGCCAAATTTGAAGGGGGACAGCTAGTACAAGCTATCCTAACAAAAGGTGGTCTTCACCTGCCAAATGCTCTGGTGGTGACGCCGCCGTGGGCTCCGCGATGACCTCCGTCCCGCTGTCCCGCTAGTCTTGGTCTTGTTGAATCGATATGGAAACCTTTTCCTGACGCTTCGTCTGCAGCTGCTTCTTTAGCACCAAAGAGGAAACTGGCACTCTGCACCCGCTGGTGCCCGCCTGGCCTTGGTCATCACTGCTCACGTCACGAGGGCCTCGTGAGGTGTCCCTCGCCTTGGTATCTCTGATCCTCAAGAGCCGGCCTAGTGAGGCCGTCCCAGGGGATGCCTTGTGTCGTCCACCTCGCGAGGCTTGGCCCCTCGCGAGGGTGTTGAGTGGTCGCTGAAGATGTTGGGCCATACGAGGCCGCCTGATGAGCCACGCCCCGGGCTACAGGCAGGTAAGTCTGGGTACCCCCGTTCCCAGAACGCCGACAATTGTCCAGTTCCTCCAAACCGAAGAATTTCCTGGCAACCAAGACGAAGCTAATAAAGTAGCTTGAAGGGCCAGTATGTATCAGTTTGTCGATGACACTATACAGAAGGAGATGCAACGGTGTGAAATTGAAGTGTGTTTGTCGGGAGGATGGAAAGGAACTGCTGGCTGAGATTCACAGAGGAATATGCGGCTCACACCTTGGATCAAGGGTGTTAGTTAGGAGAGAATTCCGGCAAGGATTCTATTGGCCCACAACCCTCCAAGATGTTGTCGAGCTCGTCACAACATGTGAAGCCTATCATTTCCATTCCAAGAGAACACACCTGCCTACCCAAGCACTTCAGACAATACCTCTCTTATGGCCATTTTTGGTCTCGGGGCTCGATATTCTCGGCCCCTTCCCCCGAGCAATCGGGGGCTTTGAATACTTGTTTGTTGCCATCGACGAATTTACAATGTGGCCGGAAGTGACTGTCGTGAGAAAGGTGACTGCCCAGTCAGCTATCAAGTTCATGAAAGAATTGGTGTGTCGTTTCGGAGTTCCGGCAAGGATCATCACTGACAACGGCACATAGTTCACGAGCCAGGCCTTCATGTAATATGTTCATGCCCTCGGATGCAAGATCACATTCGCTGCCATGGCACACGCTCGGAGCAATGGACACGCTAAGAGGGTGAACACTGAAGTGTTTCATGGACTCAAGACAAGAACTTTTGATATGCTGCAGAAGCACGGCAGGCGGTGAATCAAGGAGCTGCCGATAGTTCTCTGGTCCCTCTGAACGACACCTAACCGAGCTACCTAGTAGACTCCCTTCTCCCTGGTCTACGGGGTCGAAGCAGTAATCCCCACAGTACTACTTTATGGGTATCCTAGAGTGCTTGCCTACGATGAAGTAGCGCAAGATCAGCACCAGCGTGACGATGCTGTGGTACTCGAAGAGAACCGTCTCCGTGCTGCTATGCGTGTTGCATGCTACCAGCAAGCCCTGCGTCGCTATCACAGCCGCAGGGTTCATGCCCGGTGTTTTGAGGAAGGTGACCTTGTCCTTAGGCATGTTCAGTCCGTTAAGGGTACAAACAAGTTGTCACCAAAGTGGGAAGGCCCTTACCTAGTGGTACGAGTCACCAGACTCGGCGCAGTCCGTCTGGAGACCAGAGATGGCACTCAATTGCAAAACTCATGGAATATTGAGCATCTCCGTAAGTACTACCCGTAAGGTCCGAGGCTGCCGGGCACCGCCCGGCAGCCACCCTTTTGTACAGGCCTGGCCTCAGCTTCATGTAACCCCTCGTACAAAGCCGGGCCGATGACCCCGTGCAAGAGAAAATAAAGAAGCACCGTAGGGGGGCCCAACTAAGATTGCATGCATGCATAAGCACACCAAGATCACTGCATTAGCGTTCCATGAGCATTAGCATATGCATATAGATAGGATTGCATCCTGCATTCATTCTCATCTACTTGGAGTTGCAGGTTCCTAGCGCAAACTTGGCTTCGACAAAGGAAGAGAAGATTGCACGGCACAGCGATCCTCGGCAAATAAGACAGATAAGTTTACCTCATGTCCATTAGTGTTATGTAAAGCTACAACTTTGCATGGGAAAACCTCGCCTCTCTCTTTTGAAACCTAGGTGCTCCCATCCATGACTCGAACGCTGCTCGGTCGGGATGGTTGCAGTAGCCTTTGGTAGAAAGGAGTTGGTAGGGGTTGGCCCCTCTATTTATTTCCCGACAGACGTGGCTCTCCGGCAGACGAAGAGGGTACTGGCAGGATATCTTGCCGGTAAAAACTCGTTTATTTTCATTAAAGAGGCATTCCACCTCTACATGGACGTACACATGCACGGATTCCCGACAAGTTTCATCCTTTTCATTCACATGCTGATACAAGTACAAGCATTACAGAACACAAAGATGGACTCGAGGGGTTACATTATTTGAAATAAAATTTGGCATTTGCCTGCCAATTTAAGACTGAAAAAAGATAAGTGCCCCGTAATCCCCTCTTTTTGTTTTCCCTCCTTCAGGCACTACGGCGAATGGTGGAAAAGACGAGAAAAGGAGCACCCAAGCGGGAACCCACCCCGGTCTCGTCAGGGCCTGTCAAGCACAGCCTGACAAGACCGGGAGTGGCGAGGCTGCGAAGGAGGAGCGCAGGGGACAGGGTGGTGCCCCTGGTCACTAGCTCCAGAGCCGACAAGAAGCCCCGGCTTGAGCGTCGGTGGAGTCATCCACCAAAGCTCAGTCGGAAGACTGCTGGAGTGGAGGCGGAGGTGCCAAGAAAACATCCTTCCTCGGCCACCACTGAAAGAAGCTAGTGACGATGGTGCCGGGGAGGGAGGAGAGGAGCAGAAAGACAACGCGGCATGTCCCCAAAAGGGTACAAACACGCCAGGGTCACCATACTCCAACCCGACCCCGCGCCATCCGCCTTCTCCATCCTCTCCCACTTTCTCTTCATCAGTGCCATTCCCGGGAAGCGCCAAGTCCCCAGCCTAGCACCTCCAGCGGAGGAACAGCAAGCGGCTAGAGCAGCCAGGGGGCTGGAGGCACGCTGCTCCCGACCTTGGTGGGCAAGAAGGCGCGCCCCTCGTCGACATCATCCCCAAGATCTCCGTGTGGGGCGATGCTGGGATTACCAATGATCTCCAGACCAGCCTCCTGGCCGAGCCTCAAAGAGACCAAGAGATCTGTTATGCCAAGGACAAGACTCACTCCTCGGGCACCAGCATCAGCACGGGGCAACAACAACCTCAAGCAGAAGCTCGGGGGCTGGCCCCGAGCTCCTCTCTTCGACATTGCCAAAGGAAGCAGAGAACAAAAGAGGAAGAAGAACAAGAAGGCAAATATGGATGACTCCACTCTATCCTGCCCCTCCTTTTATCGGCAGGGCAAGGAGGGGAGCTGCACCATCAACGGACGACCGCCGTCCTCCTCCGCTAATTAAAGGAGGGCGAACCCACTCCAAGGCACTCTCTGCGCCATGCGCCTCCGTTACCTACCCCGTGCGATGCATGCAGCATACCTGGCTAAGGATAAGGATGCGCAGTGGGAGGAATAATTTGGCGGTTTCCATCCCGTGTGTTAAGGTCATTCACGGGCCATCACTGCACCGGCCCCACCACTATTGGCTTTACACCACGCGCGGGGAAGCCGAAAACCATCCCAAAATCAAGGCAAATGAAGAAGCGATGGAAATCTCAAGGGGTCAACCCCTTCAGCAATCCTGCATGTGCACTTATTAGGCCCTACCCCGACGACGCTCAGCAACGCGTTCGGGGCAGGCCCCAGTGCTTCTATCGGTGCAACAAACCCTGGGTCTGTTGCCCAACTGTGCACAGGCACAAGGCCAAGGTTGAAGCACCAGCTCGAGCCCAAGATTGAAGAACCAAGAAATTCGAAGAACCAACACACAGCCAGCGAGAACAAGGTCAAGCCAGGAGAACGAGATATCAACAAGAGAAGAGCCTCCCTTGTCGGGCAGGCGAGCCCGGCAAGAGGCAAGGACACCACTAGAAACAAGCTATTAGAGACTCCCCGGCAGAGCTTGCCGGGGGTCGCGGGGGGGGGGGGGTAATGTTGGATTACGGGCTCCGCAAACCCAAGAAGTAAGAACACAGGGGCGTGAAGGAAGATCTCTACCAGACACGGCTACCTAGCGTGTCACATCCCTAGATTACTGCTTGTATTTACTTGCACTTGAGTGCATCATGCATCATGTTTGATTTCAAGAAATCTGAATTGAGGAATTTGAAGCCTCAAAAATTTAAATAAAAGAAGGGCAAAGAACCCTAGAAATTTCATTCTCTGTTTCCAAGATATGCTCATGCCATGTTTGAGAATTTTGGCAAGAGCTATATATCAAACCAAAATTTAGGAACATTTCTAAGGAATTATTTTTGGGACTTTGAATTTAAATCTTTAGCTATTTGAATTTGAATTATATTCAAATAACTAGAAGGTAAATTTAAATACCCCTGAAAAGTTTTATGATCTTTTGGAAAAGTCCATCTAGAAAAATAAAAATATTTACAGGAGTTTTTGACATTGTTTGAATTTGTTCAAATTCAAAACAGTGGCAGAAGAAATAAACAATGAAAAGAAAACAGAAAACAGAAAGAAATAAAGAGATTGAGAGAGAGAGAGAGAGTTTTACGTGTACCTACCTGGGCCACTCACCTGCTGCCTGTCCAGCCCAGCGCGGCCCAAGAGCTGGCCCAGGCCACGGCAGCCACCACCACTGCCAGTCATCTCCCTCCTCTCGCCAGGAGGAGGAGAGACGCGTGCCCGGCGCCTACGACCACATGCCGGCCTCCTCCACCTTGCCTGATTGCATCCTCGCCGCCCCCAAGCACCTAGAGGACGTCACGCACCCCCTGGGCCCCCTCACACTCTCCCTCGTCCTCGTCCTCTCCCCCGGACCTCTCTCTCTCTCACCCACCGGAACGGGTCCGTCGCCGCCGCTCGCCACCATCACAGCCACCGCCGTCCTGGCGACACCCCAAGCTGTCCCCGAGCTCCGTCGTCCCGCTCTCCCTCTCCTCGTCGACGCACGCAACTCCAGGAGCAGCAGAGCGCCGCCCCAGTCGTCTCCATCGCCGCCTCTGCTTCGTCCTCGCCGTCGTCGATTCGCCGGCCACAGCACGTCCCCGAGCCCACTGACCCTCCCATCGGACTCGCGGTGAGCCCCGAGATGTTTTCCCCTTCTCCCCTAGTCGCGTTTGACCTCTAGGCCATAGCTCCGTCGTGGCCGAACCCCGGCCGCCGCTGATCTTGTCGCCGCCGTGGCCACAGCCGCCTCCGTCCGCTTTTGATCACGTCATCGCACTCACCCTGCTCCCAGGAGCTGAGCGCAACCATCTGTTAGCCCTGCTGTGCAGCCTAGCGCCAAACTCGAGCTCACCCGATCGCCGTCCGCTGCCGCGAGCTCGTTTCCGACGAACTCCGGCCGCCCCAGCAACTACCACTTGCCGCAACGGATGCGCGAGAACGTGGGCTTCGCGTAGATAGTCTCCGCGGTCATTTTGGTCGCCGGAGGGCGTTTTACGAGCACAACCGCCATCTTGGTCTCGCCGGCGGGTTTGACCTCCCTCGTTGACCAGATTGGACCCATGTGGGTTAATGACAGGTGGGGCCAACCCCTGTTAAATTAGTTTAGTTTAAAGCTAAACTTAATTAGGCCCTGAGAGACTGACATGTGGGCCACCCCCGCTGACACTTTAGTTAGGATCAAATTAGCACTAATTAATAGGGTTAGCTAGTTGTGGCACTGACCAGTGGGTCCCACTGATCAGGTTTGACTTGGTCCGGCCGCTGACATGCTGATGTCTGCATGATGTCATGCTGACGTAGTAAAGCATTTTCTGGAATTAGTTTAATTCTAAAATAACCAGAAAATTCTAGAAAATGTTTAAAACTTCTAAAAATCATAGAAAATAATCTATAACTCCAATGAAAATAATTTATATATGAAAAATTATCAGAAAAATATGAAGGATCTGTTTATGGCATTTTCATGCATGTTCAAACAAGTTAAACCTGCTGATCAGGTCAAATCAATTAAATGACATTTAAATAATCACATGTGGAGTTTGAACTTGAACCTTTGGTTACAACCAACTTCATTTAATATGGTTGCTAGTTTCATTAGCTCAATCAACAGCATATTGCCATGTCATGATCATGCATCATATTGTCGCATTGCATTGATTGTGTTCTCTCTTGTTTGCCGGTGTTTGTCCCCTCTCAGTAGACGTTGTTCCGACGATGAGATGGATGACACCGATGAAGAGTATTACTATCTTTAGAAGTGCCAGGCAAGCAAACCCCCATTGAGCATTCCGATACA